>CM051459.1:77241493-78461805 GCA_028095005.1 Rhynchospora pubera
GAGAAGGAAGAACGAAAAAAGGGAAGCCTGACTAGGAACCAATTTTTTCTAGTGGCATTTATATGTAGTTTTGCGTATTACATATTCCCTGGCTACCTATTCCAGATGCTCACCTCCCTCTCTTGGATTTGCTGGCTCTTCCCACGTTCTGTCTTCGCACAGCAACTAGGCTCCGGCTTGTATGGCCTCGGGATTGGTGTGATCGGCCTTGATTGGTCCACAATTTCCTCATATCTAGGTAATGCATATTAGACATTGCAATCTAATTTTGTAATTTCAAAGTTTTGACTACACTAATTGTTTTTGTTCTTTTATTTTTACTAAATTCCAATTATTATAGGAAGTCCTCTTGCAAGTCCCTGGTTTGCAACTGCTAATGTGGCGGCAGGATTTATACTCATGATGTACATTATTACCCCGATTGCATATTGGCTTAATTTGTACAATGCCAAGACATTCCCTATATTTTCAGATGGGTTATTTACTACTAGCGGCAACCCATACAATATCACGAGCATTGTTGATTCAAATTTCCATCTTGACATTGAGGCATATGAGAAGAACGGCCCACTTTATCTTAGCACCTTCTTTGTGGCGGTATATGGTGCTGGTTTTGCATCGCTCACAGCTACTGTCACTCACGTTCTTCTATTCCATGGAAGGTAAAAATTGAGCTCTTTTGTAGATGTCCTTATTTGCACCCAATTAATGCTCACGAATTTGATGGAAAACTCAAGTACCTCCTATGCACCTATTATGGTATATGACAGAGAGATTTGGCAACTGAGTAAATCGGCTTTCCAAGAGAAGAAGATGGATGTGCACACAAGGCTCATGAGCAAATACAAACAGGTGCCTGAGTGGTGGTTTGTGTGCATCCTTATTTCTAACATAGCACTTACCATATTTGCATGCGAGTACTACATTGACCAGCTCCAGTTGCCATGGTGGGGCGTACTCCTCGCATGCGCAATTGCCATTTTCTTCACTTTACCTATAGGTATCATCACAGCAACAACCAACCAGGTACAATTTATGCTAGCAAATTGGAGGGAAAAACGATATAACACTGGCCATGGAGCTAATCCCATGAATTTGATTTTATATAAAAACAGGCACCGGGTTTGAACATAATTACGGAGTATATCATGGGGTATATCTGCCCAGGCCGTCCCGTTGCCAACATGTGCTTCAAAGCATATGGATACATAAGCGTGACACAGGCCTTGACATTTTTGCAAGACTTCAAACTCGGTCACTACATGAAGATCCCCCCACGAACCATGTTCATGGCTCAGGTTAGATTCTCTCATTCTAATAAATTTTGTGGTGCCATACCCTTAGGAAACAAATACAACTATAGAATCATGCTTGACAGGTGGTGGGCACCCTGATTGCTGCAATAGTATACCTCGGCACGTCATGGTGGTTGATGGATTCAATATCAAACATCTGCAACACAGAATTCCTTTCCTCCGACAGCCCGTGGACATGTCCTGCCGACCATGTGTTCTATGATGCCTCTGTCATCTGGGGCCTTATCGGGCCTCGGCGCATTTTTGGAGACCTCGGCACCTACTCTGCAGTTAACTGGTTCTTCTTAGCTGGGGCCATTGCTCCAGCCTTTGTATGGCTGGCCCACAAAGGATTCCCCAGCCAAAGATGGATTTCTTTGATTAACATGCCAGTTTTGATCACAGCCAGCATGATGCCGCCTGCTACAGCAGCAAACTACAACACTTGGATAATTGTTGGGTTCTTATCAGGGTATGTTGTGTACAAGTATAAAAGGGATTGGTGGCAGCGGCACAATTATGTGTTATCTGGCGCATTGGATGCAGGGCTAGCTTTTATGGCCATATTAATTTATCTTTGCTTAGGTTTGGAGAAGATAACCTTGAAATGGTGGGGAAATGATTTGGATGGATGTCCATTGGCAACTTGTCCCACAGCAAAAGGTGTTGTGGTTGACGGTTGTCCGGTATATTGATGCCAATATCGACATTTTCATACAGAAAGCCAATTTCGAGTAAAAGAGTCAATGTTGGACTTTTCTAAGTACGTTTCTGTTATTGTTTTTTTCCCTTCATAGTATTATTGGTTTTCAACTTATTTTATCTCGCAAATCACATCAAATCTTCTGTCTTAAATCTGCTAAGAGCTTGGGCTAATGATCAAAGGACCAAAAGTGTAGAACCACTACGTCAGTCACACTTTAGATTTCTGATGCATTTATCTTTTCTAATTAAAAAGCAAATGAAGATTTTCAATATTACTAGTGACCAATATTACTCTATTCACACAAGTTTATTTGGGAATTTTTAGGACTGTAAGAAAACAGTTGGATTGCTGTCACACACACACACACACACAAACTATGTTGATCGAATATGAGCACATGATCATGATTTTTTTATGAACTAATATTCTTTTCTTCAAAGCTTCAGTCACAATCCAAACTTTGGTCTTGGTTGGGTGGATTGAGGGTTCGACATAATAATACTATCAAGTGATTAGCATAATAGGACAATCGAGTGTCTAATTATTTCCATTTGTTTTCCAGATAATGAGACAACATGGAAAACATTTCCATAACCTACATTTTTTAAATTAAAAATGACTACCCACAAACGAGCAGATTAGCCTATTTACGCAAGACCACAGAATGAGAAACTGAATTCTAAATTGAACTAAATTAAGCCTGAATTAAACCAACAAAATCAGCTCTCTTATCAATTGAATTGCAGAACTAATCACCTCTCTCTGTTACCACACCATTCCCAGAGAATCTCATATGGGCGGCGAAGTGACTCCATGCCTCTTGACCCATTATTCCCCTCTCTCAACAAACCTCTTTTAAATACTGCAATTTGTGAAGCAAATCCAGGTTCATCACCTGAACCACCAACCCCACTAAACTCCACACTGTACCCGTGTTTTGAGGCAAGATCATTGGCCCATTTTTCAAACTGACATCTGGTCCATTCAAACTTGTGGTCATGGTTCCTAAATTTACATGGACCAGGCTTTTCTCCCTCTTCTTGATCCTCTTCCTTGTTTGGTAAACTTGATCTCTGAAGAATGGGGTTATATTCGTAATTTGGAGTCGAGACTATCAGTATTTTAGGGCAGAATTTACTTAATGCAATGTCCCCGAATTGTTGTGCTTGTTCCTCTTCCATGTGTTCAATCACCTATATGTTGTTGACTAGACTATTAATAATTTCAAACAGCCTTTATAATTTACAAAATACACCTACAAAATATATAATGTCTTTTATTTGCACTGTTTGACCAAAGAATTGAGGTTAGGCTTCTTGTGAAAACAAACACGATAACACTGTTACAGAGATCCTTTAAGGAACATTCGCCAGCATATCAAATACTTTCATGTTTCCTAAGGAGATACATGATAGTTTGAGATTTCTTAATGGTACATAGGAAAAAGAAGATATATAACACTTCTCAACATCATACCATTTTGGTCATTGTTATCATTCTCTTGCCATTTTTGTGTAAAATGAAATAGTGATCATGTCAGATAATTGGTCATGTCAGGTAAATTAAAAGTAGAACCCAAAATTCTACATATATGATATACCTCAATGCAGGTTCCTATGTCAAAGTTGTACAATTGTGCATCAAAATCTGTGATTGATCCATCATAAAGTACAGCTGATTTTAGACATGCCCGCATTGCACAATGATTACTTAGCTTTTGGTGGAGAACCTGATCCATCAGCAATAAGATTAATACGTGATTTAATTTCCTATGCCAGGTATAAAAGATTTAGGCTAAAACCTGGACACAGTTTAGGCATTTAAGATTAATAATATTTGAAGTTTATTGATTTATTTATTTATTTTGGGTCATCCCTATCTTGATGGTATTAAGTCAGGCTTCAACTGTCTAAGTTCTAATAAGAAATGAGAAAGAAGGGGGGAAAAAGTTGCCAAGAGACCATATATGAATCCACACTGAAAACCTTGGCATGCAACATTGCATGCAGGTTTAAATTAGAGCTGGTGTATAGGAATGTCCTTGGCTTCATGAGAATTACCTTTGCAGCACGTGTGAGAGCCCTAATAGAGATGTCAACTCCTACAAGCTTCTCTAGGCAAGTGTTGTGATCCAATAATGAATCCAAAAGGCTACCTGATCCGCATCCAAAATCCACCTATGTGAAATGTCATTTTAAATGAAAGGTGTTACATATATCAACTGGAAAAATATTTAGTAATTCAGTAGCCTAAGTGTTTAAAACTTTAAATTAAAACTAGCAATCTAAAGGGCAAAGTAATTCTTGTTTCATGCACTTGTATATTTTAACCATCCTATCCTTTTCGGTTATCTGATCTTCAATTGCAACTCAGAAAATAAAGAAAATGGTTTTCCCACTACAATTTAATTTCTTTTCTTTTTGTGTTTAATGCCCTCCGTATCACTACTAACATATTAGAGTATAGTAATTCATTATAACCATTATGCTATATTTTAGTGAATATACTCCAAAAGCTCATCCCATACATGATACAGTTAAGGGAACAGCATTTGTGGGCCATTACACACTTGTCTACTCAGATATAAAAGCACAAATGGGAAACAACTATTACGAGAGAAAGAGCATGGGATTGGTTGATGTGGCGAACGGCAAACTCCACACGCTGCTTGGAAAGAGGAGGGCTGAAAAATGCCGTCTCCATTCTCTCCTCCATTGGTGCTGCTACTTGCAACACCTTTACTTCATACTCTAACCTCCAATTTTCTAAAATAAATATTTCCAAACAAAGAGAATAAGAATCATGCTTTTATACATGTTTTAAATAAATATTATTATTAAGTATCACGTGTAAAACCACAAAAATATAAATTGCACCCTGACAACCTAAAATGTAGATTTGTTCATGGACATGACTACAATACTTCCTTGAAAAGAACTAGGAAGAATAATGTCATTACCCACCGGGACATAATAGAGTTAATGTATTGCAGACACATACATGATACTGTGATATTTCAGGGCAAAGGATACAAGTATGTTGAATAAAAAGATAATATTTCATGTCTCTTTGAAATATCAGCATGTGGTCTAGTAGCTCAGGTGGTAAGAGCACTTGGCTCTCTTCTAAGAGGTCCAGGGTTCAAGCCCGCATGCTTGCGATAGGCTTGGCGAGCCAGCGTAAAAACTCAGCCATATATACAAGAAATGACCAGGGTCGGGGTGTCATTTCTAGCCTACCCCAACTTGTTTGGGATAAAAGGCTTAGACTTTTTTTAGACATCTAACCGGTGATGAGCCACTGCTCCAGTGGGATCCAAAGACCATCTTTTAAAACACAAGTTTTCAACTTTATTAAGAGGAAGCCTAAAAAAATATCTGAAACTAAAATTCTTACTTAGCCACTGCATCTACCATTCGTGAATTTGAGACTTTGTTAGGCTGTACAACATTTCATATAGATCAGATTTAAATGGTTTAGTCTTACCAAGATGGGTGTCTGATAAATAAGATGGGTCCGTGCTTGTAGAAGCCAAAATAACATCTCTGGGAGGTGGTACAACAGTGAATTTTGCAGATTGGTCCACAGAAAGTTGTGTGGCACATACTTCCATCGGGTAAGTAACGGCACCTGACCCAACCTCAAATTCGAACTCTTCATTTTTCTCTAATAGATATCCCTCGCCATCATCGCCCTCTCGGAGCAACCGTACCTCGTAACTAACAGAAGTCACAGATCCAACAGATGGAATTACACCTGAATCAGGGCCTTCAATATTCGACAAAACCACCCTATTTTCCAAAATTCTGTTCAGCTTGCTATAGTTACATAAGGATTTTGCGAAAACAGATGTCCAAAAGGAAAATTCCTGCAAAATAGCTTTAGGGTAAAGCTTGAAGCTTTCTTCAGGTGCAATTCCAAAAGAATGTAACTCATTTTCCAGCAAGTCAAGCTGCCTGAAGTATACTTTAAACCAATTAAGGACCTTCAATGCTGAATTCTGGATTGCGTCAGATTCTTTTCTGTATGTGTCAGGAAAAGAACAAACAATCAAAGGCTCCTCACTCCTTGATAGTATTTTCACTTCACACCTCAGAAAATTTGTGTTATCTGAAGTGGTATCATTGTCCTCTAAAAATACAACCTTTTGGACACAAAAAATTGGTTGAGGTAGTCTATGGTTACGGCAGAAAAAGCTGAGGAGATCCTTTGGAAGAGATCCTCTCCAGTTTGCTCGGGAATAAAAAGAAGGGAGTTCAGCCGTGAGTACTGCCTCTCTTGATAACTTGTAATATCCATCAGGTAACTGACCTAAAAGCATCCTGGTACAATATAATTAGACCTTTCTGTATTAGCAAAGACAATTAATAAAAAGTATTTTTTTTTCCAATGAACATAACTTAAGATTAGATAATGGACTCGTAACTAAAGAGCGCCATTCCACTTGGCTCATGCTGGTTGTGAACTTAACTATTTGAGTTCACACGCAAATAGGCACAAGAAAAATATACACATAAGGCAACTTATAACCATCTAGAAAATACAATCTTTCTGGTAATCAACTGAAGTACCAACATTTCAACCAGATATACAATGGTGAAAGACGAGATCCCAACAGCTTGTTATGATAAAATATGTAACTTAATCATCCTAATACGCACAATGGAAAGTCCCTCTCTGAACTTAGTGAACATCAAGGAAAAGGAGAGTGAGAAGAAAGAGAACCTGTAATAGGTGCAGAGAGACACATCCTCACATAATAAATTAGATGACCTCCAAGTATAACCAACGTTAGCTAGGATGGCATCGCCATAAATAGTTTGGCCAGAGATATATGAAGCCCTTTTGTTGACTACTGCCTCAAAATAGGTGGCATTGACTACTTCATTCTTTGCTAATGAAGAAAAAAGACACTCAGGAGCACTAAAATAGAACCTCATTTCAGACGAAGCTTTGCCTACCGTCCTGTTCTCCAATATGAAAGATGTTTAGAAAATTTATAAGCAACATTTTCTGTACCTGTTCTGATAAGAGAATATGCTAGTTTGACATCCAGTGAGTTTCCACTCTTGTGTTCCCTTTTT
This sequence comes from Rhynchospora pubera, assembly GCA_028095005.1. Classification (NCBI taxonomy): domain Eukaryota; kingdom Viridiplantae; phylum Streptophyta; class Magnoliopsida; order Poales; family Cyperaceae; genus Rhynchospora; species Rhynchospora pubera. The sequence continues at coordinate 77,248,579 of CM051459.1, forward strand.
TAGCATAATAAGGTGCTTAATTGCAAAGGAGGCATGTAAAGATCAGAAACAAAACAAAAGAAGTACTCATACCCAGGGGCGGAGCCAGGATTAGAGGATAGGGTAGGCCAAGTTGCCGAGGTCGACTTCAATTAGACATTAGTAACTTGAAATTTCAATATTAGAGTAGGCCATATACATTAGATAACCGAATTACCACTGTATTTTTTATATTTTAACACTAAAAAAAAATTTCACCACGTAGGCCAGGCCTGTATCCGCCCCTGCTCATACCACAGTTATAAGCATATCATACCTATCTGATCCAGTACTGGTGAAATGCCAGATGTTATATACCAGTAACACCTGAATTATGCACATTCTAAATACTGACACCTTTTGTTATTCATTTTGTGCATAACCAGTACAAGGCTGTTTGTTCCTTTTATCAAATTTCCAAATCCCATATATTGAATAAATGCTGACCTTGAAGAGAGTATATGAGATGGATCTCTTGTTTTTAAAATGTTTGCGATTACATCCAAGAAATAACCATCCTCACATATATCAATTTTTAACCCCTTCACCTCCTCATTCAAACCAACTGGAATGAACACTGCCTCTGTCTGAACATTTTTTGATTCACAGACCTGAGAGCTCACCAACACTTCTGTGGCCTCAGGCAATGTTGGGTTCTGCTTCTGAATAAAAAACCCATTATCGCTAGTGAGCAGAGAGGTAGAGGCTTTGGCAGCCTTGGAGATCAAATACAAAAGCAAAGATGGGTCTGACTCTGCATGAATATCAATGAACTTGCATATGCTATTGACCTTGCTATCACATATGGCTATAGCTGAGATTGGCACTAAACCAAACAGACTGCCTTCTCTTTTTAATGCCACTCTGAAATGCCCGACTAGAGGATGAGTTGATAAGAGGAACTATCCAGAAAAACAAAGAAAAGACATGCAATAAACAATATGTTAAACAGTGGCATCTTTCTTCTCTTTCTTGATTACAAGATAAAGGACGATTCAGGTAAATTGGATCTCAATTATACAATGATTGCACAATTGAAGCTTAATTACATGACCAATCAATGCTTAATTTCAGTATTGTACAATTGAGAATTTATTAGGGATACTTTTGGCCAACTTACCTTGCCTAGGGTTTATAGTTGGCCAGCCAAAATGATTCATGCAAAATAAGCAACTGAACACCAAAAATACCATTCTATCGAGAAGAAATGCAAACTGATGAGAGGCAGCTTTACAAACCTCATCCGTAAATAGTATATTTAATCGAGCTATTAATTCATCAAAGGCTCCTTCTGGTGTTGGAATTTGCTCATTTGCCTCAATACCCAACTACAATATGATTAGAAGCAAACATTAAAATATAATCAAGGCAAAGAACTAATTAAATCAAAGAGAAAAGTTTATAACCGACCTGGTTGGAGTCAAATTGTGACACCATATACATCATATACACTGATTGTTAAAGTAATCATTTATATATTTTTTTAAATGTTTTTTTTTCTAATGTTCTTTACAGAAAACATGATAATTTTAAAGTTCTGCCAAAATTGTATACGTGAAATAAACAGCACTGCCAGCTTTTCCTGTGCCAGGAGACGGTACTGGCCTTGTAGGATCATATGTATCAACCACTAATTAATAGAGAGAGAGAGAGAGAGAGAGACTAAACAATGGCATCACTTTGATTTTATGTCTATGATGTGCTACTACCTTCTCTATAGCGATTTGAGCAGCAGATTGTTCGGCATCCTTCTTTCTAGAGAAGGTTCCTGAAGAAACTGTCAGATCAGGGAGCTCGAGTATACAGCGGTATTTGATCTTGGTCTGTTGTGGTATAGTCAGACCTGGGCATAGGTTCTCAGCCACATCTGCCACCTCCTCGACTTGGTAGCGCGCCTTCTGCCCAAACTTCTGATGAATTATAGCCTTTGGTGTGGCGGGTTGCTTCTTCATTGTTACCATTTGTTTCTCTTATTTCTATATATATGCTGAAAAGGTGGAAGAAAAAAGGGAGAATTAGCTGTGGTTTGGACTTTTCTTGATTCTAAGAATAAGATTTGAACTTCTGTCCAAGCTTAAATAATTAACATGCAGAACATTTGTTAAGCGCAAAAGAACAAGTACATGCCGGATTGCCCCTCTGACCTATTGTAAATTAGACCATATTGATTTGATGCTTAATGGCACTGTTTACAGAAATTTGAGACTAAGTTGATTGAACCGAGGCTTAGTTAAGACAATAACACAAAGATGTTGGTGAATCAGGATTAACTGCTGAGCATAGATAAAAATAGAGGCTTTATACATAATTGAACAGTTTGGTAACTGAGGGACTGTTGTATTAAATTTGAGCTTATTTTGTATGATTTAATTCAAATTACAATAGGGTATAATACTTTTGTGCAACAAGCCAAAGCAAATTCTGGGTTCCAGATTTATGATGTAGAGATATGAATCAAAGTGAGGTTATATTAAAAAAAAACATTGTAAAACAGACAACATAAAATATCCACAATAACAGGAGGAATTCTCGAAATAAGAGTTCCGAAGAGAGCAAAAAGGAAATTACATTAATTATTTTTAACAACCTAATTTAAAATAAATTTATTATTTATTAATTAAATTAGATAGACCCAAAAAAAACAAAAAAGAAACTATCAAAGTTGGCCAGAGACCATTCTGGCAAGCTCGAACTCAATGATTCAGCTTTTCCTAATCTCTGATTTTAAAGAGTTTTAATCATTTCTTTTATAATAGTAAATAAATTGATTTCATATTGCAAGACCATATAATATCAGTAGTGAAGTTCTCCCAATTAAGGCTAATCACCTAACTTTCCTCAGCTCTGCCATTTTGTGCGAATTCAAACTAAATTACACCTGAATTGTTTGATCAATACAAAATAAGGGCCGTACAAAAGACAGTACTGACACTCGGATCGCGATCCTTGCACTTGGAGAGCGCCGCTTCAGCCACCAACCACCTTTAAAGTTTAAAAGAGAGAACAATCGCCACTTTCGCATAACTCTAGCGTGGTCGTAACTCGTATAAGTATCATAAAATTAGGGTTTAAGGAGGGAGGAAAGGAGAGAGAGAGAGAGAGAAGTACCTTCACACAATTCTCGCCCGATGTATGTGTACCACCCGTTCCTACTTCCTACTGCTCTCTGTAGGCTAGAGAGGGAAAGTGCCGTATATTCCCTCGTTTTAATAAATGCTCGATTTACTCTCCTGTTTTGTCTTAAATGGAGAGAATACATATCTCATGTGTCGCTTGGGTTCATTACTTCATTTTCATTCATTCCTTCGTGGCGAAGGATTGGATTCTTTCTGAGCAAGGAAGGGACTTCAAAAGAAAGCGGAGAAGATTAATTAAAGAGAGGTTCTATATCGGATTTTGTTTAGTGTAAAATAGATTTGTTGGTGGTATCTGATTGTTACTGTACCGAACTTCTTGTTTGAATTTACTAGTTTGTAGAAAAAAAAATGAAATTTTGTAGAATTTATAATATCATTATTTCAACATGTACCAGCACCATTATGTTTCTGCCATTGCTCAATTAATTTATGTTTTTTTAACTCTTTAAGTGCTGAAATTCATAATACCTCTTATACAAAATAAATTAAAATAAAAAGAGTAGAAAAGCTCAATTGTTCTTTTTGTAGTACCGCTCCTTTAGTAATAGAACAATAATTTTCCCTAATTAATATTACAATAATGTTCTTATTTGTGGTGAACGCGCCAACATTTTTATAGATACCCAAATAATACCCTATTGGACTTAATTTATCCCTTGCAGGTAAATACATACTGTGATTAATAGCCAAGATACCCTCTCAGATGAAATTATATAATAGACAATAACATCAAAATTGTACAAGTTGCATGGCAATAGAACCAAAAAGGATAGTAATTAAACCAAAACTACAAGTCTATATATCAAATAAACGCATCTATGAGCATAAAATTCTCAGACAAGTTCCTGCGATATATTCAAAAAAATAAATAAATAATTAGCGAACAGGCTTTCCATCTAACCATTTCAAACAAGGAATAACCTTTTCCACCAAAACCCTGAATCTTTCATTTGTAACTGGATTTCCCTGCATGTCCAGTTGCGCCAATTGCAAGGATTCAAACAATAAAATAGCCTCCCAGAAGTCCCCAATTTTAATATTCTCCCTTGCAAGCTCCTCCATGGTTTCAGTTACGTTGCAGCTGTGTGACAAGGGAGAGGAACAGAGATACCTAGTAGTATCGACTGGGTGGGACCCAATTTCATTGAAAGATAGATCAAGAACCTTCAGTGATTGCAAACTTTTAATGGGCTCAAGTGCTGTAAAACTCATTATTTGGTTGTGGCTCAGGTTTAGACAAACCAGCAGTTGTAAGGCTTCCAATCCTGGAAATAGAAAGATTACAATTATCTAACCACTATCACAAATACAAATGACAAACAAGACCAGTTCAATACAGAAAATTGACGGTAAGTACACCTTCCAATTTTGGGTCAGCCCCGGCTTTATTCTAATTCATATTTATTTAGTTGTAGTTTCATCAATCTACACCTTTTGTTGGCGGTGGGACCTCTTATGTAAATATCTAATTGCTCAATCAAGGCTAAATGAGAACTCCTTAATTCATAGTAATCCAAAAGTATCAACAAAATCCTACACGTATCCTAAAATTCAGGTCTGGAACTGATCATGTGCCATTACCGAGCTGTAGCAATTTGCTTGATACAAACTTACCCAACAAAGATGTGAGATTGTTGTGGCTAAGATCAAGAATCTGGACCCACAAGAGCCGTTCTACGAAGCCAATTCGGGTCAAATTTAATCCCGAAAAATTTATGCATAATTGTGGATTAATACAGCTGAAGCTGGAATTTTCACATCTACTGCAATACTCCACCAATGAATCTTTGCTAGAAGTCATCTATACATTAAAATAGAAAATACTTCTTCAATTCTTGTATTGTACTTTAGCCATATACAACTAGTTTAACATATTTATACAATAAAAGTGGAGTCATTTGAAAACAACGCCCAAAGTTGGTCTTACCACTATGGTACTATAAAGGGGCTATTGAAACTCAAAACAATGGTTAGGGATTAAAATGAAGTATTGGAAATTTGGAAAAAGAAAAAAAAAAAAACAGTATACACCATTAAGTAGACATTGCACCAATCAAACTGTAGCTTACAAAATTATTGTAATGACCAATTACATTAAAAATGGATAAATTTTCATACTAGTACGTAAAAAGAAAAACAAAAAGCAAATTGAATTACCACACGAGCAATTAGAACGTGCTATCATTTTAGTACTATACACATTAGAGTAAGGTTCCAATGCCAACATTTTGGTTGCCCCCCAAATGCCAACATTCCACTATTTAGTTACTTTTTCAAAATTTAAAATAGCAACGTCAAATCCAAACCGCTCATCTTATTTAATTTAACCACTGATGCGTTTTCATATAAGTTTTGTAAATTTTAGAGTTTATTTGATACTCCATCAAAGGCTAAAACATGAACGTATTAGAATGAATCTATCATAATTAATAAGGTTCGTTTATTTTTCTATCTCTTGATGGAGTATCAAATGAACTCTAAAATTTATGAAACTTATATGAAAACGCATCGGTTGTTAAGTTAAATAAGATGAGCGGTTTAGATTTGACGTTGCTATTTTAAATTTGGAAAAAGTAACTAAATAATAGAATGTTGGCATTTGGGGGCAACCAAAATGTTGGCATTGGAACCCTCCTCTACACATTAATAGGTAGTACACATTTGTGGCATGCACAACGTGTCCAAAATTTGGCAATTTCATTTGACCAAAATATTTGTAGAAATAAAGGTTTTAGGTATATGCTACCTGATCCAATAAAACAAGGCTTCTTTCATCTCTGTAATATCTATAGTGGGGTGCATCCAGCTTTATTAAGTCATCATATAGCTTTAATATCTCCTCAAAATAAGCACTCCCTCCAGATTTTATTGAATTGTGTGCACCCAGTAGTCTAGTCAATGTCAGCTTCACAAATTTACTAAAACAAAAACAGAAAAAATAAATAATAATAATTAAGATATCAGATCTATTTAAAGTTGACTACTTTTGCTGAATTCTTTATATTTTAATAGCTTACTGATTGAAGGTTAATTTAACCACCCTATAGGAAGTTCTAATATTGTTGCTGAAAGCTTTGGTAATATACTGGCTTGGGCTGGTTTCTTCCATTTAAGGAGTACGTATTGTACAAAAAAAGACACCTTGTTTTTAAAAATTTGAAGTATTACAAAGGCAGATACTGGGTGCTACATCTAGGGGGCATTTTGGTACTTCGATACTTTGGTATGGTAGGCATAAAAACGATTAAACTTAAATAACAAGTGTAGGTATTGATAAGAACCTGTCTTCATCACATTCTGACATCTCCTTAAAAAGTGCAATCTCAGCTGACAGAGTATCCAAATGCCACTTTGCATCCTCTTCCACTCTCTCAACTCTCAACCTCCATGGATCATAAGAAACCAGATAAGGATTGATTTCTTGTGATTTAGGGCAGTCCCACAAAAACAGCTCCTCGAAACCATCTCCATTCTTCCCTTGATGATCCATATGACTTAATTTCATAACAAATTCCGAATGCACAATGCTCTCGCAACAATGTACACTAATTTCAACAGAAAGACCTTCTGAATTGTCACAATATTTATTGAAATTTTCCAAAAAACCTACCCAAATTTTCGACTTTCTGGAATTATTTGCTGAAAGAGGTTTCCAAGTGATATGCTCACTGGATACTAACTTTGAATTAATAGTCACTGTGGCCAAATTTACACCATCAACTTGTTGGTTGAAGCAGAAGATGATTGGGAACCTTTCACACTTCTCCTTGAATTGTGCAGAAATTTCAATATTTAATTTGTCCGAAGGCCATGAAGAAACTAAATGAGGCTTATGAGGGGTTGATGTCTGATCAAGAAGCCATAAATGGTAAAACCAGCCACTTTGATCACTTGGGTCTGTAAAAAGAGCTTGTCTGACTAGTTCAAACTCATCTGATAAAATACTTTCTTCTTCATGAAAGCCCTTCGCCTTTTTCCTTAGTAGTTTGGAAAGAAGCATGCTGGGTATTTTAAAAAAATAAAAAAAATTATATGCAAGTTTTGGGGGCTTGAAAATTGCAAATATTTCATTTCATCTAATCCCACAGAAAACTTAAAAGTTAAAACTATAGTTCTTAGAGATGTTATACTAGATTGTGCCATGTTATTGATTTACTAGAAATTCGTCAGTCAGTTGAATTAGGAAATAGAGATGCAACTGACAGATGCTTTTCCTGTGGACTCAGAATATTCACTTCCTTTAAGTCACAATGCAAATTCATACTTGAAGGCACCCTGCTTTAGATCTTGTTTGGATAGAGGGTAGAGGAAGGAAAGGGAAAGGGATGGATTGAAAATGTTTTAAACTCGAAAATCTAATATTTATTTACTCCCCAAAAAGAGGTGTACCAGCGGGACACAAAACAAACCAAACAAAAGGATGGAAAATATAATAATCTCCCTTCCCATCTCCTCCTACATTTCACCATCCAACCCCTTCATGTCCTGTGAACTAAACAGGTGTTGAAGCTATCTTTAACCCAATCTATGTATGCAAATTAAGATCTAAATTATGTACCTGAATTTCAATTTATGCAATGTGCTGCCTAAGATAAGTTTACAGTTTACATTGAAGTTAAACAACTATTTTCCACTCTAAAATATTAATATTAATTTTTGTTATCTGTAATTTCTGACCTTCTGTTGTGCCATGCTGAGTAATTACTAAAATTAGTATTAATCATATCCATGGTAAATTTAAGCTCCTCTTCCTCTGAGACATCCTTCAATCTTGCAATAAACCTGAACATAAAAAAGAACTATCACAAGAAAAGAAAATCTTGGTTTATCCTTCAAAAAGTTCAAAATACCATATTTCCCTACAAACTACACAAATATACATATCCTCAAAAACCCACTTCATCCATTTAATATACCCATTTTCCCCTCCAACCCTAGAATTTTAATTTCTGCAGGGGTAAAACCCAGGGACAGTTTGGCCATTTGTTTGGGAAAAAACAGTTGAGGCACAAGACCATTACAACATACATTATATTTTACAAAGGTATGTGGGATATTTTGAGAATTTACAAGGATACCTACTGTTGACTAAAAGATCAGAACCATAAAGAACAAGTACCACATCTTCAAATATAATATTAAGATGTTAAACATTGGCAATTTTCAGTTTTACTTCACAAAAAATTGCCACATAACACAAGCATGAAACTCCCAAATAAAATCAGGCTTAAGAATTTGTATGAAACAAGTTACCTACGGTAATTCCATCCATGAAAGTTTCTGGCATCAGCTTTAAGAAGCATATCTAATAGCCGAAATTCATGATCAAAATTAGCTAGTACAAGTTTTTGCCCTAAGATCCATTTCCTGTGGTACCATGCCCCATATGACTTTGGGTTTCTTCTCAATGCCACTTCTACCTTAAAATTGAAAAACAAGTCAAGAACAACACACATGTAGTAAGAATATAAAAAAGTACCACTTGATCTATAGAGCTACAAGTTTACAGACAAGGAACATTTTAGCATTTTTGTTTAATTTTGAATGGTTATACACAATCTATAGAGTTAACATTGTGATGGTGTCAGTATGCAGTTTTACACTGGCATAAATGGCATAAATAAAAAGAGAAAAGAAGCTGACCATCCTGAGCTCATCTTCAATTGCAGATTTGATGGTCTCAGTATCAGTATCAGTATCAGTATCAGAAACCTCCTTCAAATTATGCTGGAACGCAAGCTTTCTATAGTTCCATCCAGTATAAATCTCTGGATTTATCTCCAACAACTTGGAACTAACTGAAACAGCCTCCTTGGTATATCTATGTCACAGAAAACAAGCAATTATGCTTAAAATGACTTTCCCTTGTTGCATTCCTTAGTAGAATTGTCAACTAACTAAAAACACCAAAGAAACTTCAAGTTTGGATCGAGGAGGTTAGTACATGCGATTATGGTGGAAATGGAGGAGCTGAGATTGGAGCTCACGAAGCCGAGCTGACTTGGCGGCGGCGGCGGCCGGATCTTCTTGCTTCGTCGCTTTTCTCGGCCGACCGTGCATCGTCGCTTCTCTCGCTCCCTCTCTCTTTCACAATCTGATTTGATTTGATTTGATTTGATTTGATTTGGGATTTTGGGGAGAACAAATTAGATGCAATGGCCAAATTTATGTAGTATTCGTTTGCTTAACACGGTCACCTTAATTAATTTCCTCTGGTTTAAGGCTCCGTTCGGATGTGCTGAGAATAAAGTAGGAATAAGGAAGAAGGAAAGAAATTATTTGGAAGGGGTAAATTTATTGGGAAATGTGTAACTTTTGTGAAGAGTTTGGATGGTTAGTAATAAATTTATTGATAAAAAATAATTATTTCTTATTTTTTATTCCGGAAAGAAGCCATCTAAACGGAGCCTAAGGGCTAAGGCACGTATATTGTCCCTTTTCCTTTTTAATTTTTAATGCTTGATTTCCAATTTCGTTTTAACGGTAATAATTAATTATTTTTCTCTCTCTACATGATTTTCCATCGCCACTCCTTCAATTGGATATTTACCCTGCAATTTTTAATATTGGATGTATTATGTATACCCTCTAATCACAATTACTATGAATATATACCATTTTTATTATATGTTAATGATTTTTAAAATTAAGAAAAATAGTTTATAAGATTTCCGACGAAACTGCCCAAGCCACCCTTTTCTTCTTGCTCTATCAAGCGATGGAGGTCTTGCCGAGACAAGTAAAAAACGTCTAGTCAACGGCCGTTCCATAACACTTGTTTAGTGTTTTTCAAAATCACACGACACTAGCGTGTTGGTACGACACGCATGTGTAGTGACACGACAAGAAACATTTATGGAATTAGCATGACACTTGTGTGTCATATCAAAGTCGTGTCATGTTAGAGACTTCTTTACATTGACAAGTCTTAATTCGATACGAGTTAATAAGTGACAAGACACGATATGACATGACACGTGATACAAGTTGACACCAAAAAAATAATATTATTTATAATTTATTAATTATATTGATTTTATATTATAAATTTAACAACTTTTATTCATAATTTTTTTCATTCAATCATTAATTTTTGTTTTCAACTTTTAATATATGAAGTTAAAAAATAGATTTCATTAATTTATTATATTTTTTCTATTTTAAAATTTATTTAATTAAATTTCAGTAACAAAAATAAAATAAATTATAATATGGCTTGACACATTTAGCACGTCGTATCAACATGACACGACACGTCGTGTCAGACATGTTGTGTCATAATGTGTGTCGTGTTAACCAATTCCTTCACTTAACACGACATGACATGGCACGTTAAAAATATTAACTCGCGTCAAAACGACACAACACAAATTCTAACACGCGCGTGTTCGTGTTTGAGAATTAGTTCTTGTATTAATTACATGCCTAGGCATAACTCTCCGGTACATGACTATACTCGTGATTGATATCTTTACTAGCCCTTGTTCTAACCGGCGTACTGATAAGAATTAGTTCTTGTATTATAGACTCTCTCTCGTTAGTCTTTAATAAACCCATGTTTCTTCTCAGCGTTATTTTCATTTTAGCAATAGCAACTTCGTGATGTTTCATATATATCCATAATAATTGTGATTAAAGGGGTATATTTCCAATATCAAAGATTGCAGGGGTAAATATTCAATTAAACAAGATTTGAGAGGTATACGACAGATCTTTTTTTTTTAATTAATATAAACAGTTTTAGGTTTTTAAAACCAAATCACCATATTAATCTTGGTGGGACGAATATATATGAACCGTTCCATCCACTAAATACTCATCCCCAGGGGCGAAGGTATGTACATTTTGGTGGGTCCATGGACCCACCTGAAAAAAAAAAATTAGACTTAATATTGCACATGTTTATAATTAAAAAAAATCACAACAAGTTATGGACCCATCTAAAAAATTTGACGGACCCAGCTGGACAAATCATGTTTGATGTGAATTGCATAACGATGCCTAAAAAAATAATATAGGGACCCAGGTCGTATTTGTTCCTGACTAATCGCCTTCTTCCTTCCTCCCCAATGTATTTTATTGAGACATGAAATATTTGAATGAATAATTATTTGTAGCATATATATATTAGCGCGAATTTACGCATTGCGTGATTTGTCTATATAATATTTTGTGAACTTTCGAACATTATAAATAAAAACTATCATAGAAGATCAAAAATACATTTTAGATACTATATAAAAATTGCCACTAAAAATTTTAAATACTGTTTCTGCCAAAAAAATTTGAGCTCTATCAAAGATCATAAATATTGTGGGTTGGATAGTGGCCGAGCTCCTCTATATGCCTCCCATCTTTATATATCTATAATATATATATAAAAAAAAAATAAGTGTCAATGAGATTTCTAATGAACCTATAATGCAAAATTATGAAAAAATTAAAAATTCATAGCAAATTATTGTATTTTTTATTGTCTTGACTTTTGAATTATTATTCTGTATATTAAATATATTAATTTATAATTTTTATTATTACTATAATATATATTTCATTTCTCATGATTTTTTAATGTTACATTATTTTAGAGTTCTTTATTTAAAAATTATTATTACTATACTATATCTATATTAAACATTACATCATACATATGTTTTTAGCAAAAAAAAAAATTTTACGGACCCTGCTGACATAAAATCCTAGCTTCGCCACTGCTCATCCCCGTCTTATGAGCAAATTGACATCTACTTTTTGTGCGTTATTATGTATTCAAAAATCCTTCGCCAAAGGAACACCGACCTTACTGAAACTTAATAATTTAATTAGGGTTAATTAGATTTATGCCACCGTGAAAATTTGAAATTAGCAAAATGCCATCACTAAATGACAAATTTGTTTTATGCCATTATAAAATAATAATAATTAGTTTTATGCCATCAACAATTCGATGTGATAATTTTACCCTTTTAAATATGCCATCTCAAAAATTTAAAATTAGAAAAATGCCATCATTAACTGAGAAATTAGTTTATGCCACTAAAAATTAATAAAAATGAGTTTTGTGCCATTGCAAAAAATGCAAAAAATCGGACTTATCCCACTGGTATATTAAAAAGAGATAATTAGTTTTATGCCACTATGAATTTTGTCAATTAGAAAAATGCCATTCTTAAATTGCTAATTAAATTTATGCCATTATAAAATTGCTAAAATTAGTTTTATGTCACTATTTCTCTAAAAACATACTAAATTCTAGATATGCCATTACCAAATATGTCATTAATATTTCTTAATGACCAAATTATCCTTCGTTAAAAACAAACCCTAGAAAAACAAAAAATTACGGCGCTCATGAAAAAGAAATATATAACAAGGTTATTAAGATCACTTATAACAAGGTTATCTATATAAATCCTAAGAATAGCTGATCTCAAGATTATAATTGTTGGAACGGTTTTCTATTCATTAAAATGTTACTCATATAACACGTGGAATTGCTAAAATATTGAAAAAAAAATTGTCCTCCACAATATACTTCTTTCGGTGATTTACTCATTTACATAAGATCACTTAATATTATGTATTTAGTAATAAAGAATTTTTTTTCCCGTGATCAGTTATAGAAAAGTATTATAGTTTAATTTTATGTATTCCACAATTAATTTTGTTGCCTTAGTGGAGTATAATCAAGTCTACAAAGAGCATTATAGTATGGTCCATAAGTACATAAGTGAAATAAAATCGGCACCAAAAGATTTTTGTGAATAAATCTTAAAAACTTAATCCTTTTTTTGTTTGAAAATTAGAATTATGTTATTGTGAGATGACTAATTAGATCTATGTTACTATTTTTATGCACCAGTAGCACATAATAATTTTGTTATTTTGAGAGTGACATAAAACTAATTGTTAATGATTTATAATGGCAAAAAATCAATTATATTTTTGTTATGGCATATTACTAATTTTTTAGTTTTATAGTGGCATAATTAAAAGGGTAAAATTGTCATATAATTGTTCGATGGTAAAAAACTAATTTTTATTATTTTATAGTGGCAAAAAAATAATTTGTCGTTTAGTGATGGCATATCACTAATTTCAAATATTTGCAATGGCATAAATCTAAATCACCCTATTAAAAATAGCGGTATAAAACAAAACTTTATATTATTAACCGCAAATAAATACACTAAAATTTTACCCAATCATGTTAATAAGAAAATTTGTTATTTTTATTTGAAAGAAATAAAGATTTGAAACAAATAAACAATTAAATACGATTTGTCCATTTGGTTCAATTTCTTCCAAACGGTTGAGCTATATCATCTTTTTCTACATGTGATTCATCTTTTATAAAAAAAAAAATATCTGCCAAAATGAGATATGCGAAGTTAATTAACAATTCTAGATATGGGTTAGGTCCGAAACAGAAATATTTAAAAAAAATAATAAGAAAATTGAAATAGAAATTGTTGAGAATACTAAGCAAAGAAAATGCTGGATCAATAAAAAAATGTATGCTGCGAGCCCTCTTCCCCACGCATGTTCTCAGAAATTCACTCACGTACGCTCCTACACCGAAGCCCACAACCGGAAACCGCCTAACGTTAATGCTGGGTAGAAGCATAACCCTTCTGTGATAACGGAATTTAATTTCCAGTAAGAGAACATATAATTTTGTTGAGAATTTAGAGTTTAACCTATCAATTGTATCGAGGGATTATGGTTGGCAGCAAGTATCAGAAGTTCAGAATCAACGGGCGAGAACATGGGCAGACAATGTTCAGAGCTTTTGGCTTTAGGGTTTATTAGACAAGGACAATCAGGAAATTTTTAGAAATAATGATAGATATCATAATGATATTTTTGGAATTGGTATATATCAAATTTAAACAATTTGATAGTGGCATAAATCTAATTATCAATTTAACAATGACATATTTCTAATTAACTATTTTTTAGGATGGCATAAATCTAATTAATCCATTTAATTAATATGGATAGTTTTTAAAACCAAATCATCAAAGTAATCTTTATTTGTGAATATGGAAAGTTCCATCCACTGGTTCTCAATCCTAATTATGAGCAAATCGGCATTTAATTAAAATAGGTAGATGTTGTTCCAGAAGATAGATGTTGTTTTCTTACTGGATTGTTGCTAGATTTTCGCTAATTTATTGCTTTGAGGAATTGATTGTAAATGAATTTTCCTCACCTTTGTTTACAGAAATTTCCGAATGGAGAATCAGCTCTTGGTCTAGTAACAAAGAGTAATGCACCTTGACTCCTTGAGTGAGGTCGCAAGTTCGAAACTCGAATGGAAGGTCTTTAAAATTCTGCAAGTAGCTCTCTACTTGACAAACAACAAAATAGGTATCGTATTTGTTTACTTTCAGGTGCATTTATAAGGAAAATGATTTTAGATGAAAATTTCCCCCATGTCTACTGACCTTGTATTTTTTTTCCCATTTGCACCACTAATACCTCCAGATCGAAATCAGCCGATTAATCACATCCAAAGACTTGTGAGTGCAATCAAGTTATTATCTTATTCATCTTACTGTTTTACATAATGTATTATTGAAATGCTGGTTGAAGATAAAAGATGTACTGGTATTTCCTTGTCCTGGCTATGAACCCAAATGAAATCAAAAGTTTACCAAATTTCTCACTGGTTTCACTTCACTGAACCAACTGTTCTAATTTTTAAGACAGTGATTTTACTTGCTTATTAATTTTCCCCACTTTTTGTGTTTTGACATTGATTATTATTTTTCTTTCTTGCTTCTTCAACAGCTCAGACTCAGAGGGACAAAGCACCCTATATGGATGCCTCTCTCTATATATACATCTTAAGGGAAAAAAAGTACCCTCAAATACACCAGGTACATCTCTATCTTTACCTTCTGTTTTTGTCACCATTACACCACCATGCTGCTTCTTTTATTTATGTACAATTAATCTATGGAACATTACTTTCAAAGATTGTTTGCTTACTCTGAGGTATAAAATATGGTGGTCAAATTGACAGAAGACTGTAAGGTCATTTATTTTGTGTTTAAGGGACTTTTTTGTAAAAGCCATGTTTCATGGCATTCTTTCTCACTGAAAGCCTGCAAGGTCGCAAGCTGGCCCTTTTGCATGCCTCTGTTAATATTTTATTTTTTATCGATTCTCTCCTTAGGGGCCGTTTGGATCCCCATGGAATTTTGGGGAATTTCATCTTCCTACCATAAATTTATTATAAACAATCCAAACTCTTCACAAAATTACACACTTCTCAATAAATTTATTCCTAGGAATTGCAACTTCTCCAAATTCCCCAACTTCCTAAGCGATCCAAACGGCCCCTTAGTGAATTTTCCCTAGAAATTAGTATGCAAGGTTATGTGAATCATATTATAGTATCTTTCTCGGTTAGTTAGTTTATAAAGTACTTGCTAGGAGGTTGCTTTAACAAAATTGATTTCCCGATGCACATGCTGGTGGTCCTGAATACCAATCCTCATCTGCTCCCGCGCGGGACCATCCAGCGCAATCTACAAACCGTCCGATCTGATCTGAACAGTTCATCAATCTGGTTACATGCACAGGGCTGCCTTTGCCATTGAGATTAAATCATACGGCTGTGATTCCTGTGCTGTACGGTTCCGCGCGGGACTACTGGATTTCATTTCCCTGAATACTGGTAGGAAAAGTATTCAAATATGCATGTGACGTAAAATTTACCATTAAAATCTAAAATACTGATAGGAGCCTGATCTTGCATATTATAACGCTCCCTTATTTTAAATTGAAACCTATAAACACGTATAACTCTACAAATTACCAGCATAAGTATGAAAGGAAACAATGTCATAGAGCAGCCGTATAACATGTATGAAAGGGCAGCGTTATATTTTGACCTAAGGACCTTTTTATCCTTAGATCAATTTGAATTGAATTGCTATAACTTAGGAATTTAGAAAATCCGGCCGTGTGTTTCGATTTTCAAACTACACTGCATTAGATTAGATTTGAGGTTTAATTTGACTTAGGTTTCACCTTCAATCACTAGACATGGCAGTCGCAGCTGCAATGCGCTATGTTTTTTTTTTAATGATAATAATTGAGCATGAACTGTCTTAAATTTCCAAATATTTTACTTTCTAAATTAAATGATGATTGGTATGGCTATTTTAAACATATTTAACAAAAAAACTATTTTAATTATAGAAAAAACAAAATGAAAAACTATTTTAAATTATAAAAATAAAAAATAATTTTTTTTTATATAAAATGGTGGTAAAAAAAATATCGCGACTTTAATTAATATGTTATAGATTATAGATATCATATAGAGAATGGATTCAATCAAAGCGCTTTGACCGGAGCCTCAGTTAAACCCCGTCGGTTCTCAATTTTGAAAGTTCAAATGACCGATCCGAACCGTCAAATATGATCTCCATATTGAAATCTCCTTGCCGACCAAAATTTTCATTTTTTTGAATTTTTTAAGTATTTTTTTCGGATTTTCAAAAACAGCAATTTTTGTAGGGTTCAGAACAAATTAGATTAACGATTTTTGAAAATCCGAAAAAAATACTTAAAAAATTCAAAAAAATGAAAATTTTGGTCGGCAAGGAGATTTCAATATGGAGATCATATTTGACGTTCGGATCGGTCGTTTGAACTTTCAAAATTGAGATCTGACGGGGTTTAACTGAAACTCCGGTCAAAGCGCTTTGATTGAAGTCTTTCTCTATCATATATATGATAGGAACAAAAATTAAACAAAAACAAAAAAAAAAAAGAGAGAGACATAACCCGCGTCGAGCCGCGAAAATAAAAGAATGGATTTCGATTTAAAGCTATAGCTGACGTCGGATATTTTTGGAAATAAATTCATTATTGAATTTGATTACCATTAAAAACCATTTTTTATTTTAAATATTATTCGTAATTGATGTTAAGCTTCGAAGAATATTTTTTCATTAAAAAACTTGCATTTTTATAATGATCCGTATACAATTTACTTTAATAAAGTACCGAAAAAATTACATTACACAAAAAATTAATACAAAATTAATCTATACAAGTCAACAACATATCTATGAAAATTTTTCTATTTCAAAAAAAAAAAGTTATCGGAAATGGTAAACAGATTTATCAATTAACATAAATTCATTATTAAACAATCAATACTAATTTACTTTGCAAGTGATGTATTTACAAATCATTTTTAACAATTTTTTTTAATTTATTCAGTGCAAGTCGAGTAAAAATAATATAATAATGCTTTGATTTAATGCATTTAAGTTTTTTTAGTATCTTTTGATCATATCGACCACTCGACCATAGATTTAAATGTGTCCAAAAATTATATAATTTGGCATGCAAAGCATCACTAATGAAATATTGTTAGGTACGAACAGCTTAAACTCTACTAGCTAACTCATAAAATTCAATAAAACTAAAAGCCTAAAATAGAAACTTAAAGTTCAATAATAAAATTTTATTATACGGAATGTATGATTCTAAAGTTATTTATCCTACCATCTAGATATGCAATCAGCCAATAATCTCGTAAAAAAATTGGGTCGTATGAGTACATCAACCATCCGCTATGTTTTATTTTTTTTTAATAATTTTAGTAGCACATAGTTAGCAGTATTTAAAGTATCATATGTGCCTTTCATTCATAAATCCAACGTAAGTTCGGATGTCGTATACATTTAATTAACTCTTAAACTGAACTTGTCTTCAACCTCGGTTTCTGTTTTAATAAAAAAAAAAACCACGGTTTCTGCCCAACAAAAACATAGCGAACCAATTTCAATTTTCTATTCTAAGTAACAACAGTAGCTAAAAACCTTTTTCTAAAAAAAAAAATTGTGCGAAAGAAACATTATCATGTTGTTTCTTATAACCTCCAATAGTAAGATTATGTCCAAATCAAGCTAATTAAATTACAGAAAATATACATATATTAATCATTGAATGCAGTGCTAATGCTTTTTGGATCATACACCTCACCCAAACACCGACCACCTCACCTCACCTGTCTCTTTCTCCCAATTTCGCTACACCAAAAGGTCATTATTTTGTATTCTTTGCTTGTTTGGTTATCCAATCTTGCATTTTCGTTGTCGTACTAATCTCTCTCTATCGCTTGTTTTGGATTCCTGTATATTACCACGCCCCCTTTTATTGTTTCCGCCCCTTGTTTTCTCCTTTGAAGGAATCGAATCATTTTTGGTGTGCGTCAAATTTTGTCGGGTAAAGGAATCTCACTCTTTGCAAGTGGTCTAATTGCGATTCTTTGTATGATTTTTTGCCCGAATTTTGACTAATTTCTTGGTGGGTCACTCTCTCTAGCGAGGTTTTTATCATTTGGGTTTTGGGTTCATATTCTGAAACTTCTACTTTTTTTAGTACACAGTAGAGAGAAGTTCCAGAATTGGAAAACATCTAATTTTGTGCCTCATATCGTTTTTTCCTCTGGGGGTTTCTAATTTCACCAGATAAGGTTAATAAGCCTTGAATCATCCTTTTTGCTGTGAAATTTAGGTCATTGGTGAAACTCATAAAGCCCTAAATCTTCATCCTTACAAAAAGAAATTGGATTATCAAAATTCTCTAATTTCTCCAGTTATTAACTGGTGTATTAATTTCTTCAGTTAATTTTGGGTAATTTATTTTAGGTCCTGAGAATCATGGCTGAGAATGAGATACTTGGACCTCGTGTGTACAGCTGTTCCAATTGCCGAAATCATGTATGCCTCCATGATGATATCATTTCCAAGGCTTTTCAGGTTAACATCTTCTGGTACTTTTTGCATTTGAAGTTGCTGATCTCTTGTTTTGGTTCAATGCCCTTAATATATCTTCAATCATCATCAGTAAATAGAGTGATCATAAGGCATCCTAGAATTGTCTATATTGCTTCAAATTAATTGGGAGACGTGGTACTAGCTTATAGGGTTTTAAAGGGGCAAAATGAAATGTTCATTATTTATTTATTTATTTTTTGAGCTGAAAGGTTCAAGTTTACTCTACTTTTTTGTGGGTTTAAACAGCATTTATACTCTGGTTAGTACTGAAAGATGCCCTTGGTTCATCTCGTGTCAAATGAGTCAGCACTCTTTAATTAAAAGCATAACCTACGAATGTACATAGTTTGACAGAGCTATTTTTAAATCCTGCTGGTCAGAGGATAAATGATGGGTTTTAGTTGCATCCTGTTAGGTTTATTATTTTTCAATACAGAATAAATTGAATCTATCTGACTAACCTAACCTGCCAAGCATTAAAGAAAGTATGATTTGGAATTGCATTCTTATTCTTTTTCTATTATGTTGAGTAGGTCAGGTCTGATCAGCGTGGCCAAAATTGTCAAGTAATAAATAAGTTGCAATTTGCATTTTTGATATGTTATTGGTTTCTTTGTAAAATCTTATTGTCTAATTGCGGTAATGTTTCGCTTTTAGATTCCTATCTAGTTGTAAACTAGTCTGGTTATTGTTTATTAAGTATTAATCAGGTCTGATTGTCTGAACTTTTTTAACCCCTTGGTGGCTCAAAATCTTGGCCTCTGCCTGAATTTTGAACTGAAACCCAAATCAGGTCAGGGAGTCAAAATCGTGGTCTCTGCCTGAATCTCTTGAACTGAAATCCAAATCTGAAGAGCGCAATAGTGCCAGACCCAATTGGTTCTATGTAGACCTTATGCCAGTATAACCGTACAAGTATAGAACAGTATCAGTATGTATCAGTACCAAGTTTGATAAATAGATGCCTTTATTTTTGTTGTTGCCATGTGCTTACTATTTGTTAAATATGTCCCAATCACCAGGGAAGGAACAGTCGTGCGTTTCTATTCTCCCATGCAATGAACATAGTGGTGGGGCCCAAGGAGGACCGTCAGCTGATGACCGGGCTTCACACAGTGGCTGACATTTACTGCCGTGACTGTCGCGAAGTCTTGGGCTGGAAGTATGAGCGGGCCTATGAAGAAACCCAGAAGTACAAGGAAGGCAAATTCATTTTTGAGAAATCCAAGATTGTCAAGGAAAATTGGTTGTAGTATCCGTTTCTAGATTAGGGGTTTTTGCATATACTGTTGCAAGGTTAATGTGTTTGCATATTTATCCTTGTGTATATACACTTGCTTTCAAAAAAATTGCATTTTAAAGGGGTGCATTTGCAAGTATGCAACTCGCTGTTCTGCTATGGCCCCCTAGAAACTTGGGTTTTACAAAAAAAAAAAGTTACTATGGGTAAAATATTTACAACTTTACGTCTGTTTTTAAATTGATTCTTTGCTGATCTGTTAAAATTGAATGGTTTTGTAAGGGGCTCGTAGTGGAATCTATCTGTGAATGTAAGTTTGAGGGTATATATGCAAACATGGAACTTTTCAACATTGTATTTGCATAAAATCTGAAAAAAGGTTTATTGTAGTTCAAATGTTTTATACTGTTAATTAATTTCTCGTGTCTTTGGCCAGTTGCACAATCTCTGTTCTCCTTCATGTAAAGGTGCGCTGTCTTGGATGTTGATTGTATTTCTTTGAATCTTACCTGTCAATCTGTGAATACAGCACAACTTTTTTTTTTCTTTTTTTCTTTTTTATGCTTTTGAAGTTTCTTTCTATAGTTTTAGTAATTTTCGTCAGGTTTGCAACGCTGAACTTGTATGGTACCACTGGTTGCACAATATGTGCTGATTTGTGATCGTTTTCCTAATTTATTTATTTATTTTGCTTTAGATCTTCTGCTTTCCTTTTGGTTATTTTGTTAAGTATTCTTCTTTCAACCAGACATACAATTTCTTTCCATAACTATCATAGGTCCATCAAACATTTGACGCAGCTTTTTCAAAAAAAAAAAAAAATGAAAAAGAAAGAGAAAAAGCTGGTACTAATAAAACTGTGAAGTTTATTTCAAAAACTGTACTTCCACTAGAGATCATATGCCTTACAAATTACAATAGGTTCCAACTTCTGAGGCATATAAGAAACCGTCTGCAAAATAACTTAATTAGAGGTATCCAATGCCGGGAGAAGGGGTGATAAAGAGAACAGAAGGGGAAAAAGCGTTTTTGACACTTTAAAGACTATCAAAAAAATAGATGTAATTTGACAATTGTTTGGTTCCAAGTCAATTGAAGACATAATCACATAACCAGGATTTTGAAGAGGGCTGAGAAGTATAGTGTGGAAACCTTTTAGTTTTTACTTTTTAGCAGGGACTAATTTAAAACTCTCTATTGAATTTGAAAGGACTAGGATGTAATTTGTAATTTGTAGACATACAAGGATTTCCTTTTAAATATTTACGGGGGCCTGGCCCACTTTGAACAATGTAGTTCCGGCCCTGATAATAATCAATGTGAACATTTGAGACCAATCGATGGTGTTTAATTTAATTTCATATATATCAAATTATACACAATGAACCTAACGCAAACTTTGAAAATAATTATTATTTTGACATAAATGATCAATTTAATTAGCCACTATTTATATCAAGTAAATATAAATATTATTATTAAAAATCACTTCCCCATTTACCTATATCACCAATTCACCATCACAATTTCGGTATGACAAGTGTCTAATCTAATATCTTTAGAATCTATTTCAACATTGGATCCACTACGTAAACTTACAAAATCATCATTAAAACTATATTAATGGCTAGAACGCAAAATTCGCTCTCAATAAACCGCACAAAAGGAAATGAGAACCCAAAAGAAAGAAGTTCGAAGTCTCCCGACATGAACCCGAAACCGATATCTCCGGTGTCGGGCGGAGAACCGTCGGGATCCGGCCTCCCTCCGCCGTCGTCGCCTGAGACCGACGCAGCCGCGGAGGCGGTCGTGAGCGATCTAGTCACCTCACTTGGGCGACGGAGGCTCTATCGGGAGGTGACGCTCGCGCTTCGCTCGGGGCTTCGTGAAGCGAGAGCCGATTTCTCGTTTCTGCGCACGCGTGGTTTGAGAGGGCTGATCAAGTTCTTGCAATCCGTCGCTTGCTCCGACGAGTCAGTCCGACTCTTTCGCCATTCCCAAACTATTCCCGAATTGCAAGGTCTTTGTCTTGTCTTTTCTTTTTCCCTCTATCTCTATCTCTGACTGAATTTGTTTCTGGGTTTTCAGTTTTAGAATTCGCTCTGAAGATATATAAAGTTGTGGGTTTGGTCAAATGCTGATTATTGATCTTGTAAGGTTAAACGCAAGTGTACACTGAATCATTTGGATTGAATTTCTGATTCAGTGAATGAATGCTTCCACATTATCAAATTAACATTGGATTTTCATTATTCTATTACAGTAACAATTTATCTTTGATCAGTACTTAAAAGTTTCCCATTCTGCTGTACAATGAATGGTTTAAGGGGCAAAAAAAAAAGAGGAACAAAAGAAGTGACTTGATCTTTTATAGTGCTCAATTAATTGTTGTGTGCTTTATTTATATATATTTTTTTTCTACTGGACAGTGATGCCTCTACTAACCAGCTTATGTCTTGTAACAGTGATTCCTGTTCTATTTCAGAATACGCTAAGTTCGACAAAAGATAACCCTAGTGTGACACTTGATCATGTATTTGGCGTTGACCCGGTAAAAATAAACAGCCCTGCAACTGATAATGAAGTATCACTCGCACTTAGGGTTTTGGAAGGCTGCTGTCTTATGTACAGTCGATGTGCATCACAAGCACAAAAATTCAAAGCAATTAAGGTACATATTTTACTGCAAATTGAACGATACTAAGGTTTGTTCTTGTCAGTGGATCTGACATTGTAGAAAACTGCAAATAAATCCCAAGTAGTTACATATTTTGATCTAACACCAACACTATTATTGAAGTTTCAACCAACTAATGCCTAAGTGGTTTGTAAATTGAACTAAGAGGTGATTGTTAAACTGATATGAAATCAATGATGATTATCTAGTCTTTTTTATAATTGACTTGTGTTTTGTGGTTTGGTGTTAGCTGCAAGTAAGAATGTTTGCCGCTGTTGGAAAGTATTGTACAATATTGCAATATTTTTTTGGTGAAACACCCTCAAACTCTAGTTTTTATTTTCAAAATAAATGAATGTATTCTGCTATTCTGTCAACTTTATGCAGGTTCTTGTAAATATATTATCAATACGAGGGGAACTTGCGCAAGCAGCTTGCTTAGATGCCTTAATATCTCTTATGTTGGATTCTTCCATTAACCAAAAAGTATGGTTTTATATAAAATTTTTAACAATGATTCTAGTCATGGTTATTACATCAGTACATGGCTGGCTCATTCCAATTTATAATTTTGGGTATTATTTTCTTGCTACAGGATTTTGACGAATGTCACGGTCTGGAGAGAGTTGCTGATATTTTGAAGGATGAAGATGTGGATGAAAATATAAGGTGACTAATGATTTCTTCACTAAAAGCCCCTCTGTAGGTTTATACTTTAATTGGATAATGTTTTCTTTGTTAACTTTACATGAAGGTTCATCATCAGTTCTGTATGATAATGTCAAGCATAGATTCTATTGACAAATAAATATGTATATATATGATACAGATTGAAAGTCTTCCATTTTGTGCAGATTAAAATGTGGGGAGTTCTTGTTGATATTGATTGGCCACGTGCATGGGAAAGAAAATTCTCCTATAGCACACATACATGAAGACATAAAGCAACTATTTGGTGAGAAGTGCGCCTCCCTTATTTGGGCCGCAAGCCAATTCGGTTCGACTTTGGATCCTGACCAGAGACAAACTGCATTGCAGATCCAAGCCCGTAGAGTCCTTGAGTCTCTTGAGATCCAGTGATAAATTACAATTACTTCGTTCCTTTCTTGGACTGAAGCTTGTTTTGGTAGATGGTAATTTTCGTTGTTCATTTTTCTTTTTAAATTTTATTGATTGTTTAGTGCGGTTCTGCATTTGATTTCCATATCTGGTTGTATATTGTTTTCTTAGCCTGAGTCTGATGCTACCTTTTTAGTTGGATCAATCTGTTATTGTAAAATAATAGGTGAAAATCGTAGAAGATAGCTAATTAGTTTGCATATCAATATGCCTAAAGTCATGAAAAAGTGTAGGGGAGAGCTGACGGAGTTCACATGTCAATAGTCCTCAATTGGGGAGGGGCTTCACATTTGCCCAAATGGGATATAAGATAATTTGTTCAGTGCTTATTGTCAGCTTGATTTATAATAGCCGCTTGTGAAGGAAAGCAGGATTGTTGTAACCAGAATCTTATGAAAGGTTATAATGGTTCTTTGTTATTTTTCGTCCAATTAAAGTCTATGAACCCTTTATTTATTTATTTATTTATCTTTTTCATCGCGTATACAACTCTTCCATCTGCTTCAATGAGGTCCTCCTTTAATTGGAGTAGATAATGCGGTGTCATATTATCGATGATAGGACCATTAGAAAGATTTATTTTCTATTCTTAAGTTTCTACCATTATTTCGACTAGTGCTACTCTAGAAAGAATTATGCCACATATAAAATTGTAAATGGAATGTGAGAAATGGTTAAAGAGGAGAGGGGAGAATGTATAAGTTTTTCTGTGTTGTATCAATTTTAATTCTGAAACACGCTAAGCACTCTTTTATTATGTTTTTTGTCTATTACTCTCCTTTGCATGCTCTTTAAACATATGCCTGGTTATTATTATTGATTTCTAATGATCATATGATCATTATTAATTTGTAATGGAATGAAGGTGTTGATTTTACCAAGATCCAGGAGGTGGGTACTTTAATTATCCAAGTCTTATAGTTAAAACTTAAAATCCTAAAGTAATTAGCAGACAGATCATTTGATTTTTCCCGTCTTTTAAGACTAATTCCGATATGTTTTCCTCATGGCTCTCTTTCTTCTGCTATTCAATGTTATGTGCAAGGAATAATTTGTTTTGTACTCGATCTTAGCTACGAGTGTTGATGGAATCCGTTTATCTATTAGTCCAATCTATCCCAAATTCGATATAACGAGTACGAAGAGAATCTTTTGTCGTAGTTTATCAGCTAAGAATGCGAATAAGGTAGCATTTTTTTAGCTTATGGGATAATAATATGAGTAGAGGTATTTTATAACCTATAAGATTCTTAAACATAAAAAGTTCATACGTTAGGGAAAAAGTATTGGTTGATCAAATAGTTCATAGAATTTCATTTAGTAATAAATTTTTTTTGTTTAAGAGGTTAGCAAATGTATAAGGTTCCGTATTTGTGATATGTGCATGTTGTGTTTCAAATTGTATAAATTACATTTTATTCGATAATTATCCAGTACTTGTATGTTACCCATTAACTTTTATGGGCATTTGTAAGTTAATCTTGATGGGGAAGAGTAAAATACGGATAAAACTAATTTATAGCCAATACACTGTATAAGTTTTTCTACCCCGATTTAATCGTACGTATCTGGCGACACCCTAATACAAAATAAGCCCTTGTATATCAAATTGTGAGGTCGTGAGGTTCAGTTCTCCTATTAAGCATGACAATGCAATTTTGAGAAAAAAATTGCATGACAAAGCAAGGAATACATGATGTTCTCAAGCAAACGTGATATCTAACGCACCGAGCAGTTAGATAAATGTTACTCATAGTAGTGTTACATCTGTCTGCTCTTTTAATTTTCATTCAAAATTGATTAAGTTCTCAAATAAAAAAAATAGTATCAACTTGGTAATAAAATAAGCTATTGGAGGAAATCAATATTGGCTAAATAGTGATAACAAGCAAGTATCACAATAGCAGATCAGTTCAAAAAAAAGTCATAAACATTCAACTACTTAGATGCCATCCATAAGCAATTAACAGTTCGGATCAATGAATAATTAAGTCATTGAGTTTCAATCAAGCACAACTCAGATTTTCAATTTAGAGAACAATCACATACAATTATTAGCACAAAACAGATTCAAGTACCTATAAGCCTCAATTAAGCACACAAATAAGTTATCAGATCAAAGGAACAAATAGATAGAGTTTGTGAAAGAAATACCAAACCAAAAAGGAGGAGGAGGCACAAGAGGAGGAAGTGAGCTCAGCCAGTGCACTAGTACTTCTTATAATCCTAAAGAGTTATAATGTTTAAATGAAAAATAGTTTTTGATTTTTTAATGGATATCATCTGGACTAAATTGCAATAACTCGTTGGGCTTGTGCTAATATATGCATTGGTACATGCTGCTGTCTCATCTAGATAGTATGAGCTATGTATGTTTGATATGCAAGACCAATAAAACATTTCATAATATATCTAACCATATCACATTAAAATTTGAACTTAATTATATAATTTTGTTTGTATTGATTTCGATTCATCTTGCGGGACTCAAAACTCACACAAAGACAACAATCCAATAGAATCAATAATTTTAACATGTATAAAAATGTGGTATCTATGTATACCGTAAAAAGATTGTATTACTCTTAGATGTTGGTGTCAATTTGATGCTAATGTGATACCTCACCGAACTGAAGAGGGGTGAGGCACGGCTTTTCACTCGATTGTTTTTCCAATAATTGTCTGAGTGCTAGCGCTCCACACTATACATAAGGAATCGGATTCTCGACAGTCCTTTTACTAAACAACCATTTTTTTTAAAAAAATGTAAAAATTTGAAAATTCAAATATTGAATCCAAACCGTTGATCTTGTTAAATTTTACGGACAATGTGTTTTCATATAAAGTTTATAAACTTTGAAGTTTATTTCATACCAGATCAAGTGGTCAACAAATGAACGAACCTAGTTAACTATCACTGATTAATTCTGATACGTTCGGTCACTTAATCAAGTATTAAATCGATTCTAAATTTTATAAAATTTATATAAAAATGCATCGTCCGTAAAATTGAACACAATCAACTGTTTGAATTCAGCATTTGAATTTAAAAATTTTTAAACTTAAAAAAAGAAATGACTGTTTGGAACCGTCTTGTAAGAACTGTCAATGATCGGAATCCTTAACATCTCCTCCCCCGATACTTTGTATTAGCAAATAACAATGTTCGAATATGGCTATCTATCAAACACACTCCTAGGGGCCGTTTGGATTGCTTAGGAATTTGGAGAATTTGGGAAATTTCCAATTCCTAGGCATAAATTTATTGGGAAGTGTGTAATTTTGTAAAGAGTTTAGATTGTTTATAATAAATTTATGCTAGGAAGATAAAATTCCCCAAATTCCTCCATGAATCCAAACAGCCCCTAGTTTTATTGTTTTTGCAATTGAGATTAGTATAATACATGTTCCCTCTTTTATAGAAAAATATTTTGAGTATTGTTTTTTTTAAGACAATGATTTGTGTTTTGAATTCATTTTTATTTTTTTAAATTTTTATTATCATTTAAATTAAATATTATATATTACTCATATCATCTAAAAAAATAAAAAGGTACATAACGACAGAAATATTATAATTGGAAGATCATATTTTTTATGTTATTATGAATATGTGATACATATTCCAAAAAATAAAAAAGTCATAAAATGTTCCAAATTAAAAACCAACAACAACATCAATAATAATAATTATTATTATTTCAAATAAATTAATTGAGATATTCTGATATTAATATATTAAATCTTAACTTTATTGGTGGGGTCATATTCCAGTTTGTCACGAATTAGAAATTTTATTCACAATATAATGTTCACGGATATATATTTGTTGGCAAATGTTTATAGAACTAAATTTTAGAACCGACTTCAAATCCGAACAGTTCATTTAAAATTATAAACGAATATGATTAATTTTGATATAAGTCTAATTTAATATTTCAATTTCAATGGGAATTGCTTTCCATCATCCCATAGATTCTATCATCCCCATCATCCCCAAACTTCATTAATTATCTAACATATCTTCATTAAAGGGATGATGAAATCATCCCATTCATCCTCATTGCAAATCCAGCGTCATCCCATCATCCCATATCTACTCCCAGCATATAATTTATTGAAATTCCGAACCGTAACATGTAATAATAAAATATACAAATTCAATATATGTAATTGTTGAAGTTATATATATAACTGTTGAAGTTATATATGTAACTGTTGAAGTTATATATGTAACATTAAAGTTAATATATATAACTTTTGAAGTTATATATGTACTATTGAAGTTAAAATATGTAGCTGTTAAAGTTAAAATATATAACTGTTGAAGTTATATATGTAGCTGAAGTAGTCAATATAAATAATTGTTGTAATTTGTATACTAAATGTTGTAGTTAATATGAGTAATTGTTATAGTTCAGTGAGAGGAAGAAAAATTGTGGGGACCAAAAATAGAAAGAATGAAGGAGAGCAACAGTGGGGACCAAAATAGAAAAGAATGGGAGGGAGAAAAATAGTGGGGACCAAAAATATTCTAAAAATAAAAAAAGTTAAAATGTGTTTCCACTGAGGATTATGGGATGATGGATCTTGGAGATGATCCTTATCACCCGATCACAACCCATCAAATAATTATTAAAAGAAAAACAATATATCAAATATGAAAATGGTACTTGTACGCCTTTGTGCCTACGGGCTTTCACTTGCCAATAATAATGATAAATTATGATTAAAAAATAAAATAAAATTTACACATTTAGTACGATATCTATCTAAATGGAGTAAATGGCCTCATCGAAAAAAATAATTTCACAGAGACCCTTTCAACTCTGTTCAGTGAACACAGACCTTCCACTACAGTTTAACTGTTGTGCGGCGTAAGCTCGTTCCTCTTTCTCTTTTCCTTGTCATACCAAATTTGCTCAAGTAATACCCAATTCAAAGTTCGTCTTACTTAGGTACGAGTTCTTCGCCTTATCTTTCGCTACTCTAATTTCTTTTTTATGGGTTTCCTTTTTTAATTTTTTTTTATTATGTCGTAACCTAAAAAGGCATCTAGGTCATGGAATTATTAGGATCTTTATAGGTTATTCTTGTTTCTCTTTGATTTGTTTCTTAAGGGAATTTATGGGTCTCTCTTCATTTTAATTGGGAGCATTTATTTACTTTCAATTTGGAAAAACTCTGATTAATTCTATAATAGACTGTACTTGTACTGACCTAGTCTCCTAGTAATAAGTCTTAGTACTGAGCAGTGTAGACTGGTACTGCCACTATGGACAGTAGTTCTTGTTTATAATTTTTCCAATAGACTCAATTAAAGCCAAGATATAAAGCCTCTAAAAGTTAGTTGATTAATAGATTGTAAAGTTCATACCCATTTTGCCTTTTAAATCTTTCCATCTACAGTTAATTACTTAAAACCTCCTTCTATTCAAGTAAACCTGAACTTACTTTTTCCCCTTTCTTTTTCAGATATGTAGGATTGTCCTGTTTTCTATAAACCAAACATCAGCATATAAATCCCATATATGGAGCAAGCTACATCTAGCTTAACATGCAAATTCAGAGACCAGACCACAAGTGACATAGTTGTCCATCTTAAAACAAAAGATAACAACAAATCACAGCATTTCAACTGCCACTCTCCTATCCTTGCAAAAGCCTCCAAATTTTTTTCTGACCGCCTTTCACAGAACCAGATTGAGCCCAGCACATGCATCGAGGTTGAGTGTACAGCACTTGAGTTTGACCACTATGCAAAGCTTCTCAACCTTCTTTACATTCCAGAAGAATCAATTTTAGAGGAACTTAATTCAGTGAAATCCACTATTGGTGTTCTTAAAGCCGCAAATTCACTCGGATGTGAAGATGTTAAAGAAGCATGCATCAAGTACCTCGAGGCTGTCCCATGGGATGAAAAAGAAGAAGAGGAAATTGTAAAATTAGTAGAGAGTCTTGGGCCAGAGGCTGCGCCAATACTGGCACGGGTGCAGCCTGTTTCTCAACATGCTGCCCAAACTGTTTTTATTTCTGCAATTCGTTTTGCAACTTCTGTTGCAAGTCCAATTGCTGGATTTTCTGATGAATTGAAGACCTCTGCTCAAGAGCAACTGGAATACATGCTTTTAGAAGATGGAGACGGTCCTTTGGTGGTGATGGATGAAAAGGTCAAATCAGAGCTGCGAATCGGCCTTAAAAACTTATTTGAAAACTTCAAAAGCAGCTTGAATTTGCTTTCTTCTGATTTTGAGCGCAAAGAGGAGCTAGCTGAGGAAAGATTGTTAATTGTTTTAAGTGACCTGGATTGGGTTTGTGGCATCTCACAAAAAATGGAGATCATGCTCGATTTTGTCTCAAATTGGGCTGAGATATCATGTGAAATTATAAGTGTGATACTGAGCAAACAGTTTAGTTTGGGCTTATGGCAGGTTAAGTCAAAGATAATGGAGATCACCAGTAGGGCCTTGGATGCAGTTGGGTATGGGTCAGTGGTGATATCTGCGCTTGCTAGAGTTCAATTTCTCAAAACATGGCTGCCTTATGTAAGGAAAATGAAACCTTTGTTAGAATCTAGATTGGAAAGTGAAATATGGGAGAACATGGAAGGGGCAATTGTGTCATTTATTCTTGCACTGCCATCCAATGACCAAGCTGAGATTATCTTAGAATGGGTTAACGGGTCTAATAGGTGGAGGTATCCGGATTTGAGCGAGGCGTTTGAGGTATGGTGTTACCGTGCTAAGACTGCCAAAAGGAGATTAACAACTGGTCTTAATGGAGTTGAAAATCATACCATTAGTTTCTAGTATGTATTCAAAGATTACTGATTTTCTGATAATCTGGGAAATTGTTTATTTTTGTGCTTGTCTTGCGATATTCTTATGATTTTTGTTTAGATATTCATTAAGTCAATGAAGATATCTATCCAAGATTAAACCGTTATTATTTTGATTAGATAGGCAGTAAGTCATCGAAGATGTATATCCAAGATTAAAGCGTTATCATTTTGATTAGAATTTTTGAGAACTAGATAAAACGACAGTTGGCTTCCTTTTAAAGAAGTTGCAATATGCGTCTGTGTTTGTTAAAGCTTCAAAATTTCTTAGGGGTACTTTCGGAATTTAGAAGTGCCAGACAACACAGATGTCCGTATTTCGTTGCAAAATCTCAATTGTCAAATTATATAAATACAAACATATAACATTGAACTTCCGTGAATATGTGCTCACAAGCACATTAAAATATTTTACTTTTCAGTCGGGAAAAAACATATACTTCTGGACATACAAGACATTATTTTATGTACGTAACCAAAATATAAAATATAAAATATAAATGTACAGCTGGGTTTTGAATATCAATCTCATCACATTCATTAATTCTTATAATTGTATGTTTCAGCCATTTCTATTAGCAAGATAAACTTCCCTGACTTCGTGTAGCTGAATGGCCACATCTTCCATTGACATTCTTTCAACCGGTGACTGCTTTGAGCAAGTGAGGCCAACTTTTACTACAGACACCAAACACTCGCACATTTTGTTCAACACACTGCTTTCCATAACATCAGCTGCAATTAAATTTGGATCGATAATATCCATCACTCGCTCTGGGAATGCCATCTCTACAAAATTGTGCAAGGTTAGCCCATCTTTAAACATGTAATTCTGTTGGGTTTCTTGCAGTAAATATCTCGAGCAGCAGGATACCAAAGCTATAGACATCACCAGCAGTTGACACAGGACCTCCTTGTGCATATTCTACAAACAATTGAAAAAAAAATGAAGAGTTCACGTCAATATACTTAAATTGATGTAATAATCAATACTAAGTGGTTTCTGTTTTTTTTTTTTTTAAAAATGGAAATGGCAAATAATGAGTTAAGTGAACTTCACCCGGAGGGACATATCCAATTGATCCTCTTATTCCAATTGAACTTTCCGACTCCATCAAGGACTTGCTAATTGGATCTGGAAGGAGCTTTGCAAGTCCAAAGTCACCAACACAAGCACTCAAATCCTCGCGTAGTAAAATATTGCTTGGTTTCAAATCACAATGAATCACCGATGGTTGGCAGTTGTGATGAAGATAATCTAACGCATCAGCAACATCAATTGCAATGTTTAACCTCTGAGTTAAGCTTAAAGGGATCAATGGTCCATGTTCATTTATTTCAGGATGCAACCATCTGTGTAGGTTCCCATTTGGCATGTAATCAAACACTAGAGTTTTAAAATCATTACCATTATAATCGATAGTAGAGCAACATGTTCTAATTCGAATGAGATTACGATGCCTAATCCATCTCAAAGCTTCGCACTCTGCCATAAAGCTTTTCGATGATCCCAATTGTTGGAGATCAAATACCTTTATAGCCATAGTATGAGCATCTTGATTTGAACTCCCTTCCTCATTAAATACAAGAAGTCCTTTATACACACGGCTGTATTTTCCTGAACCTATCAAGTTAGAAGCAGCAAAGCCCCCTGTTGCCTCAGCCAACTCACCATAGGAAACTTTCAGTAAGCCATCTTTTACCAGCGAATTTGTTCGAGATTTCCTACTTAGTTTCTTTTTCCACTTGAAAATAAAAATAACTAGAAAAAGTAAGACTAAGAGAAAAATTATGCTAACAATCGAGATGACTAACTTCAACACCATTGGTGAATGCTTCTTATCACGTTGAACAAGACATTCCGGCAGATGCAAGTCTGATATACCCCCACAGAGCCCTTTGTTTCCTACCAGTATTAATCCACTTACATTGCTAAAAACTCCTTTATCTGGTACTGAACCCTCAATATTGTTGTAAGAAATATCTAATTTGTATAGATGGGTCAAGTTTTCAATTACCAAGGGGATTTGCCCCGACAAGTTATTTTGTGCAAGATACAGCTCTTGTAACTCATTGAGAAGACCTAGCTCTTGGGGAATAGCACCGAAAAAAATGTTACTAGATAAATTTAAAATTTGTAGACCCTTTAAATTTCTTAGGGAAGAAGAAATAATCCCTTGAAATGAGTTGTCATCCAATGCTAAAATGTTAAGGAGCTGGCAGCTCCCAAGCTCTTCAGGTAGCTCACCAGAGAAATTGTTTCTTGACAAAATCAGTTGTCCCAAATTTATGAGCAAGCCAACTTCCTTGGGTATTATGCCACTAAAAAAATTATAGGATAAATCTAATTGTATTGATAATGCTTTCATTTGGAACATGCTTCTTGGTATCTGTTGAGTTATATTAGTTATTATGTTATTTCTAGTATTTATGTTATTTGTAGAAGTCTAGGGTCTTATTTGTAAAAGTACGTGTTTGGATTAATATAAAAAGGGAGCCTCTGTACAGAGGCCATAATCCCTAGTTTTTAACCTAAATCTCTCTCTAAACAATATGGTATCAAGAGTCGGTTGACGGCTGCGCTCGTCTTTCTGCTCATCTCTTCTCCATACCCAATCTCTCTTTCTCTTCTACATTCCTCTCTTTTCCGTGCAGACCCAATCCGAATCTGCTGTTGCGCGATAAGCCGTGTCGCGCAATACATCGAGCCGTTCGACAGATCCGACGGCTGAAATGTGTTTTCTCCCACTGCCCCCTCGATAGGTAACGGGTCGGGTTTTATTCTGATAGAATCCAAATTAAAGGAGCATTTCCTAATAAAAAAGAAAACTTCTCTCCCGTGAGTCTGAAAGAGAAAGAGGGAGAGAGAGAGGAGGCCTAAATCGCAGGAGTGGAGAGGAAAATCACAGAAGAGAGAGGAGGCCTCTCTCTATTCGGCTCGAAGCAAATCGCACGAGAGGAGAAGAAAATCCGAAATTGCCTTCGCACGAGAGGAGGCCTCTCTCTGCCGAATCGCTGGTCGCAGGAGCAAACCCTAGTTCTGCTTTTTCCCTTCTGTTGGTAATTTTTTTACAACCCTATTTCCTTTTATTTTCCTTAATTTGTTAGAGAAATCGATTCTGCTTAACACTTCAACAATTTGTGGAGAACTGTCTTTCAAATGGTCTAGAGAGGGTTTTAGACATAGTTGATCCTGCTTTGAACATACCAAGCGAAATAGAAGCAAAGAAGGTAGTTGATGTCTTGCAATTGGCCCTTGCGTGCACATGACCTGATATGACTGAATTGCTTTCACAATTGATCAAATTGACCAAGGTTACTGGAGAAATAACTACTTGATGTCCAAATCGATTTTCAAACTTCTCAATTCCTCACTTATTTCTTTGGTTATTTTCACCTAGATCACAAAGCAATGCCGGCAATTTATTTTATTGTAGAAGTTATTTTATCATTGTAAAATGATTTCCTTTTCCTTTTCTTTTCTTTTTGTGCAGGGAGTGGATTTAAGTTAAGACATCCATTCATAAGTGGGTATTTTGGGGCTTCCATTAAGCTTCGGCCGGGCTACACCGCTGGCGTGATCACTGCATTTTATGTATGTACAAACTTAACTTAGTAGTTAGTATATATCTCTATTTGTACGTATCTAAAAAATATATATATCTTTTTACTTGGAGATAATCCTTGCAACACTAATTTTTAAAGAATGAGTTCAATGGTGAATGGTAATCAGATGAAAAACTTGTTTTTAGGAATGAAAAGAACTTCAGGTCTCTTCAATAATATATCTAATAATGCCTAAAAGAATGATATCTTATCTTGGTAGTTGATGTGTTGCAATTGGCCCTTGCGTGCACATGACCTGATATCTTAATTAGTTGAGTGTTTTATACTTTAGAGCAATTCAGCATGTGACAGCATGCGAATTGTTCTAAATTTACCAGTAAAGATTTGTACTTAGAGTCTTATGAAAGTTACCAGCAAGGGTTTCTTCTAAATTTAGAGCAATTCAGGTTTAGAGTCTGTATGAAATTAGGGTTTGTACTTTTTCACTTTAATTATTTTTAATGAATTCAAAAATGCAGATAGCAATGATGTTTGATGTTATTTTTTTATAGATAGCAATGAGCTCTCAAAATAGCCCACACAATGGATGTAATGGAGCATTACCTTACTGCAGTGGATGCGACGATAATGAACATGTAGTTGTCATGGTTGCAAACACACCTAGGAATAAGGGTCGATCTTTCTACCTGTGTCGACGATGTAATAAGTTTATTGCATGGGTAGATGAGGTGTGCTTTAGTCCTATAGACCTTAACAATAAAATTGAATCATTGAAGAAGCAATTAGAAAGGCAAGCGGAGGATTTCAATAATCAATTAGATAGAAAGTTTCTGAAGAGAGATTTGATAAGCGTTTGGAAGAACTTAGAAGTCAAATTATTCAATATCTTGTACTATTTTTTATTTCTCTTTTGATTATTATAATTTGTAAGTTGTAATTTGGAGGTTCAAAAGATGTATTTGGCAGTATTCTATATTTCCTATGTATGTACCTTAGATGGCTGTATTTATTGTGCTGGACCTTATTGCAGTCATTTTCATTTACTATAATTTATTAGTATCAAACTATAAAAGTTGAACAAATTGAGGAGTACATGGAATTAATACTAGATTTTTAGGCACTGGAGCACAACTGATTATTTGCATGGCTACCAAATTATGATTTATAATGGATTATTTGTACTGGATTATTTATACCAAATTATGATTTATAATGGATTATTTGTATTGGATTATTTATACATGGAATTACCTTAGAAGTCATGTACCTCTGAGACGATTATTTGCATTTTTAGGCACTGGAGCACAACAGGGTACTAAAGTTATATTGGATCATCACAACACATTCATGTCGTGGCTACCAAAGTTAAATTCCTTAGATCCAGAAACATGTTCATGTTCATTTATGCTACTTGGACCTTATTGCAATCATTTCATAGCAATCAAAATGCATAATAGGTTAAACAAGAGACAATAATAGTAAAAAAGAAAAAAAATGCTTAAACATAACCAAAGTAAACTTTTAATTATATTGAGTCATGTTTAACAGTAAGCTTAACAGTAAGCTATCTCAAAATAAAGCTTAACAGTAAGCTACCACAACATAAAGCTTTTTCTTTAAAAGCTATACAAAATGAAGCATTTCTTCACTATAACACTAAGCTATCACAAAATAAAGCCTTTTCCTATAAAAGCTATACAAAATGAGACATTTTAACAATAAGCTATTCATCTAGCATTGTCATCAAGTTGGGAATTCTGTGTTAATGTAGGAGTTAAATTATCCTTGCAAATCTCCTGAAATAAAATTCAAGGAAAAGAGAGTTAGGAAAAAGGGGCAAAATTGTAACAATAAAATTTATTATTCAGTTTTTTTTTGGACTGAAACCATACACAACGAAAATTGGGATATGGCTCGGCATTTCACCAACTAACTACTAGACATGAAACAAATTTATGCCTTTTCTCAAAGAAAAACAAAAAAAAACTGAGCTTTGTTAAATGCAAATTACAGCTAACCAGATAAATCAGAGAAAAAAATGATAATTTTCTTGCTCTCAACCTTGTGATACAAGTGACCTACTGTATACAGTTCAAGCTTTTCTATGAGATTGGTTTTCATAAAATAAAGCTAATTAACCAGTGCTGTTATCATGGCTATTAGATTTGTTCCCTGGAAGCACATGTACATTTTGGGGCTCCTGAGAGATGTTGAATAAATATTCCAGTTGGTACCAGTCATGAAACAGATTGATTCCTTTTATCAAACTCGATAGTAATTAGGTCAAACTCAGCACATACACCCTTACCATTGATAGTAATTGGGTCAAACTCGATAGTAAATAATATGAAGTATGAGATTATAAGTTATTCCTACCATAATATTCAGGTCATAAGTGCTATTAATAAGGGATCTGTTGACCCTAAAAATTAAACCCTCAAAACCAAATTGCGAAAACCAGAAGTCAAACCAGCGAAAAACAAATTTTCAAATTGCCAAAAACTCAAAACCAAATTGCGAAAAATACCAAACGAACTCAAAAAATCCTCAAAATTTACCCAAAAATTTCTTAAGAATTATGATG
The DNA here is from genome assembly GCA_028095005.1 of Rhynchospora pubera. Taxonomy (NCBI): domain Eukaryota; kingdom Viridiplantae; phylum Streptophyta; class Magnoliopsida; order Poales; family Cyperaceae; genus Rhynchospora; species Rhynchospora pubera. Next base: position 77,285,571 of record CM051459.1, read on the forward strand.
AATTATCATAATTTTTAAACCCCAAAAATACCCACACAAATTCCAAAATTTACAAAGAAACCCAAAAACTCTACAAAATTACCAAAATAAACCTATGAGGAATTTACTAAATCCACTTAAATCATTAAATTCATTATATTTTTCTAAGCTTACCCATAAAATTTCATCTGAAAATACCCAAGGGAAGGCCTTGAAAGAATTTATTTTGGTTTGACCTTAAAGGAATAAAGAGGAAATTATGAAATAGAATGGAAATCCCACAAAAATTAGCAATTCTGGCGCGTGCATCCATTGGAGCGGATCCAGCAGGGGCCAGGTGTGTCGCTGCCCCCTGATAAAATTACCATCCCCTCAATCGACTCTGGATGCACCCGTTTCATACACCGTGCGCTTTGAACATCACATTCTGTTTACTGGCTCACGAAGAACGCAGCGCATCTAAATCATTTTACCTCATTAAACCCGACAGGAGGGGCCCGTATGTAAGAGGCGTCCCCTTCACCTGGTAAAAGAAAAGGAGAAGAAATGGCGATTTTACCGTGCGACGCCGGGTGAAAACGTGGAACAGCGACGACGTGGCTTCTTCTCCATCCACAAACCCAAAACCACGTTGCCCAGCCCACGGTTTCCCTAAACCAGTGCCCTAGCGCAGCTGGAGGTGAGCCGTTGATGCAAAATGAAGGGTGAAGATGGCTTTCGGCAAAGAAGTGAAACCCTAGAGCTATTGCTATATAAAGACCCAATTGAAGCAGAAGAAGAGAGAGGAAGAGGGGGGGCTAGGTTAGGTTAGTCTTAGAATACCACTTCTGTGCTCAATTGAGGGAATCTCGTTGTAATTGTGAGAGGCATTAATACAAACAGTTGAGAAAAGAAGAAGGTAGGTAGAATCGAGAGCTTCTTTCTTGTAATCCCTTGTTAGTAAATCAAAATAAGTGTGCTTGAAGTGAAATTTTGCTGTTTTGTTTCCTTCTCTCTCCTCTTCAACTCTCCACCTCTCTCCATTACGGTTTTCCATTGAGGTCTCCTCAATTGAAGACTGGAGAGAGATGCCTATCTGCTTACCTTGATGCCATGCTCAAGGATAGGCAAAATAATGGCTTTGATTGAGGTCTCCTCGGTTTTAAGGCCAAGGTTCCATGGTTTGAGCTCAAAATAGCACAAACTGTGAAACCTTTGCATAATACACATACTGCCTACTGTTATGCTGCTCAAATTGCTATAGAAATTATACTGCTTTAGGATAAAATAACAAAACACATATATATGCATAGATATTCAAATCTGACTAAAAGTGAAATAATTAAAAGTGTAGGGTTTTATTTGCATAAAAAACATGAAAATAGACATGAATGGCAAGAACTGGACAGCAAGGAGTAATCTTTCCAATTTTCAGAAATTTATATGATTTTATACACATTAATAAAGTGATGAGGATATTTCATGAAATAAAAAAATGTTAATTATCAAATTCTGGATCTTTTAGTATTAAACCAACATATGTTTCAAGTGTGTTAAAGACATTCTCTACAAATTTTTATAATTTTGAATAAACATGGAGATCTATTGCATTTTAGTCTTAAAAAGTGCATAAGTGATAAACAGTATATATGAAATATTTGAAATATTGAGGACTGTACTCAAACACACTGTTCATAGCTTGTTGAGCCCTTTGCAACTCATTTTCCAGCATTAAGGCAACTCAAAATCCAAAATTCCTTAAACCAATGATTACTTTATTTACAATAAAAAGTGAAAAGTGTGATAAATGCCAAAAGTCTAGTTCTTACTCCCTGTGATGTCTTGAACATGCAAAACAAACTCAAGTTGACTGAAATCAAGTGTCAAATCAAACCCTATTGCTGTAAAACGAGTTACATGCAAATGAGAGTGGAAATAATGTGTAAACAGTTGTGTTTCTGTCCTAATGCTTCTCCCAACAAATTAAAGTGTCTTAGATCAAATTGAATGCATAAACAAGTTAAAGTTGATCCCCTTAAGCTCACCAAATCGTTTCTGGTGCAAGAAAGCCTCCATGTGGGCCCTACCGCTGAGACCTAAGTCTGCTCAATTTCAGGCCGAAATGCCTCAGTCAAGTACACCTCCTTCCAAGCCTCTCTCTATAAAATTGACACCTCCAAGATCATTTAAATACGCCCTTGAGTGATACCAACCTATCTCTGGCAAAGAAAAAGAAGCAAGAAGCTTGAAACTCCATTAATGGAGGCTCGACACTTATCAGACCCCATGTGGTGGCACAAGCCTCCTCAGAAAGAACAATTTGCACCTCTGTGCTCTCCTCAGCCCCACGATCCCAGCGAACCCAATTTCAACAGAAATGGTGGCCGGAGTCGATTCAATTTCGTCGGAAAAGAATCAAGGGCTAAACTGCAAAAAGGCCATGACCTGTCGGAGAAGAAGGGGATTTAAATCTGCGTCACACGCGATCCTCTGCGGCGAAATCACTTGTACCGGGTCACTGACATGATGACAACTCGTTACACAAATCAATAAACTCAGTCAACGCTCGTTCAAATCGAAATCGCGCCTTGCCATGTCAGCTGTCACGTTAGCAAGCCCAGTCAGCGCCAGCAGCAAACCAACTCAGCTCTACATGCCTACGTGGACCAATCAGAAAATTCCATATATCAACAGAAACTTTGAAAATTCATTAAAAATAGCAGGAAACTCAGAAAAATACAAATAAAATATCCATAAAATCCTAAAAATCCAATTAAACCAAATTCACTGATATTTTGATACAAAAATCTGTCAATTTATTGAGTATTTCTATTTTTGAAGTATTTTCAATATTAAATAAATCTTATAAAATTCTAAAATAATGTTAAATCAATTTTGTAAAATTCTAAATGATTTCAAAACTTGATTAAATCCTTCTAACAAATTTTCAAAAATAAACATTGATATCATTTTAAAATAACAGAAATGATTTTAAAAAAAAAGAGAAATACTTTAAACATCAAATATATTTTCAAAATAAACATAATTAAAAATATAAAAGAAATTTCAAAAGTCTAGAATTAAAAAATAAAAATAAAATAGAATTGTGAAAATGTTAAAACCCAAAGAGAAACTCAAGAAATTAAAAGTCCAAACACGAAACCCGAAATCAAGACCGAAACCTCTTCAATTAAAGGAAGGAAATCTCTTCAGCAAATCGAAGTCGACTTCAAATGGTTCAAAAATCAGAAAGTCTCACAAGTGGTTCAAAATAGCCCCGAGAAAACCAAATCCAAAGGCCCAAAATAGCCTAGAAAACCAAATCCAAATCCAAGACCCAAAATAGTCTTGAAACCCAAATCCAAATCCAAGATCCAAAATAGTCTTGAAAACCAAATCCAAATCCAAGGCCCAAAATAGCCTTGAAACCTCAAATCAAACCCAAGGCCCAAAATAGCCTAGAAATCCAAACCAAATTCCAAGGCCCAAAATAGTCTTGAAAACCAAATCCAAATCCAAGGCCCAAAATAGCCTTGAAACCTCAAATCAAACCCGAGACCCAAAATAGTCTTGAAATCCAAACTAAATTCCAAGGCCCAAAATAACCTTAAAACCCAAATCAAATCCCGAGACCCAAAATAGTCTCGATAAACTCAAACCCAAATCCAAAGGCCCAAAATAGCCTAAGGACCAAAAACAACGCTCCAACACCGAGAAACCAAAACCAAGTCTGTCTCGAATAATAAAGTTATTTAAGTGTCCTCAATTGGGTCCCGTCAACTAGGTCTGGTACACCAATCGAGTCCGGTCTAAACCAAAAGAAATAAACCCAAAATAAACACGGAACAAACGATTTTCCTAGCCTTTATATATAATTCTTTAAATCCCTTAATCAGAGGTTCCCGTGAGCGATCACGGGGTAATTAACAGTAGGGGCTTGCGCCTACTGGAAAGAAAGGACCCACAAAATCAACAAACCTCTTTAAGAAGCGACTCATGTTTTGGTTCTCTTGTTGTAAAGAGATACTCGAACATAGATCGAACCTTAAGGGGGGTGAATCTAAGGCTATGTTCCCGTTTCTCGAGGAAACCAAATTCTATTCTTCGAGGGATGACGAAAAAGCCGCGACAGATTCTCTGGCACGCCCGGTGGGACATCTTTCTCCTCTCATCTCTGGGGTTTGAAGGATATAATGTAAAGGCTATGGGAAGTCGTTAAAAAAAAAAATTTGCAAATATCAAAAGCCCACCGCGTGCCACACAGATTCTCTGGCACGCCCGGTGGGACATCTTTTTCCTCTCATCTTTAGGATTTAGAGGGTAATGTAAAAGGCTAGGGAAAATAAAAAAAAAGTGATAAAAAAATAAAATAATAAAATAATAAGCAAATGAAAAACTTCAAGTGCATTTGAATCAACAGCCCACCGCGTGCCAAACAGATTCTCTGGCACGCCCGGTGGGACATCTTTTTCCTCTCATCTAAGGGATTTAAAGAATATAATGTAAAGGCTAGCGAAAGTAAAAAAAAATATAATAATAAATAAATAAAAATTGTTAAGTATATTTGTATCAACAGCCCACCTCGTGCCATAACAGATTCTCTGGCACGCCCGGTGGGACCTCTTTCTCCTCTCATCTTTGGGATTTAAAGGATATAATGTAAAAGCTAGGGAAAATCATCAAATTTTTTTTAAGTACTAATAATTTTCTGTGGAGTTTTATTCTTTGCAGGAAAAATGATCTCAATCGAGTTTTCGCTGCACACTGGGGCAATTTTTGGGAGCAACCACCACATGGCCTAAAGCGTGGTGAAAAAAAAAAAAATGATGAATGATGACATCCTCTTAAACAATTGGTCGCCGCATTCACTGGGGCAGTTATTGGGGCAAAGGCCATATCTTCAAAAGTCGGATAAAAATGATGAATGAAAAGAAAGAAATAAAGTGGAGAAGAGAATAAACTGAAGAGGAAAGAAGAAAGAAAAGAAAAGAAAAGGGGAAATAAAGCGAAATAAAAATGGAGAAGGATAAAATAAAGGAGCAAAAGTCTCGAAATCGAAATCGGGAAAGCAAGTCAAAGAAAGAAAACGGAAGAAAAGAGAAGAAAGAAAAGTGAAATAAAGAAGGAAGATGAAGAAAGAAAGAAAGTTCCGAAACCGAAATCGGGAAACTAAGTTAGAAGTAAAAAAAAAAGGAGAAAGGAAAGAAGATAGAAGGAAAGTAAGAAGAAAAAGAGAAAGAAAGTGAAATAAAAAAGGAGAAAAAGTAGAATAAAGGAATAAAGACCCGAAATTGAAATCGGGAAATCAAATTAGAAGTGCAAAAGGAAAAGAAAGAGGAAAAGAAAGAAGAAGAATTTGGCACCTACTATTATGATGCTGAAGATGAAGACGAGGCGCCGTATGGAGGCCTCTTTGCCAAAGGCATGTTTGAAGAAAAAGATTGCCATGTAAACTTACGATCGGGCACAAACATTCCCGAAAGACAAGCACCCAAAGAAAATGAAAAGAAAAAAAAAAGGCAAAGGTAAAGAAGTAAATGATGAAGCGGGGCCGAGTCAAAAGGCGAAAGAAACCGTTGGAGAATACAACATCTTGGCCCATTTAAGGCGCACACCCGCATTGATCAGTGTATTCGAAGCACTGATGATGTCAAATGAACTAAGAGAAACAATGATGGAAGTACTGCAAGAGCCCGAGAAATTTCAGGCTTACTTCGCAGAAAAACACATGACCGAGGCCCTTTATGCGGAGCCCCAAAGCCAAATAACATTCACAGACACAGACCTAATGATGGGAACGGCTCGCCACAACAAGGCACTCTACATCACAGGTCAAACCAATGGAAGTCAACTAAGTCGAATGTTGGTGGATCCAGGATCTTCAATCAACATCTTGCCTCTCAAATCAATGAACCAATTGGCCTTAGGAGAAAGACGACTCTCAAATGAAAATGTCTTTATCCATGGATTCAACCAAAACTCAGAAAAGGCATTAGGGGCAATTACCCTCCCAGTGAAATTTGGGGAACTTGAAACTTTGATCAAATTCTATGTAATCGATGCTGAAACTTCCTACGGAGCGTTGCTTGGAAGACCATGGCTACATGAAAACAGTCTTGTGCCATCTACCCTCCATCAGTGCATCAAGTACATAAAAGATGGTAAGCAAAAGAGTATCAAAGGGGATGCGCATCATTATGGAGTGCATGAAATAGAATTGGAAGAAATAGACCGATTCTACACTCCAGCTTCTCAAAGAAGTACCTCACCAAATTTGAGGACAAGAGTGGAAAATCAGAAAGAAACTGAAGAGAAAATAAGATTGAAAGAAAGGCCTAAAACTTCATGTGCCGTGAAAACTCCCTTTTTATATTAGGTCATCTGATGAAGAAGATGAAAAGGAAGTGCAAAGAAAGAAATTCTATGTAAAAAGTGAATCTGAAGAAGATTGTGAACCAAAGCAACGAAATGTCATCCATGTGTACGACACTGGCTCAGATGAAGAGGAGTCTAAGGAAAAGGAAGATTCCATGGCCATTGAGCAAATTTCCATTGGCTACTTCAAAGAGCTAACACCAAGGGAAGTGAACCAAGTCAAAGAATTGGAAACGTTCTACGTTCCACCTAAAATCGAAATGATTCAATGAAAGTTGGTGGTTCACAAAGAAATCTTGTTCTACAAAGCGGAGGACATAGATCCATCAAACAATGCTCCTGATTCCAACAGTTGGGAGAAATGGTCGAAAGAAGAAGAAGACGAGTATGAAAGGATAGAAATAAGGAGTTATTACAACAAGAAATTGACACCCCTCTTTGAAAAGGCTCATTGCTTGGACCCGATCTCCAAGCGAAAAGCTAAAGTCTTCCAAGACCTTTGGAGTGAAAAATCCCAATGGGTGGAAGGAGTAGATGGAAAATGGAAATGCACAAAAGGATTGGGATTCAAATTGCCCCCAAGAGAAAGTTCAATTCCACGTGTCAATAAGCGGTATCTCAAGAAATGCTCCGCCTAAATCCACCGTCTGCAAGAAAGAAAGAAAAGAGAAGAAAACAAAACCAAAACTAAAACACTTTCCTTCTAAATAAAGCCAAGTCCAAAAGCTTCAAAACCTAAATCCAAAACTCCAATAAAAAAAAAGAAACTAAACTAAAAACCCCAAACTCAAAATTCCAAAACCAAAATTCCAAAATCCAAAATTCCAAAATCCAAAATTTCAAAACCCCAAATTCCAATAAAATAAACCCAAAACAACCAAAACCTACCAAACAAAATATAGGTAGAAAATCCAATAAACTCTTGAACAAGACCCTCAAACAACCAAAGTTCAAAGAAATAATAAGTTTCAAGTCCCATCGGGCTAAAGCTTGAAAGGGTGTTCCGTTCTTTTTGAACATTATGGTACATTCCTTCGCAAGGCCCTAAATAAATAAGGCAAAAATAAATAAATAAAGTTCAATAAAAGTTCCCAACCTCAAAAGTCCAAATACAAATGAACCAAACCCAAACAAAAAATCATACGCTGCCTAACTAAATTCAAAAAGAAACCAAGCACAATAAGACCCAAATAAATAAAACCAAACTCGTCCCGCCGGGCCTAAAAACAAAGGAATGTCTTTGTCCTTTTGGACATACATAGACATTTCCTTTATAAAGGCCTACATTAAAAAAAAAAAAATGTGTGTTAATACCGCCAATGCCGATATTGAGTGATATTACATTGAGTGCCCATACCTAAAAAGAGAGGGTGAGAAATGAGAGGGTGAGCAAAATAAAGGGTGACTTGCCTTTATGGCCCCATAAGTCATTCCTTCCACCTAAATATTTCCAACTTCACAAAATCCACCAGCCAAAATGTAGTATAGGAAATTTTTTTTTTTTCTTTTGCGACCGATGACGGATTCTTAAGAATCTCGAGGATGCAAAATTGTTCATATTTGCATCATTAAGGCCGCTACAAGACAAGGATCGATAACAACCAAACTGGGGCAAGAGCCAAAAGACCAGCCAAAACCTGATACAAATCAAAGGGACAAGAAACAACCTGAAAGAATACAAAAAGAAGTTAAGTGTTGAAGAGGCTGAAACGTTTCGAGATCAACGTTCAAATGGAAAATCAAAACTGGGGCAAGGCCCGTGTAAACCCAAACCCAAGGAAATACAGGTTGGACCAAAATACCCTAACCTAAATTGTGGTGAGAACTTCTGGGTGTTTTAAGTCCTAATGAAGAAGAGAGAAGAAGAAAGAAGTCAAAGGCGGACTAAAATATCCGCATTCCAAGAAACCAAATCATCAAAGACGGGCCAAAATACCCACATGCCAAGAAACAAAACTATTGAAGACGGATCAAAATACCCGTATTCCAAGAAAACAAAACCATTGAAGACGGGCCAAAATACCCGTATTCCAAGAAACAAAACCATTGAAGGCAGGCCAAAATACTTGCATTTCAGAAACCAAATCATCAAAGACGGACCAAAATACCCGTATTCTAAAGAAAACAAAACCATTGAAGACGGATCAAAATACCCGCCTTCCAAGAAACCAAACCAATGGAGGCAGGCCAAAATACTTGCATTCCAGAAAACAAGGCCATTGAAGACGGGCCAAAATACCCGTATTTCAAGAAACCAAACCAATGAAGGCAGGCCAAAATACTTGCATTCCAAGAAACAAAACCATTGAAAGTGGGCCAAAATACCCACGTTTCAAGAAACCAAAACCATTGAAAACGGATCAAAATACCCGTAGTCCAAGAAACAAAACCATTGAAGACGGATCAAAATACCCGTACTCCAAGAAACAAAACCACTAAAGACGGGCCAAAATACCCGCATGCCAAGAAACCAAACCACTAAGGATGGGCCAAAATACCCACATTCCAAGAAATGAAGTCAAGATGGAAAGAGAACTTCGGGCACGAAGCTCCAATCAAACACAAACCAGAAAGAAACCAAACCAAAACGAAAAATAAGGGGTCAAGAAGGGGCCACCAAAGCACGTTGTTCTGCCAAGATCCTCACAACGTACTTTGGTGGGGGGCATTTGTTGACCCTAAAAATTAAACCCTCAAAACCAAATTGCGAAAACCAGAAGTCAAACCAGCGAAAAACAAATTTTCAAATTGCCAAAAACTCAAAACCAAATTGCGAAAAATACCAAACGAACTCAAAAAATCCTCAAAATTTACCCAAAAATTTCTTAAGAATTATGATGAATTATCATAATTTTTAAACCCCAAAAATACCCACACAAATTCCAAAATTTACAAAGAAACCCAAAAACTCTACAAAATTACCAAAATAAACCTATGAGGAATTTACTAAATCCACTTAAATCATTAAATTCATTATATTTTTCTAAGCTTACCCATAAAATTTCATCTGAAAATACCCAAGGGAAGGCCTTGAAAGAATTTATTTTGGTTTGACCTTAAAGGAATAAAGAGGAAATTATGAAATAGAATGGAAATCCCACAAAAATTAGCAATTCTGGCGCGTGCATCCATTGGAGCGGATCCAGCAGGGGCCAGGTGTGTCGCTGCCCCCTGATAAAATTACCATCCCCTCAATCGACTCTGGATGCACCCGTTTCATACACCGTGCGCTTTGAACATCACATTCTGTTTACTGGCTCACGAAGAACGCAGCGCATCTAAATCATTTTACCTCATTAAACCCGACAGGAGGGGCCCATATGTAAGAGGCGTCCCCTTCACCTGGTAAAAGAAAAGGAGAAGAAATGGCGATTTTACCGTGCGACGCCGGGTGAAAACGTGGAACAGCGACGACGTGGCTTCTTCTCCATCCACAAACCCAAAACCACGTTGCCCAGCCCACGGTTTCCCTAAACCAGTGCCCTAGCGCAGCTGGAGGTGAGCCGTTGATGCAAAATGAAGGGTGAAGATGGCTTTCGGCAAAGAAGTGAAACCCTAGAGCTATTGCTATATAAAGACCCAATTGAAGCAGAAGAAGAGAGAGGAAGAGGGGGGGCTAGGTTAGGTTAGTCTTAGAATACCACTTCTGTGCTCAATTGAGGGAATCTCGTTGTAATTGTGAGAGGCATTAATACAAACAGTTGAGAAAAGAAGAAGGTAGGTAGAATCGAGAGCTTCTTTCTTGTAATCCCTTGTTAGTAAATCAAAATAAGTGTGCTTGAAGTGAAATTTTGCTGTTTTGTTTCCTTCTCTCTCCTCTTCAACTCTCCACCTCTCTCCATTACGGTTTTCCATTGAGGTCTCCTCAATTGAAGACTGGAGAGAGATGCCTATCTGCTTACCTTGATGCCATGCTCAAGGATAGGCAAAATAATGGCTTTGATTGAGGTCTCCTCGGTTTTAAGGCCAAGGTTCCATGGTTTGAGCTCAAAATAGCACAAACTGTGAAACCTTTGCATAATACACATACTGCCTACTGTTATGCTGCTCAAATTGCTATAGAAATTACACTGCTTTAGGATAAAATAACAAAACACATATATATGCATAGATATTCAAATCTGACTAAAAGTGAAATAATTAAAAGTGTAGGGTTTTATTTGCATAAAAAACATGAAAATAGACATGAATGGCAAGAACTGGACAGCAAGGAGTAATCTTTCCAATTTTCAGAAATTTATATGATTTTATACACATTAATAAAGTGATGAGGATATTTCATGAAATAAAAAAATGTTAATTATCAAATTCTGGATCTTTTAGTATTAAACCAACATATGTTTCAAGTGTGTTAAAGACATTCTCTACAAATTTTTATAATTTTGAATAAACATGGAGATCTATTGCATTTTAGTCTTAAAAAGTGCATAAGTGATAAACAGTATATATGAAATATTTGAAATATTGAGGACTGTACTCAAACACACTGTTCATAGCTTGTTGAGCCCTTTGCAACTCATTTTCCAGCATTAAGGCAACTCAAAATCCAAAATTCCTTAAACCAATGATTACTTTATTTACAATAAAAAGTGAAAAGTGTGATAAATGCCAAAAGTCTAGTTCTTACTCCCTGTGATGTCTTGAACATGCAAAACAAACTCAAGTTGACTGAAATCAAGTGTCAAATCAAACCCTATTGCTGTAAAACGAGTTACATGCAAATGAGAGTGGAAATAATGTGTAAACAGTTGTGTTTCTGTCCTAATGCTTCTCCCAACAAATTAAAGTGTCTTAGATCAAATTGAATGCATAAACAAGTTAAAGTTGATCCCCTTAAGCTCACCAAATCGTTTCTGGTGCAAGAAAGCCTCCATGTGGGCCCTACCGCTGAGACCTAAGTCTGCTCAATTTCAGGCCGAAATGCCTCAGTCAAGTACACCTCCTTCCAAGCCTCTCTCTATAAAATTGACACCTCCAAGATCATTTAAATACGCCCTTGAGTGATACCAACCTATCTCTGGCAAAGAAAAAGAAGCAAGAAGCTTGAAACTCCATTAATGGAGGCTCGACACTTATCAGACCCCATGTGGTGGCACAAGCCTCCTCAGAAAGAACAATTTGCACCTCTGTGCTCTCCTCAGCCCCACGATCCCAGCGAACCCAATTTCAACAGAAATGGTGGCCGGAGTCGATTCAATTTCGTCGGAAAAGAATCAAGGGCTAAACTGCAAAAAGGCCATGACCTGTCGGAGAAGAAGGGGATTTAAATCTGCGTCACACGCGATCCTCTGCGGCGAAATCACTTGTACCGGGTCACTGACATGATGACAACTCGTTACACAAATCAATAAACTCAGTCAACGCTCGTTCAAATCGAAATCGCGCCTTGCCATGTCAGCTGTCACGTTAGCAAGCCCAGTCAGCGCCAGCAGCAAACCAACTCAGCTCTACATGCCTACGTGGACCAATCAGAAAATTCCATATATCAACAGAAACTTTGAAAATTCATTAAAAATAGCAGGAAACTCAGAAAAATACAAATAAAATATCCATAAAATCCTAAAAATCCAATTAAACCAAATTCACTGATATTTTGATACAAAAATCTGTCAATTTATTGAGTATTTCTATTTTTGAAGTATTTTCAATATTAAATAAATCTTATAAAATTCTAAAATAATGTTAAATCAATTTTGTAAAATTCTAAATGATTTCAAAACTTGATTAAATCCTTCTAACAAATTTTCAAAAATAAACATTGATATCATTTTAAAATAACAGAAATGATTTTAAAAAAAAAGAGAAATACTTTAAACATCAAATATATTTTCAAAATAAACATAATTAAAAATATAAAAGAAATTTCAAAAGTCTAGAATTAAAAAATAAAAATAAAATAGAATTGTGAAAATGTTAAAACCCAAAGAGAAACTCAAGAAATTAAAAGTCCAAACACGAAACCCGAAATCAAGACCGAAACCTCTTCAATTAAAGGAAGGAAATCTCTTCAGCAAATCGAAGTCGACTTCAAATGGTTCAAAAATCAGAAAGTCTCACAAGTGGTTCAAAATAGCCCCGAGAAAACCAAATCCAAAGGCCCAAAATAGCCTAGAAAACCAAATCCAAATCCAAGACCCAAAATAGTCTTGAAACCCAAATCCAAATCCAAGATCCAAAATAGTCTTGAAAACCAAATCCAAATCCAAGGCCCAAAATAGCCTTGAAACCTCAAATCAAACCCAAGGCCCAAAATAGCCTAGAAATCCAAACCAAATTCCAAGGCCCAAAATAGTCTTGAAAACCAAATCCAAATCCAAGGCCCAAAATAGCCTTGAAACCTCAAATCAAACCCGAGACCCAAAATAGTCTTGAAATCCAAACTAAATTCCAAGGCCCAAAATAACCTTAAAACCCAAATCAAATCCCGAGACCCAAAATAGTCTCGATAAACTCAAACCCAAATCCAAAGGCCCAAAATAGCCTAAGGACCAAAAACAACGCTCCAACACCGAGAAACCAAAACCAAGTCTGTCTCGAATAATAAAGTTATTTAAGTGTCCTCAATTGGGTCCCGTCAACTAGGTCTGGTACACCAATCGAGTCCGGTCTAAACCAAAAGAAATAAACCCAAAATAAACACGGAACAAACGATTTTCCTAGCCTTTATATATAATTCTTTAAATCCCTTAATCGGAGGTTCCCGTGAGCGATCACGGGGTAATTAACAGTAGGGGCTTGCGCCTACTGGAAAGAAAGGACCCACAAAATCAACAAACCTCTTTAAGAAGCGACTCATGTTTTGGTTCTCTTGTTGTAAAGAGATACTCGAACAGAGATCGAACCTTAAGGGGGGTGAATCTAAGGCTATGTTCCCGTTTCTCGAGGAAACCAAATTCTATTCTTCGAGGGATGACGAAAAAGCCGCGACAGGATCATCTTGCGACAATGAAAGGTACAAAGTCCTGCATTTCTGCTACTTTTCATCTTAATATCATTTTTTGTATCAAGTTGTAATTTCTGCTACAATTTGAGGACCACATATTCATAAATAATATCTTATGTTTAAGTGTCAGTAGTGGTCTTTACAAATATAACGACATGCCTTTCGGTTTGAAACAAAAGAAAAATTAACGAAATTCAAAATAGAAACTCAAAATAGAAAAAATAACGAAATGCTGGGTAGCTATCGGGAGAGACAGAATTGGGTAACTCAGTCAGTTCAAAACAAAGCCCTGATTCGTGATTCGCTGATATTACAATAGGCTTACTTTTAGAGATTACTTCTGATAAATACCATACCTTTCTCGTGCTTCTTCAATTGGATGGAGAATCGTCGGAGAATCGTCCGAGAATCGTCGTGAAACCTCCTACCCTCTAGCGAAATCTCCTTCCCTCTGGCGAGATCTCCTTCCCTCTGGCGAAACCTCTCGCGAAACCTCCTCCCTCTCTCCAATTTTCCCTCCAATTCTGATTCTTCCTTTTTTTCGTTTCATTTTTACGCCTTTCGGTTTTTTATGCCTCTCGGATCTAGCATGGAGATAGGATCCGAAAAAAAATGATTCGTAGAAAGGAAAGATATTTCAGCCGTCGGATCTGTTGAACGGCTCGATCAGCTGTGCGACACAGCTTGTCGCGCAACAGCTGATTCGAATTGGTGCAGACCGCGTGTTCACCTCTTCCTTCACGTGTGGGGCGTGGACCGCGACTCTGGATTCAGGCTGTGCACCGCGATCGTGGACCAGCCTCTATCTCATCCATACACCGCGTGTAGACCAACCAGCCACGACCTTTTCCTGTGAGCCGCGCAAAGACCCAACAAAGGACCTTGTGATTTTTTGCTGTGTGGACCGCGCATAGACCAACACAACCATGTCTTCAGGTGTTATTTTTCTTTATTTTCAGATCTGTTTTTTCGTTAGATGTTGAAACCGTGATCGTGTGCGTCCGCACGGTTTGTGATTGAATTGTGATTGATCTTGTCCTCTAGTTGTGATTGTGTTTGAGATACAGATCTAATTGTGAAAAATGGGTGAATTTGTGACTAATAAGGAGTTGCAGGCCGTTATGGAAGGAATGGCTAAATTATTAAATGTGAAGTTTGAAGAGTCTGGTAAAAAGATTGGATCTGTGTCAGAGTCACAGATGATACAAAAAATAGAGTTGTTACCTAATGATATCAAGCTTGAGGGGACGAGAAATTATCTGAGCTGGTCTCGGAGGGCGTTATTGAATCTTCATATGAAAGGACTTGAAGGATATGTGAAAGGAGAGTGTACTGAACCTGTTGACAAATCGAGTGTTGAGTGGACAAGATGGAGTCACATGAACTCTTTGGTGGTTTCTTGGTTGTTGACATCTGTATCTCCGGCCATAGCTGGGATGGTGGAGTCGATTAGAAGTGCAACAGATATCTGGAACACTCTGGCTAAGATGTATTCAGGAGCTGGGAGTGTGATGATGATGCTTGATGTGGAAGAAAGGATCGATGCCACTGTCCAGGGGGAGAAATCAGTTCTCGAGTATGCGGCAGAGTTGCGCAGTTTGTGGGCTGATTTGGATCACTATGACCCCTTGTCACTGAAAGATCCAGCAGATGTTCTTTGTGGAATACAATATCTTGAACGGAGGCGTGTGGCTCCTCCTGAAAGGTCTGAACTCGAAGTTCGAGACAAGAAGGGCAGCAATATGTCATTTGCCGTCACTTCCATCATTGAATGAGGTTATTGCTTCGATGGAGGAGGAAGAGGTCAGATAGAAGGTGATGGCATCTCAAGCCTTGCCTGTTGTTCGCTCAGCAATGGCAGTGCCTGGAACCCAAGTCAGAGATGACAGGGACTGTTTTAATTGTGGACTGAAAGGTCACCTCAGTTTCAATTGTCCTGCGCCTCGCAAGTCTATTGGTGGCCGAGGAGGTGGAGGACAGAGAGGTGGATATGGTGGTCGTGGACGTGGGAATGGATATAGAGGGCGAGGAACCCGAGGACGTGGAGGTCGAGGTGTTGCTCATTTTGCCGCGACAGAGGAATCCCAGGCTGCAACAGAAACAACTGGAGGAGAACTGACAGAGCTGGAAGAGCTGCGACTGTTCAAATCCCAAGTTGAGAGCTCTAGAGGCAAGGGAAAGGTCTCGGAGGAATGTGATGACAATACCTACTTTGGTAATGTTGGTTACTATGCACATGTGACTAAAGGTATTCAGGCACAGGCTTTTGCATCCACTAAATCTCATGTAGATTGGATTATAGATTCAGGTGCATCTAGTCATATAACAGGATCATCTAATGAATTTGTGAAATATTGTCCTAGTCAACAAATACAACCAGATACAGTCCAAACAGCTGATGGTACATCCCAACCTGTCACGGGTATTGGTTCAGTCTATTGTAATTCTTCTATTACCCTACCATCAGTGTTGCATGTTCCTTCTTTTCCTGTTAATTTACTATCTGTTAGCTCACAAATTGATCAATTGAATTGCACTGTTGTTTTTGATCAAAATACATGTTTGATTCAGGAAAAGGAAACGGGGAGGAGACTTGGGAATGGCAACAGGCGTGATGGACTTTGGTATCTGGATAAGGAGGCTGCTATGCTCGTTGCTGCTATTGAAAAAGGAGCAGAAGCAGAGGCTATGTTGCAACATAATAGATTAGGGCACTTATCTTTTGATAGTCTAAATAAATTGGATCCTGATTTGATGAATAAAGTAGATAGGGATAAACTATTTTGTGATGCTTGTGAACTTGGAAAACATACTCGTTCTAGTTATAAAATGATTGGTTTAAGAAGTTTGGAGGCCTTTGCACTTGTTCATTCTGATGTTTGGGGACCATGTCCTATTACTTCTGTTAGTGGATTTAGATGGTTTGTTACCTTTATTGATTGTTACTCACGCATGACTTGGGTATACATGATGAAACAAAAATCTGAAGTTCTTAAATGCTTTAAAGATTTCTGTGCTTGTGTAAAAACTCAATTTGGAATACAGGTGAAGGTCCTTCGAACAGATAATGGAACTGAGTATGTCAATAAAGAATTTGCCAATTTTGTGTCTGAGCAAGGGGTCCTCCATCAAACTATTTGTCCATATACTCCAGCACAAAATGGAGTAGCTGAGCGCAAGAACAGGCATTTATTGGAGGTGACACGTTCATTAATGCTGAGAATGAACGTACCGAAGTTCCTATGGAGTGAGGCAGTTTTGACAGCAACCTATCTGATCAATAGGATGCCATCAAGAGTGTTAGGAATGAAGACACCACGTGAGGTACTATTTGGATCTAATGTTTTTGTTGTTCCACCTAGGGTGTTTGGATGTGTGTGCTATGTGAGAGATCACAGATTGACAGTAGAAAAGCTAGATCCGCGGGCAGTTAAATGCATCTTCATAGGTTATCCCTCAAATCAGAAAGGATACAGGTGTTGGAGTCCTGTTGAAAGAAGGATCTTTGTTAGTATGGATGTGACTTTCCGAGAATCTGAACCATACTATGGAGAAAAGACAGAATTGGACTCATTGTTTGAAAATGACTCTACCAGTGCTGGTAGAGAGGGGGAGAAGGAGAATAAAGTTATAGTTGGCAATTATCCATGTCCCTTGTCGAGACTGAGTGGTGATAACAGTCTGAGTGATGATGGAGATGATAATAATGGTGGTAACAATCTGAGTGATGAAAATAAGAAACAAGGGGAGCTAATAGTGTATAAGAGGAGACCAAAACAACTGGAACAGAATGAGCAACATGAGCAGCCTGAGCCTTTGAATGCCAGTGTCCCAAGTAGCTCCTCCCCAAGTCCTTCTCCAAGTCCTCCCTCAGATTCTCACTCAGAGTTGATAGGTAACAATTCTCCTCAAATCCCACTTCGTAGAACATCTAGGGTTAATGCTGGAAAACCTCCTGTTAAATATAGTAATTGGGGAAATGATCTTGCAAATTACATCTCATATGCATCTGTCCCACCTGCATATAAGTCTTTCCTTGCATCTCTAGATTCTGTGCCTGTACCTAACACATGGCAGGTAGCTAAGCAAGATCCTAGATGGTTTGGTGCCATGCAGGAAGAACTTCAGGCGTTGAAGAAGAATGACACATGGGAGTTGGTACCTTTACCGGCTGGAAAACGCGCTGTTGGATGCAAATGGGTGTACAATGTCGAGCAAACTCCAGATGGCAAGGTTGATAGGTACAAAGCTCGATTGGTTGCAAAAGGATATAGTCAGACTTATGGTATCGACTATGATGAGACTTTTGCCCCTGTTGCAAAAATGAGCACTGTGAGGATGTTGGTGTCATGTGCTGCCAACTTCAATTGGCCGTTACACCAGATGGATGTCAAGAATGCCTTCTTGCATGGAGATTGATCGGAGGTAAAACCTGGGTCAAATTAAACCTCAATCTAATCTAATGCAGTATAGCTTGAGGGTCGAATCCACAGGGACGGTTATTCTAAACTATAGACTTTAAGTAACTAAATTTAATTGATCTAGGGATAAACAAGTCAAAGAGTTGATTAATTAATTAAAAGGATTGAATTTAAACTAAAAGAATTAATTCTAAATTCTAATTAATGTCTAAATTACTCTAAATATTAAGGAAAAGATTTAAACTCGAATTAAGGACTTAAACTAGGGTCAATTGATCGGGTTCCACTTCCTGGCACTATCCTGGCGGGTCGACAGGATTCCTGGCGGGTCGACAGGATTCCTGGCGGGTCGCCAGAAAAGTACGACAACTCAGTTTAATTAGTTTCTAAGTTCTCTTAGTTCAGGTTTTTGGCTTAAACTCTGGTCCAAATACTAACTCTCGTTCTTGATTTGGTATTACTAAGTTTTAACCTCTAAACCTCCCTAAAACCCTAAGTTTCAACTCTCGTTTCTTGGCTTAAGTTTTAGGGTTTGCTTTAACTATTCGGTAGGATATCCTAGATCTCTCGATCTTAGGAGGGAATAAACCTCTCGGCTAAGTTCCGGTTTCACCTTTTGGGTATACTAACTATCCTAAGGTTTGAGAATAGAAATTGTTTTGAGATTAGGGTTCTATTTGCTTAATCTACGAGGTCAGGCCTAACCAAGTGAGCAAACCTTCAAATCAATTCAATTCAATTCACAATTTCAGCAAATAAACTCAAGTAAAGCAAAGCAACTTAGAAAAATTAGAAAACTAAATCAAACTTCATTAATCTACCAAGTCATGGTTCCCTACAATTGCCCCTAAACTAAACTACTCACTAAAAGTCATACTAAACATAAAGACAATAGGTTTCAGCAAACTAAACATCAAAGACAGAAAATAGAGAAAGTTTACAACAAGAAACAACAGCAAACAACTCTCAGCCTGTTTTCTGGCGGGTCGCCAGAAATCCTGGCGGGTCGACAGGAGGCAGCTGGGGGAGACTTCTGCTATCTTTTCTCGAATTCTCTCTCTCTAAACTGACTTGAAACTGACTTGTCTCTTTCTGGAGCTCTTCCTATGTTTAAATAGCTCTCAAAGGCGGTTTTCACAGGTGGAGATCATGTCTGGCTCGTCCAAGAATAGAGAAAGTGCTCTGCCAGAAATATCTCTCCAAATTGGGCAGGTCGGTTTATGTCTGGCGGGGTCGACAGGATCCTGGCGGGTCGACAGAAATCCTGGCGGGTCGCCAGAACAGGGGACTTGTCTGGTTTGACCCTGTTCCTTTGCTCCAGTCGCTTGGACTCTGATTTGCTCCGCTTGAACACTGTCTTGGGCCCAATTTTGCACCAAACCTTCACTGAACCTGAAATTAAACAAGGGCAAACAGCAGTACCATATTTCTAACCTAAATTACATTAAATCTAACTAAAACACAATCATTTAATTGAAATTAAGGCCTAAAAGGGTTGAATATTTCGATGTGAAACCCGCCTATCAGAGATCTCCAAGAAGAGGTATACATGGAGATTCCACCTGGATTTGCCACTCCACAATCAGCTGGGAAAGTATGCAAACTCAAGAAGTCGTTGTATGGCCTAAAATAGTCTCCAAGAGCATGGTTCGATAGATTCAGACTTGCAGTCTGTGGCATGGGATACAAGCAGTGTAATGGGGATCATACTGTATTCTACAGACACTTGAAAGGTCGTATCACCATTCTGGCTGTGTATGTTGATGATATTGTGATTACTGGAGACGATGCTGAGGAGATTATGCGGCTAAAAGAAAACCTTGGAAAGGAATTCGAGGTCAAGGATTTGGGACAATTGAAATATTTTCTGGGGATTGAAATTGCCAGGTCAAAGACGGGTATAGTGCTTTCTCAGCGAAAGTATGCACTAGACCTTCTTTCAGAAACAGGGATGCTAGGTTGTAGGGTTTCCCTTACTCCTATTGAGCCGAATCAGAAGCTGTGTGCTGAGGGAGGTGACTCAGTGGACAAGGAGCAGTACCAAAGACTAGTTGGTAAGCTCATTTATCTATGTCACACTAGACCTGATATTTCTCATGCAGTGAGTGTGGTGAGTAGATACATGCATGATCCGAGAGAGCAACATTTGGATGCTGTTCACAGGATTCTTAGATACATCAAAGGAAGTCCTGGAAAAGGACTGTGGTTCAGAAGCCATGGGCATCTGAGAGTTGAAGGCTATTGTGATGCTGACTGGGCAGGTTGTGTGGATGATCGTAGATCCACCACAGGATATTGTGTGTTTGTTGGAGGCAATCTTGTGGCTTGGCGGAGCAAGAAGCAAGATGTGGTGGCGAGATCTACAGCTGAGGCTGAGTATAGGGCTATGACACTCAGCCTATGTGAGTTGATGTGGGTGAGGAATCTCCTATCTGAGTTGCACGTGTTTCGACGAGAACCTTTACAACTTCGGTGTGACAACAAGTCAGCAATCAACATTGCAAACAATCCAGTTCAGCATGATCGTACCAAACATGTGGAGATTGACCGTTTCTTCATCAAAGAACAATTGAATAATGGAGTGCTGATGCTGAACTATGTGAAATCAGAAAACCAGTTGGCTGATTGTCTAACTAAGGGTTTGGGCTGTAAACAGTTTGAGAGTTCTTGTAACAAGATGGGGATGATTGATATTTATCGCCCATCTTGAGGGGGAGTGTTGAGTTATATTAGTTATTATGTTATTTCTAGTATTTATGTTATTTGTAGAAGCTTAGGGTCTTATTTGTAAAAGTACGTGTTTGGATTAATATAAAAAGGGAGCCTCTGTACAGAGGCCATAATCCCTAGTTTTTAACCTAAATCTCTCTCTAAACAATAGTATCATCCCTGTAAGAGAATTATGTGATAAGCTTAAGAGTGTTAGTTGAGTTAGGTTCCCAATGCTTGATGGCATAGATCCTTTTAGGTTGTTGTGCTCTGCTTTGAACTTAGTTAACATGCTGAGGTTTCCAACTGAAAATGGAATAGGTCCTGAAAAGTTATTTCCTCCCATGTATAATCCCTGTAAGCTTTGAAGCTTTCCAATACCTGCAGGAATGATGCCTGTCAAGTGATTGCCACTCAAGCCTAACACAATAAGGCCAACTAGGTTCTCAATCCCCGAAGGTATTTCTCCAATAATATAATTCGAATCAAGGTATAAAACATTGAGTTGATTTGTTAAGTTCGCTATAGCAGTGGGAAATAAACCCACAAGTTTGTTGTAGCTCAGGTCAAAATATAATAAAGAACTACAATTTGTAAATAAGTCGACAAATTTCCAATCTGCAGTAAATTTGGCTTCAATATTATTTGATGTAACACTGAAAAACTTAGGACAGTGCTTACCAATCTCTATAGGTATAGTACCACTGAATTTATTATAACCAAAATCTAATGTTCGAATGAAGGAAGTGTTAGAGAACGATGCTGGAATTTCTCCTGTTAGCTTATTACTTCCAAGAAACAATAGACGGAGATTTGATAGGCGGGTGCCTATATCTCTTGGAAGGTGGCCATGAAAATTATTACCCTCTAAACCAACTTTTGCTAAATTTGTAAGATTAAAAAATGATTCGGGGATAATACCAGAAAAGTTGTTTCCACCAAGAGCTATAGTTTGTAGTTGATTTATTTGACCGACACCGCTTGGGATGGAACCTAATAGGTTGTTACGGTCAAGGTAGACCAGTTGTAGAAATGAAAGGTTTGTAATTGACAATGGGATGCCCCCTGTGAATTTGTTGGATTGAAGATTTATTAACTCAAGTTTTCTGAGATGTCCCAGCCAGGATGGTAGTCTGTCATACAATTGGTTGTTTCCAAGAGATAGATTTACAAGTTGGGTGCAATTCTCTAAGTTTGCCGGAAATATTCCACTAAGGAAATTGTATTTTAGGCGAAGATTTTGCAAACGATGCAAATAACCTATGGATGAAGGAACAATGCCATACAGTGTATTGTTATGAAGATCAATGCTCCTAAGATAACTTAGGTTTCCAATGTAAGGTGAGATGGGACCTACAAGACCACTTGAATAAAGTTCTATTGCACAAACTCTTTGTGGATGCTGACGGCAGCAGTAGACCCCTTCCCACTTACAATAGGGAATGCTTTCATTCCACGAGCTCAAGACATGAGTATCATTGTCTAAGTTCCTCTTAAAAGCCAACAGTGCCTGTTTGTCGTTTTCACTGGAGAATGATCTTGTAGTAGCCGCCATGGAGGATTTAGGAAGAGAGAGGTGAGAATGGATCAAGACAAGAAGCAACACTCCGTATGTTTTCATTGCTTGCCCTCTACAGAGCAAAATCGATTAATTAATTATATTTTGCTGTCAGGAATCGTGATGTTTACAGAGCAACACATGTAAATGTTTTTATCTACTATATTCAATTTACGACAACATGAAGTGGAAATATAAACAACGTGTCGGGCTTAGAGAAAAAAAAAATGCGTTCATATATATATATATATTAGAGTTTAGCTATGGTGAGATGCATCACAAAAAATTTTCCGTGAGATGCAATCAAAACTCATGAATCTAGTTCAAAATTACCGATCCAAACCATCTAATATGATCTCTCTATTGAAATCTCCATACCGACTAAATTTTACATTTTTTCAAAATTTTTAAGAATTTTTTTAAAATTTTAGAAAATCGTTAATCTAATTAGTTTTGTACCGTTAAAAAATTGTCATTTTTAAAAATCCAAAAAAAAAACTTAAAAATTTTGAAAAATTGCAAAATTTGGTATGCAAGAAGATTTTAATAGCGAGATCATATTGTACGGTTTGGATCGATCATTTTAAATCAGATTTATGAGTTTTGATCGCATCTCACGGAAGATTTTTTGTGATTCATCTCACCATAGCTAAACTCTTTCTCTCTCTCTGTATATATATCTCTCTATATATATATACCTTGCTAGCGAAGTCCCCATATAGTAATTGTTGAAGGCAGATATCTTGCTCGCAGCTTCCGATAATTATTTAGCAATTACTTTTGTGGCTTGTTTAAGAAGACCAGTAGAACACTCTTATATATTGTGTTACAATATTAATTGCTTGCATTATTGTGTTGAATTATCAACCGCTCGAAGAAGATATATAAGAGCTCACTGACCAATCTAATTATTCAACACCATAATGCAAGCAATTGTGTTGAATTATCAACCTAATAATCTATTCGGATACATCCAATCTAGTAATAGGAGAACTATGGGCCGCATGTTTAACTGTCAGGCGAAGGAATGAATAGACAGGGCACCATGATGGGGTAAAACGTACGGGAAACTACAAGTGCGTGCCATTTGGTTCACGCAACGACCCAAGGCTCCGTTTGGATAGGTGTGGGAAGAAGGAAAGAAGTGGAAAAAGTATTGGGAAGTGTGTAACTTTGTGAAAAATTTAGATTGTTTATAATTTTTTTTTCTTTCCTCTTCTTCCTTCTTCCTATATCCAAACGCACCCCAAGATTCGTATTCGCAATTATACAAAATAGCTATGACATCGCGCATCACGCAAAGCGCGATGTATGTCGAATAGAAACTCGTCTTTGAATTCTTTCTAAGTTTAGCAGGAAAGTAACATCGATTAAAATACAGTAGTGCATATATCGCCCTTAACTTGATGAATTGTCATTTTAATTCTTTCTGCAATTCATTTTGCAACTTCTATTCCAAGTCCAATTGCTGGATTTTCTGATGAATTGAAGACCTCTGCTCAAGAGCAACTGGAATACATGCTTTTAGAAGATGGAGACAGTCCTTCGGTAGTGATGGATGAAAAGGTCAAATCAGAGCTGCGAATAGGCCTTAAAAACTTATTTGAAAACTTCAAAAGTAGCTTGAATTTACTTTCTTCTGATTTTGAGCACGAAGAGGAGCTAGCTGAGGAAAGATTGTTAATTGTTTTAAATGACCTGGATTGGGTTTGCGGCATCTCACAAAAAATGAAGCCGAAATTTTAAAAAATAATATTAAAATAATATAATCCAATAAAATTAATATCAATTTAATCAGTTTAATATAAATAGTATCGCAAGATCGGAATCCTGGATTCCGAACGTTAGATCGGATTTTCGGATTCCGATCTAACGTTAGATCGGATTCTGGGATTCCGATCTAACGTTAGATCGGAATCCTGGATTCCGAACAGTGCAGTAACAGGAAATTTTGTCGTTTTTCATGGTTTTATTGTACTTCTATCATAAACATTAATTAAATATATAAAATTTTAATATTAAATTAATATATTATGAAATTTTAGTAATATATTTTGAAGATAAAATATTAAATTAATATATTTTATTTTACTTCTATATATAAAATATAATTATTAATTTATTTTATTTTACTTTACTTCTATTTACAAAACAATATAAATTATTAATTTAATTTTACAATTTTAATTAAAATATGATTATTAACTAATATAATTTAACTAATATAATTTAACTAATTTAATTTAATTAATGCATATGATAAAATTAAAATTAATTTTAATTACAAAAAATATAATATATATATTTAAATTTTAATTTATTAATTAATATAATTAAAATATTTATAATAAATATTATTAATTTAATAAAATAAATAAAGTAAAAGGGAAAAGACTAAAAACTGATTTGATTGGGCGGTGGATTCCTGACATGCTTAGATCGGAATCCTGGATTCCGATCTAAGGTTAGATCGGATTCCTGGATTCCGATCTAAGCTTAGATCGGAATCTGAGAATCCGATCTAAGCTTAGATCGAAATCCAGGATTCCGATCTAAGCAATAAGTTCGCCACACAACGGCACATTATTTGATTTGATAGGGAATTGACGTGAAGTTTTAAATCTGTTTGCTAATATCGGAATCTCAAATTCCGATCTTATCACTATAAATAGTTGGTCGTTATCACAATCTTAATATCATCTATCTTTTCCAATTAATTCTTAGTCATATAGAAATGTATTCAATTAGGGTTTTTGTCAATCAATCTCCCTTTAATCCAGCAAATAATTTTCGTTTTGATGTTTTTCCACAAACTGATTATGAATCTATTAAACAAATAATTTTGTCCTCATTGGAAATTTATCAAGGTGAGTTCAATTTGAGAATTGTTTCGCGTTTCAACGTAATTATGGACGGAAGGTTTCAACAAATTATTTTGCCGGTGAACTCTCAAAATGAATGGCGATACGTTCAACACGAGTGCTTTGAGGCAAGGCGACTTGATGGTCTAGAAATGCATGTCGATTTACTTCCGGCACAAGGTAAATTTAATTTTGAATTTAATTATGTGACATTTAATTTTGAATAATAGAATTATGTGCTTAAATATATATATTTATATTAATATTAACTATGAAAATAATAATTATAGAATAATAATTAAAATCATATTAAAATCATATTAACTATAGAATAATAATAACTATGAAAATGCGATTTATAAATAATAATTAAAATCATATTGAAAATCATATTTTATTAATATTAACTATGCATAAAAACATAAATAAGAACATTTTCTAGAAATGACTTTTAATAAGTAATATTTAATATCGTTATTAACTACGTTTTTGTATGTGATTACTACAATATTAACTACGTTATTATTTAACTACAATTTTTGTATGTGATTGTAACACATTTTTTTTATTATAATTAGGTGGTTATTATAATTATAATTATAATGAACAACAAAATTATGAGGAAGAAGAACACCAACAACCAAATGCAACCAATCAAGAAGAAGAGAATGAAACCATTACATTAGATTGGGATCCTTGGGACCCTAACAGTATAGATCCTCGTGATAGTATACTTCAGGAAGAAGAAGGTACATACTACGAGTCTTACACCGGTCAAGGCACTTGGGAACATGGTGGTAGTAGTAGGCAAGAACATAGTGGTAGTAGTAGTAGTAGGCACGGCCGGCCACAAGAAGAAGAAGATGTCGTTCAAGTAAACGAAGAAAACGGAGAAGAAACACGTCGACTCGATGATTTATACGACCGAGGTCCCGGTTTTCAGTCAGACTATGCAACAGGTGAGGACTTTAGTGATGAAGAAGTGGACTTATTTGAGTCAGAGGGAATCGATGGTGGACCCCAATCAAACGTGAACCCCAATCACCAGTATTACCTTACAGGAAGGACAGAAACATACCATCTCGTAGGGCAATTTCTAGATATTTCTGAGTATAGAAATTCCGTACCTCAACCGTCTCAACCTCATGGATCAGGGCCATTAGCAGAAGGGACAATTTTTTTCTCGAAAGAGCAACTCATAGGAGAGTGTCAAAAATACTCATTACGTTTAAATGTACAACATAAAACCACTGCTAGTTCTCCGAAAAAATTAATATTGAACTGTAAGGAATATGGTTGTAAGTGGCGTATGTATGCCCGTACAGAAAGAGAAGACAAATTTTGGAAGATAATAACGAATGAACACGAGCATACATGCGTGAGGAGGGCCGGAGACTTCACACATGATAATTTAACGGCTGAGGTTATTGCCAACTGTATTACAAATGCAGTAAAGAGAGATGTCGGTATTTCCTTACCCGACGTTAAATCTCTACTGGAGAAAGAATACCCGAATGTGGTGCCCACTTATAACAAGATTTGGCGGGGACGAGAAAGAGCAATCGAACATCTTTTTGGTTCATGTGAAGATTCGTACAACAAACTACCGAGTCTTTTATTGGCTATACAGAGGACGACACCCGGCACGCAGATAAAGTGGTTGTTTAAAAGCGTAGGTGATCCGAACAGAGCTATGTTCGAAGCAGCAGCATGGGCATTCGGGCCTTGTATCGCGGCGGTTCCGTATATTAGGCCCGTGATTAGCATTGATGCCTCTTTCTTATCAGGTCGCTATAAGGGTAAATTCTTAGCGGCTTGCGGTTACGATCCTGAGCAACGGCTTGTTCCGTTAGCATTTGCTTTAGTGAGAACGGAGGATGAAACTTGCTGGGGTTGGTTCATGAAATTTCTAAGGGAACAAGTGGTGGGACCAAAAAAATTTTGTGTTGTCTCAGACCGTCATTGGGGAATAAGGAACATGTTTAAAAGACCACAGTACGGATGGCAAGAAAGTGCGGAGCCTGCATTGGCCGTACATCGGTATTGTATGCAACATTTATGTGAAAATGTGTACAAGGTTTCTGGTAAAGACAAAGGTATACCACACAAATTTAGAAATAAGTTGGCTAACAAGAAAAAGAAACGGCCATTCATGAAAATGTGGGAAGAACTCCGAGTGACAAACCCTGAAGTTATCGATTATCTTAAGAAGTGTGGTAAAGAAAACGAGACAGATACCAATGAGCGAATGAGACCAGAGAGGTGGGCACAAACTTTTGACACTGGTGCACGTTGGGGTCTTATGACTAGTAACGGATCTGAAAGTCTAAATAGCCGGTACAAGGTTGAGAGAAGACTCCCAGTTGTTGGACTCGTAGAAGGCACTTGGTATAAGACTGTGCAGTGGTTTAATGAAAGGAAGCAAATAGCATTGGGAAGACAGGCAGATGGAGAACGGTGGCCAAAAGAGGTGCAATTAAAAGTCATGAAGCATACTCTTAAAGCGGGTAAGGATTACCGTTGTATACTTTACCTAAAATTAACCTTCATTTATATTTACATGTTTTTTTTATATATTTTAATATTTACAGCGCTGATGACTGTGGTAACAATTGATGTTGAACGTGGAGAGTTCGAAGTACAGGTGCCCAACGAGAAAGATTTCTCTGGAAGAACGTGGAAGTACAAAGTTCTCATCAACCGAAATTATCAACCGGAAGATCCTCAACTACCGACTAGGCGTGTGACGTGCAAATGTCAAAAACCTCAACTGACCGGAATACCATGTGCTCATGTTGTTGCCATATGCGGTACATATAGATGGGAAGTAGATGAATTTATAGACCCACTATATAGTACAGAGAACATGGTTAAAATATGGTCATCAAGTGACTTTCACTGCTATGAAGACGAAGAGAACTGGCCTCGCTACGATGGACCTGTGGTGTTCCCTGATAAGAATATGATTAATCGGGGGCGGCGAAAGAAGGACCGTGATTGGATGTGGATGGATGCAATGCGAAATAATAAAAATAAAAAAAGAAGAACCACAGAGGACAACAACGCACAACCACCTATCTCTTTGGAGGAACTTCAATCTGGTAGGCGTGCCAACACGCATAGACGAACAAGTACAAGGAATAGAGCTCCGCCTTCAACAGGTAACCGAGGTGAAAGTTCTTTTTCCAGGGAGCCAGTTCAACCTGGCCGAAGTTCTGTTAGCGTAGATCCACGAACTCAAAGTCGTATTAGTCTTGGTATAGGAGGAAATGAACCACGCCGAAATTCCATTAGCGTGGATCCACGCTCAAGTTCTGCTAGGTATGTCACAAGTCAGGGGACATCAATTACAAGGGACAGTCAAGGAGCATCGAGTAGCAGAGCACAAACCGGAATACGTGGTGGAATTTTACGTCTTGGCGCAAGAATAACTAATTTTGCAAGAGGAGGAAGAAAATAATTGTAATTTTTGTGGTGATAATGTATTATTTAGTTGAATTGTACTTTTATGTGATGTGAAAAATAATTGTAATATTCGTAATACTAAGTTGAATCGAGAGCTGTTTTTTCAGTTGAAAGTGTGACTATCTTGGTCCTTTGTCCTTTTTGTTTTCAACAAATGGTACGCCTAAAAATTTTGAAATTTAATTTTAGGAAAATTGGTCCACCAATTAACAGCTTAGTATTTTTGTTAGAATTTTTCAGAGCGTATTTCCCATTTTTCTAGCGCCAAACTTTTCGAATTCAGAGCTGTTTTTTCAGTTCTAATTTTTCTCATATTTAATTATCAAAATCTTAATTATTAAAAGCAAAAAAAAAAATAAATTAATTAATTACACATAAATTTTCATATGAATTTTTCTTATTTTTCCGTATTTTTAAAATAATTTTACAATTTATTATCTATTTTTCTAATTAATTAAGTAGTGAATAAACAAATAAAAAAATCTAATATAATTAATAAATTACATATAAATTTAAATTTTATTTTTCCTCATTTTTTCCGATTTTTTTAAATATTTTTTCAATATTTTCTCTATTTTTTTATTTAATTAACTAAATTAAAAACTAATAAACTAAATAAATAAATAATAAAATAAATAAATAAAAAATTAAACTTACTGTGCTCGCGCGCGGAAAGGAGGTCCGGAGCAGAATTAGATCGTAAACGTTTGATCGGAATCTGGGATTCCGATCTAACGTTAGATCGGAATCCCAGAATCCGATCTAACGTTAGATCGGAATCCGAGAATCCGATCTAACGTTCGGAATCCCAGATTCCGATCTTGCGATACTACTTATATTAAACTGATTAAATTGATATTAATTTTAATGGATTATATTATTTTAATATTATTTTACAAAATTTCGGAAAATGAAGATCATG
This sequence comes from Rhynchospora pubera, assembly GCA_028095005.1. Classification (NCBI taxonomy): domain Eukaryota; kingdom Viridiplantae; phylum Streptophyta; class Magnoliopsida; order Poales; family Cyperaceae; genus Rhynchospora; species Rhynchospora pubera. Next base: position 77,314,783 of record CM051459.1, read on the forward strand.
CTCGATTTTGTCTCAAATTGGGCTGAGATATCATGTGAAATTATAAGTGTGATACTGAGCAAACAGTTTAGTTTGGGCTTATGGCAGGTTAAGTCAAAGATAATGGAGATCACCAGTAGGGCCTTGGATGCAGTTGGGTATGGGTCAGTGGTGCTATCTAGGGCTGTATACGAGCCGAGTTCGAGCAAGTTGGGGCCAATTCAAACTCATCTCGCCTATAACTCGAGTTAACTCAACTCGAGTTGGAAATACTTTCGAGTTTTTTAAGTCGCTCAAACTCAACTCATTTCTAACTCGAGTTGGCTCACGAGTCACGAGCCAACTTGACATGAGTATATCTACTTCAATTTTTCATTTTTTTAATCGATACATTATTTCAAAATTAAAGTAATTGACATATAAAATAATATAAAAAATAAATTTTATCAATTTTATTCTTTTCTATTGATTTGAAATAAAATATTATCTTGAAACTCAGTATTACTACTTATAGATCATGTTGATAACCTTCAAAAAATTAAATTTATTACGTCACGAGTCAACGAGCCGAGTTGAGCCTAACTCAAATTCGACTTGTCGATTAACCGAGTTAGTTCAACTCGAGTTATGCCAATTCGAGTTCTTTTAGCTCGAGTTATAATCGAGTTTTTCATGATCGAGTTCGAGTAAACTCACGAGTTATGAGTTTTTGCTCACCCCTAGTGCTATCTGCGCTTGCTAGAGTTCAATTTCTCAAAACATGGCTGCCTTATATAAGGAAAATGAAACCTTTGTTAGAATCTAGAATGGAAAGTGAAATATGGGAGAACATGGTAGGGGCAATTGTATCATTTATTCTTGCACTGCCTTCCAATGACCAAGCTGAGATTTTCTTAGAATGGGGTTAACGGGTCTGATAGGTGGAGGTATCCGGATTTGAGCAAGGCATTTGAGGTACGGTTTTACCGTGCTAAGACCGCCAAAATGAGATTAACAACTGTCTTAATGGAGTTGAAAATCGTACCATTAGTTTCTAGTATGTATTCAAAGATTATTGATCTTCTGATAATCTGTGAAATTGTTTATTTTTGTGCTCGTCTTGCAATATTCTTGTTGATTTTTGTTTAGATATTTACCAAGTCAATGAAGATATCTATCCAAGATTAAACCGTTATTATTTTGATTAGAATTTATGAGAAGGTATCCACCACAATAGCAAGAGATGGTCCTATGCCATATTAGTGGGTCCCACAGTTGAAACTGAAAGGATGGATATGGGTACGAAGTTCATGAATGCATTGACCAAAAAAAAAAGTAACTAATGAATCAATGATTTGTTAAGTTGCTTATATATGGTAAAATAGCCAAACATTTGTAATTGGAGGGATGGAGATGCTCTGAAAATTAGATTTTTAACCGGGGTCTGGGGTTGTGGCAAATGGTAACAACGGCAACTGCTTCTTCCTCGAACGATTCCTAATTTATTGCTTGCTTATCACTTATCAAGTTATCAGACATTATTAAGAAAATTTATGAAAAATCTGCAGCCCATTTCAATGTAATCAACAAATAATGTACCCCAGCCTGTTGTCTTGTCTGTTGTTGATCTATTGGGCCTAACTAGGTCTATTGGGCTCTCAAAGTTAATGTTCTGTTACTACAAAAATAAATAAATAAATAATGTGCATCATTTTTCATTTATTATGCAGCCACTACTCTTGGATGGAAGTAGGAACTAGGAAGGATTAGTAATACATATATTTTCCCATCAACGTATGCTTAATTTTCACTTTGATTGGTAGAAAGAATAACCTTGACAAGGTTCTGCAGCTTTTCTAATCATATATTTTTTTAAAATAATTAATTTTATGATAGTTTTCGTGGCTTATTTGTATAAATAATAGAATGAAAAATTTAGCGATTCATGTAGTAGTTTTGTCCTGTTATTTCCTTGTGATTTGCAAGCACCTTTAAAAGATTTTTTTTTAAAAGAAATAATTGAAAGCAAAAAAATAAAATAAAATTGCCGTTTTTTAGGCTGAAAAGAAAAACGAAGCACTTGACACTTGAAAAGAGGGGTTAAAAAGAGGGGGTGAAAAAAAAAATCAATGATTGAACCTTTGGAAGAGTGTTAGAAATGTATCTCATCTCACCATTAGGTCCCTTGAGTAATTTGTATCTTTTCTAGGGTTCTCTATGTAAGTTTACATAATATGTAAAAGACTATTGGATGATAGAGAAAATAACTTTTAGACAGCAATCCAGTACCGTCTCCCTCCTCCTCTCTAACAGTAAAACCCTAGTTTGCTGTAACAAAGAGGTACAACGACTTTGGTGTAATGTGACAAAACTGCGAGTCATTTGACAAGACCAATATCTAATTTTTTTTTTATTCTCACGTTTGGTACTTGGATCATTAACTCATAATCTATTTGCTCTATGAAATAATTAATGAGTTCATGATACACCATTTGATAACAACAACAACAACAACAACTAAGCCTTTTGTCCCAAACAAGTTGGGGTAGGCTAGAAAGAAACCCAACAAGAGAACACATCCAAGAACAAAAAAAATACAAAACATAAAAATACTAATAGTAAGACTAGCCATACTAATAATAATACCTCTAATAATAATAGTAATAGTAGAAACCTAGGCCTCGACCAATACCTCTAAAATAATACCTCAATTATTTTTCTCTGTTGTCACTCACTAAATCTTTGACAAATTGTTCTTATTGAACCAATATCTTATTCGTCAAATTGTATAAAGGAAAGAAAAAGAACCGACTTATGTTTTTGTTTTTCTTTGTTCTTTTGTGGGATTTCATGTGCACCCCGCAAAACCTCAAAATTGCTATCGTACCACTCTAATAGTGTGAAAAACCATGGATATATTCCCGTACCAACCAACCAATTATAAATATTGTTATAACTTTTAGCTGCAGCAAATTTATGTTGCAAAATGACTCCCTTACCACTTCAATCAAAATTATATTATTGTTATAGTAATATAATCGTCAATTTTAAAATACTTTTTGTATTTCTCTATTTTAATTTTTTTTGTTTATCCAAATTAAGTCACTAGCCTTCCGGTAAGAGCATGGTAAAATTTAGAAGAGGGACAACAATTGAATAACACAAATAAACAAAATAATAAAAACAACTTGATGACATAGTTTTTTATGATGTTTTGTTCACACAAGTAGTATGGATTTTAAGGCTGTTCTGAGAAAAACGTTATATTATTATTGGTGATGAAAAGCTTTATATAATGATGTTTTCTAGGGTCACTCTTGCAAATTCCGCCTTTTTTCGGTTTTTCCTGTTCAACCGTCGATTAGAACCAGGGGTGTCAAACGTTAAAGACGGAAGCGGAACAGGGTGTTCCGTTTTCCGTTCCGTTCCAACACACGGAAATGAAATTCGTTCTGTTTCCGTTCCGTTTCGTAAAACGGAACAGAAACTGTTCCGTTTAGCCGTTCCGTTCCTCATTTTTCATTGATTTCAGCCTATTTTCTATTGATTTCAGTCATTTTTCGGTAAAACGGAACATTAACGTGCAATACCACCTGTTCCGTTTCCGTTCCGTTTCTGAAAACGTAACCAATTTTCCTTCCGTTTCCGTTCCGTTCCGGACGGAACGGAACGAAAACGTTCGAAACGGTACCAAATTGACACCCCTAGTTAGAACCTTCCCAAGGCACAGTACCAGGTAACGGTTAGTGTTCTTTCCGTTTCTTTTCTTTTCTTTTTTTTTAATTAAAAAAAATACACTTCCTTTTCGGCTTAAATTATTGCCAGCTATTGTAACTTGTTAGTTGATAAATTAATATTTGCTTCTCTGGTCTAAATCCAATATGCCTATATATAATTAATCATATTGAAATTAGTTCTTTATTGTACATCATTATTGCTGTATTTTTTTTTTTTTTGTTCAACTGGATAACTTTTTTCGCATGGAAAACAAAACTTAATCAACTTGAGGAGATACATATTATTTATAAATTGATCGGATAAGAATCTTTTCATGTCAAAACTATAAGTACGTATGCGATGTCAAAAGAAATATATTGAAAAATACCTAATGCACTTTCTCTTAAAATATGGTCGTAACGGTTACGTTCTTTCCATTCCATTTCCTTTATTAAAAAAAAATACTTCCTTTTAGACTAATATTTTTTTGTCAGCTATTGTTAGTTGATTAATTAATATTTGTTGCTCTGGACTAATATCCAATATGCGTATAAACTACCCATATTAAATTTAGTTCGTTTGTTGCCTTTATTGTACATCATTATTGCTGTAGTTTTTTTTTTTTTTTTGTTCGACTGGATAACCTTTTCGCATGGAAAGCAAAACTTTATCAACTTGAGGCGATATATATTAATTATAAATTGATATTTCATTAAAAACTATATGTATGAGATGTCAAAAGTTGGATTAGAAATATCTTGAAAATACCAAATTTATACAGTTTCTCTTAAAATATAGGGGTAGTTTTTCCGGCCCAAAAGAATTTCATATATATCCATGTGGATTTGGTGAATCACAAGTTGAAATGCATAAACAATCAAGTCAATGACGCCGGAGTTCCAAAGAATAACATGTTATCATGAATACACACATACGCTGATATGCACCCCTCAACACCATGCATTTATCCATGTGGTAGGTTATTGATTGCGTAGTATCCCGATTTATTTTTTTTAATGTTAAATTCCGAAATTCTAATGATCGACTCCAATAATATGTATATGCGATATTGGGTTTGTTCTCAATTAATCATAACTTTCAGATCCCTGCATCAGTAAAGTATGCAGGCCACCATGTTTTGGTGGCTGTTTCTCAAAAAAAAAAAAAAAAAAAATCATAACTTTCAGATTTACTTCGTAAAACTCACCCATGTGCTTGATCAACCACTGTAACTCCCACCGTGCTTAGTCCTATTTTTTTTCTAAAATAAGTACCACATTTGACAATTACACTTTTGACCAGAAAAAGGACAAAGACGGCAACACATATTTTTGTTTGCTTCCCTTTAATCTTTTGACCAAAAGAAAGATAAAAAATCATAATAAAAGATAAACGCCCATGAGGAATAACATGTTTCTCTTCTAGTGCATTTGACTAAGCAAAACATAATAAAAGAATGCACGGAAGATGTCAAGATGTTCGTCGGCGTAGGTGCATGAATCCCATCTCATTTTTTCCCCTCATTATTATATGTTGTTCCGCAAAACAAAACACAACCGGAACAAAATACGAGAGCTAGAGAGGATGAAAAAAAAAGGTATTTCTCATAGCTTTTCAAAATTGATTAATAATTTATTCAGTTTTTTTTATAAATTAATTAGATATAGATGTCGTTGTATAATTAGTTTTGAGTTTATAACTTACTTCATCTTATATCTTTTTATTTCTGTTGTGAAGAACTTTTGAAAAAAAAATACAAGTTATTATTTAATTAGTCACGCTTTGATTGTAGTTGTCAGATTGGGACCACAAAATACGGTTTAATTAATGCTGTCTTTGGCACAGGAATCCAATTCAATTTACACCATTATCACAAATGTACTAAGATTTGTAACATTTATGAAAGCATTAAGTTTTGGCAAACGCATGTCACACATGACACATCGATCTTATGTACATTTACATTTACATGTTACAAAAAAACTTGGATTTCGTAAAAAAAAATTTACAAAGCTCACTCTCACCAATGGAAGAAATTATGCGTTGCTTCTGGAGCATCTACCAAAAGGTAGTAAAGGAGTACTACTAATTACAACAAACCCCCTTTTCACCACTGATTTGAACAGTGCTCCAAGAGCAACGAATAATTTCTCTGTACATAAATCTAAACACTAATTAATTTTGAGTATATATTAGTTGTTACACGATAAATTGCTTTGTTCTGAGAGACGTGAAAGACTTGAAACCAACAATCGCCTTCTCAATTGTTAATTTATCAGAAAATTCCCATAATCTCAAGGCCTCCTGGTCGTTGGATGCAAGTTTTGATGTGGTCGATTCGTTACAGTCGGAAAAGTATTTGCCGGATACACCCGCCAGTGCCGGGTGCACTGCTACGTAACATGTGGTGGAAGCCGCTTGAGGGATTGTCTTAAGAAGCTTTGATACAAGAAAGAAAACCACATCTGTATACAAATGGATGGAAATAAATGTCAGTTTCAGTGTTGTAGAGAAGTTAATAATGCAAATATAGTATAAAAGTTTGGGTTGTTTTGTAAGATTTTTATAGACAAATTGTTATAACCTTTGGGTGGTTATGAAAAGTTTAAGTTCAAAGTGCAGGGATCTTCGTGCAAAAATAAGATACCATGAAAAATGTTGTACGTACCAGTTATTAGACCTTCTCTGTCCCGTGTAAGGCGGGTTCGTACAATACCAGGATGAACGCAATTGGCTGTGACATTTGCCTTCATTTCCTGATCCAACCAAACCATTAACATTAAAAACTAATTAAGAGAAAAAGATGCATCAACTAACTTAGAAGTGCAATGCTTACAGCATATGTACTATATTATAATATATGTAAGTAAGTACAAAATGAATCAATCATTGAAGATACCTTTAATTTCTTTGATAGTGCCTTAGTGTGAAGAACGTTGGCAAGCTTTGAGAAAGAATAGGCCTTCGTTGGATCGTAAGGACTGTTGATTATTAAAGAAAATTTACTTTGTGAGTTTAACTCAATATACTGCTAATTCAATTTAGATGATTATTGTTTTAGAGGTATAGTATAATGATTGAAGAATATTATTAAAGGTTAATTACATTTTCTTGCGAGTGACATTATCCAAATATTGGATTCCATCACCGGTGAACCAGCTATGGATAGTAGAAGAGACATTAACAATCCGACCCTCAATTCCCGTCATCTTTGCCGTCTCTGCCATTTTCTCAAGCAGAAGCTTTGTAAGCAAGAAGTGACCTAAGGAAAAATCAAGAAGGGAAAAATTAGGACGGGTAAAGATAATAGCGAAGTAACATAAAAAAAAATGAAATGACAAAAAATAGAAAGAGAAAGAAGTATAAATGTATAATTAATTACCTAAGTAATTGGTTGCAAAGGTCATCTCAACACCATCCTCAGACACCACATGTCGGTCAGAAAACTTTCCAGCATTATTTCTGAAATCACATGCAAGAGATGTTAAGATAAATATTAATTGAAGTAAGTGTTAGAAATTAGCATGTAATATCTTATTAATGGAAGAATTATACATTAATACATACATTAGAAGATTTAGTGGGAGATCAAGCGAGAGAAAAAGCGACACAAAGCTTCGAACGGAGGCAAGAGAGCTGAGGTCAAGTGGCAAAATAATAATCTCTGATCCAGGACACTCAGAAATTATACGGGCCTTTGCCTCCTCTGCGGCCTTCAGACTGCGAGCAGGCAGTATTAGCCGGGCCCCACGTTTCGCTAGAACACGCGCTGTCTCCGCCCCAATACCGGAAGTTGCACCTGATATTCACAAAAAGAAATAAAAGGGAAAAAGAAATTAGGTTAGGTATGATTGTTGACAACTTGTCACACTATACAGATTTGATTACTCTAATTGTGCTTGAAACACTACCCTTTTCAATCATTGGATACTGATCACTAAATCCACCAAACCATCAAGTTGTGTTAGTTTCATAAAGCATCTTGGTACGGTTATTTGTTTAATACTGACTGAGGACGGTGCAGAGTGTAATTTGTTAATTGATATAATTGTACTAGGCGTTTTTGTTTTGTATTGGTTTGCTTTTCTTTGTGGCGAAGTGGTTTGTGTATTGCAATGATATCCAGTAGTTTTTCAACACATACCAGTGATGATGGCGGTAATGGAGGTAAGGTCAGGACATGCCTCGGTTACCTCCTCTGCGGTGGATTTCGACCCGAACCCACTAGGTCCAGCCGACCCAATAAAGTATTTCAGCTGCTTGAACATGGTTATATATCTTGTGCTCTTTCTGGAGATATGGGATCAGATATTGAGCAGGTACAGAGAAATATGTATAGAGATGAAGATAGGGATGAGAGGTCTAAATTTAAGCAAGAGGTTGAGAGAGAGATGTGGCTGGAGAAAAGGAAGAGAGAAAGGGGGTATATATAGTGTGTCTCCTGGGTCAAGAGCGCCTCAAAAATCTGTTGGAGAAAGAGAGAATATGGTGGAAAAAGACAGAAAAAAAAAGAGAGAAATTGGAGAGAGAGGCTAGGTTTGTGGGAACCCACCTTGTAAATAAAATAGAAAACTTAAATAATTGTTCGTGCTGCATGAGACAAATCAAGATACCCAAGAGGGAGCTAGGGTTTGATTGGTGGCAGTCAACATATATTAGTGCCAGTGGTGCCTTAAAGCTTTCCTTTTTCAAGGGAAATCTTGGACTTATGTGTGTAAGTGTGCAAATTTCTAGCAAATCCTTTCATTTGTTCATCTCATGGGGGTAATGGGGTTTGGTTACCACCAATTGAATAACATTCAATGCGTGGCTTGGTGCATCACTAATTTGGAACCTTCTCAAAAAGTAACCTTAGAGGTAGCAAGATGTATGTTAACGGATTGGGTAAGGAATTAATGGGTCGGTAAATATACGGGTTCAAACCAACTTAAGATATATTCTTTTCATTTATGTTGAGGCAGTTAGTGCTTTTCATCTATCTTTCCTGACTTCTCTTTTGGAGTTATATATACTGGTATAATTATTCTCTTGTTCCAAACAATATTATATACTGAGCTTGTACTTGAAAAAAAAAATTGTTCAAACTTTACGGTTTGGTTTCGGATAGAAATTAATTGTTCTGTATCACATTTGTGCCCGGTAAGACTTGACTTATTAGTGGCAGCGGGACCAAGATAGACTAATATTATTGTTAATTAAATAATATAAATTGGTAAACTAGTCTATCACCAGTAAATTATACGCCTAATTAGGTAAGATACCCACAGAAGGCCACTTGCTTGTTCCTAGAAACACAACCGAGCTGCATGCCTCCCATTGTTTAACAAATTGAATATTTACTTGCACGCTTGAACTGCTCTCATACCACATGATCATGTTCAGAGGCTACAGCAGCTGTTCGAATTAGGTTATTTCAGGTTTAAAACAAACTTTGGATAAATTTTGATACTTCTCTTTCGGGTCAATACTATTATTGGATAATTATTATAATTTTCAATGGGTTACATTTCAGATTTTCTGTTGCATGCAGATTAAATTAATTTTTTTATTATTATTGGCTCCGTTTGGATGCGTTGAGAATAAGGTAGGAAGAAGGAAGAAGGGAAGAAATTTATTGGGAAGGGGTAAATTTATTGGGAAGTGTGTAACTTTTGTGAAGAGTTTGGATGGTTAGAAATAAATTTATTGGTAAAAAGTGGTTATTCCTTATTCCCTATTCCGGGAAGAAGCCATCCAAACGGAGCCATTGAGAACTAGTGTCACTATACAGAACAATTTTCAAGTACATCTGTACTAGTGTCACTATACAGAACAATTTTCAAGTAAAACTTGCAGATGTAAATTAATTCTGACTGAGAGTTTTTTTGTAATAAATATTTAAAAAATTGAGAGGCCCAACTTCCAACTAAGCTAAGTAATTAAGAACCATATTCACTTATTAATCCAAAACAATAATTTAGTATTTTTTTAATCTCACCTATAAGGAAATTATCTTATTAAACGAATTGCACCGCTGTATAGCTATTTTGCCTATAATACTACTTCTTGATGAGTAATTGGATGCTAATAATTGGATCAGTAAAAGCCCACTTGAACCTGACCCGTTAACATCTCTACCAGTCCCTTTCAGAGCCAACTCAGCTTCTTGTCTCAGTTTTCCCCCATTAAGCGAAAATTACCAACACCTATAGATTTGAGATCTAAGAAAGTAATTAATTAATCAACCCCACGACTGGCTACTACCATTAATTAACTCCTCTGATAGTTACAACTTTGGCTAATTTAACACTTCTTTCCTCTGGCCTCTTCTTAGCAAGCAAAGTGCAATATTGCATTGCTCTCTCAAGTGCAACACAAGTAGATTAGATAGGAGATAACTTAATTAAGCTACTAATTATGGTGTGGTGATAGTGTGTGCGCATTCTTTTTTAATTGGCAGTGCCACTGTGGGTGGAAAGGGGAAAAAACGAATTGGGAAATTTCATTGGGCGCATGAATAAATGGATGCTACAATATGTCAGTGACAAGTAGCAAAATTTGGGCATGTTTGGATCTGAGGTTGGATTCCACTTTGTGGTGATATCGTTTATAACTTTTACATATTTTCATTCAAAAAAAAAAACTTTTACATATTTCAAAAAAAAAAAAAAACTGGAATCTTTTATATATTAATCCTTACTTTTTATTTTGCATAAAATGGTCTAATTTCTGAAGATTGTCTAAAGTTTTGATCACATGCGAATACCTGCATTGCTCTGATGTGGGTTTAGGCATAGTTGTATGGCTTGTGTCAATTATTTTGAATCGAGAAATTTGAGTATTTCTGTTCAAAAAGCAGGGTTAGATAAAAATTTGAATCATATTTTCGTGCCTAACAAAAAAGAAAAAAAATAGAACTAGCTATACATTCAGAGATTCATCTTCTTTTTTGCTTCAAAAAAAATAAATAAAATTTTTTTAATTCATTGAAAGAGAAAACACTAAAATTGGGCCATTCGTTAGGCTTGATTAATTTGCAGAAATATCGAACAACTCCAACAGTGCTATTTATATATTCAACTAATGATTAAATCAAATAACAAAGTGAATATTGAAATAATTAGGTAAAATATACTCTAATTAATTGTTGGCAAAATAGAATAAACAGAGGTGGGTGGGAAGGAAGCATGAATTTTCCAGGCTGTGTTAACGAGCAGGTACATGTAAACCGTGTTTACAGGTACCCAGACCATGTAGAGTAGATCACTAATAGAAGATTCCCATGAAACCAAATTGACAAATCAAATCAACCACTTGAGTCTTCAGTTCAGAAATGAGTGTGACACCAAGTGGCCTCTGGAACCGCCACACTGGATCGAGATTGCTAGTTCGAAATGTAAATGGTCATTTAGGTAGCATGTTTCAATTGCGGAGGTAAAGCTTCCGTGCTATTCACTCTATCTTGATCTAAAATAAAGAAGATAAAATTCATTTTTGGGACCATCTGAGCCTTCAAAAAAATTTTGGGACCATCTGAAAAGAAACAAAAAAATTGTACTTACATCATACACCTCCTTTCTGCAGTTAATGATTGATCAATAATTGTTCAACATACAAAAAAAAACAGCACAAAAAAATTAAGTTAATCAAACTAACCAAGGTCCTTTTGATACCATTATTAACTCTCAAATAGTCTTATTAGATATTTGGTAGAAAATATTTAGTTTGTTCTGAATTTAACTACTTTCAAATTAATTGACAACTTAATTATGCTTATCACACTAAAAATAATATGCAGTGGGGTAGAGTGATCATGACATGATTTGTTTTTCTTAAATCAACCGTAATAATTACAACAGATAAATATAACTACATAACCTAGCTACTTCATCAAATATTATGATTTGAGCAGTACTGGTGCAATTGATGCAAATTAAATCGTGATGATTGATGGCACATGCACCGTCATGTGCTTTCTGATTAATTCGTTAATTAAGAGAGGTGACGCTTTCTATATTGTTTCGCCGAGGTTTTTGGACCAACAAATGGTCAAATATTTTGCAATATATTGATCATCAATATACTTAGGTGCAGGGTTTATTAATTACGCAATCTTCTGGAAAACAATTATACAACGTCAAAAGCAACTGATATAGAAAAGGTCCAATTCAATTGTTATTTAAAATATATACAGTCCACAGTCAAGCTTTGTGCTTGTAGCGAAAATAATATTTTAGAAACTTTTCCTGTTGGCATGCAAATAGAAAACCATTTGAAGTACAAATGGAGCTATTATATTTTCCTGCCTATACTTGACCACATGATTCCACATTGGACCGCTGGTCCCCACCCATATCCCCAAATGATAGAGAAGATAAATAAACCCAAATACAATTTTAAGAAATAATTTATACAAAATTAATGTTGTGGTTATTTTAGCAAATAAACAATTTAAACTTATCTGTTTATATGTTTTTAACTACGGTAGAGATATTAAAAATGAATTTTGAAAATCGTGAAACATGATATATAGAATTTGTCAATATCTAAAAATAAAATTATGCATATATTGTTTATCATTTAGATAGAATGTGGGTATGCATCAATTTAGTTTACTATATTTGAAAAAAAATAATAACTTGATCGTTGATGAAAAATCGTTATTGAAAGACTAAAAGATATTTCTTTGTGGATTTATTTGCTACTATTAACTAGAATTGTCCGATTAGAAAAGAGTTCTTTCTCTTATTAGAGGAAGAATGAAACTTAGCTAAGCCTAAAAGTTTTTCTGTTACATTTTCAAGCATTTAAACTTTCATATTGATAGTAGCTAGCAATATGAATCTGAAAAATAACATTCAGAGTAAGGACTTATTAGCCTTTGAAATAATCATCGTATTAGAAACAAAAATAGGGACCCTTTAGGGAAACAAATGTTCGTCACCTACTTTTTTATCTTTTTGGCAACCGAACCGTTATATGTGTATATACAATTTATGTATCAGTTGCTGTACCAACCAACGATACAAATGACCTATAAGATGAATTGTAATTCATCCATCAGGAAACAACATCAGAATAAAGGAAGTTTTTTTCTATTCATCATTGTTCAAAATTCAACCTATATCCCCCCCCCCCTCCCAAAAAAAAACAAAAGAAACTATTGCATGTACACTCAATTACACAAAGGATTTGTCGCCAATTTTCGCCTTCTCAGCTATTAATTTATCAGAGAAGTTCCATAATCTCAATGCCTCCTCGCTATTTGATGCCAGATTCGACGGCATCAATTCATTGCAGTCTGAGAAGTATTTTCCAGACACGCCAGTCACTGCCGGGTGCACTGCCACATAACATGCAGTGGCTGCTGCTTGTGGTATTGTTTTGATAAACTTTGACGAAATAAAGAACATCAGATCTGTGTCGGGAAGAATATACTAAAAATGTCAGTCTCAATCAAGTTCACAATGTTGAGATATATGATATATGTTATGTGGCATGCATTATAAACAATGACTTTTTTTAACAAAACTGCCAAAACAAGATTCTATAAATCAATGGCAATGTTCAAGCTATAAGTAATAGCTTGAATTTTTAATGAATCGGGAAATCATACACTAAAAAAATGTTCAATGAAGGATATCGTTCGTACCAGTCATCAGGCCTTCTCGGTCCCGTGTTAGCTGAGTTCTTACAACACCAGGATTGACACAGTTGGCTGTGATATTTGCCTTCATTTCCTTGTCAACCAAACTATACGATTAGAATCATTTTAAGATGAAAGGATGCATCAAATAAATTAACTGCATTAAATATGCACACGAGAATAGAAAGTTGTCTCACCTTAATTCGCTCTGAAAGTGCCTTAGCATGGAGAACATTGGCAAGTTTTGAGAATGAATAGGCCTTTGTGGGGTCATATGGTCTGGTAAATTACAAACGAGGAAAGATACATCAGTTCTGTTCACTAAAATTTCTTAAATGTATATAAGTTGGATATTAATTAGCGTTAGAAAAAAATAATAAATTTCTATGAAAATTTTAGATTGTTAGGTACATCTTTTTGTGCGTAATTTGATCCAAATATTGGATTCCATCGCCGGTGAACCAGCTGTGGACAGTGGAAGAAACATTAACAATCCGTCCCTCAATACCCGACTCCTTGGCCGTCTCAGCCATTTTCTCAAGGAGAAGCTTTGTAAGCAAAAAATGACCTGAAAAACATGTAATATGTGAACACCAAAATAAGTATAAATTTTAGATAAATTCATGCAGATACAAGATAAAAATAAGAAAAAAACAGAAAAGAGCTAAAACCTAAGTAATTGGTCGCAAAAGTCATCTCAATACCATCCTCGGAAACTGCATGCCGGTCAGGGAACTTTCCAGCATTGTTTCTGAAAGCAGTAAAACATGAAATATTAAATAGAGTATTCAATAATCACTACATCTACCCGCCAAGATATACATATATCAATCAAATATATATATGGATAGGCCTCCTTGAAATAGTTATACTAAATATAGCGAGATTATTTAAAGAAAACATTCTCTTTCATACATGAGAAGATTGAGTGGAAGACCGAGGGAGAGAAAGCGTGATACGAAGCTCTGAACCGAAGCAAGAGAGCTAAGGTCAAGAGGCAAAATAATGATATCTGATCCGGAACACTCAGACAATATACGAGCCTTCATCTCCTCTGCCGATATCAGGCTGCGAACAGGCAGTATAAGCCGTGCTCCACGCTTTGCCAGAATGCGTGCTGTTTCTGCCCCAATACCAGATGTAGCTCCTAATAAATAAAAAGGAAAGGTTCATGTATCGCTTTTGTCGACTTGTCATGATCTCCCCTGCCTATTCAATCTTTTGTCGACTGATAATGTAATCACCTAACTATGAGTTAGTTTCACAATATCTTAGTATACATTCATTGCTTATGATTGTACAATGCATGCATGAATAATGACAGTGCTTTTCCCTTCCGTTTTGATAATAAATGGTGCAGTGTGTATATTTACCGGTGATGATGGCTGTGATGGAGCTAATGTGGGTACATGCTTCCGTTACCTCCTCTGCGGTGGACTTCGACCCGAACCCACTAGGCCCCGCTGACCCAATAAGGTATTTTACAGTCATAAACATGGTCAATTCCTTGTTTCCTTGTAGAGAACTTAAATAGGCGGAGGTGCTAAGACCAAAATTTTAAATCAAGTTCTTCATAGGAAGATTTTAGAGATGAGCATGAGAGTTGAAACAAGTGGTTCCAGAAAATAAATAGAAAGGTAGTATGTATCTAAAAATAGTGCATCCTGGTTTAACAACACAAACTTTGTTGGATAAAGAGAAATATGGTTTGAAAAAACACGGATTGAAGGCAGTAGCGGATCTAGAAAAAATATCTAGGTGGGTCTGACAACCTCTGTTTAAGTCTTCACCTCCACTTTTGAGTGCTCCAATGGCAAAAAAAATTAGCTGGGGCTAAAGGGGGACTCCAAGGGCTCGATGGCGTGAGGTGGGGCTCTAGCCCCACCCGCCCCGGTGGTAGATCCGCCCCAGATTGAAGGGATTAAAGTTAGAGAAAGGCTACCCAGTCTCAGGGCCTATTTTAAAATAATAATCAAAACTTTGAAAATTATTTGTCCTAAATAAGACAAACCGAGCTACCTAATAGGGCACTAGAGCATTGCTCTCGGTCAACACTACTGCGCTTTAAATCTTTGTTCATCTCACAAAGCAATGAGTTTTTTTTTTTTTTTTTTTTTGGTTCGATTGCTCAATACACCCTTGACAAATTATTGATTCTTTTATAATTTTGTATTTGCAGACCCGATCTTTTGAACGTCTAGATTGTTTTTAATTTTTTCTAATTTTTAATACCCGCTGCTTTCAGTTTCTGGATGATTTTCATTGGTCCACCGGAGTTGTTGAAAGTTGAAACAGGATATATGGACAAAAAAGAGTTCAAAAGTACCGAATAAATGATGAAAAATCCTGTATTAAAAAGATTTGAGGAGTGAAATGATCAGAGTTGTTATCTGACTAGAATCCTTAGAAAGTAAAATATACTTAACGAATTATTCATAACGGAAAGCATCAATTACAAAAAATTGTATTTATAGACGTCATTATCTAACAAATAACTATAATTTCCAGCTACTTATTGATTTCAGACATAAAAAACTACATTGCAGAGATGCAACAAAACAAAATATCCTGAACAGTGAACACTGTTAATAAGTACCAAATTTTAGCAGAGAGTGAATGGGGACTACAATTTGCATGGGGGTGTGCAGAGTGAAAGAAGGAAGTGGTTGGTGTCAAATTAAAAATCTTACTGACCATCAGAATAAAAAATTTCTCTTAACTATAGTATATTCAATCTCTTGAAATGATTTTTTGGATACTGACTAGTAGGAAAAAAAATCATAAAATTTTTAGATGGAATATAAAGATTAAACACAAATTTAGTGAAAATCTATGTTTTGTGTTACAATAAATAAAAATAATTTTCCATAATGCTGTATTTACATAATATTTATGCATGTAACTATCGAGTCCAAGCTGGCGTTCCAAATTCAAATATAAACCGCAACTCTATGCTTTATAGCCTAATGATTGTGTGGACCAAGATACAGACATACAGTAATAGCCATCAGCTTTTAGAAATCAATCCAATTTTTCATTAGTAAACTCTTTAATCAATTAATTCAGGATGGTACATTGGTACTGACACAGATGCCACTTGCTACTTGCTAGCAATGCAAAGATCTGCTCCCTACTCTTCAGCATTTTTGCTCCTTATATATGTACTTTCATGCTTAGAGAAAACAGGAGCGCAACCCATTAACCCGTTTAGGGAACCAATGTCCAGCGAAATTAAGCATACGGAGATTGCTGAATTCATTTCAGAGCATGCCCATAATGAAGTTCAGCAATATATGGTATGAAGTGCATGATTTGAATATTGGGTTTCTTTTAAACAATAAATTTGGTTGTTCGTTTAACACTTCACCTCTTATGGTAAAAAAAAAAAAAAATTACACTAACTTCACCTCTAAATAAGATCGTTATAAGAAGGTGCTAAAAGCTTTTCTTTGCCGGAAAAACCCATTTTATTATTTTATTTAAGGTTCCTAATAGTATGGCAGCATTATTTGATATAAATGCACGGTTAACATTGTAATTGGTAAAAGATTTGTTAGAGCTAAATGGGTATTGATGTATCCTTTAAATCCAACCCGTTAAGACAACACGTCTCTGTCTAGACAACTCAACTTCTTGTCTCACTTTTCCCCCACTAAGCGAAAATTACAAAAAAATAGATTTGCAATCTCAGAAAATATATATTTAACTAATCACCCCCACGATTGGCTTAATTTATTCGTTATTTTTCTTTACTGATAGTTACAACTTTGGCTAATAATGCTTAAATGTTTCCCTTGCTGGCTTTTATTAATTAGTCAGTAGGCAAAGTGGTGGTCAAATTACTCTCTAATGCGCCAAAAGTATATTGACATAAAATATTTGGTGTGATTTTAGTGTGTGCACATTTTTTATGAGGCAGTGGGTGGATAGGAAGCAAACCGTCTTTTCTTTTTTTTATTTGCCAGTGAAAGTTCTTGAGCACAAATTTCATTAAACAGAGCTTCAGACATGACATTTGTTGACCGTCTATCGCTAAAACAATTACATCATAGGAAACATGGGCATTTTATAATCCATGCAACTCTATTTATCCTAACAAATTTAGAAATCTGACCAGCTATTTGGTTGTCCTCTCTTGGAATACATATAAGTGCACCCCACCGAATTACTGACAGGAAAAAAAAAAATTGAGTCTGGATCCTTGCATAGTACCATCAGGTGTTCAATATTTCAGATAATAATTTCCCATATGCTCTTATTTATTCAAGTGAAATTCATATCTGTGCAATGATTAATTAATCCATCTTTGCATCTATAACATTTTAACAACATCTCCAATCTTGAAGTGCCATACATTTTCATAGTCTATTGGATACATTTGCAAATAAAAAAACCTCTAATAATAGTGCCTTATGTCGTCACTGACAATTACTGTTTCTCAATGCGCACTAACTCAACATTTTATTATCTGATCGGCTAGCTTTTTCAAAGTGCGGTGCTGAAATCATTAGTCTAATTTAAGCTTAAGTAGTGCCAATTAGTTCAAAAGCAGGTGGGAGGGTGGGAAGCAAGTTGGTTTTGAGGCTGTGTTTTGGGGAGTAGTTCCTTTCTAATTGGAAACCCGGATTCTTTAGTGTTAATTTGGATGTGCTCATAATACAGAATTTCACTGACTGAGAATAACACAAGGGGCTATCACATGTCAAGTAACTAGCCACACATTAGGAAATTTGGTAGTCGCCACAGAGGGGTTAGTATCTTAGCTGGGGTTGTGCACTGCAGCGCAACAAATGGTCCCAATTACAAAGAAAGCATTGGAGCATGTTTCAAATAGGGAGGTAGAGAGATCCTGTGGCATCTTAACCTTTCACTGTTTCTGAAAATTAAAAATGATATTTTATGTTTTTTGATATTCAGGTTTTGGGTCCCTCTGAAAAGATGCTAGTTCACTATTTCAATCCTATCAATACCTAATTTTGTAATTATTTGGGAAGTTTCGTGATCCTAATCAAATAATTTTTTGTCTTTCTTTCCTTTCGATCATTTGTGGAAGTTTGCTTGTCATTCGGTGAATTTTTCCCTTATATAGAACCGAACATATGCTCTAATAAAATTATTTTTAAACACCTACTGAAAAACGTAATTTTTCCATTCAATATGTGCGATTATAAAAATGTAAAAAATATTTATACTTGAACAAAAATTAAAATCAACATATCAAATAACAAATTTAATAAGAATATAAATTTTTACAACAAAAATATTAAAAAATTTTAGGTGATAAAAGTTTTCCATCTGTATTTTCTTTCCAAAATGGGAAAATTAATTAATTATTTTAATCGATGCTCTTTTCATGTTAGATGTAAAATCAAAACTTATTATCATTTCACCTACCGATTGACATTCAGCCACATATTAAATCGATCAACATTATAAGAGGTGGATGCACGCTAAATTTAGAGGTGATACATTCTTGGATACGTGAGTGTGTAAGTAGTGATGGTGATGATAGTAATTA
The DNA here is from genome assembly GCA_028095005.1 of Rhynchospora pubera. Classification (NCBI taxonomy): domain Eukaryota; kingdom Viridiplantae; phylum Streptophyta; class Magnoliopsida; order Poales; family Cyperaceae; genus Rhynchospora; species Rhynchospora pubera. The sequence continues at coordinate 77,333,601 of CM051459.1, forward strand.
TATGCGAGATTATAGAAAAGAAATTGTGAATCTTATCAACATGATTTCAAATTCGAACTTATTTGCTGGGTTTAGAGAATAGTACGTTTCTTATAATAACTTTATCTAAGTTCCAACTAAAAACTACAAACCAAGGAACATAATCACAAAAAAAATATATCGGTAACAACTGATAAATGATTATCCAAATGAAAAAAAAAGAGATGAAATTCATGGAAATAGTTACATGGTTTAAATAAGTTAGGTAATTATTTTCATACATTTGAAATTCATTAGTCATCGATCAAAACTGGTTCATATATTCTTTCAAATGTTTATAATTTTATTTTTTATATTTCTTATGTAATGTTAGTTAACAAAATTATTAGTATTGTAGATCGCTAAATGAAATTCAAAAAATATGTATACAGTTTTTATATTTTATTATTAATTAATCATTTTATTAGTACCCAAGACTCATCTATTGAAATTTTAAACGGCCAATCAAAACCGCTCAATATAATCTTAGTAATAATTTTTAGACTAATTTTAATGTATTTTTTTAAAACAATTAACTATCTTTTAGATTTTTTAAAATTGGAGGATTCAAAATTAATTAGAGAATTTCTAAGATTCAAAAAATAAAGTAATTTAAAAAATATAAAATTTGATCTCTAAAGAAAATCATTATAGAGAACAAGCTAAGCTGTTTGAATTGATCGTTGTAATCTAGATCACAATAGACAAACTCTAGTGTCAAATGTGTTTGACTCTAACATTACTCATAATTTTTATATATAATTTTATCAATGTAAGTATATATGTATGGAACCCATTTATGCCTCCATTATTGCCGAAAACCATTTATATAGGACCTCTCGTTGTATGGTCCGACTAATATTCTTGTTCTTCTTACGGGTCGGCCATGGACAAGCCACACAGTTGGACGTGTCCATGCTAGAAACATTGTACATTTATCTGCATCCTTATTTGATGAATCACGCGCACAATTAATCTTTGGTAATAACTAAAGAAATCCTCATTTTTTGTCATTTTATGTTATGGATTATGAATGGGGTGGGCCGCCAATAATTGAACCTTTTTAATTTGGACTAAGATAACAAAATTAAGGTCACGAGTCATGACGAGATCGAGCGAAGGAGCGAACTCCTTTTTGACCATATTTTCTCCTTTTGACTCTGTTGTATTTGTTACTGAAAAACAAAAATCGCATGAACTTTGCTATGCACGTACATGTTTTTGCACCCCCAATGGGCTACTCCAAATCTTTTTAAAATTTCAATCTGTCATTTATTTAGGAGAAAATAAAAAAAAAAGATAATTTACATTGAAATCGCTAGTGGCAACAACGATGTTATAAACTTCTCAAGTTCCCACTAATGAAATTTCTCAAAATTTTTGGAAGTTTGTCAAATATATATATAACTGTTCTATAAAAATATGACTAAAAATCAGTTAACATATATGGTAATATGATGGAAAATTTTACACAGTGAACAGGAGAACTACGTTGCCTTCTTTTGTGCCAAAACTGTGCTAAGTTAATGTTTTGTTTCATAATTAAATTTGAGATAATACAATAAGAGTTTTTGGCCATTTTCCTTTCCTGCAGTGTCCACGAAGAAAGAATTTAGTGTGCAAAGTGCAAACACAAGTTGTCATAGTTTAGCACTTTTAGCTCCACTGACAAAATGCAAAGCACGTGGTCTTGCGTAAGAGCGCTCACTAATTAATACCGTCCAATTAAAGCAAAATCACGCCAAAGTACAAATTGAAAGAAATCATTTGAATATTTTGCAAGTACAAATTAAAATATGCAACCATTTTTGCAACAATCACTCATTTTGTTCTTTTGTTCTCACTTCTCAAATAGCTAGGCATATGCAATTAACCTTCAAGTGTGTGACAGGATGTATATATGCATCTATGTGGTGAGTCACTTGCATGTTTATCTAGGAAAATAATTTGGACAACACTAGATTTGATCCGAGCTATCTTCCTGCTCCAACAACATATTCATCTCAAGACCCTTATCATCAAGGATATTTTTTTTTCATAATAGATGATAAAAGTTGTTCGGATCAAATTTGACGTTGTCTGAATCAATTCCCTATTATTGGCGCCTTCATTATCTCAAGAGAGTAGAATTTCATGTGTTGAGAATTATAACCGGAATCAATTAAAAAAAAACGTTAATAGGCGGTTGGAACACACGTACGGTTAATGTGTGCTAGCAGGATTTCATGTGTATTAATTATTTGACGTATCTTCATGCATTTGCCCAAAAAAAAAAAAAATGTTCATGCGTGTGTATAGGATAACATATATGTCTGTTTTTTGTGGTAGTTTAGAACTTTAGATATGTGAATAAATTAAAAATTAATATAGGAACAAAAATCTGTATAAAAAATGAATTTATTCATAATTTATAGTTCTGACACATCAAAATTCATTCGGTTATTCTACGAGGTTTATTTTTTTGGTGCATCAACATTTGTGGGTTGGTTGGGAAATTTATGGACAATTTCTGGGAGATAGAAAAACTTTCACTGTTATTTTTTTGCGCCATGCTCATTTCATAAATCTTTTTTTTTTCATATAAGCCCCTTTCTCAATAGTCATTAATAATAAAAATTTTCAATTTCTGGTGACAAAAATGAATTATTCATGTTTACGTCACGAATGATGCGCATATTTTAATCAAAAACCCTAATATATGGTTCGGAATTGTTATTTAAAATTTAAAATTTGAATAATTTAATTAAAATATAATACTGAGCTAGGTATGCGGGCATTAAAGATTATTATTGGTAGGTTTTTCACTAAATGTCCGTCATTGTGAAAATTGGGAGATTAGGACTTCCTTGTTTCATTCTTTGTCACCTGCTCTCCAAACAAAGAATATTTATTTGTGAAGAAGATTCGCTACTAATAATAGAGAATCTAATCCCTATCCTCTAACTACCGGTTATTCCTGATTTATCCATTTTTGAAGGTAATCATTAGGTCTGTTTAACGTTTACAACGGCAATGGAATGGCCCATTCTGTTTGCCGTTCCATTCCAACAACGGTATGTCCATTCCATTCCGTTTTCCATTATATTTTCCATTCCATTTCAACAAACGGTATGTCATTTCATTTTGTTATTCGTTCTATTTGGACGGAACGGAACGGAACGACGTTTTTTTACACTAAATGAAATGACATACCGTTGTTTTTACTGCTGTTTTGACAAATACGACGTGTTTTTACACTAAAAACAGCAGTATTTGTCAAAATGGAAGCGAAATGACTCGTTTCGTTTACCATTCCATTTCAACAACGGTATGGCATCTCATTCCGTTTACCGTTCTGTTTTTGATAACGAAATAAAGTTTGGTACCGTTAGCCGTTCCGTTTGGACGGAACATGCACGGAACACGGATAAAGGAACCGCCATATACCCAAGTAAAATTTGGTATCCTACCTGAAAAGGTACCTAGCTATAATTGTTCATTGACAGTACAGATAAAGAGGGCTAAATGCACTAAATAAAAATAAAAGAAAAGAAGAAAATGTGTTAATTACAAAGATTCAACATGTATATATATTAATGGCAACTTCGAATTTGTCAGTGTACTAGCATTACCGTTTCATCTGTTACATAAACAATCCGTATAATATAGGCTCCGTTCGGATGGTTGAGAATAAAGTAAGAAGAAGGAAGAAGGGAAGAAATTTATTGGGAAGGAGTAAATTTATTGGGAAGTGTGTAACTTTTGTGAAGAGTTTGGATGGTTAGAAATAATTTTATTGGTAAAAAGTGGTTATTCCTTATTCCTTATTCCGGGAAAAAACCATCCAAACAGAGCCATAATTCATGTCCGGTGTTCATTCAATTTTTATAATTTTTTACTGTTTTATATGACTAAAAGATGGCCTAGTCAAAACATATATTATTCCGAACAATTGAGTCCGACTTCGAAACTACTGTGAGCGCACAGTAGTTGGAACATTATGGCTGACTTGCGGGGCCGCTTTTGATCTCAGTTCCATCCGCATCCGCATCCACAGTCGCCGCGCTTCGTCTACAGTTCCGTCCGCATCCGCAGCTACACCCGTTTCCTTCTTCCAGAGACTTCTGATTAATTGAGCCTTCTCCGTCTGATCTTCTCTCTCTGCAGACTTCATCTCTCCAGACTTCACACCTTTCTCTCCTCCTCTCTCGCATATGCATTGGACGGACCAGTAGCATGTAGTTCGCGTACGGAGCATCTCAGACAGCAAAATCATGTGAGCCTCTCTGCTATCGTGCCTTTTTTCATCAGATTTTCTCTTTTTCCTTCTTTATTTTCCTCATACTACCTTAAGTACTTCGGAGTAGGGTGAGAGATTTGGATGTTCTTTTGGTTTTTCATTATTGATTTCTGTTTTGGTTTACACATATGTAGATTTTGTGTTCTCATTTCCCCTCTCTCTCGATAGTTAGTTGTTGCTGATTTTGCTAAGCTCACAGGTTTTCTGGCATCTAGGTTTTCCAGCCGTGGTGGCTTCCTTTTCCTTATATTCTTTATTTCCATTTATATTATCCAAATTAATTTTGCGCCGATCAAATCATTCACTTTAATTTTTTTCGATTTTGTAGGTTTTCTCAACCTTGCATACTACTTTCTACTGCAATCCGCAGGTGAGGTTTTCAGATCGCTTCTGAACTTTTTCTTTTTGTGTACTCTTATGGCTTCTTTTTTTTTGGACTTTTTTTTTTGGGTGCTACCTATTGATGGTCTTTATGGTTTGAGGTTCAAAATGTGTATGGTTATATTGTCAACTCCAAATTTATGGTAGGATTAGAACCTTGATTTTGTTTGTTTGGTTAATAGGGCACACAAAAATATGGTTCTAAGTAGGATAGTTCACAACTGGATTCTTCTCGCCTTTATGTTTGATTTGTTATTTCTATTCTGATTTTTTTATGCTAATTTGTTTCAGTATCATGTCAGCTGATCATAGAAGGTTGAGTCTGTGTGGATCAAGTATGGAAAGAAGCACATACCAACCACTTTCTAATATGGAAAATTATATTGTCAAAGAACTTTTCGGACTTATTTTTGCGCCATTGGTTGCTAAAAGTGAGTTATTATATTGATTGGTTTTAGAGTTTACTGTGATGTAGAACTATATGGACAATCTTGCCTGCCCCATTCATCTGCAGTAAAAGTATTTAGATAGCTTGGTTCTTATCAAGGAAAAGAGTACGGTAAGATTGATCTTAAAAATAAAATTAAGGATTAGTTTATCTGATTATGATCATGGAGATAACATTTTTCTTTTACCATAATCTTAAAAAAAAAATTGAGGGATCAATGTACATCATTATGGTCATCAAGATTGCATTTTCTTTCATTGGGATTTCGTGCCATTTCTTGCCATCTCAATAGTTAGCAGCTGTTGTCTGTTGTCTTTCTCATTCTGAATACACTGGTGGTGCAGTTTATCTATTCCTTTTACTATTTTTTTATGCTAGAGTACACAGTTCCCTTTCTGTTTTTAGTTTCAGTTCCAGCAGCTTGGAGCCTTGGACTCTGGTGTGTTTCTTCCTATTTTTTTTTTCTTTTCTGATCGACTTTTGCATTATATTCAGGTTAGTTTTCCCCATCCCTTCCCACCAGTTTCGTTCAGTTTATTTTTGCCTTGGTTTGTCTGCATTGTAAGTATCAGGGTAGCTTGCTACTTACCAAGCCTAAGAGCAAAGGAAGATGACGTTTAAAAACAAATTGAGGGATTGCTCTGGCTGATGATGGTGAAAAAGATTGCATTTTGCTTTTACTAGAAATGTATACAGAAATGTATCCAATAGGACCGAAGGTCTGTGTTGGAGCCGTGTAAATGCTGATTTTAAGATGATTAGTGTTCCTTATGAAAAAAATGTGTTTGGAGTGCACGCAATGCGCACTGCTGTTTTACTATCAGTGTTCTGCTCTTTACTGCCATGAGTTGCTCTCCTGTCATTTCATTTCGTTCTTTTTTATTTTTTATTGCTACTCACTCCACATATTATTGTAGGATTTTGTTGGCGGATATTTCATCTCACCTCAGCCTTTCAGTTGCTGTTGCGGTCTCTGCCATGATCTGATTTCATCCATCTCTCTTATGTTCTTTTCAACAATTCCTGATTTTTATGGTCATCAAGCAGAAGGTTTGCTTCACTTTATAATTGTTTGCTTCTTCGTTGGTCGAGGGTGTTCAGAGCTATTGCTTCATCATGTTACTTATGCATCATTTGTTAGGTCATACTTCTTCTTTGTCTGATTTGGTTTCGATCAATTGATTTTTTCAGTGTTCAATTGTATTTTGTTTTTTTTTCTTTGTTTGGTTTTAGGTTTAGGGGCCTAAAGTTGTACTTCTTCTCCGTCGATTTGCTCAGGTGACTTACAGATTTGAAGGGTTTTTTTTTCGCCTTTTACTTTTGTTTATACGTCATGTGTTGTCTTCTTTGTACTCTGAATTTCTGCTTCTTTCTTTTGTTCATCAAATATAATTATATAAATTGTTCAGTGGTTTATAATAGTGAAAATGAGTACTAAAAAGTCTTACTAATCAGTCAAGTGTAAGAGGGAAACCATGTATAACTATGGTTGCTAATTAGTTCAAGAACCATGTATAATTACAAGCATGCTTTTTACTAGATTCATCTACATTACGAGTGTTCAGGGAAGTGAATACTCACCAAAGTTAATAACATATTTTACCTTCCTTTGTGCTCAGTAGATAAATCTATATTACAGCTCTTCAGAGAAGTGAATACTTGCCAAAGTCAGCATCGTATTAGATTATCGTTTGTTTTTTAGCCTTTACTTTTACCTTAGGTTATTTGCTGTTTATTAGCATTTCTTTTTTTTATTATGGAGTATTAATTACCAGCTTATTGTGTTTGTGCACATTCTATGTTTTGTTATTTCCTTGGAATCAGCAAAAAAACAGCAACACAAGCCTTTCAGCCTAAGCGATCACCACGAGAGTACTTAATGAAATTTAAGTCAATTAAGTGAGTTGTTTGACATCTGATTTTTGTTGTAACCTCAAATAGGGATATTCTTACTTAAATGAACAATGATGTTGGTTTCAGCACTGACAGTCTTACAGAAAACATCAAAATTAACTTATGTGTGTTGGTTTCAATGAATGAGATTTGCAGTAGATGGTTTTCAGGCCATGATTAATAGTGTACACGACGTAAATGAAGTTTAATATGTATATATTGGTGTGAACAAGGACGCAGTAAGATTTGGATGTGATTTTCGTACGGGCTCAGATTTTGTACCAGTTGCCGGTACGTCATTTCAGGTTTTGGTATGGAGACATCGCTGAGTTTGTGAATTCCTGAAGTTTTACGGGGATTAACTAAAGAAAAACCAGTTTTTCTTTTTCTTTAAAAACACAAGGTAATATTTAAAATTTTTAGCCTTAAATGGGTTTGGGTTTAATTCCTATCTTATTTGGTCGGATTTTGATTTGAAACTCTTTTCTATTTGGACCTTGACCATTTGGAAAATGGATTTCGATTTGGCACCGAATAAGCAGTACATCGTTGCTCATTCATTTGGTGGCTAAGTAATGGGGCAGAGATGATTCAATATCTTTTTGTCGTTGTTTTTTTTTTTTAAGTAAATATGTCTATTTGCACTATGGTTCGTAGATGTGATAAAGTAAACTACAAATAAAAATTACTTTTAATAGTAAAATTTAACAAAAAGATGAAATGAGAAATAGGTCGCGCAACGCGCGACGTCCCCACTAGTTCATATGCAATTTTGGACAATCAGTTAAAATGACAAAATTTTGCAATATTTCAATATATAATTTACATTGAATTGCTAAGATTGACAGTTTCAATATATGTAATCATGCAGGCACCGTGAGTGTGTGTGTGTGTATGTGTAATAAAGGATTTGAACAATCAACATTCTTAGCCAAAACGCTAACATAAGTGTATTAGCTAAGTATAGAATCAGGAAATAGTTGTGTAGAAATATGAAGTTTTTTTCCCCATTGAACGATGCAAAAGTTAATTACAAAAATAGTTGCAAAATGCACTGTTAGCTTCTAAAGTTGAAAACTTGTGCGAAAGTTGTTGATGATGACGCAAATTTCCTTGCTTATGGCTCACAAATTTTGAAAATAACTAATTACAAATACAGTTTGGACATTGAATCCAAAGTTGAGTTAGAATTGACAGGGGGGACACAGTTTGGGAGGTGCGGAACAATACTCAGCTAATCTTGGTTTGGCGTCAGGCATCACTGGTCTAGTGGCCTTCATTTTAATAATAAATTGGTTATTAGATAGCTAGTCAGACTCCTGTTTTTTAACCAATTTCTGATGGTCATATTCCGCTAATTACCTGCCACGTGGGTGTCTCTTTCTATCTCAACCACCAGCATGCACGACCTAGTTTGGATAAAGATTCGTTGTATCAAATATATTCCAGTTTATTGTCATAGCAAATAGAGCATATTTTTGCCCCAACAGCAATTTATTTTCATAAAATACTTGAGAAAAATAACCAAGATCTTATATGGCAACTTTAATATTGGGCCATAAGCACATAGCAGGCCCTTCAGAATTGATCCAGGGATCAACTACTATGGATGTCAACACATTTGGAGCTGAAGCCTGTTCAAATTAGATGTTTTTATAATAAAGAAGAAAATAGCATAACTAGTTTCAATTGAAAATTTTTTTTACACCTTTTTCACGTGATGTCAACACCTTTTTCACCTTTTTCAATTCTAAAACTGAATTTAAGGATACTAAACCTAGCCTTACCCACCTTTTTCACGTGAATTTTTTTTAGCGATGCGTGTGGTCTTGCTTTAAATTTGTCAGTGTTGGATACAGGATACCTTTATGATTTGATCTAGAACTGCTATGCTATGCTAATCTGTGGAGTCCTTATGAGGAGGCTATTTGTAATCTAAATTTGATGTTTGTTTCCCAGCTCATTTAAATTTGACACCAGTGAATAGGGCTGAAATCGGTAGCCGTTTTAACCGTTCTTTCGTTTCGTTTCGTTCAGAACTGAACGATAACGGATAAGGATTTCAGTTTCGTTTAAGCAACGGAACAACCAACGCAAATAGAAATATTGTTTCGTCTCAGAACGAAACGATTAGTGAAACTGGTACGTTTCGTGGTCGTTTATTTCGCGCATTTCGTCTAAAATTTTTTTTATGGTTTTATTATTAGATTGCAGAGGACCTCAGCAGAGAGATTGAGGGAGAAATGAGTAAAATTAGATTTCTGCAGCGTCGCTCCGTCATTTCTCCGCCGAACACAGTCACATCTATCTCTCTCGCCTCTATACCACCGAGTACAATCGCCGTCGAGAGCAAGAGGTGATTATAGTGTCTCCTCCCCCTTTTCCGCGTGACCTAACCTTACATCTTAATAAAATGTAAAACAATTAGGTAGTCAAAGACGGTTATAACCGTTTTGATCGTTCCCATCAACGGAACAATCAACGCAACATGTGCTAAACGGATGCAACAATCAACACAATAAATATAAAAATTTCGTACATCAATGCAACGGTTAACGAAAATGACCACTTTCGTGGTCGTTTTCCACGTTATGCACCCCTACCAGTGAAGTGAGTCTCACTGTCTCATCTTTCTTTTCGTGGCCCAGAATTCTCAGCAGCCCATCTTCTGTTCTTTCTTCCTTCTGCGGATCCTTGGACTGGGCCACTGTTTGTAACAGATGTCACTCCGAAATCACGAGACGCTACTACGCTAGTAATGAAGTCTCGCTAACTGAAATAGCATGTACACATTTGAAGTGTGTTCAATCCCAAGCAAATTCTTCAATTACTACAAAGTACAAACTTTGTATCAACAGTGGAAACTTGTTCATCCTAACAGCAAAGAGTTAAATACGAATCATAACTCATTAGAACATGTTTGTTTAGACAAAAAATAAACATATTATTTAATAGAGCATTTTTCGTTTTCTTTACTTTTTTTCTTTTGCAGCCGAACACAACATGGGAAAAAATGAAAGAATAAAATAGTTACGAAATCATTCTCTTAATGAAAGGAAAATAAATTTCTTTGCAATCTTAATAGCACGTATCTTCTCACAGCCCTGAAATCATGGCCCGAGAGGGAATGATCATTTGTGCGCTCACAAACACTAGCAAATTTTCAATTTCTAGTAAAGGTGGGTAAGGCTAGGGGATGGAATATGTAAGTTACTAGATTACCATTTCATAAACTGAATTTAAGGACTGAACTAACTTATTCTTCACGTGAAAAAGGTAAAGACAGTGGTTTGATAGTTAAAGCACTATACTAGATAAGAGTTGTCATATCAACCATCTAAGTCTTCTGATAGTCAAGAAATAGCAGTATGATTGAGTACTACTCGTGCAGTCCTGAAAAACATGCTTATGACACGTCTTTTTCTAATTTAAATGAAATTGTTTATCTTCCAAATTCAGGCCTTCCAGCTGATTGGGATTCGTTGTCACTAATAATTAATAATTGAACAATCCCTTCATATTTCAGATGCATACATGTCTAAAAATAGTTTCTTGATTCCATATATTCATAGAATGCTTATTTTTTTGGTACAATGCCTGGTGCTAAAATCTAAGTTTGTTAAAACTTTTGGGAAGTTCAATCATTAAAAATCCTCCAAAGAAGAGTGCAGCTAGAAGCTGTATCCTATAAACTAGTACTGCAAATTCCAATTTGCACAAGATAAAACTCATTTACAAACCAAATTTACAAGATTCGAAGCAATCAGGTTCTCTTTCACGTGCAATAATGGACACATGAACTGAATTAATTGGTCGAATTGAGGGGATCTCTCCCTTTCTTCTATAGTGATGACTCAATAAATTGGAAGTACAGACTAGGTTTAGGTTTTCTGTGAAAGTTTCATGCAACCGGGTTTTTGGAGTATTACTAATTACTTGTCAATTATACAAGTTGGGACTGCTATGTCAGATGATTTCTACATTAGTACTCAGCATAGCAAGAGAAACACTTACCTGATAGTTTCTGGCATGGAAGTTAGTGATTTTATTAGTGACTCATTTAATTTGGCTTGCAAAAGTATATAGCACTCAAGGGAAAACCAAATTAAGAGGTGAACAGATACAACTTAGTGGATATACTCAGCTCTTAAAGCTAGTGGATTTGCATATATTGAAAAGGTATAGGAGTTGGCTAAGAATAAAATAAATCAAAATTGATACAAAACTTATATTCATGGCTTCATGAATAAAAATTAACCGTAAAGCCCAATTGAAAAAGAAAAAAAAAAAGCCTACCAAAATCTAAGGACCAAAAATCAGGAAATAAGCAACAAACCGAATCGGTAACAAGCAAGAATTGCCATAGTGACAATTGACCAAGCAAACATCACCCACCAAGCCATGAACAAAGCCATCTCCTTGACAATATCAGACAAATCTGTAAAACTTTGAAAAAATTCAACACCCTCAAATAAGTTACCTCTCAGCTGAGACAACCCAAGAAGAAGAAGCACCAAAGCTGGGGGTGCAAACAATTGTGTGGCAACTGTACAGAGGTGGTGGTTGTGTAGAAACATCTTGGCACGTGCATAATCTAAATCAGAGATCCGAGTAACATGCAATTGTTGATACCTGACAATATCACAAAATTTAGTCCCTTGACAAAGTTTCAGATGCCTCACCAGTAAATCCTAGTCATATCAGGCTACCAGCCAAGTATTGATATCTCGAGACTTGTCATTGGCTTGTCTAGCCTCTAATTCATCATTGAATTTTAAGAACGAAAATCTAACTATAAACATTGTCTTAAAAAAGGGCATATTGCAATCATGTTAGATTTAGTACATGCTAGTTTGGCAATTTGTACCAGATTATTGCAGAAATATATATTCTGGTACAGTAAACATGCATTTGTAATGAGAACAAGTTAAACAGTGCATTGGTATCAGATCACCCAGTTAGTGCTTAATGATTACAGATTAGTTTCACTAAGAGTGCTTAATAGTTAATACCATACTTAATTTGTACCGGTGGATTTCTATGAACCCCTTTCACTTTAGTTCAATAAAGACTGAAGTGGTACCAATATATTTAGAAACACAAGACAATTAGTATTGTATAAACCAGTATAACAATAAAAATTAATGAACATTACCAGCAGGTAACCGCCTCATTGACATACATCTGAACCATAGCTCTTAGAGAAAGAATTTGCAACACTGCCGCAACCGCCAGAACCGGAACCTGTATAGCCTCAGCCATAGCAAGAAAAAACGGCGGGAGGAATGACTTCAGAAAGAGTGCCGGGGAAGCAAGAGATACCAGTGCTGTACTGTACAACAGCACAAGCCCAATCGACGAACATGAGAGTACAGGCAAGTCGAACCTCAACTGGTCGGTACCGAGCCAAAAGCCGCGTGAAAACCGCGCGGCGGGTATAAAAACAAGGGCGGAGATCAAGCCAGTAAATGCGGAAGCAATGCCGGGAGGAGGGTTTATAGAGAGAAACTGGATAAGAATAAGAGCGACAATCGGAGAAGCAACGAACGCGAACAGAGAGAAGAACTTCTCAGATCGGCGAGAGGCCGACTTCTCGACTGAGAGCCGAACAAGCGTCACTACAAGAAAGGTGGCTGAGATGGACACGAAGAGAAAAGGGAAGAAAGCAAGGGAGGAAGAGGAGTTGAAGTAATGGAGGAGGAGGGAAGGGAGGGAGAGAGAGAAGGAGAGGAGGAGGGAGAGGTGGAAGGAAGGGAAACGGTGGCGAGAGGAGAGAGCGGAGTGGTCGAGGCGGAGGCGATAGAGCTGCGCGGCGCTAGTGTCGAAAGGGGTGGAGGAAGGGTTGCGCTTGGAGGGTTTGGAGTTGGCGGGACGGAGCACGGCGCGAGGAGTTGAGGAAGGAGCGGAGTCGGGGTAGATATAGGTGCAGAGAGAGTAGAGGGAGAAGGAAGGGAGGTGGAGGAGGTGCGAGACGAGGAGAGAAGGAATGGAGGCGAGGAGGTGGAGGTAGAGAGGTGGGATCGCCGGAATGTGCATTGTTGGACTGGAGACGAGAGGAGGTGTGAGATTGGAAGTTGGATCCGATCGAATTGAATTGGGTCGGTTGGTGGAATCACATCCTCTGCCAACCATTTATGGTTGGTAGAGGGCCAACGTTTGATCTAAACCGTTAGATCTAATTTCAATGGTTAAGGGAGCCCCGTGCATGTAACCTAGATTGATAGGCCCGAAAAATTTTAACCGTCGAGATTAGATCTAACGGCTCGGATCAAACGTTGGCCCTCTACCAACCTCAAAAAGTTGGTAGAGGATACGCTCCCTCGGTTGGTTGAGCACTTGAGTTGAGTGGGTGGGAAGTTGGAAGAGTTGGAGTTGGGTTTGGGGAAGGACCGGATTCTCTCCAACTGTATATTAGAGGGTTTGGTGGGGTGTGATGTCTCTGTTATTTATCGTACGGTCCCAACAATGTGTAGGGTATGACTGTGGATTGGGCAGGTTGGGCTGCACTGTCCGATCAAAAACTTCCAAATGAGATTTGTTTGGGGATAATTTTTTTCTTTTTTAGAAAATTAGATATAATCCCTCCAATATTCCCTATCTGGATAAAATCCCTTGCAATCTTTAAAACTGTAATAAATAAGAAAAATCAACAAAATATTTTTTTTATGACCAAATTATCCCTACCTTCCTACAAACATTTCTACCTTCTTTTATATTAACAATGCAAAATTCTATCCTTCCAGCCAAAAATATTCCTTCTTTCTGATATAGCCGACGCCAAATTCTTTTAAATCTCTAATCTCTCTCTTTCTGCGTCAAATAAGAATGGAGATACAGAATCGAATGCGGACCCTTTTCCAGCCTTTATTATTCAAGAAGTAATTTCTCAAAATGATAATTCGTTCACTGTTTTTTTTTTTTTTTTTTGATGAAAATTCGCCTCTACGTAAACTAACGAAAAAATCCTAGCATTGATTTCCATGGTATTTTCTCGTCCGTGTTTGATAAGGATATATGTTAAAATTTCAATTGGCACTTTTTCTTTTACTAGTTTTGGCAAATTATTTTACAAAAATTTTGATAATTCTATTACGAATCTAAAGTCATGCAACATTTGATTTGATGGAATTCTTAAATAAAATATTTTAAAGACTTTCTTGAAAGTGCCAAATTCTAACAAAAATTTTAAAAAAAAGAAAGGAAAGGTTATAATTGTATAAGTAAATGCTTAGAGAAATAAGATACCATTATACTGGTAAATGGCTTGTATTATATGAAAATGTAGGAATATTTACATTGCTTCAATTTGCTTGCTAGCACATTATATTCGGTCATTTTGAAAAGTATAACATCCAGACATATTAAGGAACTTGTCAAGGAAAATTGAGATTCACGAGGCAAGGTGGTTTTCTCTAGACTGACCTCTTTTTTTTTTGGGTTTATACAAAAAAATTTTCGAATGGTTGAATTTGTTAAGTATCATTTTATCAGTCTAACAACGTTGATAATCTATTTGGACAAAATCTGAGACCAGCTTTATTTTGGATGCTGAGATTAGACGCTAAACTGAAAAACTTGAATTTTATTTATCGAAATTGTTATTTGGCAGAGATGGAGCGGGAAGAAGGGAGAGAGAAGATGAAACATTTTCAGCATAGAGAGCAATTTGGTCATTAGATTAGATGATGCTGGTGATTTTATTTTATTAAAAAAGAATTAAAATTATTAAAAAGGGGTTATATTCCTGATAAGCATGATTGGAGGGGATTATTACCAATTTTTAATGATTAGATAGGATTATATCTAAATGGAGAAGATTGTCGGAGGTTATATCCATTTTTTTTTTCTTTTAGGTAGTATGTTTTGTTTAGGCGACGGAACGAAGAGTAATGTTTGATAATTCCAAATTACAACCAACAAGATTTATTAATTCTTAGTATTACAATCTATTACTTTTTGTGCTACTAAAATTATTGTTTAACAATAATTAATGTACTAATGATTAGAAAACTTTAGTTCTTTAAGAATTTTTTTTTAAACCACCGAGAAACAAATTACTTATATAATCAAAAGTTCAAATGTGTTTTCCGTAAGTTTGGATTTAATAAAAGCAAACAAGTGTAAATAAGACGTTTCATTGCAGTGCTTTTAATATCGTACCAGGGCCAGATGATTGAAAACCGGTATTTTCTGAAAATTTTCGGCATTTCACGATATTGAATACTGTCATTTCAGTATCTATTCCGGTTTCCGGTATTACCATAAATTTTTTTATCTGGTACGGTATTGAAATTCGCTCCGGTCCAGTAATATCTTGTTCGGTTGTCACTTGTCATTGGATTGTGCGGGACAGGATCCACCATGTCTCTTTCTTTTATCTTACGGCCGTTTTATGTAATCATGCTAAAACAAAATAAAATATGTCGCTTTCTTTTGTTAAAAAAAAAAATTGTTGTCATTGCTAATATATAAGCAACGAGTATACGTTTAGCACAATGAATAAATTACCAATTGAGTCTTTTTTTTTTGTGTGCTGGTATATAATTAAGTTGTTGTTTATTGTGCATGAGATTGTTAATACAGTAGAATAGAATATAGTATGCCAACAATTTCTCAAATGGTTAATTTTTTTATTTCAAGCATTAATATTTTATATTGGACAAATGAATACATCTATTTTATGCAAATACATCTATTCATGGTATTTTAATATTTTTATACTCTTTTTGAGAGTTTAAATACTATAGTCGATAGATACTCCATAAATTGTATTTTTATATGCGCTTCAATTCATTTGTAATTTGTAAAAAATTAAATGGATCTGCTACATATTTTACATAATAGTGTAGTAATATATATTTACTACATTTTGTATTCATAATTTTTATCAATTTGGACCAATTCTTTTTTGATTGGATAGGGTCACAGGGATAGCCTAACCTTGCTTTGATGTGTCAATATTTAACTTGTGCAAATCAATATTCCGAACTAAAAGGGACTTGTTTTGGTGCTTTCCTTTTAGGCCTACTGGGTCGACCGTGACTTCAGCAAAAGGACCCACCTTACAAATTTAAAATTAATGAACCTTCTCTCGCTCTCATCTCTCGCTTTCTGTACGTCTTCCAAGTTCCAGACTTCCACAGAGAAATGTAATAGAAAACTCGACGAATTTACGCGCCAAGCCTCCTCTTTACAACCTCCATTTCTTCGCAATTTCTCCTTCGGAAAACCTGTAAACTTCCCTCCCATTTTCCCTCCACCTTTTTTTTCTCTCCATGTACCATGTATATATTGCATGCAAATTATTAAATATTAACTTCTCCTTCCAACTCAATCACACTATGCCAAAGGAGGAGGAGCAACTAGACGACAAAGAAGAGAAACTTGCACTGGAACTAACTGTTCTCTCAGCCGAATCCCTCAAATCGCCTTCATCCATTCTCCCGTTTCGGCTCAGGCCATACGTAACTGTTTCGTCCTCTCTAGCTTCCTTAACCGAGCTTCGTACCGGTATTGACGAGTCGGGAACACGCAACCCGACCTTCAACCATACCTTCCATGTTCCTCTAAGCCGGTCCTTCTTCAAACCTGCTTGCAATTCCAAGAATGACTCACCGAGCGATGGTGTACATATCAGCATCTTGTCAAAGAGACCGCTACTCGGCCCGGCTGAAATAGGCTGGTGCAGAATTTGTGCTAGTGATCTAATGGACGGTTACAAACCACCGGCGGTACGACGGAGGTTGAGTTATGCATTGCGGTTCCCGAGAGATGGATGCAAGGGGCACGGGTATGTCCATGTGGCAGCGAGGGTGGTGGGGCCAGGAGTTGACCGGTTGGAGATTGCACGGCCTAAGCCTCAGCCTCAGCCTCAACCGGGATGGTGCCGTGTGGCAATCGGCATACCAGTTGCAGGACCAGCAGCAGAGGTGTGGGAGCAGAGGAACCGTGGAGCCTGGTCTGACGTGGCGAGTTTTGGTAGGAGATGAGACTTTACGTGGAAAATACATGGAAATTAATTGGAAAGGGAAAAGAACGGTGGATTGAGATGTGTTGAGGCTTTTAAAAAGTTTGGATTTGTGGGCTGCTATTTACGACTCTTTCTACGCCTCGTGAGACATGCAATGAACAGGGATTGAAACTTTGAAAGCTCACCCACTCACCCAGCTTAGCTGCTCTCACTGAAACTTGGGACCCACTTAGTCGGCCCAATCATTATTTGTTAAATCCTAGTTTAGTTAAAACCGCGAAAAAAGTCTATTGGATTAGTTGTACTTGTTGTATCTCATTATGGTGCAGCGCTTGTGTTGCAGAGTGAAGTGATAGAGTGTGACGTGTTTGTAAATATGTTTATATTGTATATTAATGCAAAAATTATGTGGTTTCTAATGGTCATATTTGTTTCCATTAATATTGAAGAAATGAAACCTTACTTTCAAATTCTGATTTCGTTTATTCGGGTTTTCTTTTCTCTATTGGCTCTATCTGGATGGTAGGGATAAGGGATTATTCGAGAGTAAATAGCTATTTTCGATTAAGGCACAATTCAAACAATTTAGATTAAGGGTTTATTCTAGTTTGAAGACGGATTAACTAATCTGATAAAATGGTAGAATAAAAGAGTGAGATTAAGAATTAAAAAGAGTAAAAAAGACACAACTCATTATTTATTTCTTACATTATCCAAACAAAAAACTTTAATCTGAGATTGCATTTATTCTTAAGAATATATGATTAAGAACTTTAATCTTGAATAACTAATTCTATCCTTAATTTCATATGATCCAAACAAAGTCATATATTTATTTCTTGCATTATCCAAACAACTATCTCCTTAATTTCATATTTATTTCTTGTAAGGAGATAGTTGTTTTCTCCAGTTCTTTTGGACGGGAGAGATTGGAACAGTAATTCTATGATCAGGTTGGTTTGGGAGAAGGTACGGAGAAAAGGGAAAGCATCAGCGGGGAAACTTACAGAAAGCCACCTCCAGTTTGACATTGAATTGAAATGGTCAGAATTCAGAACAGAGCAGGAACCTGAACTTCAAATTGGTTGAACCATTCTAAGACTTATTCAAATAAATAAAAAATGAAAAACTTTCTAAGACGGTTACAAGTGCACTTTAGTTTGAAAAATTCTCAATTTGAATCTTCTTATGTATCAAACATTGCAACTAGGAGAATTTATTTTTATTTTTATTATTATTCATGAGCCGTTCTTCTAAAGACCATTATTTTTTTATTTTCAGAGTAGCGGTAATTTTCCTCCAAGCTCATGCAACTTTTTCAAATTTATTTTAAACATTATACGGTGGAGTCATTGACGATTTGTATTAGAAATTTTGGTTATGTATGGCATTATTTGGACAAACATCTTCTTGTAGATATAGGTTAAAAAAAAAATTACTTCTATGGAATATGCCAAAATATGATCATCTTATATATGAATAACATTGCCCCTATATATATAGGTCATGTTTCTATGTAAGATTTTAATATAAATTTATTTCAATGATCAAGATTAATAATTTTCAAATAAATTTTTTTTCTCTTGAGTTGGAAAAAAATCAATAATTTACATGCAAAAAAAAAAACTTCATATTCAAGTGATTTGCATCCAAAATTAGTTTTGCACGTCTGTTTGTGAGCCACTAATTGCTCTCTGTTAGCTTCCCTGTCCACTACCGGGTAAGATCAGGCGACAATGCACACAACATGCAATAAAAAATGAAACAAGGGATGTGTAACACATATATTGCCAATTTGATAATGCACTTGCCATGATAATTTGAGTCACCGAGGGACCTAATATTCTTTGTTGGCGGTGGTGGTACATAAAAAAAATTTCTTTTAACCATTTTGTAGAAATTTCAGAATTCATACGATGAGGAGATAAATTTCAGGGAAGTTGACTAGTTATTGATTTGACCCGAATCCATAGTATACATTTGCTAGGAATGTTGACGTATTTGTAATATGATCTTTCTTTAAAAGAAAGCAAAGAAACAATAGAAAAGAGAAGTAAAAAAATAAAATAAAAATAAGCCGAACTTGAATTCCAAATTCAACTTTTGAAATGACTACTGGCTTTTTCTAAAAGCAGCTTCAGGGGTGAAAACGAAACGGTTTTTCAAACTAAAGTGAAAACATTAAGAATAAGACAACTATTATATAACAGATTTTGCAAGACTTTCTATTAAGAAATATGTCCAGAGCTCATTTTACAGGAGTACATACAACAATTAACATTTAACAAGTAAAAAAAAAAGGTTGCATGGTTTGTACAATCCTTTTATAAAAGAACATTTACATTATCGTAATAATTTGTTGTAAGGAATATTATTTACAACAAAAGAATTGATGCTAGAGATATACCAGACTAGTATCAATGTATCATCAATATAAAGAAGGAAAGAAACAAAGAATGTTTCCAATCAATTGTCGTACAGACTACTCATGCCACTATTTACATGACTTACACTAAATCAATCGATCTTCTTAGCACCCTCTAAAACCTATTTTGATCAATCAATTCCTGCTAGACTACGGCATATAGAAAACCTCCAAATTTAGGAGACAGCTGCAGAAGACGAGATAGAGGTACAAGGAACAGATGTAACAACCTCCGATGGGACTACACTACTTGAGTTGCGTCGGTATTCTGTCCTACAAGCAACTAGAGGTTTATCACTTCCACTGGAGAGACATGGATTCAAGTCAGGTTTCTTTGGTTGTAAGAAGGGTAATTTTCTGAAAGCTTGTATGGATGCCCGGCAAAGGGGGCATGGCATTGTGCCAGGTGGAGCCAATGAATCATTTGATCGCATTGTAGAACAAAGATTAAATGCACATCTAATGCAAAGCTCATGCTCACAACCTGAAGAAAAGAGAAGAACTAAGTCAATTATGGACGAACCTTCAATTGTTAGTCACCATGCAAATTCAAGGCACAGGTCATTCTGGCTATTGATAAGGTCATTTTTGTAACTCATTCTCAGGTATGCCAGCTATGTCTTGTCCCTGGTTTGGGTCCCACTTACTTGGAATTGATATCCAGGTCATTTTGAGTCATCCCCAAAAAAAGAAAGCCTTTTTATTTGTGGTTGAATTCTTTCTGCATCAAATAGGTTGGGTTGGTTAAACTACCAGGTCAGGGGGTCAATGTGTTTGTTTGTGGTTGAATAAGCCTTATTCCAAATAAGGCTTATTCGGGATGAAACCAAACGAGTTTTGAATAAGCCTTATTCCGAATAAGGACTTATTCAACCTCTTATTCTAATTCCACCATATTGTTGGAACAAAAATGAATAAGAGGAGAGAGGAGAGAGGAGAGAGAAAAACTTATTCTTATTCATGAATTTCCTTATTCATTCTCATTCACTCCACTTCCAAACACACCAGGTTATGGGTCACTAGTTTTTTTTTTTTTCTAAATTTTGGTGTAGGGCTCCAAGTTGCTAATCAGCTCAGACAGCATGATTCGATACAGAATTGTTCTTGGAAAAATAATAGATCTGATTAGGGTTCAGACAGATAGTAGATTTTTAAATCAGATCATATTTAACCACACTTATTTGAAATGATGGCTACCTAGTTTACCATAAAGACTTTTCAGATATATGGTGTCTTAGAGGTTAAGAATAAACACCTGATTCTGCATTTTAATGCCAGCTTATTGAATCATACACTACCGACAGCTGAACTGAAAGTATGTATGAGAGAAGATACACTAGCAAAAATTCCGACCTACCTTAACCCTGACCTAACCTGAATGGAACCCAAATGACACCATACACTGCCAAGAACTGAACAGACCTGAGAACTTAATTGAGCCATGACCTTACCAGGAGGGAACCTAGCCCACCTATACAGCAGCTTGGCACCCAAGAAAACAATCTGTGAACTAAAGGGAATAAACAGAGAGAGTGTACCTTCAGCAGCCACATCACAGGATCTATAAAGGCACACTGGACAGACATCATTATCAGCATCGTCAATGTCGTCACAAGAGGAGTTTGATTGCATGCCACATTCTCTATGGATTAAATAAGAAAAGAGGAGAAGAATGATTAACCAACCAGCTCATACAAGAACTTACACAAGAGAGCTCTACAAATTATGCTCCACATTTCATGATATTTACAAATGGCAAATCATGTATTGCTCATTAGCTCAAAAAAAAAAAAAAATCTAAAAATTAACTAACATCACCCGACCATTAAACTATACAATGAACTAACATGAAATCAGATTCAAATGTTTTGATAACTTTTTTGCACAATTTTATTATGACGAATTCGTTCAAGGGTAATTTGGTCAGTTTTGTTTGGTTCACCTTAATTTAGTAATTATACTTGCATATAGTTTCAGGTATTTGTTGCAACATGTTCTAAACCTCAGGTGGTTTTGTAAACCAGAAATCATGTACCTTGCAATGTCTAAAACACTTGAGAGAGGCAAACAGAGGTAACCCGATGGAGGAAATCTCGGGACCATTAGTACTGAGTGAGGTGATAATATTTGCTCAAGCCAGTGGCATCCCCAAATTGTAGCTACATCAAGTGGAAGCCACCTGGCAACAGAAAATTGAACAAATGTTTGAGTGATTTTAAATAAAACATATTGGTAACGACATATTACTATAATATAGAAACATCGAAAGAATGCTGAAAGGGACATAAAATTGTTAGATGAATTGTCTTACACTACATATATAGAAATATAAACCAGGAATAGATTGTAATAAGTATGCCAGATAAATATCGATCAAATTTTTTTGTTTGATATATTCTAACAGTCGGAGTGTGTACCTGTTGCAATTTCTAGCCAATCTGTTGGCTCCTCTATCTATTAGAATCTGCACCAACAAGCAATTGTACTTTTCAGCTCAAATAGTTGTATTTCGACTTTTACTTGGTGTTATAAAGGGGTATGGAACTCTAATCCAATTACATGAGCTTTCATTTTCATTAATTTTTTGATATTTGACTGGGGTTATAGGAAGATATGAAATGGGACTTGAAAATAATTAACCAGCAGCAAGAAGGAATGTGTTCATTCTAGTTGCAGCATATTACAGAATGGCTACTTGCCTGGCAACATTTAGCATTCCCGCCACTTGCAGCATAGTGAAGTGGGGTACTACCGGCTCCTGTAATTTGGAAAGCAAAAAAAAATATTCAATAATAACACTTCAACAATATGTGGATTCTACAAAAGGTTAACATCAATTACAACCATATTAGCTTAGGTGGTTAGAAGATGCTCCAAACTTGAGAGCCCCAAGTTTCAATCCCACGTATTAGTAATTTGTAGAGAGTTTATTGAAGTACCAATATAAATTCATAAACATCGGATGGCTGAGCTGGGGGATTACCAGGACATTAATATTTTCAAACAAAATGAATTTGTTTCCTCATGTAAAGAACCTTTTTTTTTCAAAAAAGGAAAATATTACAACAAAGCCAAAGACTTCTGCAAATACAATAGTTGTATGCATGTTTGGAGATAAGAATAACTTCCCAAAAGAAACATACCAATTGAGCCCATTGGAGAAGAGGCATAAGGAAGAGTTTGTGCTGAGATATTCGCATTGAGGTCCGCAAGCAGATGCACACATTCATAGTGACCATTCATGGCTGCCATGTGAAGTGCAGTAACGCCACCACCTGCCGGCTTGTTGATGAAGTTGCATAATTCACTGTTCAAAAGGCAATGCAATACTCTTTATTTACGAATTTCCTTTTCATTTGTGCCCTCAAAATGCTGCAATGCCTAAATTTTAGTAAATGTACCTGTTGTGCTTTGTGTCCGTAGCTTCTTTCTTGGAAGAAATGGAGATCCCAGTAGAGGCAGCAGAGCCGAAATCGGACACCAAGAGACGAATGCATCTGACGTGACCGCCTGCAGCTGCGAAATGGAGAGCAGTTTTGTTGCCTAAACCCTCCACTTTGTCAACCTTCACAAGTATAGGAAAAACAAAATAAGAAGAAAAATTTTCTGCTTCATTTTTTTGTACCTTTGTACCTAATTGCATATTTTGAACTTTTTGCTTTGTGGTGGTCTGCTGTGGTAAGGTATCGGGCAATACACTAAGGCTTGTAACAGAACAAAAGTTAAATAGAATAGAATAGAATAGCTTACATTGCTTCTGTAAACTAAGAGTCTCTGTACCACTTGCCAATGCCCATTGCGACATGCTTGCATCAAAGGAGTCTTACAAGAGAAAAGAAAATGCCAATGAGGTTACAAAATTTGAATAATGAAAATTATTTGCCAAGAGAAGTAACAAAAAGTCATCTCAGTACTAAAGTGAGTAAAAATCACATTTACCTACCTGTCCATAAATGTTCCTTGAATTTGCATCTGCTCCATTCTCCAGTAACAACGCAACAACCTGCCATCAGTTCTCTTTCGTCAATGTTTAATCAAGTACAGAGGGTTAATTGGATAATATCAGTCCCTAAAATGTTATATTTTATTTTTTTCCTGTGCAATTAAGAAAGATAGCCTAGGTCCGAAAGTGACAGTTGACCAATACATATCAACCCAACCTACTAAAATTCAAAACCAATGCAACCAACCAAAAGTCTAAACTAAAACCTCTCTGAAACCAAGTATCAAACACTTGATGAACACTACTTGGAATATATATAGAAGCCAATAAATTATCTAATAATATCCAAACACCGACAAAATTTACCCGTTGAACCCAAAAAACTAAAAAAAAAGACCTTAGTTCGGAACCATTTCTTTTCCTGAAAAAGGAAAGTAATGTTTTATCATCATTCGAAATGTCTTAAACGAAATTAAAAAATAAAAGATAAACAAAAAACAGAATATGTTTATAATAGATGATGCTACTTTTGATTGTCGCTGAGATAAATAATTACTCAAAGAGGAAAAAGAAAACACAAAAAATACATAAAGAAAAAGAGAAGAGAGAGTACCTCATGGTGGCCTCTAGCGGAAGCGAGATGAAGAGGCGAATTGAGCAAACCAAAGGTGGAGTATCTAGCGAGGCCAGGGTTAATTTGTAGGAGCTTCTGCACCTCTGGCATGTCACCTTCTCTCGAAGCCGTTACAAGTCTCTCGCCATGACCTGAACAGGCTACCATGGAATTCCCCATGAGAGAAGCTTAAGTTGGTTCTCTCTAATGAAAGAGATATATTGTGATATAGTAAGGTCACAGATAAGGAATCTGAGATGGTGGAAGGTAATAGTATCTGTGGAGAATCCCACCTAAAAAAGAGGTTTTGGATTCTTGGAAGTTGGGGCTGACGAGGATTTGTGCAGCCAATGAGAGAGGAGTGATGGAACGAGACGTCAATAGTGTCATTTTTCCAGGATTTTCTCTGGCAGAAAGATCTTTTCTCTTGTTGTTGCCTTGTGGCTTGAGCAGCCAACACTCAGTATAAAGACTCTAAGAAAAATTAGATGGAAGGCAATGAGTTGTTGTTTTTACTAATTAATTGAACATTTTATTATATTCTTATAAAAAGTTGCGAAGCTAGAATTTCATGTCAGCATGGTCCTCAAAATTTTTTTTGCCAAAATATATATATGATATAACGTCTAATATAAACGCAATATAATAATATAATTTTTAAATAAGCAACTCTAAAATAATGTTACAAATAATCATTGATTTGAACTTATTTCATTCTATTTTAAGTTTTGTCTTAATAAAATTCATTGCGGAGGAAGGAAGAAGACAATTCGTTATGAACAAATGTTAGTTAGGTCCCGATTATGTGATTATTTAAACCAAACATGACATTTCTATTAGGATCCGTCAAATTTTTGAGGTGGGTCCGTAATTTTTTATATATATTTTTTATTTGCAATCAAGTGAAATTTGATGGTAATTTTTTTTTTTTTTTGAGGTGGATCTAGGGACCCACCAAAGATTACCTGACTTTGCCCATGCTTATAATTTATAAACTAGTTATGCTTTTATCTTCTCCTGTTGCAACTAACATGATAAAACATGTTTTAGATATGGAAAAAATAATTGTTAAAATAACAAAGCGTTAAAATTAATAGGACAATATTATGTTATAATGAAATAAATGGGTCATATGTAATAAAAATCATGTAAGATTTCTGATTCCAAATGTGAAGTTGTATGATCTCATATCAAGCACCACACGACACACCACAAAGCTAAAATCACACAAATTTATTCATACGTGGAAGATGTCCCCACGAAATTTGATGGGTTATTGCTTGTAATTGTAAACAGAAAGGGTAATTAATTAATTAAAGGTGCTCTTCAATAATTGGAGCACTCGAGTGGGACCAGTGATTGCTTATGCCAAATTAATCTCATCGCTTTCACTTAAAATGGCACCGTGCACGTTTAGTTTTTACTCCACACTCATCGCTTAATTTGGCAGTTCTATATTTTCATACGTCCATATTATATGCCATGTTGGATAATTTGGATGTTATTTTATAAAGTAATCATATAGTATTATCCATTTAAAGAAGTGGAAATTAATTATCCATTTGATTAACAAGCATGTTCACGGTCATATTCACATGGCCATATTCACGGTCATATCCATTGCTACGTAGTACCAAAATAATTAAAAGCTCATTTATTTATTTGAATAAATGTGGAAATAAATTATTTAAGCATAAAATATTAATGATTCTCAGAACGCAAACAAGATGTATCAAAAATAAAATAATAAAATCCTCCTCCACATGAAGAAATAGGTAGATTGAAGTGGAAAATGAAAATATCTATATTTGATTCGTTCAATAAACTATGTTGGTGCATAATGAGGTTGGTTCCAATAAACAAATGCTACTTCCGAAAATAGAAAGACGTGTTAGAGACTGGATAGTTTTTGGAAACAAACAAACAAGCTGCCAGTTGAAATGCAAAATAATAATTCACAGGAATAATTCGGCCGTGCTTCTTTTATTTGATGAGTTCTTATCTGACAATCTCATAAAAATAAAAGTATATTAAAATCAAGATACACCATGATGATATTTGTTTTGCTTTTTTTTTTTTTTCCAGTAACATCTCTGTCTGACTTTTGCGATAAGAACCGTTTGTTCCTTTATTTAGGAAGTAATTTTCATAATGTCCTCATCGGAATGAGACAAACTAACCGTTATACATATGTGTTTTATATATGCAATTTATATGCTATACTTTTCAGAATTATTTTATCTATTTATTTTATATAATGTAAATTTACCAACTAGAAACTTATTTCCCGTTTTTATCTAATTAAGGAATTCTCAATTCTCAAATTAACTGGTAAGTTCACGCATGGTTGTTCGACCAGAAAATTTTACTGTTTACAGACAAAATAGTATTATTGATTCTCCTTTGAGACAAGATTTTAAAAATGCATCAACTCGAAAAAATGAATAATCTGAGTTTCAGATATGTGTGTCCATTTTTTTTTAATAATAATATTTTTTGTCATATTGGCAAATGTCAAGTTAATATATAGTTATCAATACTATCTCGCCTAAAAGAAGTTCAATTTTCTATTATGTCAATCAAAAGTGGGACCTAGCTTTGCAGACAAGATTTTCTTTCTTACAAGAATTACCAACAAGAGTGTTACGGGGAGCTGGATAAGAGACGTATTTCATGATGTCGATTAGACCAAATAACTAATAACTACGAATTAAAATATACTACTATTACAGAATTGTGACAATTTTTTTAATATCTCAATCTTGTTTTCTTGATAGAATAATTTTTAATACAAATATAACAATATAATATAAATAAGAATTTCTGTTTTCGATGTAGTAGTTTATTCTTAGAATTCGAGCAAATATAACAAACGGAAAATTTTTAATTGTGGATGTTGAAGTAAAAATAAAAATTAAAAAAAAATGGGTGCAACTGTGAAAAGACGAAGGCAACGCAATACGGATGGGCTTTTTATTCTTACAAAATTTGCGCCACGTATAATCATTAAAGATACAATTCTACATCAATAAACATTATCGTAATTAAACGAACTCAAATTCAAATTTTCTAATCTATTATACAAAACCCTAAACAAAATTTATCTCCGTCCCCTTCCTCTGCCCCTGCCACGACCGCCTCTTCCTCTGCCACCCCGATTACCACCCATTGAATAGTATTCTTGCTTTCCCATTTTCAACCCGAGGGAATGCACTCCTCTCCTCTTAACATCTTCTTTTGGCTCCTCTTCTTGCCTGTGTTTCTTCGAGCTTCTCGAGTAAAAGGAGACCTCACGCGACCCTCCGGGCCCAAACTTCACTTCGTTAGTACTACCTCGGGATGAGTGCTTTTCTTTTGCTTGTAATGCAGCTACTCTGTCTCCAAGCGGAAGTGCATCCTCATGAGCAAGAGATTTGTTACTCCAAAATGCCTCAGCATGCCTCTCGTCCTTGATTTCATACAACCTGGAAAAATCACAAGTTACTAACCTGATAATACAATGAACCAGACATGATATGGTAACTGACATCATATAGCCTTTTTAAAAATCACAAGAACCAATATGATGATTAGGTAGAGTCAGGACATTCTGTGCAAAAGCAGCACTAAATATTCAATTGCACTTGTAAAAGAGACATCTCTCAATTCAGCAGCAAAAACCAACCATTTTTGAGGTATATCAACACCCAACACTGGAATGCATCATCCCTAAATCAAGCCAGCTTTCAAATATTCCACAAAAACTGAATAAATATAAAATCCAATAAAACAACTTAAACATGTTGGGTTTGATTTTTAAATGCAGAACTACTTCCTTGCAACATAAAACTCTTTTCACATGAATTAACCTCACTGTAATAAATACTCCAAAGTTATAGCAAGTAACCAACAACAGGGATGCTATGTTATTTAAATTCATGAATCATGGATGTAATTTGCAAAAGAAAAGAAAAAGAATAAAAGGAAATCACAACTGACACACCTGACAGGTTTAGATCTCTTTGCCTCGAGCTCATCAGCTTCAGATGCATCAGAAGAGCCTGCTTCAAGCTGATCGTCATCCTCATCATCCAATGCAGGTTCAAAATGCTCTTCAATGAGAGATGAAGGATCTCTCTTTGATTGCTGAGGATGATATTGTAGATATTCTTGTGATTGTTCGTCAATTTCATAATCCTGCAGTTAGTACAAATCATGCTTAATTCATGAATGGAGATTTGTGAAAATAACCAAAGGCAGAAAAAGGTTGAGACTATAGATAAACCCAACTCTGTTACTTATAGATATTTTGTATGACTGACAAATTTAAGAATATCTTTTCTAATAAAGAAATAAATTTTAACATCAACAGATATTTAGACAATATACTCTGTGGCAAGGAAAGAGGCAGACATTTGGCCGTGAGGCTCAATATGTATCACAAGTTATCAGACTTTTACAGAAAACTATGTTGGGAAGTATGAGGGGTCAGACAAGCTTCATCGTTCCATTTTTTACCTGGCACAGCTCAATATGGGATTGTTGAAAAAGAATAAAAACTTGCTGAACCCAATCTAGCTTACTGTAGCTACCCCTGAACACTATTGAGAAATTCTCAACCACATACAGCCTTGCTTTGACGAGATATAGTTCAGTCAGTGCAGAGAGAGAGAGAGAGAAAGGACAGTACCGGGTTCTGAAATATTTGTTTGAAACGGTCATCTTGCATAATATCGGTGGTTAAACCTCGGTTTTTCTTTTTCTTTTTTGCGCCGGTATCATCAGCATTTTCTTTCTCATAATTATCTGCCTCTTCCCTCTCATGTAATTGAGCCGCCAGTCTCCTGTTAACCTTCGGCAGCTTCTTGATTAGCTACATGGACAAAGAAAATAATAGTGAAAAATAGGAGGTAAACCTTGCAGTGCTGCAAATTTGGCAATTCATGTTCTCCCCTTATAACTAAATGCAAAACTTACTGTGATACGACCCTGTCTCTTGGCCTCCTCTTCCTGTTGTCTTTTCCTTGCAATAACCTCTTCAGGGTTGAATGGCTCAGCCAAATTTTTCGCCTATAATGTAGTAAACAGCAAAAGTTACCTAGTAAGTAATTTTTGGAGGGCAGTAGACATTATAGAGTGTATATTCATTATATTAGACACTTTACCTTTTTATAGAGGCCATAATCTATGAAGAAACCATGCATGTAAGCTTTAAGCAGATTGGTGCCAATCAAATTGGTAAGATTAAGCCTTTCGAGATCTTCCTTTGTTAAGAACTTGTAATTTTCATATATAACAGTTTCTGCATTTTCTTCCATCTCCTCCTGAAAAGGAAACAAAAACATCCCTATAGCATGAGTACAAAGATAAACTAAAAAAGGAAAAGTTTTCATAAATCATAAGCATCTGACTAACTATGTAAAGCAATAAAGATATGAAGCATGATCCAGCTAAATAACAACGATTTTGTGGGCACATAAGAAAAAAGAAAGAAGATTTCACTCATTCCTATTTTCCAACTTAGTAAAAAAAAGAAAATAAAATAAGACCATTCTCTCTGGGCATTTCAGGGGTAGATGATTTGGCCAGGTAGCATGATTTATTGGGGAATGATTACTGAATTAAAGTAATAATTGCGACCATGTTGAAAGCTCACGCACAGTTAGGTTTTCAAGATAGGAACACCATTTGGGAGCTGGACCCAGTGCAGGCAAAAAGTGAGCAGGAATCTGCCCATTATCCAGAGCTAATAGCAACAATCCACTATTCTTAAAGATACAAACATCGTTGATTGTACCACCACTTGACTCAACTTTAGCCATGTCATCTCCCTGATAATAAAGAAAAAAAGTATATATCCTATTAACAGTTAATGGATTATTTCATTTTCTTTGGCATCTCCATATGTGCATTTCTTGCAGGGGTTGGGGTGTTCAAGGATGTAATAACTGACCGTATTAGGATCCCAGATCCTGACAACATGACCATCAGCAGTGATGAGTTTTGGTTCCGTTAAATTCAAAGTTTGGTGCCATTTAATGCTTGATATGGCTTCACCATAACTACAAAGAGAGAAAAGTAAGATCATCAGACAGATTGATCATGCTGTCATTTATGATAAACAAGTGATTTCCTCATCTCTATAACTCACAAATGATCCTTCACTCGTACAGGATCCGACATACGCAGGTCATATATTGGTATCTGCAATTCAAATATATAACATATTAACAGTTAACTAAAAGCTATATTAAAATACATGTCCGAGCCTGCATAAGGTTAGGATGGGTGAGAAATTTCATGCCTTGCCGGTGCTGGTTCCAACAGCCAAGAGATATCCTTGATTTTCATCAAATTTAAGTGCTGTCACTTCCTACATTGAATAGGATAAGATAGATGGTTAAACAATTTCTAATTTGATCAAAGACACTTGCAAAAATTGAATAGCAGTCATGTTTTAACATACTTGATCAATGCCATTAGTAGAAGCAAGGGTGCTAATTCGACCAACAGAAGATTTTTGGCGCATATCAAAGCATTCAACGGCTCCGTCTTCACCTCCACAAGCAATAAGCCCATGAATTGCACTGTAAAAACAAAACCCACAATAACAATAACAATAACAATAACAATAATAATAATAATAAAGAAAATTGAAAAAAGAAAACCCTGTTTAAAGAAGTAAACATTAATTAGAGGGAAAAAACTGACCTCCGTGAAATTACATTGATTCCAGGTGATTGAGAGGTAAGTGATTGCAAAAATCGTCCCTGGAATCAATTAGGTAGATAAACATTAATGCCCTATTAGGTACAAAATAAGCAGATTCATATCCAATTACTCTTATATATATTAAAAAAAAAAAGCTTAAGATAATCAATTTGGAATAATGATTATAGATTATCTCATAAAATAGGTACACAAGAAGCCATTAAAATGCAAAATAACTAAATAGTTTGTTCCAAGATGCAATTAAATTCCAACACCTACATAGTCAAATAGGAAAAAAAAAATGAAATTATTTAGTTAAAGATAATGTTAGTGATTTCAATCCATGAAGCTAGTGATGTAGCTTGGTCTGACATTTTCCCCAAAAAGAAAAAGAAATTAAAAGAACAATTACTTGTTCAAGATTAATTCTGTAGATATCAGGAGATGAAGCAGCACAAAGCAAGTCACAGGACCAGCAATCATATGCAATATCTCTACCCATCCTGAAATAGAAAAGATAGAAAAAATATTAAACAAAATTAGGAAGGGAAGATGTGCATCTGAGAAATTGATAAAATTCAGAAATAAAAAATTAAAAGAGTACTTTTCCTATGATGAAACCAACCTTGGTATTCGCAAGCTGTAATGGGCACCATACTTGGCATGTAGAGCAACCGACCGATCAGAACAAAGAAATGCAAGCTTTGAATAGTCATCAGCTAAGATCTAGTACAAACAAGAGATATAGCTCATAAGAAACAGTAATTGTGGACTTCAATAGCATAATAATGTTGAGCTGATAGAGATAGAACCAGGATAGTAATTAAAAAATTGCTAAAAACTACCTCAAAATTTATAATTTCAGATATCAAGTGCCTTTCAAACTTTTGTGACAATTCCTTCAGCTCAAAGACTTTAACTTGAGGAGGATAAATCCCTACAATTCGAAACATAAATGAAACATTGCAAAGAAAAAAGTGCTACAGGAAAAGCACACAAAAAATTTAACAAGAATTAAACTTGGAAACCTGAAGCTATAACGTAGTCTCCATCAGGAGTCACCTTGATTTTGTTTGTGGAAGTCTCGAACCTCAAATTCTGAATTAAATCCACCCGTTGAAGGTAATCTAAGAAAATATACAATTTAGCAATGGTCAGAGAAACTAAATTTGGCACAGTGCAGAGAAATCAGATATCTAGGTAAAATATACTACTGGTGTCAACAGTTGCATAAAGCACAGCATAAATGCTGATACAAAACAATCCTTGGCTTAAATTCTTTTTCAAAATTTGCTTCGGTTCAATAATAGACAATAGGACTGAAGAATATAGAAAATAAGCAAACAAATAGTGCTAAACGCCTTTATTTTTTCGCAAAGCTCTCTTTTTCTTAGGATCGAGCAAGTCAGCAGTGGAGTGCTGGCCAGACAGTGTGTAAAGCTTCACACCATTAATCGAGGTTGACTTCATGCTCCCTACTTTTGTCGCCATCTCAGCTAGCTTTGGCAAGAAGGTCAGGTTAGAACAAAATTAGGGGTTAGAGCAATGTTTACCATTTCAATGGTTCAATCACTCCAGATTATCCATAATTATTATATGTAAATGTATTAAAAAAAATTCCAACAAAATCAGTAAGTAGAGAGACTTAGAACCTGTGTTTAAAATTTATTTCTGAGACAACAATAGGAAAAAATAAATAAAATGAAGAAGAAGATTATGTTGAAGACCCAAAAACTGCGTTTAATTTGGTTAGCCAACTAATATATGAAATTCCATGTGTTTGTTCAAATCAATTGATTCACACGAAATACCATTTCATTTGTCACGCAAAGGATCAAGTCCAGATACCTCTACTTAAGATACTTCAATTAGATTATGGTATTATTTTAAGGGTAAACTTTGTATAGCTTTCTAAATTCATAATAAAAGGCATTCAAATTAAGTAACAGAAACTCAGCAAGTAGAGCTGCCCAAGTTCAGCCAAAACGAAAATTAAGCAGCTGCCCGGAGCAGAAAAGTTTTGAGTAACTGAACAGAAGCACAACTTATAGTGCAACCTCTTCTATTTCTGTGCATTTACATTTCTAATAATTAACATGGTTTACATGCTTCAATTCAATGTCAAAATTTCTGATTGGAATCAAAATCATTGTAACTTGACAACATCAATTTGATCTCTATACCTAGAATGTAACTCGTCTCTGACAAAAAACCATGAATAGAGAGAGAGAGAGAGAGAGAGTGAGCGAGCGAGACATAGTACCGGGATGGCGATTCGTAACTCGGGATTCTGGAGCAAGAGGAAGAAGGCGGAGGCGGAGGTGGAAGGAGGAGCAAGAGAGAGCTTGAATGGGGGTTTAAGAGAGGGAGGCGGAGGCGGGGGCTAGGCGACTAGAATCCGGATCCTCTGACTTCGCATAAAACTGGACTTCTCTCAATCTGAACCGTCCGTTTAGAACGGACGGTTAGATGTCCAGAGGTTCGTTTGATCTGTCGAAAAAAAAAACAAAAAGAAAAACGTACACGGAATACAAATTCGTATACCCTCCCTTCGTCGCCAATTTTTTCTCTTCGACGCCAAATTTTTTCTGGCGCACGAAATCGAAGAGAGAAAATTGTGGATGTGAGATCTTCTCTCTCGGGCTAGACCTCTCCTCTCTCGTTCTGGAGCAAAATTGTGGAGGTGAAAAATACTCTCCTCTCTCTCTCACAAGATCTCCATTGTCTAACGTCCAGAAATCCAACTAGGCATTTTTTCAATAGAAACTCGAAGTTAAAAAAAAAAAAAAAAATAGAAACTAGGCATTTATCCATGCATGATACTTATCTTTGATTTGATTAAGGTATATACTAGCTGCCAAGAATATCACATAGTGGCTATGCTTTAAATTTCAAGCAACAAATGATAAAAAAAAAATTCAACCAAATAATTGGAAGAATGGATTAATGTCCAACTGGTACTAGTTTGGTATCAATTCGATTTTGTACTGGTAAAAACTGGTGCCATAATTGGTAAAGACAGTACGGTAACAAAGAAAGAATACTGAACAAAGAGGTGCAATCTTTCCCAACAGCCTTCATGAGCATATCTAACCCTGGAAAGATGAACAAAAAGCTCATAAAATGAAACTGAATAAAATTAGAGAACGAGTGTTAGATTTTTCACTTACTGTAACCTATGTTGAATTTGGATTATATGTTGTCCAATAACACCAAACAACAAAACTGGACCTGACTAGCATGCAGTTGGTTGACGCATGGCAGTTCATCAAATTCATTAGATATGCAGTTGGACCTGACTAATTGCATAAATGATATTTTGATATATGACATTTTTTTAATTTCAAGTGTGTTTTATTTAATGATGTTCATAGAAGATATGTTTGTGTTTTTATTTAATGATGTTTCAGATGTACCACTGGTATGTTTGTGTCCACTGGTATGTTTGTGTCCAGATGTTCATAGGAAATTGCTCTCTGTATGCGTCAATGTTTGTGTCCAGATGTTCATAGAAGATATGTTTGTGCTTTTATTTAACGATGTTTATTTTTTAATTGCTCTCTGTATGTGTCTAGATTTTATTTAATGATGTACATTGCGTCAATGTACCACTGGTAATTGACAAGCTTAGCATTCATTTTTAATTCAGCTTTTGGGCTAGGCAAGCTTAGCACTCAATTTGAAAAATAATATTGATAAAACTGCAATTGAGAATTAATAATAACTAACATAATAAATTGAAGAACATAGAAACCATTAAAGATTTTATTTAATGATGTACATTGTATTTTATGTAATCTACAAAAATCAGCAAAACTGGTATGCATCTGGTATGCATTTGTACAACACAGCATATCACAAGCAAGTTCTATAGCTTTAGAAGCATACAACACAGCATATCACTCAAAGAGAAAGTTAAGCTATACAACACAGTATATCACTCAAGGAGAAAGTTAAGCTATACGACACAGTATATCACTCAAGGAGAAAGTTAAGCTATACAACACGGCATATCACTCAAGGAGAAAGATAACCTATAGCTTTAGAAGCTAATTCTTATACAAGCAAAGACACCTGTGCTCTCCCATAGAGTCATCAAGACATAAGATTACAATATAACCCTAAATTTAATAACAACATTTTCTAACTGTTGCAATTAATATGCAAAGCAAGATTACAATCACATGTAAGACTATTGCAAATCCAGCGATTATAGCCTTCAAAATAAATTCATCACCCCGCCATCTTTCTTTATGTTGAATTGCTTCTTGACGGCCCCCCGATTGCTTCTTGACGACATAACACTACATAGTTTACTCTCTTGAATTCTCATAACAGCACAATATGATCTGAAAAAGGTAAAAAGTTCAGGGTTCTGGTGAGTCTAGGATTTGGTGCAAAATTAGTAGAATGTGTCAGATACGAACAAATTTAATACAAGAATTTTCAAAATTTAAAGTGACACCTGACATTTATTTACTTCAATTTTGGTGAGAGAAATTCTAGTGTTGTGACACGTGCAGTGGTCTAAACATTGAAACAAAAAATGCTGTGGTCTAAACATATATATTATCAAATGAAACAATTCCATGGCTTAGGAGTCAATTAAGCAGACTATACACTTCATTAAAAAAAAAAGAAATTGCTTCTTGAATCCCAAAATAGTCTCAAAATAGGCATAATGAAAAGAGGGAACATATCTATTCTAAAGTGTAACCCTTAATTAAACTTAGAATCATTATTGTACAACTAATTGTGGTCTAACCAGCATAGAATTCCACCAGTAAATTGTTATCAGCATAATTCGATCACAACAATTTCTATGGTCTAACAAGCATAGTAATTTACCACTAAATTGTTACCAGCATCGTAGCAGTATCCCTGATAACTACTAATAACTCTTAATAACTGCACTATTCCATCTGACCTTTATAACATCTTAGGGTTTCGAGAGGAGGCAGAGGTGCTTGGAGACGTGAAGTTCGGAGTGCTGTGAGAGAAGATGAGGCGGAGGTGTAGATCTAGGGTTCCGAAAGGGGGCAGAGGTGCCAGGGAGGTGCTTCGAGAGTAGATGAGGCGGAGGCGGAGGCGGAGGCGGAGGTGCAGATCTGGTGCTTAGGCGGATGGAGAGACGGAGAATGATGCGTATACGAAGAGAAGAGAAGAGCACCGTATAAACTGCGTTTTTTCTTTGTTTTTTTTTATTTTCGACAGATCAAACCAACCTCTGGATATCTAACCGTCCGTTTAGATCGGACGGTTCAGATTGAGAGAAGTCCAGTGGTCTTCTTTTATGCGAAGTCCAGAGGATCCGGATTCGAGGAGACTAGGGTTCGGGTCCGGACACTGAATTAAACCAGAATAAAACAACGGTCGGTCCAACCAACACAAGGTCCGTTCCGCTTTTACCGTTTTACCGAAACAATTTATAAATGGTGTTTGGTCAATGGCATGGCAGCGAGGTGCGCGGTGCGTTTTGGAAATACAACCATCTAGTGGACGTTTTTTTATTCGAGTCGTCCGATTTAATCTTAACGGTTAAATTTTTTCAGACATATCAATTCTGATATTATACACGAGAC
The DNA here is from genome assembly GCA_028095005.1 of Rhynchospora pubera. Classification (NCBI taxonomy): domain Eukaryota; kingdom Viridiplantae; phylum Streptophyta; class Magnoliopsida; order Poales; family Cyperaceae; genus Rhynchospora; species Rhynchospora pubera. The sequence goes on from CM051459.1 coordinate 77,369,843, forward strand.
ATTTATAACTGTTGAGATTAAATCAGACTACTGAGATTAAAAACGTCTAGTGAATGACCGATGCAGTTCCGGTGCGCTTTGGGCCTTTGGCTGGAGATTGAAATTGTTCCTTTTTTTTTCTCTTTTCATATCGTGCAGCCGATACATCTAATAGGACAAATCACAAAAAAGAAAAATGCTGACAAATGAGAAATTAGATCAACAGATGGTCAATTTAATCTGAAAAATAATTTTAAAAAGGAAAAAACAACAGATGGTCAATTTAATCTGAAAAATAATTTTAAAAAGGAAAAAATGATTTTTCATCCCTGATATATGCCCAGCGCACGAGTTACAATTACCCTTGGACCTATTTGGATGCTCTGGGAATAGAAGGAATTTCTTATTCCTAGATATAAATTTATTATAAACAATCTAAACTCTTCATAAAATTACACACTTTCAAATACTTTATGTCTAGGAATAGAAAATTACTCTTATTCCTAAGCGATCCAAATGGCCCCACTAAGTCAAAATTAATTTGCCTTTTCGTTTCTATTCAATTAATGAATTAAGCATAAATGTCTTGGCACTAAAATTAGAAGAATTTGGATATGAATTATCAATTGATGGCACGTAACCATAGATTTAACATTTCTTTTTTTAGGCTCCGTTTGGATGCGTTGAGAATAAGGTAGGAAGAAGGAAGAAGGGAAGAAATTTATTGGGAAGGGATAAATTTATTGGGAAGTGTGTAACTTTTGTGAAGAGTTTGGATGGTTAGAAATAAATTTATTGGTAAAAAATGATTATTCCTTATTCCTTATTCCGGAAGAAGCCATCCAAACGGAGCCTTAGAAATACTAGTTGACTAGGATTAGGAAAGCATAAATTTAACTTGTATTAGTTCGAAAAGCTTGTTTTAAGGGTTCACGCTAGATATAATTTGCAATAGAGTATAACAACGGGTTTGGGTTCTGCTAAAAGACAGTTTGTTTGTGACTTAGTGGATGCATAATTTATTGTACCTCAAGAGATTATATAAGTTATGCATTGATCTCTTATTTATTTTCTCTGCTCATGACTCTTGCATGCCATTTGTCATTTTGTGATTTGAATATCATCATTCTATAAATAACCCTCAGTATCATCACTAAGCTACTAGCACTTTCTTTTTTTGCCCATGATTTTTATTTCTTTTTTGTTTTCTTATATTTCTAATCAATATTGCATTATATCTTTCCTTGATTGATGAGTATTAGTCATCCGTGCCTTTCACTTGTGCAATTTTGAGAGATATAAGACAAACAGAAATTACCATAATTTTGTTGGAGTTATGTCCTAGAAGTCAATAATTTAATGACTTAAATATTAGTTTATGTTATGGATGATATTTTATCATCTGTTCCTAGGTTTATTATTGACAGATTATTCATGTTGAGGATCTAAAATTGTAGATCTCTGTGGATCATTCTTTAGAATGACAATAATAAATCTAAACGGTCCATAATCTTGATAATTAACAAGGAACATTAATTATCATATAAGATTAGTATGCAAGTTAAGTGATGATTAAGTTCTACAAATCATAGGTAAAGAGTTACCAACTTAATTGCATATGTGTATGTTATGGAACATAGTACAGGACTTGACCCAATGAAATAAACATATGGATTGTGTTACGTGTCATTGTTTATTTCGTTATGATTTTGGTTCTAAGTTTGAGATGATTATCTTTTCCACATGAGGATAGGTTTAATAAATATCGTCTACCGCTGATTCCCGATAAGGGCTGCTATACTGACTTTATTTATGTTCTCTTGAATTGTGCGGGGAAAAGCTAATCATCAAGAAAACCGTATGTCCCTCATTAATTCATTTAGTGAGTGACGATATCTGTTTGGGCCCCTTGATGGAGATAGATTGTTTGCATGCAACTTTATACAATTATCTCTAGATCAAGAAACGTATAATCTGCAAGAATGACACATTCCTATCTTGGATTATACGATGATATCATGTGACATAAGAATCAAAATAGGGAAATACATTTATTCTCTTATGTAGGATTTAAATACTGTAGTAGTACACTATTTATGCGAATTGGAAATCATAACGTGTTGCTAGATACCACTTATGATTATTGGAATTAAATAGCGATTTAATTCCATGTCCAACATAGCATAAATCCTCAAAGGGTCACACAAATAGGACTTTGACCATACGTGCATTATTTATTTATTTGCAATAGTGAGTATTACAAAATATGATAAGTTGATTAATTAATTAAATAACGTTGTGGACCGTTATAATTAATTAAGTCAAATGGATCATATAAAAATAAATTAATGTACATGCTAATCCTAAAATGATTATCAATATATTGATTTTATTCATCACACTTTAATTTAATTAAGTGAATTAAATTAAAGTATATGCTTTTTAATTTAATAGTCTATTTGAGCCTAAATTGAATGCAACTTGAAATGCCTATTAAATAATTGATTTAATATGGACTAAGAGAGATTGAACAAACCTAACACATGGCCCATAAGGCCCATGTACATGGCCGGCCACATAGTGGCAAACTTGTAATTAGTTATAAGTGTTGAGGAGGGATGGCTCTATATAAGGACCACTTGAAGAGGCAAAACCTAACCTTATCACCTTGCCTCCCTTCTTCTCCCTAGCCGCCACCACCATCCATGGGCAGAATTTTGATTCTCCCATGATGGTCTCTCTCTCTCTTGCATTCCCATAGGTCTCATGTGTTGAGAATAGCTATTTCAAAAGGTTAATTGCTAGAATTACTTGAAGAATGGTGAAAAGGATTAGCTATCTCCTTTCTCTTGCTAACACAAGAATTGGGACATGGCCAAATTCCTTGGTGGACTCGAGGGCGCCATGGAGGAGGCGAAGGAGAGCACCCCATCGATTTCTATGCCGTAGGATCGAGCCCCGCGAATACGATTTCGCAATAGGTACAAATTCCACCTCTTATCTCTTGTGTCGAATGGCTATGTACTAGATCTTCATGTTGCTTGTGTTTTAATTGGATTAATTAAGGGTAATTAGTCACAAAATTAAAATTGAGCAGTTTCCTAACAAATTTTTCTCAATTCCGATTCATTTAATTTGCAGGAGACTTGAGTTTGCCTGGAAAACATGAATGGAAGAAGTACATTTCAGAGCCTTTTCTTCATGTGTCTGCTTGCTTCAAGGCATGTTCCCATGATACCTTAATTAGTAAAAATAAAATAAAATAAAATATAAATGTATTCAGTGGTATTTTATTGAAATATAACTACACAATTTTTATTTGCTAATATATAATTAGTATTACATATCGTTGACACATAATGTTTTGTATATGTGCATATATGAACTGTATATAATTTCTGTATATATGAACCGCATATAATATCTACATATACAAATTGCATATATTAAATTGCACTATTAAAATGTAAATGATGTATAATTCATAGCGATCGCTAAATAGACAGTTCTGGTCTCTGGTTCTGGGTTATTTTGGACTGGACCTGAGCTGGTTCACGGTGAGCAATACAACTGTCCGATCTAGTCTGGTTTTTATTTTTTTCAAAAAGCTCCACATTACAGTGAGATAAAGACTATTAAGACTTAAAAGTCTTAAAGAGTCGTTTGTAAGTTGTAACGATCCTTTAAATAAATGCTCCACATTTGCAATTTAGTATTTTGAGTGAGATAGACTGTTGGTAAGGACATGGTCACGTGGGAATAGGGCTGTCAAACGTGTATAACGTATACGAAAATGACATCTTACGTTTTTGTTCCGTTCATTAGCACGTAACAAGATTAACTTACGTTGATGTTTCGTTATTAGAAACGTAATTACAAGTTCTATCGTTTTCGTTCCGTCAGATTTGAACAGAAGAAACATTAAACACGTTAATTAGTCGGTGATGGATCTTCAACACTATAAAAAAGAAATAGAGGACAATCACCACATCCATTTATATCTAACAGTCTCTCAATCTTTATAAATCAGCAAAGTTCAACAGGTACTTTATAAACAAAAGGCATTTTATAAACTCTGATATTCTATATTCCTCTTTTACCAGTATTCAATCAACCTTGTTAATTTCTCACATGCAGCAAGTATAAAAGAGAACATACTAAGAGAGAAGAACATCTTATCTTTTAAGTATGGAACGCATAAAATTCAATATGTCAATTTCTGACAAGTCTAGAGTATTTATTGTATTGTATACACTCACTGACAACCCCAACTTTCTTTAGGTTTTACTAATAAGCCTTTAACAGTAAATAAATAAGGGACGAAGAAGATGATTTATTTCTTAATCAAAGTATATCTTACAAAGGGGAGTACTCTGGTATATATAGACCAGGTAGCTCAACCCCAAAACAAATCTTAATACAACACATTTACAAAAACCTGAGACAACAGTTTTAAACCACTAAAAAGAAAAAATGTACAAACTAAGTAGAAACTGAAAAGGATTGTCAGATTTAAACATATCAAAAATCAAAGCAAAACAAAATAAAGTAGAAATTAAATAGCTGACAATGTAAGTCAAATTGTAGCAAATCTTCATATAAGAAAAAGTAAGGTTTTAGAAATTTGACCTCTGACTCGAGGTAAAAACAGAGAAAAAGAAAAAAAATGTACAAATTCAGTCACACAGAACCTCAGCACAACTTACTGGTATAGACACAATTTTCGCTGAAGAGGCGCAAATAGAGGAGTTGGATGAGGAAGGTGGGTCCCACGTGTCAGCAATGGCGACAAGGCTGAGCTTGCCACCACCTGAGCTCTGTCGAGGTAGAGGTAGAGGGATAGGAGGTGGGTCTGTTGCTCTGGGGCCACCACCTGAGCTCTGTCGTGGCTGAGCTCTGTTGCTCGAGGTAGATGTACAAGAGGAAGATGAGGTCTGGTGATTTGGTGCAAGAGGAGAGGATGAGGTATGGTGCTCTTGTGAACTCGAGAGTGAGAGAAAGATGAGGAGGTCTGGAGCTCTAGTGCAAGAGAAGAGGACGGCCCCCAAACGTCATGGCCAGAGAAAGAGACACGGCGGTCGGTGGAGGGAGAGAGAGCGAGAAAAAGTTGTGGGGTTGTGGTGAGGGAGACCATCGGAGAGGAGAGGGAGAGGGTTTCTCTTGGTGGTGGGGTTTCTCGGTGGGGTTTGATGGAGCTCAAGTGAGGGTTCTCGCCTTAAGCATCAGCTCCCATCCCTAACCCTTTACGATTCCTTTTATTTCAAAGACAAATTTAGGCTGCAGAGACAACGGAATTAACGTGGACCAACGAAAGGGAACAACCCATTTCGTTTACGTTTCATTCATACCAACGAAATAGATTTCGTTTCCGTTTCTGTTACGCTGAGTAAAACGCAACTAAAAATCGCTCCGTTTTCGCTCTGTTTCGGACGGAACGGAAACGTCCAAAATGGCATGAAATTGACACCACGTAGAATACGCATAGGTAGTGAAAGGCAAAAGGGCCGGGCTAGATTTCAAAGGACCGGACTTGACGGATTTGGTGGAAGGGCCGGATCAGACCGGGTTAAGAAAAAGGGTCGAGATGGGACGGGTTAGAAGGATTTGTTTTTTGAAACACGAGATCGGCCCTTTGAAAATCCGGCCCTTATAAGTCCTTGGTCCTTCTAGTCCTTCTAAAATAATACCAACATTTAATTTTTTTAATAGTTTTTTAATCTCTATCGTCCTATCATGATCAAATAGTTACTACTATTGAACGATTAGGTCGGATCCGGCCCTTCAACATCCGTCTTTGAAAAAATTAGACCCGGACCTTCTAGACTCTTGTCCATCGAAAAACCCTTCGAAAGACCGATCCGGTCCGGATGTTAGGACGGACTTCCAAAGAGCGGGACAAGGGCCAAGGACCAAAGATTTTTGGACTATCACTGCGCATAGGGTGGTATAAAACAAGCAGGTCTAGACGCATTTGGTAACGACAGCGTTTGAATTCCGATTATGGAAGCAACTTTTAACCTATTCTAATGAAAATTTCGGAAGGAATTAAATGAGCGTGAGCAACTGAGCATTCTCTCTCTTTTCTATCGCATTATCATAGAACTATATATACTTTCTCTTAGTGCAACCAACATAGCTAGGCAATGGCTGGGAGAAGTGAGTCCCACGATCGACCTTGGCACGGCATACTCCTGTGTTGTGGTTTGGCGCCATGGTCGAGTGGAGATCATTCCAATGACCAAGGAAGCTGTACGGCGCCATCTTGTGTTGCCTTCGAAGAAACCGAAAGACTCGTTGGTGATGCGGCGCCTCTGAATGGGGCTTCAAGGAACCCTACTAATACTATCTTTGGTGCGTCTAATTTTCTAATTTTCCTTTTTTACAGTTTCATGTTTATGCTTTATGATGACCTAGTGGCTGGTTCAAATAAAAGGAGATTTTGCTTCGCTCTTTTTCAGCTGCCAGATCACAAGACCAATATGCGCTCAATATCTTGTCCACCATATCAATTTAACTTGTTTCAAGTACTTTATATTAGTGAGCATAATATATTATTTTTGCATGTAATCACCTGACATGGCTTAGTATATCGATATATGCTCTGATGCTCAATATACTGGTACCTCCTAGTATGTGCTAACAAGTAATACCACCTCATATGGTTTCTACAGCTGGCTTCTTGATTAAAGCCATAATTGTATCTAACAAAATAATAATAATAGTAATTGTAACACCTGCGACAAAAACTATTGCACGCAATACCATTTGCTATTTGCATCAAGACCATCAGGCCTTAAACATTAAACCAAGGGTGCGTTTGGATAGGTGTGGGAAGAAGGGAAGAAGGGAAGAAGTGGGAATAAGTATTGGGAAGTGTGTAATTTTGTGAAGAGTTTGGATTGTTTATAATTTTTTTTCTTCTTCTTCTTTCTTCCAACGATCCAAACGCACCCCAAAGTAAGCAATTTCGATACATGCCTCCATGCAGGGTACAATCCGGATCTGCTGACGCGCTACACCATGTGTCGCGCACCCACGACCGTCTGATCTTGATCGGACGGTTCATTTTTTACGGACCTATCAATCTGTTACATGCACGGGGCTCCCCTTGTCCATTAGATCTTGATCAGACGGCCTGTGTGGCGCGCGACGCGCTACACCAGGTGTCGCGCGCCACAGGATTCCAATTTATGCAGGGTATGTAGATATATATTAAAGTTCCTCTGTTCCTGATATTGAAGCATTGTAACTTGTGCTCGATGAGTACCATTCTTGGCATATTATCCAATTTATAAACCTTCTCCATATACACTATTAGGTAATTCTGCATGCATCCTAAGTACATGGGATACCAAGTATAATATTTTAGCCTAAATTAAAGGATGGCAAATTTTATTAATTAAGACACTCACGGTTGGGTCCTATGTTGGATCATTTTCTTTTCTTTGTCCTACAAACAAAAAAGGAAAAAATATATATATAAACACAGTTAAAAAATTAAAAGACAATTTGGATTTTTTACTCAGGAGACTTCTGTTCCTTCAAAAGCATGACTCAAATGTGTTTGGATATAGGAAGAAGGAAGAAGAAGAAGGAAGAAGGAAGAAAAAAAATTATAAACAATCCAAACTCTTCACAAAGTTACACACTTCCCAATACTTTTTCTCACGTCTTCCCTTCTTCCCTTCTTCCCACACCTATCCAAACGGAGCTCAAAGAAGCATATTTCAAGCTCTTCTCTTCCTATCTCTGCTTATTGGGTGCGTTTGGATCGTTGGAAGAAGAAGAAGAAGGAAGAAGAAAAAAAAAATTATAAATAATCCAAACTCTTCACAGAGTTACATACTTTCTAATACTTCTTCCCTTCTTCCCTTCTTTCCTTCTTCCCACACCTATCCAAACGCACCCATTGACTCATTTTTGTGCCCCTGTTGCGCCACTTCTACAGGGACCGGTAAGTTTATACCTTATAGCTAGCTAGCCTCCATTTTAATTTAATTTTTTTAACTTGATCTTTAGGCACTATATGTAATAATCATAGTTTTACCCAAGTTGACACATTTGCTAATTAGGTAATACTACCATACATTAGAACTTCAATAAATTTCATTTAGTGATCACAATATGCTGATCTCCTTTAAATATCTCCTTCAATATCTCTAAAGGATAATCATCCCAGAGTTTTCACGTGCGTTTATAACAGAAAAAAAAAATTAATCAAACGGTTTATGCATAATAAAAATAGATATTTACTCAACTTCTTTAATTACCAAGCATGTTAGAATAACAGGACCATGTGAGTTAAGGCATGAAGTACAAAATACTGGTGTCAGTTTGACATGCCTGGCCATGTTAGGCTACCTATTATTTAAATTAATTCCACCCAGCAATCAATTTGCCTTTCCTAGTATGCTTTATCATGGTACTGGATTTGTATTGCCGTATGTCTTTTTCGGCTGGTCAATTGTCCACAGTCCAAAATAGAGTCGGGTTGGAGGTGCGGAGATGGAAGAAACCGGTTAGTGAGGATGCATGCTTGTGAGGATGTGCATTGGGAAGGTTACATCAAGGAGATATTTGTTGGAAGACATGTAATTATGCAACCTTATTGCGTGCAAGGGCAGTGAGTGAGTGACAGGGTACAGATCACAGAGGCATGTTATGCTTTCAAGTTTCAATTAAATGGTGTACCGGCCTCTCGACATGGTATCAACTTGGGGTGTAAGTGAAAAATCCGGAAGTTTGTTTACAGCATCTCCAGTAATTTGAGATTTGAGGGGGTTGGAGACTTGGAGTTGCCTTGTTTGGAATTCTGTTCTCAAGACTCAGGAGGAAAATAAAAAGCAACAAGTAAACCGGCGTATTTTTTTTCTTGTAGGAAATAGGAAAAATACGCTGGTTAGACTTAGAATATTATATATATATATATATATATATTTTCTTTTGTAAGTCTTTAATAATATTGTTTAATTTAAATGTGGGGGCTCGTTCATTATTTTTATTCATTCATAGGAAACTACTTCTGTAGCTTGCACAAAATGTGGATTCCACAAATGGAATGGAAACCATTTCCCATTCTCAACAAAAGCCATCACAAATATTAAATCCCGATCCCTATATTTCTTTTAGGATCATGTAGCACATGAGAGGTTCCCTTCAATTTGTCTCAAGTTTATAAATAGAAACCACATTTAATAACTTAAATATGTACAGATGAGGTCTGAAAACATAATTTGTTTTCGAAAGGTGCTCTGAAAAAAGAGAACCGCAATTTGTGATCTTCGCACTAAACTTTTTCTTGGTAGCATGTGGCCTAGTAGCTCGGTGGTAAGAGCACTAAGCTGGCCTCTATGAGGTCAAGGATTCAAGATCTGCATGCACTTTTAATTTCACAAAAAAAAAAAAATTAGATAGCAAATACCTCCCTCTTTCTTAAAAAAAAAAAAATTTTCCTTGGGTGCATTTGAATCGTTGGAAGAAAGAAGAAGAAGAAGGAAGAAGAAAAAAAAAATTATAAACAATCCAAACTCTTCACAAAATTACACACTTTCTAATACTTCTTCCCACTTCTTCCCTTCTTTCCTTCTTCCCACACCTATCCAAACGCACCATTGGTAATTAGTAATTACGAGCATCGTGCAAAATGTCATTTGCAGCTCTCCTTACTACTCTCAGCCCATTCAATTTTAAGGCTCAGCATAATTTTTAAAATTCTGGTCTAATCTAAATTCGGATTTATGGCTCCTATAAAAATCATGTTATAGGTAGGGGTGAAAATGGTGATTATTTTAATCGTTCTTTCGTTTTGAAACGTAACGGTTAAAAATTTTGGTTGTGTTTCAAAAACAAAACAATTAATGAAAGCTTGAAACGGTTTCGTCCATGTGTATTTTTGTAATTTTAATCGTTTCGTTTTGTTAACGCAAATGGTAGTCAATTTCGTGTTCAAAACAAAACAGTTAACGCAACTGACTATTTTTGTGGTCGTTTTAGACGTTATGCAAGAATTGTGTTATAGGTCCATTTTTTCTTTTCAATGAAGAATTTTGGGCTGAAAACGAAAGACGATTTTCGTTTCGTTTCGTTCGGACGAAACGAATAACGAAACAACAAAACGATTTCATTTGGTTGAACGAAACCTTTAACGAAACAATAAAACAATTTCGTCCATATGTAAATTACGAAAAATTCATCAATTTCGATCGTTTCGTCCAGACGAAATAATTAACGAAGTAAAATATTTGTTTCGTCAAACGAAACGAAACGGTTGATAGTTTCGTCACCGACCATTTTGCAGCCCTAAAAAATAATTGATCCACAACTGAAACCTAATTAATTTCTATTGGCCCATTTAAATTCTATATTGGGCCTAGTAAGGAGCGAATCTTTTTATATAGGCTCGTTTAGTTATTATTATAGGTCCGCGTCCGTTCAAAATCCAAACAAGCCGAAGCCACAACCACAAGTCCACAATGAGTCAAAGGTCGGAGTCGCATCATCATATTTAAATTCTATGTCAAAGGAAATTGATTATAAGTTCAAACTTCAAAGGTTGTAGTAATTCCATACCAGATTGGATAATGGATGTTGCAACCTCTTCTTTTGTATCCTTGACCTCGAAATTCGGAAGGAAACCAATTCAGGTCGAGTTACATTTTTTTTTGCTATAATGACAATTTGATGGATCAAGAGCTTGATTTCAGATTGCCCCTCTTTTGATTTTATTTGGATTACAAGTCGAGTTGGGCGTGAATTAATTTGAAATTTTATAAAATTTGAACCAGTTTGTTATTTGGGGGATTATCAGATGAAAAGTCGGATTTCAAATTCATCTTTTACTCATGTCCAAATTATAATTCAAGTCGAATTCAAATCGGTTCCCAAGGAACCCCCGAAAGGGCTGCCGTCCAATGGGTACATGAAAGTGACGAAGTTGCTTTGACTACTGAACCATGCCTGGATCTTTGGAGCGAATTGGATTATCGGTAGAGGGCTGCCCCCTCTTCCCCAACGGATTCCTTCATATTCACCGTCGAGTCATCAAAGCCAACACTAATTCAGAGGGGCTCGGCTGGCCCGGTCGCCCTACGCTACTGGTGCTTCCAAAGGCGAAGCTCTCGTCTTTGGCGTCCAGAAAACGGCAACAGATAAAAGGAAATAACAATAGAAGGAAACAAATCTAGTCCTAATCTAGTACTAATTACAGTATCTAAAATATATACGCTAACACACCTCTCAGTCTAAGAAGGTAGCATGTTAAGAGACTTACAAAAACTCTACAACGAAATTCTATACGAATTTTTTTTAATAATTACAAATTGCAAACCATACTCTTTCTGGCATGTCATTATGCAGTGCAAATATTTCTGGCATGTCATTTTATCGCTGTCATTTGACAAGATATTTTATGCACAACAGATGTGACTAAGGTTGATTATATTACACCTAGAAATAAGAAGTGTAAAAATAAATATTTGTGAATTAAAGAACTCAATTTTGGGCGTGGATTACGAAAATTATGGCTTAAAATCATACCCAGCCCTGCAGCAGGGCTGGGTATGATTTCCTGCTGGCATACTCAATCATATGATTCAGGGAAGCCGGTAAGGCACAACTTTCTCATTATATTTACGAAATTCTTTCTTATATCTTATAAATTATCGTAATTGTGATATAATGTTATGGGTAAATCTGATTTGATAAGTAGAGTATCAATATAGCAGCAGCAAAGAAAAAAAAATTAAGTTTTCCCTTCAGATTTGAATTATTTAATTCATTGTGTTTTTTTTTTTTGAAGAAAAAATGGAGATCTGGTCTCCATCTTTTATAATTTATAATTCATTGTGTTTTTTTTTGAAGAAAAAATGGAGATCTGGTCTCCATCTTTTATAATTAATAATTCATTGTGTTTTTGTTGTTTCTATATGTATTTTTTCTTTCTTTTTTTTTTTTAGAGTCACGTTGCACATAAAAAGTAGGCCAGTGGAATTTTTAAGAGCAATTGCCAAACCAAGGGAAACAAAGCTTACAGAAAATGTAAACAAATATGAGGTTGGTATAAACAGGAAGGGTTGGTACGTACGTCTTTCCAAGTAAACTATACAAGTGCCTTATTTATGACATAACATATTACATTTTTAAAAAATAATTATGCCGTGCCATTTTTTTCCCTTGTTAAGATAATTAATCCTTGCATAGTTGATGAACATTGCATGTGATTTCAACTGATTGCATGTAAGTTGTTTATCTTTCAATTATATCGAATGTATATTAATCTTTTATTATATTATTTACATTGTAAACGGTCATGTCTTGCTTTACAGAAAAAGCAACTGTTGATGTTTAAAGCTTTGCAAGTTGAACTATTTGGAAAGGGGGATTAGTATAAATTTGGGTTTAATTAGTTTTGTACAATCATCAAGAGGCTTCTCTGTGGAGATCACAATTGTTAGCGTTGTTACGTTGTACAACCACCTGCAGCCTGCTGAATGCCCTCCACACAGTGTCTTAACCAAGGTAATATGCAACAATCCTCCTTTATCTTTCAAACGGGTCTCTTATTCATTGTGGGAAATGGACACTCAATTTTGTTTTGGTTCTACAACTGGGGGCTCGGTTTACTCAATTTCATGAAAAATCTCTTCTTACTGGCCAATGACAAACTCCTAACCCTCCACAACTTTGCCTCCAACATCCTAAACCCACTGCCGCTGTTTCACCACAGCTTGGTTTCCTCACACCTTGTTCTCAGTCAACTACGAGACCTCATACCTTTGTTTAATACCATGAGAAATAACAGCCCAAACTTCCTTTCAAGTTTCAACAATGCCGGACAGAACGGTTTGGAAACTGAAGGAGGCGACAGGAACCTTCTCCACTGCCACGACTTATAGGTTCATTAAAGCCAACCTGACCCACTCTTCTCTTTTAAACAAAATCTGGTCCTTCAGAATTCAGCCTAGATTCCAAATTTTCATTTGGAGAATGTTTAATCTTGCAAAAAGATAATGCTGATAATATTATTTCATAATTTTTGTGCACGTCAGAAACAAAAATAACAAGAAGGAACTTTGTTAATTTAGTCTCCCTTTGACTTGTTCATTACGCTTGTTTATTTAACACTAGTTCAGGTTTGCACAAGTGCATCTGCCACTAACATCTCTCCCCTTGGCATTTCTGCGCATTGCTTCTTTCTTCAAACAATCATCAAGGTTCTCATATGGAAACAACCTTCTTTTAACCTAAGTCATACAATTATTTCACTCTTCTTCAGTTGGCCATCTTAAATTCTTAATTTACAGCACCATTGCGGGGCCAATCAGGTGGATACAATCTTTAAATTTCATTTGATTTGTTCAACTTCGAAGTCCATCCTCCTTCCGATACTATTAATATTTGAGATCTTTTCTCTAATTTGGATTCATTATAATTTGTAGGATACTTTAGTTTCCTTGAAAAGAATGAATCGAGGAATTACATTTCAGACTCTTTTCTTCATGTGTCTGCTTGCTTCACGTCTCCGCCCCTGCTGCTATGCTCCTACCGAGACTGGTAAGATTATATCCAAAGATTTAAATAGCGGATAGCGAGTTCATAACAGATAATTTCATTACGTTATGGGATCATATACATTATATATTATTTTTAGTTAAAAATTAAATTTTTATTATGTTATATACATATTTTAATAGTTTAATTTAATATATACAGTTCGTATATACAAACATTATATGCAGTTCATATATCTTGGAACTCGAGACGATTTTGTAGTGTGGCTTTACCGTTATCCTTATGTTGGATCTAGTAAGAATTTTCGGGGGGGGGGGGGGGGGGGATCCAGTATTGAGGTTTTTTATAAAATTGTTAATAGAAGCATATACGCATACTGAGTTGCTGTAAAATTAGATTTGGTACCAATCAGTACAAATAAATCATAATGATGGTTCAATTAAATACTCTAAATAAAATTTTGATTAAAAATAAAGTTGCAACTAAGTACTTTATCTTAACTATCTCAAGAATGTTCTTTTTCAAGTTTTCTTTCCTTGCGGAGGAGGAACGACACAGATTAAAAAATATTTTCTGGAAAAAGTGCATAATGCAACAGAATTATTAATTAGTTAAAAACATATTATTTTACATTAAATTTATTATTTATTGTATTTTATTTACTTCAATATTTTATTGTTTCTGGAAAAAAGTGTATTTACAAGTCACGCTAGAATGATACGCAAAGACTAAAATGCCCTTGTCTTATTCTGTTTGGAAACCTAATAATTTTATGACAGGGTCCGGTGTCCACATTTTGGATGCCCCCAAATGTCCTAAAACATACTTTTTTACTATTTTTACAAAATATAAAATTCAAACTTCGAATCCAAACCGTTGATCTTATTCGATATAATTAGCGATGCATTTTTATATAAGTTTTATAATTTTTGAAGTTTATTTGATACTTGATCAAGAGATTGAAAATTGAACGAATCTAGATAAATATGATAGATTAATTCTAATTTGTTCACATTTTAGGCTTTTGATCAAGTATCAAATAAACTTCAAAATTAAACTTATATGAAAATGCATCGCTAGTTATATTGAATAAGATCAACAGCTTGTATTCGAAGTTTGAATTTTATATTTTGTAAAAGTAGTAAAAAAGTATATTTTAGAGCATTTGAAGGCATCTAAAATGTGTGCACAAGAACTCTCCTCTAATTTTATTTACCAAATTCAGGTTTTGATAAGCTCTACTGTTACATTAGACTCACATTGACAATCGTCAGTGTCACTATTCTAAAGCTTTTTCCATAAGCGGAATCAAAATGGACAAAAGAGTTATAAAAGAAGTGGCACTATCGAGAAGGGTATGAAATGCATTTATATTTAGAAGAGAAAAATGAGAGAGCAATTGTTTATAGAGGAGCTATCTAGCTAGCTAGAAGGGCACGATCTAAGAGAAGTGGAGAGAGAAGAAAGTTTAATTGCAAATTGTGAAGAATTGAGGAAGGCTGGCAAGGAGTATCGGAAGAAAGAAACTTCAGAGATAGTTATGTGCGAACTGCGAAGATGGAGGACTTAAGGAATAGAGGTTATTTTCCTTAGCAGCGCTGCTAAGTTGTCTAAAAAAAAGAAATAGAGGTTATTTTTGTCATTTATAAAGTTTAGCGTGAATTGCAAATCGTAGCGTGAGAAAAGCAACGCCCCTCTTCTTTGTTTCTTTTATTTTCTCAACGGATTAATTCTTTCTCTTGATTATTTATTTATAGTATTTTATACTACTCTTAAATATATCTCCTTATTTTTCTCTTTTTTTTTGACTTAAAATAAGGGTCTGGCCCTCATCTTAATATTGAAAATGTATAAAAGTTTGATTTACAGACAAGACAAGAGAATGGCATTTAGCTAGCCGCTAAATTGTCCAAAGAAACAGAAAATTACAAAAAAAAAATAAATAAATAACTAAACAAAACAGAAAAGAATGCTAGAAAAAGAGTGAAACGATACTGGTAAAAGAAAGGCAAAAAGAAAAGAAAAGAACTGAAAGCAGAAGAGTAAATGCGAGCTTTCTGATTCCTAAGGAATCAGAAGTAGAGGTTAGCAGCCTGCCAATATTTCCTGCAACAGAACCGAAAGCGATGTAATAGAATCATCAATAAAGGTTTGAGTACATCTTTCCCGCCATAAAATGAAGAATGTGATGGCCCATACTTCTCTTGCTTTGGATGGAACGTTGTCGTCTTGTACCAGGGACCAAGGTTTAGAAGGGAAGGTATTACTCACATTGCATTCAGCCAAGATAGAACTGTTCTTTACCAGTAACCTAAGATTTTAATAGTATGTACAATTGGAAAAGAGGTGTTGCACTGATTCAGAGTCACATTTACATAGGACAAATCTGTTGGGTAGGCTTCATCCCCTTGATTGCAGGTTGTCTAGTGTCGCTATTTTATTCTGTAGCATTCTCCAAATGAAAAATTGGTATCTAGGCTGAATTCTGAAGGAACATATTTTGTTTAAACGAGAAGAGTGGGTCGGATTGGCTTTAATGAACCTATAAGTGGAGGCAGTGGCGAAGGTTTCTGACGCCCCCTTCAGTTTCCAAACCGTTCTGTCCAACATTGTTGAAAGGAAGTTTGGGTTGTTATTTCTCATGGTATTAAACAAAGAAATGAGGTCTCGTAGTTGGCCGAGAGCAAGTTGTGAGGAAACCAAGCTGTGGTGGAACAACGGCAGTGGGTTTAGGATATTGGAGGCAAAGTCGTGAAAGGTTAGGAGTTCATCAATGGCCAGTAAGAAGAGATCTTGAAAAGTGAAATTGAGTAAACCGAGGCCCCAGTTGTGGAACCAAAACAGAATTGAGTATCCATTTCCCACATTGAACAAGAGACTCATTTGAAAGATAAAGGAGGATTGCTGCATTACCTTGGTTAAGACACTGTGTGTAAGGCATTCAGCAGGCTGCAAGTTGTACAACGCTAAAAGTTGTGATCTCCACAGAGAAGACTCTTGACTGTACCATCTCCCCAACCATTTGGAGAGGAGAGCTAAGTTGAAGGCCTTTAGATCAATTACTCCTAACCCGCCACAAATTTTCGATTTTGTCATCAAGTTCCACGAAATTATAACGAACTTCCTCTTGTCATCAGAGGCTCCATGCAAAAGATAGTCCCTTCTTATTTTGTCTATTTCTTATTCTTCTCTTATTTATTTCCTTTGCTCATCGCTCTTGCATGCCATTTGTCATTTTGTGATTTGAATATCATCATTCTATAAATAATCCTCAGTATCATCACTTAGCTACTAGCACTTTCTTATTTTGCCCATGATTTTTATTCTTTTTGTTTTCTTATCTTTCTTATTAATATTGCATTCTATCTTTCCTTGATTGATGAGTATTAGTCATCTGTGCCTTTCACTTGTGCAATTTTGAGAGAGATAAAACAAACAGAAATTACCATACTTTTTCTCAATCCCGATTCATTTAATTTGCAGGAGACTTGAGTTTGCTTGGAAAACATGAATGGAAGAAGTACATTTCAGAGCCTTTTCTTCATGTGTCTGCTTGCTTCAAGCATGTTCCCATGATGTCTAAATTAGTAAAAAAAAATAAAATATAAATGTATTTAGTGGTATTTTATTGAAATATAACTACACAATTTTTTATTTTCTGATATATAATTAGTATTACATATCGTTGACACATAATGTTTTGTATATATGAACTGTATATGATGTGCATATACAAATTGTATATAATTTCTGCATATATGAACCACATATAATATCTACATATACGAATTGCATATATTAAATTACACTATTAAAATGTATATAATGTTTATAATCCCATAACGATCGCTAAATGACTGTTATCTATTATCCGCTATGACTTAGAGATTGTCCACTATGAATCTGCTATCTGCTATTTAAATCTTTGGCAGGCCTATATAATTTATTTATGGTAAGAATGATTAAAAAATACTTTAAGCATTTCTATAATATGAAAGAAGAGAAAGTTACATCTTTATTCTATAATATGAAATTGGGGCCATATGGGGAGTTGCAGTCATAGCATACTTTTTAATTCTATGGATATGCTGCAGAATAAGACATAATAGAGCACGACAAAATATTGATCCTGAGCTTCAAATTGCACCTCCACATCCTATACGGCTATACCTCCTACCCATGGCCTCGAGCTTACTACCATTGAAACTTTGCCCGTGATACCATATGATGTTCGATGGGTTGGGAGGATATATGTTAGAGATTCGAGTTCTTCCATTCAGCCACTACTTCCATCCGACATGCATTCCGACTCATCTCGTGATATTACAATCTACTTTATTATTATATTTGTTTACAAGAAAGTTCCTGAAGCATTGCAACTTGCGCTCGATGAGCACCATTTTGTTTACAAGAAAGTTCCTTATATTGAAGCATTGCAACTTGCGCTCGATGAGCACCATTCTTGGCATGTAAATTCAATTTATAAGCCTTCTCCATATACATTATTAGGTAATTCTGTTGGTAAGGACTGTTGGTCAGGTGGGAATACGCATAGGATGGTATAAAACAAGCAGGTCTAGGCGCATTTGGTAATGACAGCATTTGCATTACGATTATCGAAGAACTTTTAAGCTATTCTAATGAAAATTTAGGAAGGAATTAAATGAGCGTGTCTGCGTGAGCGTTCTTTCTCTTTTCCTAGCTATCTGATTATCATAGAACTACTTTTAGTGTAACCAACAAAACTAGTATGTCGTGCATGCTTCTTTGAGTCATGCTTTTCATGGCTGGAGAAGTGAGAGTCCCGCGGTCGACCTTGGCACGACATACTCATGTGTTGCGGTTTGGCGCCATGGTCGAGTGGAGATCATTCCCAACGACCATGGAAGCTGTACGGCGCCATCTTGTCTTGCTTTCGAAGAAACCGAAAGACTCGTTGGTGATGCGGCTATGAATGGGGCTACAAGGAACCTTACTAATACTATCTTTGGTGGGTCTCATTTTCTAATTTTCCTTTTTTACAGTTTCGTGTTTATGATTTATGATGACCTAGCTAGTTCAAATAAAAGGACATTTTGCTTCGCTCTTTTTTAGCTATCAGATCACAAGACCAATATGCGCTCAATATCTTGTCCACCATATCAATTTAACTTGTTGCAAGTACTTTAAATTAGTGAGCATAATATATTATTTCTGCATGTAATCACCTGACATGGCTTAGTATATCGATATATGCTCTGATGCTCAATATACTGGTACCTCCTAGTATGTGCTAATAAGTAATACCACCTCATATGGTTTCTAGCTGGCCTCTTGAATAAAGCCATAATTGTATCTAACAAAATAATAATAATAGTAACTGTAACACCTGCTACAGAAACTATTGCACGCAATACCATTTGCTATTTGCATCAAAACCATCAAGCCTTAAACCAAAGTAAGCATTTTCGATACATGCCGCCATGCAGGGTTTGTAGATATATATTAAAGTTCCTCTGTTCCTGATATTGTAGCATTGTAACTTGTGCTCGATGAGTACCATTCTTGGCATATAATCCAATTTATAAACCTTCTCCATATACACTATTAGATAATTCTGCATCCTTATTACATGGGATACCATGTATAATATTTTAGCCTAAATTAAAGGATGGCAAATTTTATTAATGAAGACACTCACGGTTGGGTCCTATGTTGGATCTTTTCCTTCTCTTTGTCCTACAAACAAAGAAGGAAAAAAATATATGCACAGTTCAAAAATTAAAAGACAATTTGGATTATTTACTCAGGAGACTTCAGTTCCTTGAAAAGCATGACTCAAAGAAGCAGTTCCTTGAAAAGCCCCTCTTGCGCCACTCTACAGGGACCGGTAAGTTTATACCTTATAACTAGCTGACCTCCATTTTAATTTAATTTTTTAACTTGATCTTTAGGCACTATATGTAAGAATCATAGTTTTTATCCAAGTTGACACATTTGCTAATTAGGTAATACTACCATACATTAGAACTTCAATAAATTTCATTTATAGTGACCACAATATGCTGATCTCCTTTAAATATATCTCCTTCAAATATCTCTAAAGGATAATCATCCCAGAGTTTTCACATGTGTTTATAACAGAAAAAATAAATCAAACGGTTTATGCATAATGAAAATAGATATTTACTCAACTGCTTTTATTGCCAACCATGTTAGAATAACAGGACCATGTGAGTTAAGGCATGAAGTACAAAATACTGGTGTCAGTTTGACATGCCTGGCCATGTTGGGCTACCTGTTAATCTGTTATTTAAATTAGTTCCACCCAGCAATCAATTTGTCTTTCCTAGTATGCTTTATCATGGTACTGGATTTGTATTGCCGTAGTCAATTGTCCACAGTCCAAAATAGGGCGGAGTCCAAAAATTGGCATCTGGTCGGGTTGGAGGTGCGGAGATGGAAGAAACCGGTTAGTGAGAGGCTTTTGTTAATTTGCTGGATGCATGCTTGTGAGTTGTGCGGATGTGCATGGTTAAGATCAAGGAGATATTTGTTGGAAGACATGTAAGTATGTAACCTTATTGCGTGCAAGGGCAATGAGTGAGTGACAGGGTACAAATTACAGAGGGGCATGTTATGCTTTCCATTGAGATGGTTTCATGACTCGTGAGGCATGGCTATGGAGAAGGGCTCAGCATTAAATGGTGTACCGGCCTCTCGACATGGTATCAACTTGGGGTGTAAGTGAAAAGGCCGGAAGTTTGTTTACAGCATCTAGCCATCTACAGTAAATTGAGATTTGAGGGGGTTGGAGTTGCCTTGTTTGGAACTCTGTTCTCAAGACTCAGGAGGAAAATAAAGAGTAACAAGTAAACCGGCGTATTTTTTTTCTGGTAGAAAATAGGAAAAATACGCTGGTTAGATAGACTTAGGGAGAATGCTAACGCGCCATCGATGGCACGTGCCATCAATTTTCTATCGATTCGTTTTTCGAAATTCAAATGTCAAACGGTCGATCCAAACCATTCAAGTTGATCAAAACATTGAAATATCTTTGAAGACCAAATTTTACATTTTTCCGAATTTTTTTGCTATTTATTATGATATTTTCAAATTAGAGGTCCTGAAATACTCTAATCATAATGTTTTTAAAAATATCATAATAAATAGCAAAAAATTTTAAAAAAATATAAAATTTCGTCTCCAAAGATATTTCAATATGGAGGATAACTTGAACGGTTTGGATTAACCATTTAAATTTTGGATCTTGAAAAATGACTTGATGGCACGGGACCCTTCGTGTCATCGATGGCACGTTAGCCATTCTCTAGACTTAGGATATTATATATATATTTTTTTCTTTTGTAAGTCTTTAATAATATTGTTTAATTTAAATGTGGGGGCTCGTTCATTATATTTATTCTTTCATAGGAAACTATTTCTGTAGCTTGCACAAAATGTGGATTCCGTAAATGGACTGGAAACCATTTACCATTCTCAACAAAAGCCTTCACAAATATTAAATCCCTATCCCTATATTTCTTTTAGGATCATGTAGCACATGAGAGGTCCCCGTCAATTTGTCTCCAGATTAGAAATAGAAACCCACATTTAATAACTTTAATATGGACAGATGAGCTGTGAAATCATAATACATTTTTTAGAAAGGTGCTCTGAAAGAAGAGAACCACAATTTGTGATTTTTGCATTAAACTTTTTCTTGGTAATTAGTAATTACGAGCATCGTACAAAATGTCATTTGCAGTTCTCCTTACTACTCTCAGCCCATTCAGTTTTAAGGTTCAGCATAATTTTTAAAATTCTGGTCTAATCTAAATTCGGATTTATGGCTTCTATATATAAAAATCATGTTATAGATCCATTTTATTTTCAATGAAGAATTCATCCACAACTAAAACCTAATTAATTTCTGTTGGCCCATTTAAATTCTATTAGACCAAAAGCGAATCTTTTTTATAGGCTCGTTTAGTTATTTCTTATTATTATAGGTCCGTCCAAAGTCCAAACAAGCCGAAACCACAAGCCCACAACCACAATGAGTCAAAGGTCGGAGTCGCATCATCATATTTTTAAGTCGTGTGCAATTATAAGTTCGAACTTCAAAGGTTAGGTTGTAGACTTGTAGTAGTTCCATACCAGATTGGATAATGGACGTTGCAACTTGCAACCTCTTCTTTTGTATCCTTGACCTCGAAATTCGGAAGGAAAAAAATTCAGGTCGAGTTACAATTTTTTGCTAAAATGACAATTTGATGAATCAAGAGCTTGATTTCATATTGCCCCTCTTTTGATTTTATTTGGATTACAAGTCGAGCTGGGCGTGAATTAGTTTGAAATTTTATAAGATTTGAACTAGTTTGATTTTTGGGGAATTATCCTATGAAAAGTCGGATTTCAAATCATTCTTCTTTTACTCATGTCCAAATTATAATTCATGCCGAATTCAAATTAATCTGTCTTGTTTATGACTAAATGTGAATTAAATCAATTTTTGTCACTTTACTTTTATCAGTTGGTGTCTACTATGGTGTCAATGAGACTGCATTATCACTGGTACATCTCTTAGGTCATCATCATCCACATAGAGCTCATGCTATCCGAAATTTTAAAAAATAATATTAAAATAATATAATCCAATAAAATTAATATCAATTTAATCAGTTTAATATAAATAGTATCGTAAGATCGGAATCCTGGATTCCGAACGTTAGATCGGATTCCTGGATTCTGATCTAACGTTAGATCGGATTCTCGGATTCCGATCTAACGTTAGATCGGAATCCAGGATTCCGAACAGTGCTGTAACTGCTCAATTTTGTCGTTTTTCATGGTTTTATTGTACTTCTATTATAAAAATTAATTAAATATATAAAATTTTAATATTAAATTAATATATTATGAAATTTTAGTAATATATTTTGAAGATAAAATAATAAATTAATATATTTTATTTTACTTCTATTTATAAACATTAATTAAATATATAAAATTTTAATATTAAATTAATATATTATAAAATTAATATATTATAAAATTAATATATTATAAAATTAATATATTAAAAATTAATTAAATAAAATTATTTAATAATTTGACTTAATTTAATGTAATAAAATCTTATTTAGTTGTTTGAAGTAATTAATTTAATTTAATTTCATTTAGTTAATTTAATTTGATTGAGCTATTATTTTTTTAACTACTTTAATTTAATTTACAAAACAATATAAATTATTAATTTAATTTTACAATTTTAATTAAAATATAATTATTAATTTACTTAAATTGAAAACAACCATATTAACTACTTTAAAAGTATTGATTTAATGTAAGTAATTATATTTGAAAAAAAATAATTTATTTTAGGTAATGAATTATTTTAATTAATGAATATGATAATTAATGAATATGATAATTAATTAATAAATCAATTTTAATTACAAAAAATATAATATATATATTTAAATTTTAATTTATTAATTAATATAATTAAAATATTTATAATAAATATTATTAAATTAATAAAATAAATAACAGTAAAAAGGGAAAAAGACCAAAAACTGATTTGATTGGACGGTGGATTCCTGACATGCTTAGATCGGAATCCTGGATTCCGATCTAAGCTTAGATAGGATTCCTGGATTCCGATCTAAGCTTAGATCGGAATCTGAGAATCCGATCTAAGCTTAGATCGGAATCCAAGATTCCGATCTAAGCAATAAGTTGAGCACACTGCGGCAAATTATTTGATTTGATCGGGAATTGACGTGAACTTTTAAATCTGTTTGCTAATATCGGAATCTCAAATTCCGATCTTATCACTATAAATAGTTGGTCGTTATCACAATCTTAATATCATCTATCTTTTCCAATTAATTCTTAGTCATATAGAAATGTATTCAATTAGTGTTTTTGTCAATCAATCTCCCTTTAATCCAGCAAATAATTTTCGTTTTGATGTTTTTCCACAAACTGATTATGAATCTATTAAACAAATAATTTTGTCCTCATTGGGAATTTATCAAGGTGAGTTCAATTTGAGAATTGTTTCGCGTTTCAACGTAATTATGGACGGAAGGTTTCAACAAATTATTTTGCCGGTGAACTCTCAAAATGAATGGCGATACGTTCAACACGAGTGCTTTGAGGCAAGGCGACTTGATGGTCTAGAAATGCATGTTGATTTACTTCCGGCACAAGGTAAATTTAATTTTGAATTTAATTATGTGACATTTAATTTTGGAATAATAGAATTATTTGCTTAAATATATATATTTATATTAATATTAACTATGAAAATAATAATTATAGAATAATAATTAAAATCATATTAAAATCATATTAAAATCATATTAACTATAGAATAATAATAACTATGAAAATGCGATTTATTAATATTAACTATGCATAAAAACATAAATAAGAACAATTTCTAGAAATGGCTTTTAATAAGAACAATTATAACACATTTTTGTACAACTATCCAAATTGTACAATTTTTGTATGTGATTATAACAACTATTCAAATTGTACAATTTTTGTATGTGATTATAACACATTTTTTTATTATAATTAGGTGGTTATTATAATTATAATTATAATGAACAACAAAATTATGAGGAAGAAGAACACCAACAACCAAATGCAACCAATCAAGAAGAAGAGAATGAAACCATTACATTAGATTGGGATCCTTGGGACCCTAACAGTATAGATCCTCGTGATAGTACACTTCAGGAAGAAGAAGGTACACACTACGAGTCTCACACCGGTCAAGGCACTTGGGAACATGGTGGTAGTAGTAGGCAAGAACATGGTGGTAGTAGTAGTAGTAGGCACGGCCGGCCACAAGAAGAAGAAGATGTCGTTCAAGTAAACGAAGAAAACGAAGAAGAAACACGTCGACTCGATGATTTATACGACCGAGGTCCCGGTTTTCAGTCAGACTATGCAACAGGTGAGGACTTTAGTGATGAAGAAGTGGACTTATTTGAGTCAGAGGGAATCGATGGTGGACCCCAATCAAACGTGAACCCCAATCACCAGTATTACCTTACAGGAAGGACAGAAACATACCATCCCGTAGGGCAATTTCTAGATATTTCTGAGTATAGAAATTCCGTACCTCAACCGTCTCAACCTCATGGATCAGGGCCATTAGCAGAAGGGACAATTTTTTTCTCGAAAGAGCAACTCATAGGAGAGTGTCAAAAATACTCATTACGTTTAAATGTACAACATAAAACCACTGCTAGTTCTCCGAAAAAATTAATATTGAACTGTAAGGAATATGGTTGTAAGTGGCGTATGTATGCCCGTACAGAAAGAGAAGGCAAATTTTGGAAGATAATAACGAATGAACACGAGCATACATGCATGAGGAGGGCCGGAGACTTCACACATGATAATTTAACGGCTGAGGTTATCGCCAACTGTATTACAAATGCAGTAAAGAGAGATGTCGGTATTTCCTTACCCGACGTTAAATCTCTACTGGAGAAAGAATACCCGAATGTGGTGCCCACTTATAACAAGATTTGGCGGGGACGAGAAAGAGCAATCGAACATCTTTTTGGTTCATGGGAAGATTCGTACAACAAACTACCGAGTCTTTTATTGGCTATACAGAGGACGACACCCGGCACGCAGATAAAGTGGTTGTTTAAAAGCGTAGGTGATCCGAACAGAGCTATGTTCGAAGCAGCAGCATGGGCATTCGGGCCTTGTATCGCGGCGGTTCCGTATATTAGGCCCGTGATTAGCATTGATGCCTCTTTCTTATCAGGTCGCTATAAGGGTAAATTCTTAGCGGCTTGCGGTTACGATCCTGAGCAACGGCTTGTTCCGTTAGCATTTGCTTTAGTGAGAACGGAGGATGAAACTTGCTGGGGTTGGTTCATGAAATTTCTAAGGGAACAAGTGGTGGGACCAAAAAAATTTTGTGTTGTCTCAGACCGTCATTGGGGAATAAGGAACATGTTTAAAAGACCACAGTACGGATGGCAAGAAAGTGCGGAGCCTGCATTGGCCGTACATCGGTATTGTATGCAACATTTATGTGAAAATGTGTACAAGGTTTCTGGTAAAGACAAAGGTATACCACACAAATTTAGAAATAAGTTGGCTAACAAGAAAAAGAAACGGCCATTCATGAAAATGTGGGAGGAACTCCGAGTGACAAACCCTGAAGTTATCGATTATCTTAAGAAGTGTGGTAAAGAAAACGAGACAGATACCAATGAGCGAATGAGACCAGAGAGGTGGGCACAAACTTTTGACACTGGTGCACGTTGGGGTCTTATGACTAGTAACGGATCTGAAAGTCTAAATAGCCGGTACAAGGTTGAGAGAAGACTCCCAGTTGTTGGACTCGTAGAAGGCACTTGGTACAAGACTGTGCAGTGGTTTAATGAAAGGAAGCAAATAGCATTGGGAAGACAAGCAGATGGAGAACGGTGGCCAAAAGAGGTGCAATTAAAAGTCATGAAGCATACTCTTAAAGCGGGTAAGGATTACCGTTGTATACTTTACCTAAAATTAACCTTCATTTATATTTACATGTTTTTTTATATATTTTAATATTTACAGCGCTGATGACTGTGGTAACCATTGATGTTGAACGTGGAGAGTTCGAAGTACAGGTGCCCAACGAGAAAGATTTCCCTGGAAGAACGTGGAAGTACAAAGTTCTCATCAACCGAAATTATCAACCGGAAGATCCTCAACTACCGACTAGGCGTGTGACGTGCAAATGTCAAAAACCTCAACTGACCGGAATACCATGTGCTCATGTTGTTGCCATATGCGGTACATATAGATGGGAAGTAGATGAATTTATAGACCCACTATATAGTACAGAGAACATGGTTAAAATATGGTCATCAAGTGACTTCCACTGCTATGAAGACGAAGAGAACTGGCCTCGCTACGATGGACCTGTGGTGTTCCCTGATAAGAATATGATTAATCGGGGGCGGCGAAAGAAGGACCGTGATTGGATGTGGATGGATGCAATGCGAAATAATAAAAATAAAAAAAGAAGAACCACAGAGGACAACAACCCACAACCACCTATCTCTTTGGAGGAACTTCAATCTGGTAGGCGTGCCAACACGCATAGACGAACAAGTACAAGGAATAGAGCTCCGCCTTCAACAGGTAACCGAGGTGAAAGTTCTTTTTCCAGGGAGCCAGTTCAACCTGGCCGAAGTTCTGTTAGCGTAGATCCACGAACTGAAAGTCGTATTAGTCTTGGTATAGGAGGAAATGAACCACGCCGAAATTCCATTAGCGTGGATCCACGCTCAAGTTCTGCTAGGTATGTCACAAGTCAGGGGACATCAATTACAAGGGACAGTCAAGGAGCATCGAGTAGCAGAGCACAAACCGGAATACGTGGTGGAATTTTACGTCTTGGCGCAAGAATAACTAATTTTGCAAGAGGAGGAAGAAAATAATTGTAATTTTTGTGGTGATAATGTAATATTTAGTTGAATTGTACTCTTATGTGATGTGAAAAATAATTGTAATATTCGTAATACTAAGTTGAATCGAGAGCTGTTTTTTCAGTTGAAAGTGTGACTATCTTGGTCCTTTGTTATTTTTGTTTTGAACAAATGGTACGCCTAAAAATTTTGAAATTTAAGTTTAGGAAAATAGGTCCGCCAATTAACAGCTCAGTATTTTTGTTAGAATTTTTCAGAGCGTATTTCATAATTTTCTACCGCCAAACTTTTCGAATTCAGAGCTGTTTTTTCAGTTGAAAGTGTGACTATCTTAGTCCTTTGTCATTTTTGTTTTCAACAAATGGTACGCCTAAAAATTTTTAAATTTAAGTTTAGGAAAATTGGTCCGCCAATTAACAGCTTAGTATTTTTGTTAGAATTTTTCATAGCGTATTTCCTATTTTTCTAGCGCCAAACTTTTCGAATCCGGAGCTGTTTTTTCAGTTCTAATTTTTCTCATATTTAATTATCAAAATCTTAATTATTAAAAGCAAAAAAAAAAAATAAATTAATTACACATAAATTTTCATATGAATTTTTCTTATTTTTCCGTATTTTTAAAATAATTTTACAATTTATTATCTATTTTTCTAATTAATTAAGTAGTTAATAAACAAATAAAAAGACAACAAAAAAAATCTAATATAATTAATAAATTACATATAATTTTAAATTTTATTTTTCCTCATTTTTTCCGATTTTTTAAATATTTTTGGAATTTTTTCTTAATTTTTTTATTTAATTAACTAAATTAAAAACTAATAAACTAAATAAATAAATAATAAAATAAAATAAAAAAAAATTAAACGCTCACGCGCGGAAAGGAGGTCCGGAGCAGAGTTATATCGTAAACGTTAGATCGGAATCCTGGATTCCGATCTAACGTTAGATCGGAATCCGAGAATCCGATCTAACGTTAGATCGGAATCCAGGAATCCGATCTAACGTTCGGAATCCAGGATTCCGATCTTACGATACTATTTATATTAAACTGATTAAATTGATATTAATTTTATTGGATTATATTATTTTAATATTATTTTTTAAAATTTCGGCTCATGCTATATTGTTGAGTGTGAAGTCAAATGTTGGGCTCGGCCCATGAAGGCCCACACGGAATTGAACAAAAAAGGGGTTACGGAAATGAGGAGAGGGAGCGAACATCAATTCCAGAGAAGACCCCATCTTCTTATGCTCTCTTGTCTCCCTCTTTGAAGCTATCTAGGGTTTGTTATTTCTCTTGAATCTCTTGTTAATTCCACCTCAAATAGAGAGTGAGAGTGTGAGTGAGAGAGAGGAAGGTTGATAGCTTGATGATCTCCATGTACTTGTAAGAAACTCTTGATTTAGTAGATTTGCACCGATCGCTCCCGTGGTTTTTTTTCATTTTCGGGTTTCCACGTAAAATCTTGTGTCTCTTCTTTATTTTCTTGTGCTTGATTGTGCTATTGTTGTTGGTTCTCAAGTGGTACCATCATAGCTTTGTTCTTGCGGGTTTGTTTTATGCCCGTCACGTGTTTGTTGAAATTACTACCCCCTTGTTTACTTGGCTTCCGTTGTGCCTAGACACCTGTGAGCGTGTCCCAACAACTGGTATCAGAGCGTGTTGGCTCGTTGGTATCAAGAATAGGAGTTTGAGACTTGGATTGGTGTAGGTCTAAGTTCTTGAGTATTTCGGTGGTTACACGTGTAATAGTGATAGAATGGAAAAAGCTATGGAATTTGAGAAGTTGAATGATAGCAATTGGCCAATTTGGAAAATGCTAATGCAAGATTACTTGGTGGTAAGGGATTTGGATTTACCATTGATGGGACCGGGTGCACAACCTATTCATATGGAGGATCATGAATGAGAGTTGTTAGATCGGAAGTGTTTGGCGGCTATAAGGCCGTGTATTTCACCATCTATCTTGTTTGATGTCTACCAATGTAAGACCGCTCATGAGCTTTGGACCACATTGGAGCGATCATATGAGCAACCTTCGGGTGTAAACAAGATGCATGCTATGAAGCGGTTATTTCTCTTGAAAATGAAGGATGACATTTCAATGAGAACGCATGTAAGTGAGTTCAACTCAATTGCGGCTCAATTGAAGTCTTTGAAGGTAAACCTTGATGAGGAGGTTTTATGCTTGTTACTTTTGAGCTCTTTGCCTACAAGTTGGGATACTCTTGTAACTACCGTTGCAAACACAATGGGCAACCAATTCAAATTGAGTGATGTTGTTGCTTCATTGATGAATGAGGAAACTAGGAAGGCCACAACCCAATTGGAAACCGGGCCTAGTGAGGCATTGACGGTTGATAGGGGACGGCCGGTGACTAGGGGCAATTCCTCGGGCAAGAAGGGTGGTTTTCAAGGCAAAGGAAGATCAAAGTCTAAAGGCCGAAAATTTTCTTGTTGGCATTGCAAGAATGAAGGTCACTTGAAGAGAGATTGTCCTCTCTTGAAAGGCAAGCAAAAAGAGAAGAAGCAAGATGGTGAAGTGAGTATAGTTTCCGATGAGATTGGAGATGTGGTGACTCTAAGTGTGACAAGTTCCGAGAAGGAGAACATGGATGTTTGGGTATTGGATTCGGGTGCATCATTCCACATATGCTCGGATCATTCTTATTTTGTCAACTACAAGGATGTAGATGGTGGGAATGTCTATCTTGGTGATAGTCGGCCATGCAAGATTCTTGGAGTTGGTGATGTTGAGCTTGAGCAAGCCAATGGAAGGCGATGTAAGTTGAGCAATGTGAGGTATGTTCCCAAGATAACCAAGAATCTTATCTCGGTGGGTCAACTTGATGATGGCGGATTTGTTGTATCTTTTCGTGAGGGATCATAGAAAGTGTCAAAGGGTTACATGACATTGATAAAAGGACACAAAGATGGGAGTTTGTACACTCTTCATGGAGCGCCTCGAAAGGGTGTTGTTGCTATGGCAAGTGAGCATGGTGATATGCACATGTGGCACAACCGCCTTTGTCATCTAAGTGAAAGAGGTATGAAAGTGTTACAAAGTGAAAATTACATTCCTTCTTTTGATTGTTCATCTCTTGAATTTTGTGTTCATTGTATAATGAGAAAACAAAAGAGAGTGAATTTTAAGAGGAATGAGTCCCATAGAAAGGTGAAACCATTGGAATTGGTTTATTCCGATATGTGTGGTCCATTTAATGTCAAATCCCTTGGTAGTGCTAGTTATTTTGTTACTTTCTTAGATGATTTTTCTAGAAAGTGTTGGATTTATCCCTTGTCCTCAAAAGATCAAGTTCTTGAAACCTTTAAGAACTTTAAATCTCGTGTTGAAAAAAAGAGTGAAAAATCCATTAAATGTTTACAAATCGATAATGATGGTGAATTTTGCTCTAATGATTTTGACAATTTTTGTGCGAGAAATGGCATTTGGAGAGTGAAGACGGTTCCATACACTCCACAAGAAAATGGGGTCATTGAGAGGATGAACCGGACCATTGTGGAGAGGATTAGAAGTATGTTGTCTCACTCGGGTCTTCCAAAATCATTTTGGGCCGAAGCGGCTAACACGGCGGTTTACCTCATAAACCGATCACCTAGTGTGGCATTGGACGGTGGCATACCGGAAGTCGTATGGAGTGGCAAGAAGATCTCTTATGGCCATTTACGAACTTTTGGATGTGAGGCTTATGTAAAGATTCCTAATGTCAAGAGGAATAAGCTCGATGTCAAGTCACGAAGGTGTGCATTTGTTGGCTATGGCGGTGATGATTTGGGTTATAGGGTGTGGGATCCTATTGAGAAGAAGACAATTAGAAGCCGAGATGTCATATTCCGTGAAGATGTGATGTTCATGGAAAATCATGAGAAAGAGCAAAGTGAAGAAAGACATGTGGAGGAGCATGTTGATGCTAGTATTGCACCCAAAATGCTAGCGGATCCTCAAGTAAGTGGTCATAATAATGAGGATGAGAGTGAGCCGGTGGAAGCACATGAGAATGAAGGCATTGTTGAAGAAGAGCACACTAATACCCCGGTACAAGAGTTGAGGAGGTCAACTCGGATTTCAAGAGCTACACAAAGGTATTCACCTTCCTTGTATTATGCTTTGTTCACGGATGCGGGTGAACCCGAGTCATTTCATGAAGCTATAAATTGTTCGGAGAAGGCTATGTGGCTAGGAGCAATGGAGGATGAAATGAACTCGTTGCATCTCAATGAGACTTGGGAGTTGGTTAAACTTCCAAAATGAAAGAAGGCATTGAAAAATAGGTGGGTATTTGTGTTGAAAAATGAAGCCGATGGTTCTAAACGGCATAAGGCAAGGTTAGTAGTCAAGGGCTATGGACAAAAACATGGTGTTGATTTTAATGAGATATTCTCTCCCGTTGTGAAGCATAGTTCCATAAGGGTTGTTTTGTCATTGGTGGCTAATTTAGACTTGGAGCCTGTGCAACTTGATATCAAGACGGCTTCTTGCATGGTGACTTGGATGAGGAGATCTATATGTCACAACCGGAAGGTTTTGTTGATGAATCAAACCCTAATCTTGTGTGTAGATTGAAGAAGGGGTTGTATGGTTTGAAGCAAGCCTCTCGGCAATGGTACAAGAAGTTTGATACTTTTATGCAAGAAGAAGATTTTGAAAGAAGCGGCTATGATCATTGTGTCTACATGAAAGGAAAGGTGGGTGGCACTTTCACCTTGTTGTTACTTTATGTGGATGACATGTTGATTGCTAGTAATGATCATGATGAGATTAAGTCTCTTAAGCTTGATATGTCTAAGAGGTTTGCAACCAAGGATCTTGGCGAAGCAAGAAAAATATTGGGCATGCGGATTCATAGGGATCGGGGGAGAGGCAAGCTTTGGTTAAGTCAAACGGAGTATGTTGATAAAGTTCTTGAGAGGTTTGACATGGTGAATTGCAAACTGGTGACTACACCTTTGGCCGGTCATTTTAAATTGTCTAAAAAGAATTTTCCAAAGAATGCTCAAGAGAGATTGAAGATGGAAAATGTTCCATACTTATCGGTCGTTGGTAGCTTGATGTATGCTATGGTGTGCACACGGCCGGACATTGCACATGCAGTGGGAGTTGTCTCTCGATATATGTCTAACCCGGGATGGGAGCATTGGCAAGCGGTAAAGTGGATACTTCGGTACTTGAAAGGCACTCGTGGCTTGCGGTTATGTTTTGGAGGAGATTCTAAATTAGCAATTGAAGGGTATGTTGATGCCGATCATGCGGGTTGTAGTGAGACAAGGAAGTCCACGACGGGCTTTGTCTTTACTATCGGTGGTGGAGCCGTTAGTTGGATGTCTCGACTACAAGACATTGTTGCTTTATCTTCCTCGGAATCGGAGTATGTCGCATTAACCGAGGTGGTGAAGGAAATTCTTTGGTTGAAAAGGTTGCTTGCACAATTTGGGTTGAAGCAAATGGAGTATGTGGTACATTGTGATAATCAAGGTGCCATACATCTTTCAAAGAATGCGGCATATCACTCAAGAACTAAGCACATTGATGTGCGATACCACTTCATTCGTGATGTTCTAGACCATAGGCAACTAGTCGTGAGAAAGGTTCACACGAAGGAGAATGTTGCCGATATGTTCACGAAGGTGGTGCCTCCCGACAAGGTAATGTTTTGTAGGAGGCAATCCGGATTGGTTGAGTAACTCGGATGTGTTTGGAGCGAGGTGCAAGGTGTATGCTTGTGTGATCAAGTGGGAGGTTTGTCTTCAAGTGGGAGATTGTTGAGTGTGAAGTCAAATGTTGGGCTCGGCCCATGAAGGCCCACACGGAATTGAACAAAAAGGGGGTTACGGAAATGAGGAGAGGGAGCGAACATCAATTCCAGAGAAGACCCCATCTTCTTATGCTCTCTTGTCTCCCTCTTTGAAGCTATCTAGGGTTTGCTATTTCTCTTGAATCTCTTGTTAATTCCACCTCAAATAGAGAGTGAGAGTGTGAGTGAGAGAGAGAGGAAGGTTGATAACTTGATGATCTCCATGTACTTGTAAGAAACTCTTGATTTAGTAGATTTGCACCGATCGCTTCCGTGGTTTTTTTCCCTTTCGGGTTTTCACGTAAAATGTTGTGTCTCTTCTTTATTTTTTTGTGCTTGATAGTGCTATTGTTGTTGGTTCTCAAGTGGTACCATCATAGCTTTGTTCTTGCGGGTTTGTTTTATGCCCGTCACGTGTTTGTTGAAATTACTACCTCCTTGTTTACTTGGCTTCCGCTGTGCCTAGACACCTGTGAGCGTGTCCCAACATATATCATCATACATTTGGATCATAGTTGGGTCGTTGGGAGTTTTGGGAGTCATTCTTATCGTGTTATTAATTATCTGGTGGATATGGTGGAGAGCTATATATAATGGAGTGGGACAGGAGCAGGACAGATTGCCGATCCAGAGCTTGAGATCGCACCACCAGTACCTGTACCTCCTACAGATGGCCTCGAGCTTACGACCATTGAGACTTTGTCCATTGTAGCATTTCCACCATCTCCTCGTGGACCTGATGATGATGAGCCAGATCAGACATGTCCAATATGTTTAGAGGAGATTCCTTTAGGGATGGAGATTCGAGTTCTTCCTTGCCGCCACTACTATCATCCGGCATGTATTCAGGCCGGACTTCTATTGCGGCCCATATGCCCCTGCTGCAGCCAAAGAGTTGTTGTTGCTCCTAGCTAGTATATATATACCAGGGGCGAAGCCAGAAAAACAATATAAGTGGGACCAATCAATAAATTTTACTTGTTGAAGGGGCCATTTTACATATTTGTTGATACCTTTATACAATTTACCTTGTGATTTTTAGTAAAATTAAAAAATGTGGGGAGGCCAAGCCCACTGAGGCCCCTGCCTTGGCTCCGCCCCTGATATATACTGATGTGCTGAAAAAACATAATCAACTTTAGTCTTTCCAAGCTTGTATATTGTATTTGTTTGCAACTTCCATGACACTTTCTGTTTTATCTTTCATTTCAGATTGCACGCGCGTGATAATGTTTTTAAGAAAAATTGGATCACTTCCCGCAGAGCTTCAAACAACGACCTTTCACTCAAAGTACAATATATTATTTTCTATCACTAGATCAATCAAGAGTTGGTTCTTGTTGCTGTATAAAATTATGCTGACAGTATATTTGGTTTCAGTTGATTCTCTTAATTAATTGAATATCCTGAGAATATTACAATGTCTTATTTATCTTTTTTTAGTGGTATAATATGGTAATTTTATACAATTGACGTTATTCTTGTCCAATCTGGTATCAGCGTGTTGTTTTATTATTTTTTTTTATGCGGATATAAATATATTCCAGTCTCGAAAAAGATTAAGAGATATTTTGATCTATATTTCATTCGTATGGATCACCTGAGAAACCAATCTAGGACGAATAAAGTTCGTAGTAAAATAAGTTGTTCTGAAGTTTCTACACAAGGATAATGTATCTAAGTAACAACTTAATTGCTTTCTCTACAGCATGCGATCGAGCAAAAAGAGGAAATGACCGGATCTCTCGTATAGAGCTGGAATATGAAACGACATAATTGCTACATACTTGCATGGAACGTCTATGACAATAGATGGAATCTATGGATGATAAAAGTAAAACTACCTATATATAGAACATGTCCTTTTTTCTTTGTGGCATGTGATAGCATAAGAAGTTATTAACTTCATTTAGTAGTAATTGTATCTGTCAATTTAATGTAATGAAACTTTGTTTTCGAGAACCTTCACCGTGGGCTAACAAGTAACAAGTGATGCATCGAAATCTTTTTGTGTTCTTAAGAGTTTATATAAATGTTTTTAACTACGCAAAGGTTCTTTTAAGTCATAAAAATTTGAATTATTAATTTGTTTTTCCGGAGTACATGTATAAATAGTTTTTATCCTCAAGGATCATGGAGTTGAAACCAGCTTTTAATCTAGTGATAAAGAACAATGCATATGGAGTGAAAGGTCGCATGTTTGAAACCGACTGGAGGTCTTTCATAGACATTAATTTAAAAATAAAGTTAGAAAATTAGATCCTCTTCTCCGAGATGCTGTCTCTCCTACCTTTTTCCCATATGGGTTGTCCATAGAATTTAGATGTTACAGTTTGAGGACATTGAAATGAGGACTGTCAATTTAGAAATCACAAATTGTTTAAGACTACCTCTTAATGTAATAAATCACAAATACACAATAACACAAGTGAGCAAAAGGACCAGAAAAGGTTACCATATGATATGATATTGTCATAGGTCATGACTGAATTGTCCTAACAAATTCATACATATTCTATGCATTAACATGTCTTTACTGGTGCAGAAGATTTTATATTGAATTTTAACAATTTGTAGCTAGAGATTACCCATATTTCAACCACAAACAAAAACAAGCTAAACAAAAGAGACCAGAAATATCACCTGCAGTTATTAGACAGATACAGCGATAAAGCTGATATCATTGCAGTATGCATATCCAAAGCAATATGCTTAAAGAAGACAAATTGTATACCAAAAATTCATCACAGTTGTGTCTTCTTCCAGCTTTCCTAAGTTCTTCGGTAGCACCTTTTATCATCTCTGCAAGACTCGCATCATCGGAGCCATTAAAGAAGCATCCTCGGGATTTTGCATCTAGCACTAGATCTTTCCAAACGGACTTGGTTTTTGTTAGAGTCGATTCATTTCCTAGAATCCAAAGGCAATACCTACATGAAAAGGTCAACTACACTTATTCAACTTTAGCAATTTAAACAATGTACCTGACTAAAATTAACAAAAGCCAAAATTAGAATAGCACATGACCTGTTACTTGGAATTATGCATCAATTACATTGCATATTTACACCATCTTCTAATGCATGTTATAAAACAAACTCATTAAGGGTGCATGTAATATTGGTAGACATGAAATTAAGCTCTCAAATTTATTGCTATTGTTTTTTAGAATAGTAAATTTATTGCTATTGTTATTGCTTGTTTTGGTCCTGTGGACAATATATCATATATGTATCATCCCAAACTGTCAATGGTAATAACAGTGCTCTTTAGGGAAAAAATTTGCCACTAAAAATAACAGAAAGAACATACTTTGCCCTAGTCAAGGCTGATCCTTTGATTATCAGACATAAAGCCAATGTCGCCATCTCTATTTGGCCTTACAGTGGACATCAAAATCACGTCAGCCTCTCCTCCTTGGAAACCATCTACAGACCTTACCTTAACTTAAGCTTAAGATGTCTTGTTCCAAGTCTGTCCTGGATGGCGTTTATTTGTGCCGCGTAAGGAAATATTATACCTAAATTTACATGTTGCCCAGCAGTCTCTGATGCTGTTGAATATACAAAACATCAAATGCCTTTTGTCAGACTGTGATTGTGCATGTGTGCAACTTCACATACTTTATGAGTAATGCAATCTCTCCCATAATATACATAAATTAAGAGTAAATGGTGATTGATAAGCAAGCTATTCATAAAGAGAAAGCAAATCAGACAAATTGGATTGGCAAACTGTCTAAATCCTAATTAGATCATATATGCACCCACCCATCAGAACTAGAACAAAATTCAAAATTGTAGAAATAAATAATAATGACAAGAAAACTCTTAGGATTACATTTTTGTGAATAACAAAATAAACATGGGATAGTTACTTTACCATTGGTGAGACGTTTAATGATATGATTGACAACCTCAACCTCAACGAAATTCTTGGGACTATGCCCTAGTTGATCAAAAGTCTCCTTGTTGTAGCTAGTTGACGCCTCTAATGTATTAAAAAGAAACATTCAATTACAGGCATCTGTCTAAAATCACCAAGACTGGACTGAAGCTAGAATAGTAGAGTTGATGCCTTTCATTAGTTAAAAATAAACATTGTAACAACAGCGGGCCAGCCTAATCTGTACCCTTTTCTTATCAATTACAGCCAAGGAATAAACCATAGCAACCTAAAGTTCAAAATTGACCTTATACATAAATTAAGACTAGATTGATACAACCAATACAAGTACATTTAAAAAAAAAAAAAATTCGACTTCTTATTTGGTTGTTGTTTCATGACCTTGAACCTCCAGAATCCATCCTAATTAATTAAGCTCCACGAGAGATAGTTGCATAAATACTGACTTATGAAGCATGCACCTTTAGGGAATTTCCCAAATTGCAATAAGTACAGTACCCAATGCAAGACACGAATTGAGGAAAGGAAACAAGAAATGATCAAAATCCATGGGGAGTACAGAATTTTTTACCTAAATGCAAAGCACAATATATAGAGAGGCTCGAAAGGGTTAGAGTACTGAGTACCTACCTTCGCCTTTCTACATCTCAGAGAAGAGGTTGCGATCTTGTTTGGGAAACACATATTAAAAGTATCCGCTGAAAGCTAGCCCTTAAACATCAAGAGATGAAGTCTCTCTGAGGCATTTTCACAAACACTCGTCTTGCAAGAGTTTCCGTTTTATTGTTGTGAGTGCGTGAGAGAGTGACGCGGGCAGTGAACAAACGAAGGCGGGCAGCGATTTGAGCGATTTAATTGAGCGGTGCATAGCGGAGAGGAGACTCGCCGTTGGATAGCGTCGGATAATTTTTAACGCACCAGATTTTCGACACCAGATTTGCTTCCAAGACAGTTTGCGTTGGATTAATTTCGGATGATTAAATAATGCAAATGCCGAGTCGTTCCAAACTTGGTAACAAATCATGTGATAACTTTAAAAGATTTTTACCTTTGAGAAAAAAAAATACTTGTTATCGGAATAATGATTTACTTTCGATTTGAGATATGGATATTGCTATAAGAAAGTTACACTTTTATATTCTTTTGAAATAAATAAATTCAGATTTTCAATGTATCAGAACATTAATTGTACCATCCAAATTAAATATTAAAAAAGTTTTAAAACTAGTTGTAATTATTTTAATTTTTCTTACAGGAGATATATGCGCAATGTACGTATTATGCCCCACCCACGCTGTAGTTTTTATAATTTGGTAGGTTCTACGGCTGAGGTGGCCTGAGATTATTGGTCAGGCGCTCAAATATTGATCAAAACAAAACTAAACAATAGACATACAAATGTACAACGATAAAATTAGTTTGTGTAAATAAATGTGATATTTTTTGTCTATTTTCTTTGTTCACGAAGGATGATCTTTCAATTAAATTAAATTATTCCACAGCTGTGTTATTAGATAAACACTAGAAATTTCGAAATAAGCCCATAAGAGCTTTCCATATAGCAGCAAAATTGTTTATGTTATATAAATCTAAACTAATAATAGGATTAAAGCATTATGTTTTCACTTTGCTTTTCCATGGCTTTGAAGAGCGTTTTTGTTCTGCTGTTCTTGTCATACACATTTGCAGCGGGTCTAGTAGCACATGTAAGGCATATTTTCTATTTATTTATTTATTTATTTTTCCCACTCATTTTTTTCCCCTTTCATCTGGGTAATATTTGACCTTTTTTTTTTCTTATTTAATCCTCCAGCGTGCAGGATATGTTACATATGATGGGGAATATTATGGTGCTCAAGCTAGAATTAGTGCATGGGGAGTTCCTGATATCAAAAAATACTCCATTTCTAGGGATGTTTTCTGCAGTGTTTTTTGATGACGTCATCAATCGATCTCAGCGGTCCGTTCTATCGATCAGATTGGTTGTTTTCTCCGCCATCGATACGCTCAAAGAACTCTCTTTCAGTTGTCTCAATTTCAACTCTTTTCATTTGCTCGCCGCGCTCTTTCTCGAGCCTCCTCCGTCTCTCTCATTTGCTCCATCTCAATGTCTCTTCTCCTTTCCTCCACGAAAACAAAAGCAAAATAAAAAAGTGATTGGAGAAAGTGAGCGATCGACAAAGACGGCAGAAGAGGGGGAGAAGTTACTCATATAGACACCTCTATCCGTTGGATTCGACACTCTCGATTCTTCTATTTACGTGGGTTGTGTACAGAGAGAGGAGCCTCTCTCTCATCTCTTCTTTCTCATCGTCCCTATCTGCTATTCTCTCTATCCACCTGTGTTTTTTCCTCCTCCAGATCGGAAGGGATATCATCACTGATGATTCATCAGCGCTCCCCTCTTTTCGGGCCAAAAGGCGACACTCCGAACTCCAATCAGAGGGGTATTGTCAGTGCGCCCCTCTCTCCCATCTCCCTCCTCTTCGGAGTTTGGAGCTAAGCGCTTCATCCCTCCAACTTCCCCTCTGATCTCATCTGGTATGCTCACTCTTCCTCCTACTAATTGAGTTTGATGACAGTGCCAATTGAATTAAATTATTGTCTATTTTTCCTCTTTTTCTGTTTATGTATTCAAGAGGTTCCATCGTTTCTAAAAAATTCAATAATATTGCTTATAGCTATTCTTAATTTTTCTCCTGAAATTTCTGCAAAAGTGATTGGCTTATTGATATAAATTTGACTTACAATTTCAATCATGAGAAAGCCAAAAACCCTAATAGAACAAGGACCCATCTTTAGCGCTCACTAAGTTGAACAACCCAAAATAGTGGATAGCTTATGTACTGGATATTAGTCTATGATAATGAAATTGAATATGATAATGAAATTGAATTTGGAAATTCTTAAGTTGGTTTTGCTCCTTTTTATTTCTTTAGTTTCAATCTGACCTTTTAAAAATATTTTTTTTTGATGGTTCAATATTTCACCATGGCATCACTTACTCTAAGAGTCCAAAATGAGAATTTAGTAATGCCCAGGTACAGCAGTTCTTTGGAATTAGTGTACTGATAAATTTGTGGTACTGTCACTCAAGTTATGCAAAATTAAGTATATTTTGGAAATCTTTTTCAAGTCAGAGTTGACAAATCGATAACTTTATTATAAAACTTATCGTCCTTTCTTCGCAGGTAATATCAGTGAAGATAATCCAGAAGATATATGGGGTGATGATTCTAACGACAACTTAAACCTTAAATCAAACCTGAGTCGAGAATGGAAATGGAGGCAAAAATGTTTTCACATGGTATTTTAACTAATCATTTCTAATAGAAATTTTTCTTTCAAAAATAGAATTTTGTTTTTTATTTTATCTGAATATCAATGCTATTTTATCTTACTAGGAAGTAGGAACTAATGCCTGATTTTTTGTTCACTTTTCGCCCCTAAAAATAATTAGCCTTTCTCATTATCTAATAAGTGTAATATGAGATAATAAAAAAAAAATACTCCAATTCCAGAAGTCTTTTCTACAGTGTTATTGATGCCTGTTTTGGATTTGGGGCTCGCATGATTAGATCGATTTCAATCAGTAGCTTAAATATTGGTAGCTTAAATAGGTTGTGTCCATATACTATTTTAATAAATTACCTGGATTTCATCTTTGGTATTCTCAGAAAGCTACACTTTAAATGTGGTGTGACGAGCAATATGTGTGTTGGAAATATGTGCTTGGGAGCACAATTGCATGATGAAGAGAGGAGATTAACTGAGTTTGCAGTTGAATCCACTGGTACATATGTATCTCTGCACTTTTGATATAGGCTTTAAACATGATATTAAATTTAACCTTTTTTTTTTTTGGTTTTCTGCCATGCTTTCTAGAGTCAATTGATGTCTTAGTATTGTTTATTAATTTACTGTCCTTTTAAAAGCTTGATTTATGTTATTACCATGCCTTGATCAAAAAGATTGAATGAAATGACTTATGGCTTTATGCCTCTTATATTCTGATTGTTAATTTCTCTTGGTTGATATAGGTACTGCTAAGCAATGCGTGATAAAAAAAATTACTGGTGCTATGGTGTTTTTTTTAAGGTAATTGAGCTCATACTTACTGTCATAGTCATGTTTAGTTGTGATGATGAGATGTCATAGTCTTGCAAAACTGATACAAAAACTTGCTTTAATTTGTACAATGTGCAGTGTTTGCTCTTTTTTGCTCTTTTAACATTAATTAATAGAAAGCGCAATAATGATGTTAATGAACTATGGGATCGAATTAAAAAGAGTAAATTGGCTTATTCCTTATTAAATCATATGACTCATGATTATGCACATTCAATTGGACTAGGTGGTGTTAGATTGCTTTCAAAATTGGGGAATCCCAAGAGAATAACAGTGGTCAAAGGAGATGGAAAGTGCGAGTTATAACAGGAAATCTCAAGAATAACAGTCGCCAGTTCGGTATGCAAATCTCAGGAATAATTGACTCAATTTCCTAACTTGACATTTTATTTCATATCGAAACTGAGGCGAGGTACAATTGGTGCTATTTTTTTACAAGGTTTGTACCATTTTTCTGTTTATTGCTATTTTCTTCCTTATTTTCTTTTCTGAATTTTGCATAAAAGTGAGGGTTCTGAGAGGACAAAAGGAAGTGACATTGAGTGCATGAGGATCTTTGCTTCAACATCTTGCATGCTATCATTTTCTTCAAGAGGTAAAATTTATAAGACTATAAGGGCCATTGAATCGTTTGTTACATCAGGAGGTCTTAAGATTTTAGTGATTTCTATATATCAACGAATGGCCTTTTGCTGGATTCAGGTACTGGATTGGGTTGCCAGTGAGCAATGACAAACCTGAACTTGCAAATTTGTTGGGATGTGTTTGTGTGATGCCTCCTGCTTCTCTGGTGTCTGGGATTTGCGCCAAGGCAGGATGCTTTTAAGATAATAGAAGGGATCCGTGGAGAGAGAAAGAGGAGGAGACAATACCGGGCTCCATACATTGATAAAGGACTCGATATAGTGCTATATCAAGAATATTAGGTATGTATATATATTTTGTTTTAGTATGTAATGGTTTAATTACTAGATAGAAGTATTGTTTTAATCATATAGCAGTGGCATGAACGAGTTTATTCATACCATTTTTGTTTCCAGCAATGATATTAGCGATATATGTGGGTATGAATGCCATATAGCTATGTTGTTTTAAAGTAACTGCTATCTTTAACTCCATGATACGTCAGTTGTGCTATTCATATAGATGGAGTGCACCTGAACATAGAATTGTTTCAGTTATGACTACGACCCCACTGACAACCAGTTTTAAGATTCATCTAAATGTTGTGGTGTATTTTATTATATGTACTGGCCATGGAAATATTGATAGGAAAAGGGTCAGTCCCAAAAAGAAACATTATTTCAATTATTGCGGAAAATGGCATTTGTGAGGCAAACTCAAACTGTGAATTAATGCTCAGCCTTTTTTATTTATTAGGTGGTAAATGTGAAGCATGGTTTGGTAGAGGTGACATTTAAAAAGATTTCTACTTGGTTTGGACATCTTTGGCTCTCCATGCTATTCAATTCAGCGAGGAAGATCTACAAAGGATTTCAATGACCGGACTTAGTTAGATGCTTGCCTTGATGTAATTATAATGATAGTGTGCTTTGAATGTCACTATAATGATTATAGTATGAGTAATCTCAATATGGTATCATATCACATTAGATTGGAGAACTATATTTGTATTTGCTCATTTATATATAATCAAGCCTAATTAATAACGTCTGCATACGGCAGTACGGCACCAATTCATCATTTAAATATACTATTATCTAATTAAGTAAAAAGTACATCTAACAATGTAATATTTCTAAATAATCATAACAACAGCTTAAGATAATAATTTATCCGCGATATTTCTAAATAATCATAACAACAGCTTAAGATAATAATTTATCGCGCGGAGCGCGAAATTATAGCTAGTGGACCCCAATTCTAACTATGAAGTCTCATTATCCCTCGTCAACTTCAATGGCAATGGTAGCCGCATAAGTGTGTTGAGAGTAGGACTCCATGTATGTAAGATAATTTTGAATTGATATATTATTTACTCGTTAACATAAAATTGACAAAAGTTCTTGAAGTATGAGTTGGAAAAAATCCTGAATATCTAATATACATTACTTTTCCATTATGATCAAATTTAAGTATGACGTGATAATTACAGAAAATAAGAAGATTCTACAACAAATTCTTCCTCAGCTATTATCATTTTGGTTGTAATAAGATTTTATCAAATTGAAATAATCCATTGTTTAATTTTAGGCAAAATCGGATATAACCCCCTCAAATCTTCTTCAACCGAATATAAACCCTTCAAATCTTTAAAATCAGATATAACTCCTTCTAAAGTTGTTTACTAAAGATACTAACCCTTTTGTTGAATTTTAATCATATTTAAGTTAAAAATATATATATTTTTAAACCTTTGACCATTATACCCTTGGTCTTCCCTGCACTTCGTGTGGCCCAGACCCTCAAGCTCAGTGGAATTCCTTACAATCTACATTTCTCATATATATGAATACGCATATTAGGAAATTTATTGCCCCAAATACATCTTAAGAAAAGATCAATGAATTCTTATTAAATACTCATCGTACTAGATGGATTGTTTAAACTGCTTGTGTCTGCTTTAAACTACTTCAAGCTAATTTGGCCAATCAATGAAGTTCCTAACTCTTCATCTTCCCACTAGCATTTATCAAAAAAGAAGAAAAACAAAATAAAAAGACCATAATTTGTATATATGTTCTCCATAAATTAATTAAAATAGGCAATATGACTAATTGACATTATCTGTTGGCGACATGAAAATAATGCCACATGTAATTTGGTTTTTTTTTCCCCTTTTACTACATGTCGTTTTCTGAAAGTCCAACAATAAAGCTTCTTATTTCGCTGAGATAAAGACATGAACCGAGACAAAGACAAAAAATGAATTAAAATTTGGAAAGAGAATAAACTTGTGATTTGAAAAAGAATCAGAAAGCTTTATCTTGACAAACGCTGGGAAGAAGAAAAGTCGTAGGGAAGCAGCAGCAACGAAGAGGAAGGAGCAGGCCAAGGGTATATTAGTCAGATATTTTAGAAACTTTTCTTTTTTCTTTAAAATAAGATTAAATTAAATCAAAAGGGTTTATATCCACAATAAACAAGATTGGAGGGGTTTCTATCCGATTATAAAGATTTGAGGGGTTTATTTCCAGATCCATAAGATTCGAGGGGGTTATATTCAATTTTTCCTTAATTTTATGTTGAAGCGGCCGAGTAGTATTTTAATTTCTATTTTAAGTTGAATGGTTTGTGAAAAAATCCAATTGCGCGTTCACGAAATTTATACAGAGTATTTAAATAGCATGCCTCTTAGCCAATTTCAAGTTGAAGTCGTACAATAAATGTTTCCTCTCTTCTTGACTTTGACCAGTCAAACGGTAACCCATACTTGATTATAATTGTATAATTTAATTGATAAACAATGCCATTGAGAAATTTTACCTATTATTTGTTTACTGTGTTTGATCGGTGGAAGAAAATACCAAATTGTTAGTACTAAGTGGAAAAACAAGTAAAACGTTGCATTGCCGTCAAAATCAATTGGGTGATGTGATTTCCATATTATTTGCCAGGACGATGAAGAAGCCACCGTTCACTTATTCTTTTTGTTTCAAATTCTAATTCCTTTTTCTTTTATGAAGTCTTTGATTTACATAATTGACTTTTAATCCCATATCATGTTTAGTTTGTCGGTTCACGTATAAATGGTCATATATACTTAACAATGTTTATAAAAGAAATGGGTTTAATTCGAAAGAGACAAAGTGTACACTGCACAATGGTTTAATTTGTATACTCTCTTAATAAATGACTTTTTGGATAAATAAAAGAGCACACACACATCTGATA
Organism: Rhynchospora pubera; assembly: GCA_028095005.1. NCBI lineage: Eukaryota > Viridiplantae > Streptophyta > Magnoliopsida > Poales > Cyperaceae > Rhynchospora > Rhynchospora pubera. The sequence continues at coordinate 77,414,482 of CM051459.1, forward strand.
TATAAAGGATACATGAGCTTGAGTACATGTTCCAAGAGATCCAAAATATATCCTTTTCGAGTTACGTATTTATCGAATTATTCTAACATTTTACTATGGCAGGTGTTTCCTTGGTTATACTTATATCATAACAATCGATTACGGATTTTCACGTTGTGGAGTGTAAGTTTATTTTTTGTTCTTTTTTTTTCCAAATCATTAGAATAAGTCTAAATTAATATGAATTATCTCTGTACTTGTTACAGGATAATGCCGCTAAAAAAAACTGGATGCTACAACACTGATTGTCCAGGTTTCGTTGTTGCTAATTCATCAGCATTTTACCCGGGTCAAGCTATATCTCCTCTTTCTCAGTATGGTGGAACTGATGAATTTATCACATTTAGTATAAGAAAGGTTTCAGTTTTACCTTTTTATACTTAATTAATATTTCTATGGTTGCTTCGAATGAACAATTAATTACACATTAATTGTGAATTAGTTATTGCACTTAAATTTTAAAATTTTCAACATCCTATATCGTTCTGGTTATACAAATTGACAAAGTGTTGAACTACTAATTAAGGCCTTTGTGACTCTTTGTGATAACAAAATTGAGATTTATTTTCTTTGTCAATGGTAAATACATTAGTGGGACTCCTTATTTAATTATGTATGTATTTACTGTTTTTTTGAAGGTCGGATGCATTTATTAATTGTTATGTGTCATTTGTTTGCGTATCCGTAGGATACAGCGACGCAGCTTTGGACTTTATACCGAGAAGACTATGGCACGAGTATAAAATTTGGATGGTGGAAAAAGGGCATTTTGGCAGGTTTGGAGGACAAAGCTGATAGCGTGCAATGGGGTGCTTTTGTGGACTATGCCGACAATGATGCAGGTCCTCCGATGGGTATATAGCGGCCATTTTTCATGGGAAGGCAAGCACAAAGCAGCGTATATGTCGGACCTCAAACTCTTCGATCAGACAGGAAATGGTTCTGAGAGTCCTAACATATATGATCTAGCAAAGGATGTCGATAAGCCGGATTGCTACACCGCACTGCCTGCTGCAGCTTTTGATGGTGAGTCCGATCAGTGGCACAAATTTTATTATGGAGGACCAGCTGGCTGTAGAAATTAAGGTCAATGATACAAATGATTAATATTGAATAAAATACTCGTGTCTAAAAACTGCAGCAAGATTTAGAATTTTCTTTCAACATTATTTTTCGTTTACTGCGTGCACCTGGTTTACGGTATAATATTCTAGACTTGTATTTTTGTTCTTGATGATTGTGGTATAATATTCTAGACTTGTATGACCCCGTTTACTGCGTACACCTGGTTTGAATATTTACCATAAATAAATAAAAAAAAACATGAATAAGAATATAAGATCGATCATCATTCATCATTATTATCATTAATGGAAAAAGAATTTGATAAGGAAACAAAAATAAAGAGGCCATAAGTAAATGACCAGAAACAATAAAGGAATTGAAACTGAACTTGAACAAATGAACCTGATTTAGTAGAAAATCATCAGCGTAACATCTTCTTCAGTAAAATAAATAAGTCAATCAGTATTTTTTTTTTTTTGAAACTTAAGTCAATCAGTATATTAGAGTATCTTTCTTTTGTAAAAGAAGAAGAAATAAAAAAAATATATATGATGGCCCACGATAACAGATCGAACTGGGGTTGAATTCCTTTTATCTTAGACTTGGGCAATTTTGTGGGTTATAACTTAAAAGAGCCCATAGATTTGATGGATCTTGGTACAACGGCTCAAACTCTTGTTTGTTTGATGGCCCAGTTTTTACTTTTTGTTGTTACTTCCCCCGCAAATAGGCCTGGTGAAAATGGAAAAAGAAAAACGTGATGCGAGAGTAGAGATAGGGCTGCATAACGTGTAAAACAGTCACGAAAATGACTCCTTGCACTGATCATTTCGTTAAGGAACGCAAATAATTTTGTCCTTGCGTTTTGCGTTCCGTTCAAAGTAAAATTCTGGCGTTAACCGTTTCGTTGAATTGAACGGTCAAAAACAGTTTAAACGTTTAAAATTTGTAACCATGCAAACATGGTTAGTAAGCTAGTGTTGACCCCTAAAAATGTGCAGTCAAATTAGCATGAGATGCTCAGGGACTATTCAGAGGATTATAGAAACCTGAAATGGCCTCAAAAAGTCTCAAGATCTATTTTTAGAGGCATAGGCATAAAAAATATCAAAGCGCCCCGGTGTTAGCCGAAATGTGCCAAGTAAATTTTGGAGTCCTAGAAATTCATGAATCATGAGAAAATTTTCAAATGCTGCAAGTCCATGAAATAGTTAAAGAATATTTCATGACAAGCCAAATATGTCGTCCCAGGAAACTAAATTAAATAGTTTCGTAAAAAAAAAAAATGTTAGGATCTCCACGATTTTGGCATCCTTCCTCAAGCCTAAGCATTGCACAATTTCAAGTATTCGAATTGTTATAATTTGGATACAGTCACGAAGTTTGGGTTATGATATAAAATATTTCTAGAAATCAATAAATAGAAATAATTATGTCACTACGATCTACATGATTTCCTGAGCATGGATACAAAATTTCAAACACGAATGAATTTGGGAATAATATGCAACAATTCTCTCAAACAATAGCGGCAACGAAATTCAAAGAAAAAATCCTACGGCCCATAAACATGCTTGGCCCCCAGTAAAATTGGTAAGAGAAAAGGGACACCCGAATCCGAAAACAAAAAATGGGAGGCCCCGCTGTCAGAACCCCCTCCTTCACCCTCTGCTGTTCCGATTGATCAACTTCACTCGACCCCACCTGTCAGCGAAGGAGCAACCACACAAATGGAGCCCATGATAGACTATGCTCCTGGGCCCCGCACCTAACCAAGTTAAAGAAAAAGGAAAAGTCGATAAAACAGACAAAAAAGAACAGAATGACAGGAGGAGGCGGAGCTCACCTCTCACAATCGCCGTTCCGGCGAACCACAGCGTTGCAATATGTGTTCTTGGTACCATTGGAAAGCTGGAGCCGAGGAGAATACAATGATGCTAACTTTGACCACTGTCGTGCTTATTTCAGTTCCAATTTTGGAGAAAGGATGATCTAGATGCTGAAATAAGTAATGAAAAATTAGCACAATTTAATCCGTTTGGTCACTGACACAGCTTCTTGAGAATATAAGGAATAAATTAAAGCTGCTAAACTAACTTGAAATAAAAAATAAATGTGTGAGAGCACCAATGGAGTTTGCAACCAGAGTTGAGCATGGCTTAGTACTGACTGGCAGTAACTTAAGAGGCTAATTAGCGATTCAAGAATGGACTAGAGCAAGCCAAGAAGAAGGGGTGCAGACCTGATACCCTTTTAGAATAATGACTGTCAAACAAATAAAAAAGGGAGGAGAATGGTTTCTCTGTGCCTCAAAGAAAATGGCATGTGTGTGACGATGATGCAAACCGCCATATAACAATGCACCTCAAGGGAATTCAACTTGTTTCAGTCCTGAAACAGAAGCTATGTCACATGTTGAGACTACTCTCATCACAGTGAATCAAAAATGATGAATGGGCATTGATCAAAGACCAATATAGACAGACCCAATTGAAATCATCATTGCCATATTGAAAATAATTATGCAGCCTACAAATGGCATGCTATATGTATCAAGACCATAAGGCTCTAAGACCAGCCCATCACTGTACACATTGCTATAAGGAAACAAAATTGAGCTAAAAAAAAAATAGAAGGAATACCAAAGCAGCAGTGCCATACTTCTTGTAGCATACTTGGGGTTACCTAAGAAAGAGAATCAATTAGAATTCCATAGGAGGGGAGAGAGACAGATAGCAATACATGTTGAGAAAAAAGAGTTCAACATTGCTGGGTACATGTAGCAATGAGGCAGTGGAATCATACATACCTCTACATCTTACCAGGTTGAGAAACCACACCCAAAGTAGATGTTTATGCGATACTGAAAGAAGGCAGTAGAGCCAAATGAGAGAAAAGGGATACTACACTGTGTAAGCACAGGAGAAAAGGTAGAGGGAATCATACTTACAGAAGCATTAAATGTTGACTTGACACCTCCTGCAACATGGATTATACTTCAAGACACTGCCAAATAAAAAGGGAGGCCCTTATACAAACAGGCCCTTATACAAACAGAATCTGTACTAAAAAAAAAAGGGAAAGAGAGAAAAATGAAAGGGGATATGAAGTGACCAAAAGACCCTTGAAGCCCCTTTATAAATAAAGAGGAAGCTGCATGTAAGGGAGAGAGAAAGAGGAGACCACCAGAAGACAATTGCAAAAACAAAAGAGAGAAAGCTTTGTGAGTAAGGTTAGACAAAAAAAAAGAAAAAAAAGAATTCTGTGCAAACTAGGAAGCTAGTTCTTTTAAAAAGCAACTTGTGACATATAGGTAATAGTTGAAGAAAGGAGAAAAAAGGTAAGGTACTAGTTGTGATTACCACCTATCAATAAAGCTTGTTGCTTCACTTAAATTGCTGTTTTGAGAGTCATCTCATGTTTGCCCCAGCCACCAATCCATGGTGTGCATGGGCATATTAGTTAGCATAGGTTCCAGGCATGTGAAGCCTGAGAACCATTTTATTTACTTTTTTTATTTTCTTTTGAAGTTGATTTATGTTTACCCTCATTTGCATCAAATCACCTCATAGTAAAGATTAATGGGCATATCTCAATTAGCTTCATCATCTCTCTTACTAATGTTATTCCATTTCCATTTTCTTTCAAAAAAAAGCATGCATACACATACTGCCACAACAAGTATGCAAGGAGAAAAAGTAGGCGTACAAAAGCATAATGATAATATTCTAAGCCTCATTGCCCCTTGTTTCAATTCTGTTGCATAACAAAAAAAAAACATATACAATAACAAAAGCTAAGCAATTTGCATATTTATCACTCTTACATGTATTAATATGGATAAACAAACAAAAAAGTATGTAATACCAATGCCAAAGGAAAGAAAGAGGAATATCTTTATGACAGCAGGTACCAGCCTACGTCATCTTGCCTCCCTTCATAACAAGGGGCCATGAGATATCTCGATGATGCTCCAAAAGTCATGCCAATTGACCATGATCCCCATGAGCCAGCAAACCTCTGCAAGCTTGCCCCTCACTGCAACCCAAAACCAGAAATAAACCAATGCCTTTGAATAAAAAAAAACAACAACTCCAAAACAGTCAATCTCATACCATCTTACCCCTCATTATGTGCAATGAACTCTCCACGATTAGTACTGGCCATAAGTAAAAAAATATATGATAAACACAAGAAAAGGAACCCAACCTCAGAAAAACTCAAGCTGACGCCATACCCTTGTTGCCAACTTGAGACGATGCCGGCACCACCATCTTCCATGCATCCACTCAACCAACATAGCACTCACACATTTGTGACGCACCCCAATCTCAGAAGATGCCAAATCCTGAAGGAAGTCGCTGCCAAGGAAGTTGTCGACTATCGAATTCAACACCCGACCAGCGACCTATGTCCAATTAATGCTTTCATCAAAAGAAAAGAGAGCGAAAAGAATTAAATTCAAAAGAAAAAGGAAGGCAAGCTGAACAGTGACCTTGAATGCTAATCTGAAAGGATGCTGGACGACACCACGTTACGAGCTGCCAACAGTAATCACCATGCTCATACAGGGTGTCATGTTCAATACCAACTTTCAGGAGCTGCCAAGCCATCACCTGATCTTAAAGAATCCCATCTTCAACAAATCAGACTTAATCAAAGCTAAGCAGCACCGATTGAAGCCATTGGTCTAAATCGACTCCATGTACTCCCTCTTGAATGCATGGCTTATACCCATGCAATCCACTTTCACCAAACGAAAATGCTGAAGTCTCTCTCAGGCATTCCGTCGAACACCTGATGAGCGTATAAAGAACAGAAGCATGGCTGAAGTAATGCTCATACTAAAAAGTTCCCATCATGTAAATTAAAAATGGAAGTGCTGGTATGTACCTCTCGTAGGGCCGGCAAGCCTTCATTGCCGCCTCTGTTCCCCGAGATCGTAGACTTCCTCCCCCATGGCTGAGTCCGACGGAAAGGCTTGCATCAAAGCCAATGAGGCCAGTAATCCCATAGGATCTCCACGAGATTCACGAAACCCCTTTCTCCCACCCGTCACATGTTCAAGCAACCTGGATTCAAGGCCGTGGCAATCGAGATCGCTCACCAGATCGGAAGGGAAGAAGAGAGTGAAAGCCGTAAGAATATTAAAAAAAAAAACGAAGGTCCCTGGGTGAACCCGGTGCACCAGGCTGAGTGTAGACCATCGGACTCAATCAAATCCCAATATTAACCCCTCCTTGATCTTCTGTGACTCTTGGTGTGAGGCTGGTTCCTGACAATCCCATATGTAACCATCCGTGTGCATGAATAGCAGTGCTGACGTGGCTCAATCAGAATCCATCAAAGCTTCAAAACTTCACCAAAAATCATGAAAAGCTCAGAAAAATCCAAACCAAATTTCAAATGATCCAGAAAAATATGACGAAGCCATTCTTACTAAATATCATGGCCAAAAAACCCTCCAAATCCGATCAAAACATCCGAAAACGTCAAACTTATATTTGATCAGTATATCGTCACATTAAACGTTTCATCAAGAATCGCCAAAAACTCGGAGAAATGAGAGGAACAATTCTCTGAACTCAAGGCCATGAAAAGAATATAGGCTCACTGAGTAATTCTATCATGCCCCGTGCCATCTGAGTGATCTCGCGACCTCACTATAGATAACATTCTGTCCTGACTGTTAAAATAGTCCTGATGGCATAAAACCCACTTGACAAAGATCTACTGATGGACTCGTCTCCCGTGATATCTAGGTGATCCCGTGACCTCACTATAGATAACACTCTGTCCTGACTGTTAAAATAGTCCTGATGGCATAAAACCCACTTTACGAAGATCTACTGATGGACTCATACCCCGTACCATCTGAGTGATCCCACGACCTCACTCTCGATGACACTCTGACGGATCCAAACTCCGTAGTGTTTGAGTGATCCCATGATCTCACTCTCAACGACTCTGTGTTTCGATCGCTAAAGAAAACAGTTCCGACGGTTCAAAGCCCATCTGACCAAGGATACTGAAGAACCAAAACTTAAATTACCCAATGTCTTGTCAGATAAAAGAATTCTGACAACTCCAGACCCGTCTGATAAAAAATCATGACTGATGAAACCTCATAAAAAGAAAATAATATCCCAAAAACAATGAAGACAAACATGCATGAAATCGCATCAAAGAAGGAGCATTTTACTATACATATGATACAACCCCCAATGAAGAACTATCATAAAAATAAATGACGAGCATCAAAGCATAACCGTTCACAAAAAAATGCCTACATACATATGCATGGCACAAATTGTTTTATTGACAATTCTCTAACAGTCTGCAGGATATATTCTTTGATATTCCCGATCCAGAGGTGCCTAGGAGAGTAACCAGGGTAATTAACGGCGGGGGCTTGCGCCCGTCGGAAAGAAAGAACCTACACTAAATAATCAACTCTCGGAGGAGTATAAGTCTGCACGAGCGAGCATCTCTTTAATGGGAGGCGCCCGTGGTCGGGGCTTTGGCCTGCGAGGGGATATCTGATCCGATCCTTCTTTTTGTTTTCCTTCTCAAACGGGGAAATCCGTCAAAAAGAGCCGGACAGCTAGTAAAATGGAAATTAAAACTTCTAAAAAAATCAAAACAACCGAAACAATAAGAAATAGCAAAAACTACAGCAAAGAAAAATAAAAAACTAATTAACAACTACATCCAAATAACATATGATCTGTTTTTGTTCAATAAACTCCATAACAAAACTACATACATATTTTCTTACAAGCCAATAAACCACGAGTCTCATCCACAATAATAATCCCTTAGGATGAATACATAAGAAATCAGTGAAACTAAGTTAATACTTCAACTTGGCCTTCATATTCACTGTCCATCTCAAGGTTTTGAAGAAGGGGCAATTTTGTTTATGCCACCCGAAATCTTCAAAACTGTGTTTTTGCCACTCTAGAGGGAATATTCCTTGGTATTTATACTAGAGTCACTCCAATTGTGCACCCGGGTTAATAATTAACAGTCTTTGAATTTAATTTTTAGAATGACAATTTCTATTGATCTTAGGTTCCTCTCACATCACAGTGTTTATCCGCGATCTTCCTTTCTAATAAGTACTGTACGGCAGTGTGATTCTTTTGATTCTTCCAAAATTTTTAGAATTTTCAAACTTTAAATTAACGTTCGCTGACTTAATTAATTAAATATATGTTTCAAGTTTTGAACTTTCTAAGGATTTGGAATAATCTCCCCCTTAAGTGCCTATCTAGAACACACAGAAATTTAGAAAGCCATAAATGGTATTAAGAAACAAACCTTGCTCTGATACCAAAATAGGAAGCAAACTGATCGACTTTGAAACTTCGGATTATAAGTAATGCTGGCTTCAAAGATTTTTATGGAATTGTAAGAGAAAGTTTTTTATTGATAGAATAAGATTACAAGAGAAGAAGTAAGACTTCAGAGTTTTTCTGTATGTCTTGCAACTTCTGAATGACACTCTTTTATAGAGACTTGAGTCTGGTATCTCAATAATGCATCGGGTGCTCATTGGGCCCCGTCGTCATGCAATTAATTCGATTACCACATACTTTTGTCTCCCACTCAAATAAAAAGATGCGCACTGACATACTTAGTGCGATCTGAAAATAGAATAAAGGAAAGCACTATCTTAGTGCTGTCCAAAAGCAAAATAAAAAAAAGCGCACTACTTCAATAATGCGCCTAAAGATGCACTAAGTGGCGCACTAAAACACACCAGTACAATTATTACATACTGGCACCATTATAAAGATGCCTTTTAGAAAAGAAAAGATGCCCACTAACAGACCAAATAGGTTGGTACCGAAAGTAAGCATATTACGCACACTACCTAATAATAGATGCTCTGCTGGATTATTAGAAGCTTACTGTGAGCTTCAATCAACTTTTCGATATTATCATTAACAGGTTCGAGGGCATCCCTTGCCCAATTATCCTTACTAGCATGTTGTTCAAGTCTGACCTTTTGCAAATTGCTCATGACTAGCAATTTTTCAAGCTCCGTAAGGGATTTTTGAATTTGGGCTTGGTGTAATTCCATGAGCCTTGCTCTCATTCCTCCTTCCATATTTAAAGTTAGCCTTGAAAACAATAAATCACAAGTAATTGTCTCATAGTCTTCTATTTCTTTCGTTTGGCCACATGATGCTCCCCAGCGAACAGCGTTGTTGAGCGCTATCCTGGAATCTGGCCTAAGACTATAACGTGGGGATCCTTCATAGCTTCTAAAAATATGGGTTAAATATTCCAGCACCATTTTTCTGTAAAAATATAAACAAACTGAAACTATTAAACAAAAGACAGTTTTCCGTAGATTACTGCCAAAAGATCAATGGTTTTCCGTAGATTACCATCAGACCTGAAAAAGAAACAAAAATAATTAAACATTTATTTGGATTTTAAAGGGGAATCAGAGTAAAGAGCTAATTTTTAAGATTAGCTCATTCATCTGCTTGTTCAGGCTATCACTAAATCGGTCTGCTTCTTCGAATGCTCCTTCAAGATGTGCTAAGAATAGCTCTTGTTGTTCTTGTATCTCGCTGGTGACAGCCAATTTTGTTGTTAATCGGGAGAGTGCATCTGCTAAGCTGTTTAGCTTACCATCTATGTGCTCAAAGTTAATTTGCACTCATGTCCCTGTTACATAATCAACAAAGTTTATCCATCTAACCCTTGATGGTTTATTTTGGGCTGACTTATTGAAAAAGGATATTATTGCTTGACAATCAGTCCTCAGCGTTATCTCCCGCTGATCAAGGTAGTGGATTTTTAGTGCCTTCAATGTTTCCATGCAAGCATGTATTTCTGCATCAATAGTTGACTTGATCACCGGAAATTTGCCGCTAGCATAGGCACAAATCTTTTCTATGGATCTAGGGTCATGTTTCTTTGGTTTCCATTTGCATATGCCACCCCATCCTTCTATACATCCGTCTGTTTCAAGGATGATATAGCTCCCTGTTGGTGGAAGCTCCAGATCTGGCAAGTTTTGCACTTTTTCCTTGATTTTTCTGATTAGTTCATAATCAGACGGTTTAAGGCGCTTATCTCCATGAGGGCTGGTTTTTGTGTACAAGGGACCTAGAAGAGTCCCAAGTTTTGGAATGTAACTTCTGGCGTAATTAAGTATGCCTAACCATGTTCGGAGTCCGGCCTTTTCTTTCAGTTTCTCCTTATCAAAGGAGACGATCTTCTTTATGACATGGGGTTGGAGTTTCACCTTACTCCTTCCAATGATTGCTCCAAGGAATTCAATTTCTCTGACTGCTATCTTCATCTTTGTTGGAGAGAGTACGAGGCCCCATTTTTCACAGATTTCTAGCATTTTTCTAAGATGCTCGGCATGTTGTTGTTCATTCTCAGAAAATACTAGAATATCATCAATATACACTGCTATAAAATCTTCGGTACCAGCAAAACACTGATCCATCTTCCTTTGAAAAATAGCCGGTGCGTTCTTCAGTCCAAATGGCATAACGAGCCATTCATATAGACCACCAGGCACCACAAAAGCAGTCCATTCAATTGACTCTGGTGCCATTGCCACCTGATGAAATCCACTCTTGAGATCGAATTTCGAGTAGATCTTACTGTGACCGACCTTTTTAAGGATAGTATTGATGCCAGGGAGGCTATACTGATCCTTATGAGTATTATCGTTGAGGGATCTGTAGTTGAATACCATGCGCTCTTTGCCTTTAATTTCTTTGCCAGTGATTGGGTCAATGGTGGTTCCAGAATTGACCATTATAGCCATGGTTCTGTGCCTGCTTTTGCTAGGCCTAATTACTCCCAGCTGTAATAACGCCTTTGTATGTTTTTCAAATTGTTCTTTCATCTGAGGCGTCACATGCTTCAGAGGTTTATCCTGAATCTGGAGATCAGGATTTATGATGTCGAGAGAGCACGTCACCTGATTTTTCGACCAGTGTTTCAGAGGGTTTTCTCCAATGAACCCCTGTTCTTTTAGTCTGTTGAGTAGTGGTCTGAACTTCTCTTTAAACTGTTGTGACTCTTGCTCTTGGTGGTATGCTACGGCCTCTCTTACTTCAATGTATTCTAAGCCCGTCAGGTCGAGCTCAGGAATTACGGTTTGTACCACCTCAGCATCTGTTGTGGTTGCAATTGTCGTGATATTTTTGTAAAAAGTCACGTTCTGGCCTTCGATTCGTAATCCACCTTGCATTGATCGGATAAAATTGCACCCGATCAGCATCTGAACTCCCTCCTTCTTCCCCATCGAAAAAGAATAGGTGAAGGAAATTCTGAACCTATTCGACTCAATCAGCATACTACCATTTTTTAGTTTTAAACTGGCTATCTGAGTTGAGTTTACCCCATTTATTTGTATGGGATAGGCACTTGGCTCCAATGCCTCTTGTGGGACAATTTCTTGGTTGACACAGCAGACAGTTGCTCCTGTGTCAAGAATTGCTTGAACCTTGAATGGGTTGACTCCTGGTATTTCAAATGTTATCTCCATGTTGTAGAGTCTATTTAGGACCCTTTTGCCCCTTACAGGGTCTTGGACCACTGTATTGAATTGCTCAATTTCCTCAGTAGAGATAGTATTGGCAGAAGCTATTCGAAGAGTTCATGTTGGATTTTTTGGTTCCATCTCTATTTCTTTATCTATCTCTTCGTCTTCGAACCGTAGTTTGGTTTTTCCTTTGTCTTTCTTCATTAATTCATCAAACTCGGCTTCGAGATCCTCTGTTCTGGCCTCAAACAGTTGTTGTTTGAGTTTTCCATTCTCTGCCAAGAGGTATTGAACATAAGACATCAGCTCATTAATTAGCTGATCCTTACTATCATAAGGTGCTATTGGCTGCACCTTAGCTCGTATTCGTCTGCCCAGCCTGAATCTTGAACACATAGGACATAATGTTAGGCGGCAGTTTTTACAGTATGCCCTTGTTGATTCAGTCGTCATTTCTTTACACATGGAACATTTTTCATGTCCTGTTGGAACTGAATCATTGTCCTGCCAGTCATGGGGACAATCTCTTTGATCTTCAGGCAGTTGTATGTAACTCCGCCAGCTCAATTGCTCTGCCTGTATCATGAGTAATTGCTCGCCAAATGGTAAATCATTGATTACGGCTGAAGCAACATTTCCAACTTCTCCTTCAGATAATGAGCAAATTGCGTCACTATCAGGTTCATTTAGATCAACTGAGAGGACATCCCAGCTATCTGACAGCTCCATATTTTCAATAATGGCTGCCCTGGCAATATTTCATGTTTTGCGGTTACAATCTCGCGCGAAATGTCCTTCTTCTCCGCAAATGAAACACTTGCATTTACGAACTTTGTCAGCATGTTTTCTCTTGAATACACGCACATGAGATTCGTGGGGTTTGCCTTTGTAAGTTTTGGACTTGCGAAGTCCATACTTCTTTCTTTCTCCATAGTAGCCTGGTAATGGGATTTTGCTACAAAAGGAGAGATCTTTCAAGCTCCTTTGGAGTGCAGCTTGTTTGCATCTTTCAGTCAGGTACTGGTATGAGAAATTTATTCTTGGCATAACGCCTATCGCTGCTCCAGGATATTTGTCTAAAAATGCCTTTTCTAGTTCTTGCCCAATTAGAGGTGGCATTTTTCTGAAGAATTTTTCCGAGAGTTCTGAGGAAATGTACATCCTCCCGGATTTTGCTGCAAGGATCTTGTAATCATTCATGTAATTGAACAGATCCTTGACATGGTTGCATGACAAGCGTTCAAGATCTTGGTAAGCGCATGTCTGTTCTTCAGTGGACCCTTGGTATGGGTCCTCTAGCAGTATCATCCTTCGAATGCAGGAGATTACGTTTTGGGGATCATCTGCGACTGCTATTAATTCTTCATATTCATGAGGATACGCCATTCTCCATTGGATGAACATCTTTTTCTCTACATCCCCTAGGAGATTTTCAATGAAAATCATCTTACTCTTGTTATCTGTCCAGTTGCGGTAATTAACCACATTGAGAGTAATTGATTCCCATCGAGAAATTACATCACTGTATTGCCCGATATCTTCTGGTAATACCAGAATTGCACCTTTGTCACTTTGAGCATCTGGAAGGTTGAATCTCCCGCTATGCTGTTGTGCATAACCTCCTTTGAGTCTGCCAACATGATCTCTGATTTCATGTATTGTTGGCATCGGTGTTTGCCTTGATGTGCTCGCCGGTGGATAGTTAACAGGACCCATTACTGGTTCTGTTGGCCTTCTCTGGGTAAGTGAACTCTCAGCTGTTGAAAAAGCTGATTCCATCATTTTTGTGAAAGCCTTCATCTTAGGATATTCTAGTTCTGTTTCTTCTGCCGCGTATGCAAAATGCGACAGTTTGTCTTTATCACCTTCGGAGGCGAAAGGATTGAGCCATTCTTCTTCTGATTCATCATCTTTATCCCAGATTGGACAATAATCTAGCATCGGTCCTTCTCTAGACAGGGATGCCAATAGTTGGATTGCTTTCAATTCTTCTTCAAATGAGGTTTCTGGTTCCTCAATTGTGACCATCAAGGCCATTTCTCCATCTAGTTCTTCTTCATCATTAGGCCCGACAACTGCTGGTTCTGTTGGTGCAGTTGCTGTATATCCACCAAATCTAATGGCTAGAGAGCCATCAGTTCTTGATCTGACTCGAATTGTTTGTGGGTGTTGCACTTCTGGAATTGCTGGTGGTCTGATTATCCATCGTTGGCCTCTCAATTCTTCGGTTGATCTCGGTTGTCCCGGTATAGCCCTTATGCCTCTGCTTGCTAGGTGCTCTGTTACACCTTGGACATTGTACCGGAAGTTTGTGTGGCTGGTGTTTGATAACCTCCCTATTAAAGATCGAGAGATTAAGAGGTTGCTTTCTCCACCTCGCCATGATTCATACCCATGAGTTTGTACAACCAATTGGATGTGATTGTAGAAATCATGAATACTAACCATTATGTCAGGAACTGCGTACGCCAGTTGTGTGTTGTCTGTTAAGTCCATTTCCATGGAACTTATCAGTGAGGTATCATTCCCCCATCTTGTGTCTCTTAAAACAACTAGAGCATTTACCCCTGCATTTCTTCTGTGCAGAGCGTATAACCTGACCATTACAACACCTATGTGTAAGTGTTGTAATCCTTCTTCAACTAGAGCATGTTGTAACTTTCTTGAGAGATAAAGGGAATTTCCCTTTGATCTCCAACCACCAAAATTCTTTCATCGGAATAATGTTGGTATACCCGATGATTTCTTTCGCTCCATCCGGCTTGGTATAGTGTTTCTGCCGGGACTTGTTGTGCTCTGCGGAACTGTGAGACGCTTAGCTCCGCATCAGGACTTAGTTGAGATTCTAATGTCCTTCTATATCGCCTACGCCTTGGCAATCTTCTTTGTGCCTCATACCGTAACTGACTTCCAAGTCTGTAATCTCGGATTTGATCTTCAACGGTTGGTATTTGGTTTTCGTGGCCTGATACAGATGGTCTACCCACTGTTTCTGTTTCAGTGCGACTCATTGTATCTTTTTCTTTTCTTCTTCGTATATCTTCTTTGGGTCACGGTATACGAAAAATTTGCCCGTTATGGTTGGTCGTTTTGAGGTTGTTGGCGGACCGAGACTCAAATTTTTGAGTTGATTTTGGATTTGCTCTAGGGCCTCGGATGTGTCCGACCCCTCAGGTGCTTTTGCCCTTCTGAGTTCTCTTATTTGGTCCTTGCAATCTTCAAGTTCTTCCTTGATTTTAACAAGCAATTGAATGATTGTGTTGTTCTGCTTGATAATTGTTGAGGTGCCCTTTTGTGTTACTTCGGATGGTTTAACAAAACCAAGGGCTGACTCTTCTAATGATTCTGTTGCTCGTAAGGCTTCTCTGTATACTGAACTTTCAGCAGTGAGACGCCAGTCGCTCATAAAAAAAAATAATTTTATTTTAATCAAGATTTATTCTTAATTTCTAAATGACCTTTAATTTCAAAATATTCTAGGCTGGCATTTCGGGTTCAATTATACCATTTTATTTAGTGTTCAATTCAAAATCCTGAATTTTTCTCTATTACAACATCTGGTTTCCCTTGGGGACAGTTTTTGGGGTTCCTAAAGCATTTAAAGGTGGGTAAAGTGGCAAAATCCCAATTTCCTTGTTTTTGGGTGGCAAATAACTAATTTTCCCTTTGAAGAATTGTCAACAGAAGCCCAGTATAGTAGGCTACACAACAGAAGTTTTGAATTTAATATAGAAAAGTGTAATACTAGTATTATGTAGCATGCAATGTTGATTTGATATAAGTGAAATCATACCAGTAAAGACAAATTCTTTTAAGCAAAGAAATGAATTTAACTCTATGAAATTCCATTTGTATAAATTACTGGAATTCTTCTATAAACAGAGAAATTAAAAGAAAAAACCTTAGTCTAAATCAAAATTAAAATCTTTGCCAGTAAATAAAAATCAAACCCAAAATTTATGTACATCAACTGAAAACCTGATATTGACCTGGAAAGGGGAGCAACGGCCTGGTCGTCTTGCGAAAGGCTAGACAAAGACAGATATTTCGCCAATCATGTCTCTAATTTTGGCATCAAGCGCCATGGTCACCACCTCCAGTCGCCATTGGGGCCGCTCATCTTTATCCTCTGAGGTGAGGAGGTGAGTTTGAAAGTGAGAAGAGAAGGGATTCGTTTTTAGGGTTAAGGTTGAGAGAGGCAACGGAAAGAGCAGGAGAGAGAAGTACTGGCGAAGAGAGAGAGATGACTGGGATCGGTTTGAGGTTTGAGGTTGAGGTTGTGTTCGGCTGGGTTGAGAGGCGAAGGAGAGAGGTGGTGTTCGGCTGAGAGGAAAATGAGAGAGAGGTGGTACTGGCGGAGAAGAGAAGCCAGACGGAGGTGGTCCTGGCTGAGAAGAGAAGGAGAGGAAGGTGGTACGGGCAGAGAAGAGAAGGAGAGAGGTGGTGTTCGGCTGGGTTGAGAGGAGAGGTAGTCCTAGCGGAGAGGAGAAGGGAGAGAGATTGTCCTGAGAAGGAGAGGGGTTTGGGATTGGTGGCGTCTAAGAGAGAGAGAGCGGCGAACAAAACCTGATTTTCTCTCCATCGTTATCTCCGCTGAGTCTCTCTGCAATCAATAATAGTAGCGTGGTAGAATGATGACGAAACAGACGAAATAAACGATAACGAAACAGCTCCGTTTCATTAATCGTTCCGTTCTGAAACGAAACGGTATTCCTATTTGCGTTATCCGTTCTGTTCCTTAAACGAAACCGAAATGATTGATTGTTACTGTTCCGTTTTGGACGAAACGAAACGAAATAACGGTTGAAACGGCTACCGTTTTCAGCCCTAAGTAGAGATAGGCGCATGGCGCACCTATGTGGCTCTCACTCAGTCGATGCACTCTCTCTCACTGGTACACTCCACGTACCGGACAGATAGGTGCACCTATGTGGCTTCATAAGGAGACCTAATCTAGCGCATATATGGCCGACCAATCTCTCTCTATTTATAGCTGTGAACGGAGTGCCATTTCAACCGTTTCCGTTCTGTTCCGTCCATACAAAACCGTGAATGAAACACGAAAAATGTTTCGTTTCTAAGAATGGAACGGAAATAAAACTCTAAATTATGTACGTTACTTGAAACGCAATGCGAAATGGGTTGGAATCAAAGGAAAATGATGAACGGAACAATAAACGAAACGAAACTCAACGGAACAAAAACAAAACACTCTATCTGTTTCGTTACCTAGAACGAAACATAAATGAAATCACGTGTTCCGTGATTTTTTTTAGCGTTTGACTACCCTGCATATAGCTATCAACGGAATGCCGTTTGAATAGTTCCGGTCTGTTCCGTCCATATAGTGAACGAAACAGGAAATGTGTTTTGTTTCTGATAACAGAACGGAAACGAACTGCTAAATTATAAATGTTACTTGAAACATAATGCGAAATCAATGAAAAATGACGGACGGAATAACAAACGAAATGGAAAACTGTTTCGTTTATCGAAACGGAACATAAATGAAACACTCTATCTATTTCGTTACCTGGAACGGAACATAAACGACATCACGTGTTCCGTGTTTTTTTTTGAAACGTTTGACAACCCTATCTCCATGCATATACTTTTACTTTCTTTCTCTTCATCTACATAATTCATGGGGTGAGAGAGGGGAGATCACTAGGGCTGTCAATGAAATCCGTTTATCCTATCCGTACCGTATTCGATAAGGCGGGTACGGGTAAGGTTTTATTTTCGTTAGTACTAACGGGTATGGGTACGGGTAAAGAAAAATTTTCGTTAACTTATCGGGTACGGGTACGGATAAGGGATATTCCGTACCTATTATCTAACCGGACAACATCTCCCTCTTGCAAGAGCATATTTTGCATCATCAGAAACAAAAACATTGAAATGAGATATACATAGCTTGTTCTATAAAATATACTAGTGGGCTCTTCGCGCGTTGCGCGAACTATCTTTCTTTTTATCTTTTTTCTAAAAATTTATAGATATTTTTTTAGGTTCAACTAATAGACAACAATTAATATATACACAATACAATAGTTCACAAAATAATAATTATTTATTTATTTCAAGCTTTTAAATTTCATTTTTTCGGTATGACGGTCTGGAGTTGATTTAACGGTGCGGCGTTTTTTTGGTGAAAAAATGACGAAAAATGAATTTTTTCGTCGAAATAACAGTGTTATTTCGGAAATGACACGTTACGCACTTTTCTGGTTTGAAACTATAACGTTGGTGCGTTTTTGTCCGGAAAATCGAAATTTCGGAAATAACGCCGTTATTTTGGCGAAATTTAAAAGCTTGATTTTTTTGTATAAGGAGTTTTGTATAGGATTGGTAATGACATGGCACCAATCATTCTTTAAAGAAGTTCCAGTTATTCTTCTTAGATGCTGAAATTTACAAATGATAACAATCATTCTTCTCGAGAGCAGTCTGATCTTACATCATTTAGAAAAGGCAAATATAGTTGCCGAGGGTTATCAATATGGTTCAAACTTTTGTTCAAATGTTATGCCGTTTTTGCGAATTAATATCTATCTACATAGCCATAATTTCACGCGAAGTATGATAATTGTCGTCTAAAGCTGATTTTTAATCATTTATTTATTTCATAAGTTATGTTTCCGTTTCAGACTACCATTAACCATTGAAGTAACAAACACTATTAGAAATTGGGCTCTATTATTTGTAGGTATTTACAAATGAATGAAAAAACAACAAAATTTTCATAATTCATGCATTTCATACTTACTGATCTACAGTACCATGAGTCCATTTGAACATCTTATATAGACACGAAAGTATGATTGCAAATAGAATTGGCTAATCCTATTTTCACTTGAACGCCATCTATAGCCTGAAAAGTGATGGATCTTCTATACATATCATATGGTCTGAAAATTTTGTTTTACAACCTTTTCAAAGAGATGGTACTCCAGTAACTCAGCTGAAAAAATGATGCAATAAAATCATACTCCAGCAACTTTTCTCATTCCACTCCCTGCATTGGTCTACTTCTGTATCACAAAACACCTGGGGAAAAAAAATGAAACGAAAGATGAAAAACCATAATATCTGTTAGAGATGCAAATCAAGTTATCTCTAAATGATACTTTCTTTCAGATAAATTCATGTATGGTGAAAATCAAGTAAATTATTACCACATAGTATCTGATGCCAGAATCTTGCAAGGCACCATAATCATATCTATATCCCTACAATAACCAATCCAAAATTTACATCATTTGTATATAAATATACATATAATAAATTTGCTCTCTCAATCAAAAATCACCCTACTTTGCACAAAACAGAATGGAAAACAAATAACAAATTGTAGATCATGTTAATGTTAGTAGCAGCGAGATCGAAAACAAAAGGAGATTAAAACCTTTATATTATTAAGAGAGCCGACAATAATAATAGAATCCTAGGACATAGACCGATCAACTTGCGATCTGAGCACATCTCTCAAGTTCTTCTCCGCTACCATATCTGTCACAACAACAACACTCATTATTCTAGAAAAAATAAAAGAGAAAGAAATTACTTGTAAATACCAAATGAAACAGGGTGTAACTGGTGTTTTCAGCACCTAAAAGATTTTTTCAAAAAAGAAGTAGAAAGAAAGTTACAAATAAAGCATAACATCTATTAGAATAGATGCTCATAATTACAACAAAAGCAATTAATTCTAGCTGAAACTTCTGTTTAGGTTCCAAATGAAATAAATTCTATCTAATCAAAAAATAAATTAATTATTATGAGGTAAATGCAAATATAGATGCTAAAAGGCAAAACAACTGATTATTATAAAGGGGAAATGGGGAATAAATAAATACTGAAATCAGATATAAATGAAGCAAGCACTTCGTTCACCTCACAATGATAGTATGAATATGAAGGGCATCATTATGCTAGCTGTCAGCCTCTTGTTGTCCAATTCTATGTTGATTGGCTTTTTTTTTTTTACATCCTTTAATCCCTCTATCGTCTTTGGTTCACTATTTAGGATATGAGAATATACAATCAATATTGAGCATTTATTTTATTCAACCTTCAATAAATTACCAATGAAGATAGAAGCACAAATTATGAAAGACTTACGTTCCTTTTTTCTACCAGTGTAAAAACATCTATATTATGGTAGCAGATAAACAACGACACATACTATGTATAGCAAATACCAAACCAAATCAAATAGGTAGTAAATTGGGCAGCAATATATAGTTGAAAGATCGATAAGATATTGAAGGTTTGGGTAGGTAGGATCTCTACTACAAATCTATCATGAATAATGTAAATCTAATAGGGATTAGATTACCGTTTGCGGAAGAATCGAATATACCAGACTTCGATCTCGTAGGCGATACCGCAAGCCATCACCGCCACGCAACCGCTACGCACAGCCTCAGTCTTTCTCCGTATGCGGCCGATGCACTACGACCTCAAGTTAGGGCCTAGCGCCACCATCCACGATTCCAAGTGCCCGACATGCCGTGCTTCTCATTCATGCTTGGAAATCCATCAAGCAAGGGAGGAGAATACTCCCTCTCTCTCTCAGATCTCTCTCTAGGGTTCTGGACCTTTGGGGACGGAATTACCAAGACCACCAAGTAACAGAACACTAGATTTGAGTATATAAAGCCTCTGTCGGTTACAGAACCGAACAGACGCATATCTGGTTCCGCGTTCCAGCGGGTCGCTGGAATTCCAGAAATTCTTCGAATTCCAACATCTCCCTCTCGGAGAAGTTTCACACAGCATGTCACTCATACGGCAAATGAAACGTGCGACCAGCGCATACACCTGTCTATGCGGGAGCTCAAAAGCCTCACTTTGAATAAAATTCAAAGCCAGCGAGAGAGCATCTACCCTTTTATAAAAATAGTTATATAAATGTGTACACTAGTACCTTAGAATCATTCAAATCCGCACTAGATCAGACATTATTGACCGCTCAATAATACATGTCTTTTCCGTCTCAGTCTTAGTCTGCTGTATGTTCCCAACCTCAGTCCATATGATGAGTTTGGTGAGCTCTGAACACCAACAGATCTATCTTTTGTGCATGATGAATTGAATCTTTCTTTCGACTCATGAGACTCAAAACGAAATTAGTCGCTTGCCCAGCAATGTCCCGACAAGCGGAATATACATCACCATAGGGTACACACCAAAGTAGCAGCCCTGACCCCATTTTTCATGACATAGTCAAAAGTCAAAGGGTACGTAATCATGGAACTCACACATGGGGAGTCATACGGTCTTGGTCCTGGAACCACTCAACCCACTTCCATAAGTCGCCAAGCACATGTGGTATGAGCACATGTTACAATGAATTATCTGCTAAACAGACGTGTGCTCACATTCATTGTACGAGTTTAGATTCAGTTTGCAAATCAAGTGTCTATGGTCTAGACCACTTCTTATTGCAACTATCCTGAGATTCTCCATTTAGACACTCCCCGAGTTCTAAGGAGATTCTCACCTCGGCTTTTTATTGAACTAAATGATTGTTTGGGGCACAATCATATCAGATCGCCTAAAAGAAGACAAGCCTCATTTCAGTCCCAGACTGAAGCGACAATGAGCTTCGTCCATTCCAAATGGCTCCTTAGTCCCTGACTAAGCGCACATAGCTCAATCTAGTCTCATCTCTACATGCCCCAGGCATTAGAGGCGATTGCTCGTGTGAGCGAGACAATCTAAAGTTCAATGACACACTACCATAAGTGCTAACATGTACTTGATTAATAATAAACTCAATGTTCACTATCCAAGTTCAAGTACATATAACTATGAGGATCTGATTGTCATATAGACCATCTCCAAATGAAATAATTCATTTGACATCTCTCTAAACTGTCAGAGAATTCTGAGTATCCTAAAACAGATCATTAGGGTGTTATGAACTGTTCCATATAGGAATCCACTCAATATCAGATCAACTCCCTCTGTGCTATCATGTCTCCATATATCTGAATCTGTTTGGTTTAGTCCATTACCCCACAATATGCTTCCAGAGCAATACTTAACAATGAGTTGTTATCGACCTCCCTGAAGTCACAACAACTTCCAATTGTTTCAAGGACTATTTCAACCAAACTCCCTCTTGACATAAGCATCAGTTATGTCAATGTGCTCTATCTCACAAATGAGAGAGCTAGTATGAAAATCAAAACATGCTTTTGACTCCATCTCCACTATAAGAGAGTCAAACTCAATCTCCACTATGAGAGAATATCATATTTACTCGATCTCCCAAATGAGAGAGCAAATAATTTGTTTCAAGAGAAACAGTTGTAATCAAGCAAACTTTATCATCAAAGTATACTTGGCATGTTATTTGTCATACTTTCTTTCAGATATATCAAACTCTATATGCATTTGCAAATAGGTATTAGAATTGGCTTATAACATATGTCAAACTCATAGCCTTGCTAGAGTGACCTAACTTTATAATCTGCAATAGGGTTATAAGTAGAATGTGCCTCATGCACTAGTCTACTATGCTCCTAACTCAATATAGAAGCTCATGAGTCCTAATATCTCATTTCTATTGCCACATGCATAGAAACCAAGCAAGCCTCTCTTGCTGCTTGATCTAGTCCTGTTACACCATGCAACCAACTAGGAGATAACTGTAATGGTTAATCAACACATTACAAATAAGATTTTGCAACTTCTTACAAGTCTGGCTCAGTCCCAGCGGTACGCTGATTCCTTCAGCGACCCGCTTAAAACTCTCAGCGATCCGCTAGGCTTCCCAGCGGTCCGCTGCATATAGAACTGACAAAGAACTTGTACTGGAAGTCATCTCAGTCTAGGCGGTCCGCTAACCCAGCAAGTGGTCCGCTTAGATTATGCAGCTGAGAGTCTGATGCTAGTTGAGCTTCCTCTTCATCAATAATATTTGACCCCAGGTCAAATATATATTGAATTATGAAGGCATAGCTACAGTCAACACTCTTTCAATAAACCTCAATTTATTTAGGAACTCATTTCACTGTTTTTACTACTCTTGGAATGCAATTAAATATGTGTGTCTTCCAATTGCTCCAAGCAATAGAAAAGCCTCCCTCTCGAACCTAGTTCTACTCTCTATTCTCATAGTAAAAGAGAGAAGAATAGTTATTGTAAGGGGTATGTATAAGGAGCAATCTGAAATAGACAGTCGTCTATTCAGATTCCAATCCAAGCGGTCCGCTAGCCCAGCTAGCGACCTGTCAGGTCATTCTTCGTCAGCGATCCGCTAGCCCAGTTAGCGGTCCGCTAAGAATATATAGCTCCAAACACACTTTATAACATCAATGTGCCACATTGCACAACATCCAGTAGTACTAAGTGAACCCTATTATCATACAGATTACTTTTTTTCTTTTCAGACTTATCTAGATTTAAGCATAGGAGATTCACACCCAAAAATAAAGAAGTCATTTATCTATTCTTCAAGCCAATAGTGCACTATATGTGCAATGATTATTTGACAACTTATTCTTGAACCATGTAACATAGATTTTAGACAACTAATAAATTGGCTAAGCGTGCACTCTCAGCCATGGATCAACTAAGTATGCACCTCTTGTTCTCTTAGTTTTTCACTGCTCAATCAGTGAAATGATCCTTGTCTAAAACTGTTATATGCCTAGAATAGTTTCAACATAATCATATCTATTACTTAGAATGAGATAGGTATAGGCAAACTCATCTCCAACAAGAGAGTTTCCTTACACTAGACTCCCTCTATTCTGGTGTATCACTTCAAACGGACTATACCGGAGCCAGTGCTCTTGAAGTACTCCCTATATTATAAATCATACAAGTCATGCAATAATCTTTCTTTATTTACCCTATCTCATATTTCATCATTGAATAAATTCCTTTAGCAACGAAGATCAAATTGATCTCAACATCAATTTTATTTCTACATTGCCTTTTTGAGCAAACACTCATCCTAACTCATAATTTTAAAAATCGGATATTAGGGCATATGTGTCTAAATTGCTCAAAGTGAGATTTAAACTCTATAGTATCTTTTCCTAAGCTTAACTTCATTGAACTTATGCGAGAATGTTGAGGAAGAACCTATTTCATTTCTCCCTCTTTTCCTCAGCATCCGAATCAAGTTCATAATAACTGAAGTAGCTTGCATAAGAAACTATAAGTTATCTATAAATCTCCACTCCTCAAGGAATCAAGTGATTCAACAAAATGGCAAAATTATGGTTCTTCTCCATAAATTTCCTTGAAATTTATGAGAAGGTGCAATCAAACATGCAACTTAACCTATGGTTATATGAGAATCCTCCTAGGAATCTCTAAAAACACATAGTTTAAACCATAAAATAAAATGGAGATTTCAGTCTGCCTCAGACTGAATGCCAGCGGTCCGCACAACAATCAAGCGACACTCATGGCGTTCCAGCGATCAATTTGCTGTTCAGTGAAAGCGACCCGCTAGCGCAGCCAGCGGCTCGCTTAATCACTCAAGCAGAAATACCACAATTGGAAATTCTATTTGTGATGTGAATTTATCGATGCAAACTGCATACATTACCAGTTTTGCAGAACACATCAGTTGCAACTTAGCTTTTGCAAGAACCATATCCATAATGGGACTTTATCATCATCATGCAACACAATTTGTCGCTCGATGTGAGAAATAGTGAATCATCGAACTATTTCAATCTTATCACAACTCATAAACTCGTACATCAAGTCCAAATGACTGCGACTCGTTTTAAGAGATTTCACACTTTTATGACCGAATTAAACCTAGTCATAAATGTGATAAGAACCAAAAGCTTAGTGCATTGAACATATTAAATCTTCATAACTTAAATCGCTTATCAACAAGCATTCAAGTTCTTACATATTACTTATTATGTCTCAAGTTGGAATAGATTGGCGATTATGACCTAAAAGTCAATTCCAGTCATTTAACCTCAACTTGCATAATAAAGCATGCCATATAATCACAACTCATGAGATTATGAAAAACATAAGAAAATGCGTAGAAAGAAAACATACTTGATTAGAACCACAAACCATAATATTTTGGTACTAATATCAACACCATCCACATGCTTAATTATGAAATCCAACACCAAAAGAAAATTTCACAAGTACTAGTTATTGTCAAGGTTTGAAGTGTCTTAAAGTATCATGGAGCAATCATTTGTATCCCCCTCTAGCAACAACAAATCTGCATGTGTCAATCCCCTGGACTGCACCATTGCATTAATTCTCACATATAGATCACTTTACTTCATATTTATGACAATCAAAATGCTATGTTACATAACTAACATCAAGGTAGTAACATTCAAGCAATTTAAATTTTATTACTTTATCCAAATTTAGAAACATATCTTCTTGTATATCAAGTCCACAATAATAATCTCTTAGTATTTATACAATTACTTGACTATGTCATCAAGCTTGACCAATTTGAGCAACATTCGTTAAGAAACGAACGACACAAGACAGTGAAGTTTGCTTGTACATGCTCTCACCAATTAGAAAGCAAGCAAGTTAACTCTGACACTTATTGCTCAAATGTCAACTTATGACTCTCTTTATGCAACTCAAAATTTATTTGACCTCATGTCAAGATGCAGCCCCCAAGGCTCTTCTTATACTTGTCAAAAATTTATTGAGCTTGCAAATCAATATAGTCAATAATTATCAATACTATCATTAGAGATTAAGTTAAGTTGTAACTAATACAAGAAACAACAAATTCTACTCAACAACAGAATGCGAGTGGAATTTTTGCAGGTCAATGCTCGCTAGCGGTCTGCTACTAAGTCTAGCGGCCCGCTACACTACCCTTACTCAATTTGTTTCTAACTTTTCACAATTTCTTTTGGGATTTCTCATTGGATGTGAGGGTCTCTAGTCCATCATGATTCTCTACAAGATAATGAGATATCGTAATGCCCAGCAATACACATCCATCAATATCTTTTATAATCAGCGATGACTATTGTAAGCCAATGACATACATAGAGACAAGCACTTAAGTTAGCGCTACATAGTTAGTCTCACAGCTCAACCCTTGAATCAATCCAAGAAATAATGCAAACCTAGCAACAATAACCGAAAGATGACAACCAGGGCCACCAATCCTGTCTCATATACTTGTTAGCAAATTGTCCAATTTTAATTTTGTGACTAATTACTATTAATTAATCCAATTAAACAAAGAGCAAGAGAGGATCTAGTACATAAACCATTCGACACAAAGAGATAGGTGGAAATTATACCTCCCGCGAAATCGTATTCGCGGGGCTCGATCCTACGGCATAGAAATCGATGGCGTGCTTCTCCTTCGTCTCCAAATCGCCTCGAGTCCACCTAGAGATTAACCAAGGTCTAAATCGATTCGTGCTAGCGATTCGATTAGAACAAAGCTAATCCTAAGGATCAACCCTCTTCAAGAATCAACCTATTTGATTTTGGTGGAGAGTTGTAGCTCAACACATGAGCATATGGAGGAGAGGAGGAGAGAGTGGCGCCGGCCTAAGAGGGAGGAAAGAGGTGGCGGCTAGGAGAAGGGGAAGAGAGAAGGTTGGATTTTGCTACTATACACCTCCTTATATAGTGCACAAACCCTACCTACCTCCTACCATCTATTTACAAGAATGCCACCTACCTACCACCCTATATGGCTGGCCCTATAATGGGCTTTTGGGCCTCTCATCTCAATTGTTTAGGCCTCTAATTCATATAATTAGAACCTCCTCCAAATGCTCTTCAATTGGGCTATATATTTAATACATAAATATTGGCCCAATAAATTAATATAACTATTTATATTAAATTGTGTCGAGCTAAAATAATTATTAACTAATTAATAATTATTCTAGGATTAGCTAATACATTAATTTATTTCAATATGATCCATTTGACTTAATTAATTATAACGGTATATAATTAATTAATCAACTTATCATATTTCCGCAATACGAACTATTGCGAATAAATAAATAATGCATTGTCTTGGTCAAAACTCTATTTTGTGTGACCCTTTGAGGATTTATGCTAAGTTGGACATGGAATTAAATCGTTATTTAATTCCAATAATCATAAGCGGTATCTAGCAACACGTTATGATTCCCAATTCGCATAAATAGTGTACTGCTACAGTATTTAAATCCTGCATAAGAGAATAAATGTGTTTCTCTATTTTGATTCTTATGTCTCACGATATCATCGTATAATCCAAGATAGGAATGTGTCATTCTTGCAGATTATACGTTTCTTGATCTAGAGTTGATCGCTTAGTTGCGCGCATACGATCCAACTCCATCAAGGGGCTCAAACAGATATCGTCACTCACTAAGTGAATTAATGAGGGACATACGGTTTTCTTGATGATTAGCTTTTCCCCGCACAATTCAAAAGAACGTAAATCAAGTCCGTATAGCAGCCCTTAACGGAAATCAGCGGTAGACGAGATTTATAGAACCTATCCTCATGTGGAAAAGATAATCATCTCGAACTTAGAACCAAAATCATAACGAAATAAACAATGACACATAACACAATCCATATGTTTATTTCATTGGGTCAAGTCCTGTACTATGTTCCATAACATACACATATGCAATTAAGTTGGTAACTCTTTACCTATGATTTGTAGAACTTAATCATCACTTAACTTACATACTAATCTTATATGATAATTAATGTTCCTTGTTAATTATCAAGATTATGGACCGTTTAGATTTATTATTGTCATTCTAAAGAATGATCCACAGAGATCTACAATTCAGATCCTCAACCTGAATAATCTGTCAATAATAAACCTAGGAACAGATGATAAAATATCATCCATAACATAAACTAATATTTAAGTCATTAAATTATTGACTTCTAGGACATAACTCCAACAATCTCCCACTTGGCCTAGAGTCAATCAGTAGTGACTTCTAGCCAACGAAGAATTGAGAACGATGTCATATATCTACATATATACATATCTCGGACCTCAAAATAAATAATACGCTTAAGCTAGTTACTCATACGTCTACCACGTATGGATGCATAATTGCATCTCGTATACTGCTCAAGGTAGAGGTCAAGTTAGAGTGTTCACTGTGTTCGCGAACCTATCCAAATTTATTCGACCCTATATATATGTTCTTGATCATCATCATATGATATCAAGTGATATTGTCATAGATCATATTTGAATCTCCAATGTAACATTGGATTCTTTAGGAGTATGTTGTGGTTCGAGATGCATAGAACCATAATAACTCGACTAAGAACTCGATCCCAAATAAACTTCTTTTATTGCTTCACAAGTTGCTATGTATTTTGTTTTGGTGACGGAAACAGTTGTAATATTCCATTTAGAACACTTTCTAAACTTACAACACCACCTTTAAGCAAAATATGTAGCTCAATTGTGATTATATCAATCTTTTGAAAAACTTTTATTAGTGTAACAACTTACACGAGATTTCTTTCATCTTAAGAGATGAAACATTATATCGCTCTTTCTCATAATGTACTCGAGGATATCCTTGATTATCGTCCAAATGTGTCTCTCTTGTATCCATTTGACAACTGTTTGTCATATCCTTTGGATACTACACATTGGGGCATATGCATAAATATGGCGTACGAAATGAAACTCATATTGAAAGAATGCTTGAACTATTTCATGCACTTTCTTGAATTGAGTTGCATTAGACTGAGTTAAACACTCAAGTCATGCCACGTGACGTACAGTTAGACATCCTTTCTTGGAGTGTAACTTTCGTGTTTCTAGAACACTTTGTCAATATATGCATATTTGCTCAAACCTAACATCCATCATAATCTATCTTTATAGATTTTGTTTCCTAGGATTAGGTGATTTCGCCCAAGTTCTCATTTGAGAAAGCATTCTCCAAAGAGATCTCGACAATATTCATTTTCTTAATGTTATTCCCAATTTAATGAATTGTTATCTTGAACAATACAAGTAATATAATTATGCTTCCACTGAATATCTTGTATATACAAGATACTTTTGACGAAGTTCAACTCCTTGACTTCATTGTCAAAACTTTTATTCCAATCTCCACAACATTTGCTTTAATCCATTAATGGATCATTGAAGCATGCGTATGTTTTTAGCAATACATAAACCTCGATTTGTGTCAAACGCACAACATCTTCCTTCATTCATACGAAGAAGGCGGTTTTATGTGTTTTTCCATATATCGACATATATGAAATACAACTATTGCTAGAATGATCTTTATTGACTTATACATAGCCACAAGCAAGAAGTTGTGCTTTGTACGTAGTCAACTAGCCATCGACTTAGACATAGCTACAAGCGAGAAGCCGCGCTTTGTACATAGTCGATTTGTTATCCATGTTGATCTTTCCTTTTGAAGATCTAAACGTTCTTGATGGATTGCTCCTTCATGAACATCAACCAAGGTCTATACCTTGTTGTTATACATGGATTTTATTTAAAGATCATATGAATTCGAACCATATATGTGGAATCGGATCGTTCCATCGTTTCTTTGTTTATCAACGGATTCTCATATGCTAAGTACGAGAATGTTATGACAACCTATGCACCAAAACGGCTTAGGAAATCAACTCTCGTTGATCTTTTGTAGGATTGGTACTTGAGGTTCATGAACTTCTTCCACAACGTTTTGTTGAATGAGTTCTTGACTCCTCATATATTTCATGAGTTTCTCAAACATCATCAACTCGTGAGATGGTTGAGTCCTCATTAGAAGGAGCATATTATTAAACTTCTTTCAAAACAACTTGTGAATGAAGTTTCGCTCAACTCCCACTAAGTACCATGTATGGAGTGACAAGTTTTCCATAAGAGTACTTCTTGTAGTGACGCATAAACTATTTTAATGCTCACTTTACTCCCACTACTTCTTCTTGAGAATTTCAATTCATCAAGACTACATTATGATTAGCAACAACTACTTTGTTCTTATCATATTCGTGGAAGTAGTGCCTTTTAATATAAAGCATCCTACAAATATATAGTGTCTTATTTGGTTTAAACTTACAAGTCCACAATACTTGAAATAAGCTTCTCAACACCAAATCTCGAGAAGTATTATACTTAGAGATCAAAATCTCCTAAGATATCTTCTTCAATAGACTTCGATGGAACATTATTCAGTGTGAACAATATTGTCCTCAAACATAATTCCCTAATACGAGTCGAATAAGTCAATTTGATTTATTATCGATCGAACTATACAAAATATTGTTCGATGCCTCCACTCTTGGACATATTATTCCTCATGGAGCGAGTTGTGAAACTACTTTCATACTCTTTAGATAATATTTCAAATCATGTGACTTAACTATTTACCGTGATTAATTGTATGAATTTTTCTTTCTCTTGAACGGTCTTTCAACTTTACACTTGAACTCCTTTGAACTAGTCAAAAGGTTCTACTTATACCTTATCAAATAGATATGTTAATATCTACAATGATCGTTGGTTAAGTAGTAAAGTATCAATAACCTTTCATCGCACAAGTACTTATTGGTCTTTATACATCGATATGTAAAAGTCCTAATCAAGTCACTTGTCCTTAAACCTTTGTAGGTTAAAGGCGCTTTTGTCATTTAACAAACATGATTCGCATATCAATCGATTTGAAATCGAATTGAATTACGAGCTCTACGTTACGGAGACTCTCGTAATGCGATTCTCGTTTATGTACGTGACTAAGCGGTTATATATAACATGAAAGTCAAATACTTTATGTCAAGTCTTATGCATCCTATTTGTCATTCAAAACTTGCTTATCTATTTCAAGCAAATTCAATCAAGATGCATGAAATCATATAAACAAATCCAGAATAAAAGAATTTGTCTTTTATTAAACATAATCATCCATTTCATCGAATATGAAGTGGAGATGTTTTGAGAAGTTAGGATTAAGGTATGCAACCTTCAGTTCCTAAACAAACTCTTAATAAAGATAACTCTACGTATTCAATGGTAATGACTTAGACGAACAAGTCGTTGCCTATACGGAGTTTACTTTACATCTCTCGAACATTCTCTTATTCTTCATTTCTAACACATTTCGTCAAATGCGAGCATATGAACTAGTATCAAGTTACTAGTGTAAATTAGAGATAGTGAGATAATTTGAACGACAAATACACTTTAGGATTAAAGCATTACAATCATGGTATTTCGGACAACCTTTCAAAATGCCTCCAATAAACGGCAAATGAAACATCTCATGTGATACATAATCACAATCAAGAGTCTCGAAATTTCAACTCATACCTTGGCGAAGTATTTCTTGAATACTAAACCAATTACCTTTTTGCATCAACAAGTGTGCGAAGAAGGTAACGTTATATCCTTTATAATTTCAAAGAGATCGTATGACAATATCAATAATCCTTGATATCGGAGATCAATATCTCTAGTTATCAATTAGCTACTTAAATCTTTCGATTTGTAAGCCAATGAAACGTTCATGTATAAAAGAATCTCTTTGTCAACTCATACTCTTTATACTCGATCATAAATGATGGAGTTAATATCTACTTTCTCCAAGAACACTTTCTTGAGTAAGTGGATAAGAGCGTACGAGTTAAATCTAGTCCATATAAATTCTCTAATTCAAAGGTCTAGAAATTTCTAATGAGGATATTAGCCATACGCTTCATTGAATAACTTTTCACCAAAAGTCAATCAATCATCGCGTTGCTACGTTCGGGTAGTTTGAGGAAAGTTTTGGGAATTGACATACTCAAGTTTCTCTTCACTAAGATCGTGTCTTAGGAATCAGTATTACTTCTTTAAGTAAATACTTTTAGAAACGAGTTGTTAATTTTCAAAGATTGATCGCAACAAAATTAACAATTTTAACATCTATAACAAAATCAATTTAAGGTCATTTAGTTTATGTAATTGTTTTATTTATAACAAATAAAACTCCCACTACATTTATTTAATGTCCCAAATGTAGTTGGTTTTCCAAGATCCCGGTTTTCATCAAGTAAAGCCTGCTATGGCACGTCACCCTACTTAATTAGACAAGGTAGGTTCTCCAACCAATCATATCGACCATATGATTCTTGGTTTGTGAATATCTAAGTATATTTACAAACTTCGCCCCGATGTCCAAACTCTAGTTGGGTCCATCGAAAAGTAACCTCTCACTATTTGCTCCTTGCAAATCTTAGCTATTTGCACCCCGACTACCGAATTGGCAACCATGACGTCCGCTTGGGCGGACCGCGCCATGAGTGACAATCGGCGTGAAGGGGATAGAGAGAAGGAGGGCGATTTAACTTAATCGAGTTTTAGTTGGGACTATCAATCATATGACACTTGTTTGGTGGTCGTGTAAGCATACACCCATACCTAGCCTATGACAATTCATAGCAATCACAAGCAATCACATATAAGCATCTCATAGTTGTGGGTTTGTATGGCTCCCGCTTGCATTAGTTTCGCCACATCGTTCATGGAGCAAAACTAATCTAATCCTTGTCCCTCCCACTAAATTCTATAAGGATCTAAATCCTATATAAAATAAAGGTGCAAAATACATGTGAAAACATCCTATTCCCATCCTAACCTTAGGGGCATGCAAGCCTCACAAGTTACATCAAAAATTAATCAACAAATTAATTAATTAATGGCACCAAAGGCCGCATTACAAACATTCACACATGCATTCAATACAACCACAAGGCATTGAGTCTTGAGCCATACTAAACCCACTATCCACCTACAAAACAAAGTTAGCACATACAAGCACTTTGTTTCCAATTAACGATTTT
Organism: Rhynchospora pubera; assembly: GCA_028095005.1. Taxonomy (NCBI): domain Eukaryota; kingdom Viridiplantae; phylum Streptophyta; class Magnoliopsida; order Poales; family Cyperaceae; genus Rhynchospora; species Rhynchospora pubera. The sequence goes on from CM051459.1 coordinate 77,446,943, forward strand.
CAAGCATCTTTACGTATCGTTTGCCATAAGTAAATTCCGTGTACAAATCCTCAATTTTAAACAACAAAACTTGTTTAAATTCATTTAGAAAGTTCTTTCAACACCCCATAACTGAAAGGAGATCAAACAAGGAGTTTTCTAATTGTTTTCAACTAATTTGAATACTTAGAAAAACAGTAATTTATTAAAAAACGTAACTAATGGAATCCAATAAAAACAAAGGTTTTAGGTCTCTAAAAATTCTCAAATAAATTACTTAAGCTCCTTATCATAGTTGTGAATACCAGTAAAAATTTCAAGAAGAGATCTTAAACCATCTGGGAGAATCAAAAATGACAAATCTCTTACAAGTGCACGAAACACCGTTATGAGATTTTCAGCTTATCCTCTCAACCATTTGGTCTGTAAGACCACCTTCTATCCAGTTTTTATATATACAATATATACAGAAAAACTAGTTTAGACTATAGGCTAGCTATCCATGAAAAGAAAACCACTAAGTTCAGTTCAAAAAGTTCGAGTTACATACTAAACAATCAACAAATTCTGTACTGGAACAGACTGTCGATCGAAATGATTTAACCTAGTTGAAGGTCCAAACTTCCACGAAAAATTATGAAATTAATTTTCCTGGAATCCTAACTCAAAATAGAACAACTCCATTTAAACAGAATGTTTAAAGGAGTTCTCAGTTGGTACAGTTTATTAGAACAATCAATTTGCTCAACAAACTGGATCTGACGAGATCTTCCTTTTCATACTTGAAAACCCACAAATTAATCTGAGTCATGCAACAATTTACACATGCTCAGAAAGAGCTTCAAGTCCTCTTTAAATCTAGCCATAGAACACTGGTACTTATATTCAAAATACAAATCTTTTAAGCCATTCAAACAGGACAGTACGAGCAGAAACTGGTTCTGCGCACTGTCGCCATTTTATTCACAATAAATCCATACTAATTCAGAAAAATGTGAATCTAACGCCAAAAGAATCACAATCAACAGATCTACAACTTTTATGTAGATAGAAAAAACTTCCAGAGAACTTATCAAAGCGAAAAACGCGAAACAACACAGAAAATACCATTTCCAGACAGCAAACAAACGCATCATCTCTACTAATCCGTTAATTAGCCAATTTCTCTTAATTAAGTGTCAAAATAGCTTAAGTACGACCATGTGCTCTGATACCACTGTTAGAAAATTGTCCAATTTTAATTTTGTGACTAATTACTATTAATTAATCCAATTAAACAAAGAGCAAGAGAGGATCTAGTACATAAACCATTCGACACAAAGAGATAGGTGGAAATTATACCTCCCGCGAAATCGTATTCGCGGGGCTCGATCCTACGGCATAGAAATCGATGGCGTGCTTCTCCTTCGTCTCCAAATCGCCTCGAGTCCACCTAGAGATTAACCAAGGTCTAAATCGATTCGTGCTAGCGATTCGATTAGAACAAAGCTAATCCTAAGGATCAACCATCTTCAAGAATCAACCTATTTGATTTTGGTGGAGAGTTGTAGCTCAACACATGAGCATATGGAGGAGAGGAGGAGAGAGTGGCGCCGGCCTAAGAGGGAGGAAAGAGGTGGCGGCTAGGAGAAGGGGAAGAGAGAAGGTTGGATTTTGCTACTATACACCTCCTTATATAGTGCACAAACCCTACCTACCTCCTACCATCTATTTACAAGAATGCCACCTACCTACCACCCTATATGGCTGGCCCTATAATGGGCTTTTGGGCCTCTCATCTCAATTGTTTAGGCCTCTAATTCATATAATTAGAACCTACTCCAAATGCTCTTCAATTGGGCTATATATTTAATACATAAATATTGGCCCAATAAATTAATATAATTATTTATATTAAATTGTGTCGAGCTAAAATAATTATTAACTAATTAATAATTATTCTAGGATTAGCTAATACATTAATTTATTTCAATATGATCCATTTGACTTAATTAATTATAACGGTATATAATTAATTAATCAACTTATCATATTTCCGCAATACGAACTATTGCGAATAAATAAATAATGCATTGTCTTGGTCAAAACTCTATTTTGTGTGACCCTTTGAGGATTTATGCTAAGTTGGACATGGAATTAAATTGTTATTTAATTCCAATAATCATAAGCGGTATCTAGCAACACGTTATGATTCCCAATTCGCATAAATAGTGTACTGCTACAGTATTTAAATCCTGCATAAGAGAATAAATGTGTTTCTCTATTTTGATTCTTATGTCTCACGATATCATCGTATAATCCAAGATAGGAATGTGTCATTCTTGCAGATTATACGTTTCTTGATCTAGAGTTGATCGCTTAGTTGCGCGCATACGATCCAACTCCATCAAGGGGCCCAAACAGATATCGTCACTCACTAAGTGAATTAATGAGGGACATACGGTTTTCTTGATGATTAGCTTTTCCCCGCACAATTCAAAAGAACGTAAATCAAGTCCGTATAGCAGCCCTTAACGAAAATCAGCGGTAGACGAGATTTATAGAACCTATCCTCATGTGGAAAAGATAATCATCTCAAACTTAGAACCAAAATCATAACGAAATAAACAATGACACATAACACAATCCATATGTTTATTTCATTGGGTCAAGTCTTGTACTATGTTCCATAACATACACATATGTAATTAAGTTGGTAACTCTTTACCTATGATTTGTAGAACTTAATCATCACTTAACTTACATACTAATCTTATATGATAATTAATGTTCCTTGTTAATTATCAAGATTATGGACCGTTTAGATTTATTATTGTCATTCTAAAGAATGATCCACAGAGATCTACAATTCAGATCCTCAACCTGAATAATCTGTCAATAATAAACCTAGGAACAGATGATAAAATATCATCCATAACATAAACTAATATTTAAGTCATTAAATTATTGACTTCTAGGACATAACTCCAACAATACTAAGTGCACCACCTCCCAATCGACTCGATTGGCGCAAGACACAGAAATTGGATGAGACACCATAGTCTATATACCAAATTCACCCTTCGTGTGCTACCACGCAATGCTAGCCGGCACCCAATTGTGCCATGCTTGCAATCACAATGGTGAGACGGTACCACATATACCATTAATCACCCACAATGCAAATATGCACCTAATGAAGGGTATATGCCATGAAACTATCGTCCGGATAATCTCATACACCATTTTGGACATATAAGTATGTTCAAAGTTGGTCAGATCAAGTTATTGTTGTAACATCATATATTAGTTTCTGTCAAACCCAGGTTCAGCAGCCCGCTAATCCGTTCAGCGATCCGCTTAAAATTCTCAACGGCCAGCCTGGCTTTCCAGCGGCCTACTGAGACTTGACAGACAACATTATACTGGTCTCAGGTTCTTTTCAGGCCACCCGCAGGCCCTGCCAGCGGTCTGACTGATAACCATACAGAATAACCCTTGGTCTTCTGTCAGCTGAGATTTCTGCGGCCCGCTAGCCCTGCCAGCGACCCGCAGGTTTCACGTGCTGAAACCCTGATTCTGGTATCTCCATCAAGGAGTGCCTCAGAATCAATTTTCTCGACCAGTAATTGTATCCTAACCAGAACCATACTCAAAACTATGGTTTGCAACAGTTCTCATCAACGATCAAAGAGAGAAATTTGCGAAAAACCAATTAGTCATGGATCTAGGATTTCATGAGGACAAAAACGTCACAACAATGAAGGAAGCCATAATGGCTCTGATACCAATAAAGGTTTGGGTAGGTAGGATCTCTACTACAAACCTATCATGAATAATGTAAATCTAATAGGGATTAGATTACCGTTTGCGGAAGAATTGAATATACCAGACTTCGATCTCGTAGGCGATACCGCAAGCCATCACTGCCACGCAACCGCTGTGCACAGCCTCAGTCTTTCTCCGTATGCGGCCGATGCACTACGACCTCAAGTTAAGGCCTAGCGCCACCATCCACGATTCCAAGTGCCCGACATGCCGTGCTTCTCATTCATGCTTGGAAATCCATCAAGAAAGGGAGGAGAAGACTCCCTCTCTCTCTCTCAGATCTCTCTCTAGGGTTCTGGACCTTTGGGGACGGAATTACCAAGACCACCAAGTAACAGAACACTAGATTTGAGTATATAAAGCCTCTGTCGGTTACAAAACCGAACAGACGCATATCTGGTTCCGCGACCCTGCGGGTCGCTGGAATTCTAGAAATTCTCCGAATTCCAACAGATATGATAATTAAATTCCATATATCTTAGTGCACATAACTCAATATTTCAGTCATGTGTAAAATGCATTGATCAATAGGAACTAAATTCAATATTTCCACTATAAATAAAAGAAAGAAGAATAATTTTCGTGAAATTTGAGAGCTTTTCTACCAGTGAATACCTGATGCGAAACATCTCTATGTTTGCTTTCTAATTCTCCACCTTCTTAGACCCTACATATGTTATAAAACAGCAAAGATCCGAAATTAATCATATTAGATACAAACTTATAGTTATGGTTGTAATATTTGACAGTCCAGTGATACTGACAATATATTGAAGGTTAGTAGTGAATGTAGATTACCGTTCACATAGTCAAAAGAGAGAAAGATCAATTTCTAATGTTGTAAGCTCAACCATGATGTCCATAAGAGAGATCAATTACCATCACAGGCGCGGCGGTTGGTTGAGATCGGAGATGGAGAGGAGAAGTATCTAGATAAGAGAAAGCAAAAGACAAAAAGGGAGAGAAAAAGAGGATCGGAACTCGGAAGAGAGGGGGAGAGAGAGAAACCAGCGAGTACAGATAGCTATTGACCCTTCAAAAGTCAAAAGAATGCCCCTAGAAAGATCGAAGAGGAGCGAGATGGACGGACAGATCTAACTTGATCGGACGAACTGGATTGATCTGAACTAAAACGAACGGCCAGGATCCGATATTGTTCCGACAACTGTTCGCGCAGAGTTGTTTCGGAGGCGGATTCAATTCTCCGCATTAATATATATGTTTTGATGTTTTGATGTTTGTACATAGTATAGTCATCATCATTTTCTACTCAGCAAGCAAAATGTTCAATGGTTGCCATATGCTGGTGTCTTTCGTGTATTATTTGAAATACATGCTTACCCAGTAAGGCATATACATTGTCCCTTCTTCTGCCACAAACTCCAGAACACCACAGTGTGATATTTTGTTAGTTGCATTGTTGCGTAGCTCGAAGAGCATTGGGTATTGAATATGCAAAAAGGCTGCAAAATAAATCATCAGAAATTAAAATTGTCAGCTGTTGTACTAGTTTCTGTTTCAGTTGAGCTCTAATTCCACTTATTTGGATTCACAGTATTCAGAGTACATTTTGGTTCCAATTGATATAAAGGATCTTCAACCAGTAAGAGGAGATCTAGTAAATTGGCAATATTTTGTTAATGAAATAACTATTCTTATAGAGTAAATTAAGTAAAAATGATATTGCAACTTACGGAGATGATCAAGAGCAGATAGGGGCATTATAACTGTACACAAAATAAGAAAAGAAGAATGTTCAGAATGAAAACTTCAATCAATGAACGCAATACCACATTGCAAAAATGTAAAAAACCATAACAAAAAAAAAAAAATAATCAAACATGCAAGCCACAGAGATATACTTTTATCACCAGCTTTCAGGTTTGGCTTCATATATTAAACAGAGTCGATAATCAAATCAAAGGGAACACTTGGAATTTCAATAATCATAAATCAATAAAACTTAAGTTGTATATGCCAGACCAAACCTTATCGATAAAGGATGATGGATAGCAACGGTACGTCTGCTCAAAAGAATTTCCACCAAGAAATCGCCCGAAAAACTAAATATTTGAAAATGAAGTAAGTTTATATAGTGGCTGACATATATGCAGAATATATGGTGAATCCAAAGATAAAAAGAAATGAATATAAAAAAGCCTAAATAACCTAACTACACAAGGATTTATTCATCCCAAAAGGATAAATGCATTGGGGCAATTTGTTTATCCTAACTACAGCAAGGGGAAACATTGGGGCAGCTCTCAAAATTGTTCTACAAAGGATACTAATTCCCATTGTAGTCAAAATGTCTCAAATATGTTGATGCTCTCTACAATTACACGGGAAAGGGGCTGCATTGCCTTCTCCCTGAGACCATACTAAACACAATTTACTGCTCTTTATTCTTCAACAAGTAACATGGAATAGCTCATATTCAAGAGCAATTACAGTGACAAATAACATACATAGACAAAAATGTTTGTCTTACCATTTTGACTTATGCCCAGAATTTATCCTCCAAAGTTCCTGCTAATAAGAAAAATTGCAATTAATTTAACCAAAATTGATGTTAATTGAAATCCCTAGATTGATTATGAACTGATATTTCACTGCAATTAATATCTTCTAGGTTGTAACATTTCAGAGAAGAGAGTTTGCGAATTGCGAAAGAGAGCGAGGTGTTCGTTTACTAAATTTCCCAACCAATCAAAAAGGAATCCAAAATATACATTATTATCTACAAAATAGGTACCGAATTAGAAGTGAAAGAGATAAAAAAGGTGTACCGAGATAAAGAAGAGAGAAGACGACGAAGGTCGCGTGGAAGCTTGGCAGGCAGCGAAAGGGAGGTAGAATCTGGAAATTTCGGAGAATTTTGATCTTATTTATAGATGGGGTAGAGGGCTCAATCAGACAACCTTTATGTATGGAGATATCATTACCTCAAATAAAAGGAGAGATCGAGTCGTAAGGTTTGCATATAGTTAGCTTAGTAAAATATAGAATGATGCTTTAATGAGAATTGACTTGCATAGAAACTGAGGGTGTATAAGTGCAACGAGAAAATGAATTACAGGATGATGGCCAGGATTTGCTCCACAATTTTGTTGGATATATTAAGGTTTGCAATATCAGTATACAATCTCAATTCTTACTTTATATCCTTCAGTTTAGAATCAAAGTGGTACAACCAGTTTGAGGATTTAATACCAGAGCCAGAGGTAGGTACAACTTTTTTTATAACAAAGTGGCTTTTGTGATTTAATCAGCTGTTAGACTTGATATTTCATTTTGGTTTCTAAATAGAAAATAAAATATTGCAGATAATATATAAAGATGGAGGCTTTCGGTTTGTCTGCTGAGGGATCCCAACTCGCTGGATCTTCTACCAATGCAGTCCAGTGCATTGGTACCGCCGAATTCTTGGTACCAGTGCAGTCAAGGTTTTGAAAATGATGGGACTATTTTTAGGTCGAATAATGTTGAATGATCTATTGTAATAGGACGTAATAGCGATTTATTTGTGTCTAATTGAAAAGTGGTGGGTATTTTATCCACTTCTTTCCCAAATTAAAAAAGCAGGTGTCATGTAATTTATGCTAGCTTTTAAGCAATGATTAATAAGTTTAATACTTCTCATATATTGTCCTTAACCTTCATTTTTACCAAGTGTTATTTTCTTTGTCATTTTTCTCTCCTATTACTATTGAATTATATACTTCTATGCTGCATTTTTAGAAAGGAAGATGGTTGGAATTCTGGGAATCTCTATGTACATGGAAAAATTTGGTGTGTCGTATGCTATGAAGTAAAAACAAGCATTCTTTTCAACAACCTGAGCAGTACATGAGTTTGTAAAACAAAAAAAATTAAAGTGTCTTTCACCGAGGCTTTTATTCTCTCGACCATGGCTTTTATCTTAAGAGTCAAAGTGATATGCACGTGACACAATTATATTTGATAAATAAACTGGGCTTGCCAGTCTAAAACATTTCAATGCAAGGTTAACCTTTTCGACCAACATAAATATATATCATCTGTTCAATTTTATTTTTTAATCTTTTATTATTATTATTATTATTGCAAAACTTATTGTCATGTTGAGTATGATTCTCTCTATTAAAATGATAGAGCATGAATGATCAAATATTATTTGTCATATTGTATTATTTGCCCACACATTGGGTGGGCCTGTATGCGAGTTGTTTAGTAAAGAAAAACCAATAAATGACATTCTAACTGTTTGCAACAGAGGTGTCTTATTTTGAGAGCTACAAAATAACTTGCTTCTTTTTCTTTGCCACTTTCATCACAAAATAAAAACTAAGTTTGATGATCTTTCACCAAACATGCTTTTAGCATTTACAAGTTACAAGAGCTCCACATAAGATCCGTTGGAAGGGGCAAATTTAGCATGTTCCCATATTGGTGCTACTAATCCAAAGATGTACTTGGTTTTTTTTTTAAGAAAAAAATATCCATAGATGTACTTTGTTTGTGATAAGAAACATTAATTGCAACAGCATCAATTTCAGAATATAAGACGCACCTCTTTTATATGCCACCCAAAATTTGAGCTAACACGGGGGACCAGAACCAGTACAAAAATACCGAAAGAGCTATGTGGGGACTTATTTTGTTTCAACATCAATATTTTAGTGTGATGGTCTCAACATCATTTTTTTTAGTATGATGGCTTTATACATTTTATTTTATTTTACCTTAAGTATGGAAGTAAATAAAACGCAAACTTCGTATTTATTTAATTTAATTGCCTATTTACTAAATTTGAATTAAGCATTTCTTTCTTATTTAATTTAGTAATTTTTAAATGAATGTTAGTTTATGCATGTCAGCAATTACTAGCATCTTACTTTGATATATCAAATTACAATGGTAAATTATTCCATTTTTTTTATTACTTGGATATAAAGAATTATGAAGAGATGAGAGTAATATATGTAATCAGATAATGCTCCACTCCATGGTTGCTCGAACAACTTGTACCTACTAAACTGCGGTAGAGGGACAGCATGGCATGTTATGTCAGAACCTACTACCTATTGAGCCAATAGAGTAGATAGGAAAACAGAAAATTACCTCAAACCTGAAGGTACCAAACGATCACCAAATAGGGACAAAAGTTGGAAAAAAAATAATAAATCGATTTGCCATTGGAAATGAGGAGCTATTTAAAAAAAATGATGTCAAAAACACAAGTAGTCAGTAACTTTATATATTTTTTTACATGGAGTAATTTAAAATCCGCGGGTTAAAACTATAAGAATTCGATGTCAAAAACATTGGATCGCATATTTTAAATTCAAAATACAACCTACTGCATTCAAAAAATAATAAAAAACACAAACAACAGTAATATTTGAGTCAAATATACGTTGAAAAATTAGTATATATATATATTCTAAAATGAAAACATGAATAAAATATAAGCATATTTCTTATTGGTGAAAAACATCCCATGTTGATGTAGTTGTCTGCGAATTCATTTGTTACGGTCCATTTCTTCAAGATAAAATTCTCTAGTCGTAGCTTAGGGCTCGTTTGGATACCGTGTGGGAAGAAGGGAAGAAATTTATTACAAACAATTCAAACTCTTCACAAAATTACACACTTTCCAATACTTCTTCCCACTTCTTTCTTATTTTCCTTCTTCCCACACCTCATCCAAATTTGTTATCAAAAAATAGAGTTAAGTTTGGTGAATCTGTATTCTATCCCGCGTGGGGTGGTGCGCTCGGTTATTTTTTTTCAGACCTTACAATCCGATATTTTCTACAGACCATCCAATTAGATCGGCAGCGCACCGTTCTGCGTGAGATAGGATTTGGTTTCTGGTAGTTCAAAGTTCTATCCACATTAGGGTCATATTTGCTCAGGGAGTACCTCTTACTGTTTCTCAGGGAACTAAGCATTTGCTGGCTCATATTTGCTCTTTCAGCAGAAAAAATGACCCTTTGCCAACCACTCTTGCGACGGCAATTTGGTGTTAATGGCTTGAACGAAACAATAGGGTCTTCATGAATGAAAGAAGAAACCTTCAGAGCGTCAATGACTGGCCGTTCAGCAAGCGGCTCTTTTTGTTAAATTCTCTTAGTTTTCGGTTTCTCTTTTTTTCTGCCTTTTTTTCTTCTTCTTTTCCTTTTTTTTTTTACTAGGTAGTCGCTATTTAATATGTTTAAAAAAAATTCTATCCACATTAGCTCTTTTTTTTTTTGTATCACACATTAGTTCAATTTGCGGTCTCTATCAACCCACTACTGAGGAATCCTCATCCGCTCCCGCGCGGGATCGTCCAGCGCAGCCTACGAACCGTCCGATCTGATCTGGATGGTTCGGGCCTATCGATCTGGTTACAAGCACGGGGCTCCCTTTGCCATTGAGATTCAATCATACGGCTGTGATTCCTGCGCTTCACGATCCCACGCGGGACTGGATTTCATTTCCACTACTGAGATGTCAAATTGGGATCGGAGTCGGTAAGGAGTGAAATTGACCCAACGTTTGGACAAATTAAAATAAAAAAAGAAAGAAAGAACCTTACAGATTTTATGTGAATTGTCATAGTGTCGAACGGAGTGGTGAAGATTTTTTTTAAAAATAAATCAACACCGGCTTTATTTAATACGGCGTGTTTGTTGAGGAAGAAGTTGAAATTGGGATCTCATTTCTCGCTTATAAATTTTAATATTGACATATTGTCTTCTTTGTCAACTCTCATGTACGAAATATTAACTAATCAATGAAATATTAACTAATCAACAATGGATTTGGTTGGCGTATAGAACACTGAAAACAACAAACCATTAATTTATTTAAGACAGGATCAAATAAGGACAGATTCTTAAAGTGTTAAACTAAATCAAATTAATCAATAACAATAATAATAACGGTAGTAATAACATTTTGTTTTCAAAATTTCAAAGGATACCAATGATGTCACATATATACAAACATAAATTTTTTTTCGGAAGATGAAAATAAAGCTTATTATTTTTTTTTTGGAAATTGATTACTGTCATCTGCAATTTTGTCATCCCTGCAATCGCTAAATATAAAGTGAATATATACAACAAACAAAGTGAACATATAAACGATCTAAGTGAACACATACAAACAAATTAGTTCAATGAAAATAAGTTGAATATGCATGTAAACTTCTGAACAAGTGATAACAACACTTATTTGTTTGTAAGTGTTCACTTAGATCGTCTATATGTTCAACTTATTTACTGTATATGTTCACTTTATATTTAGCGATGGCTGGGATGATATATTGACACTTATAATTCTTGTTTTCTTTTATTAAACGTAAGATGAACTTCCTCTTCGTGAACGACCAGTGTTGAGAGAAGAGAGGCCTTATTTCATCATTTTGAGCCAGATGACTCGGCCCATGAACGGCCTGCAAATTCCTATCCTTCCTTTCTAGTTTTTTTTTTTTTGAAGGGTTTGACCGTTTGACAGCGGCTGTCAAACAATTCCTTTGTAGTTTCTACTTTCTATCTCCTCCATTTTTTCCTTTACACGGAGAGTCGGAGACTGGAGAGTGGAGACACGCTTATCTTATCTTGTCTACCGACTACTGAGCACTCGTTCCCCAAAAATCTGCTCGCAAATTCCGTAATAGGGATTTGGGTTTGTTGTGGTCTCTCTCTCTCTCTCTCTCTCTCAATCACTAATTATCTCTCCTATTCATGCTCATTGTACCCAAGGTACTTGTGGAAATGTTCTTTCAAGGGTGAAGGTTGCACGACTGCCTTCTGATCTGCATTTCAGGTGCGTTACGTTACTTGTATCAATTTCAGCTTTTTAGTTGATTCCACTAGTCATCCAAGTTTAGTAAATTCCTATCAATTTGTGATCTAAAACCTTAGGTATATCACTATATCAGCATGCACACAGACTATTAGAAACACATAATTTGATTAATTAAGCCTTTTTGTTCATTGTCTAAACTTAATTATTCATTTTCTTGCAATCACAGTACGTACAAGTACAGCTGCATATATACCTCTATCCTCATCATGTAGACTCTGCTACAAATGCACTGGTCCCTTTATATATACACAGTATGTTGGCACAAGATGGACATGATTTACTTCAATAAATAGGCTAGATCTTATATGACATTTGATTAGTAGAGCTGCTTTTACTACTGTTATTAGAAGGTTCAGATTCCTCCAGAAGATGACAAGATTGGACAATTTTAATAACCAAAATGCATTGTTTTTCACAATCTGTGTTGTTTATGTGCTGTCTATGAATGCAGTGGCAGAAAAATAGACGGGCAGATTGTCGCTTCGACAGACAAGAGTGAAAACCACATATGTTTAAGATGGTCCATACATCGTCTCTTACCCCCTTCTCTTCACTGTCACCTACAGCTTCCCAATCCCAATCACAGACCTCACTTGCTTCTCGTCATAGCCTCTGCCTTGTCTGCTACTCAATACCCCAATCCAAATCTCCACCCCACAGAATCACTAAGAAACCAAAACCACCATCCACTACTACCAACTACCCTAGTAAGAGCAATCTTGGCGAGATTCCGATGAAGCCGTCGCAGGACCACTGCAAGCAGAAGGGCAAGCTGGAGCAGGAGGAAGGAAAGCAACACCGGAAGGCGGGTTCCATTTCTACTCAAGAGGCCATTAAACGGTTGCACTTTTATTTGGATTTTCCAGACACTCTAGCGTCGATTCGAGAGTTCAATCAGCTCCTGTCTGCCATGGTACACGCCAAAACCTTAAGACATTACCCCTCCATCTTTTCCCTCTACAATCATTTAACAGAAACTCTAGGAATTAGTCCAGATAAATATACCTATGGGAACATGATTAGTATCTGTGCCCAGATGAATCGGCTCAACCTAGCTTTTATGTTTCTTGGGAGGCTTCTAAAAGAGGGTCACAAACTTGATGCGATAACATTTACTCCACTACTCAAGTGCCTCTGTTCTGGGGATAGGATCTGGGAGGCAGCAGTCATGTTGCTTCACAAAATGCCTAAGCTGGGAGTCGTACCCGATAAACGCTCATATAACATTCTTATCAAGGGACTTTTATCTTATGGTAAGACCGAGTTAGCCCTTCAGTTGTTTTTTAAAATGGTTAAAACTGGTGGTGAGTGTCAACCAAACGTGGTCTCATATACTACTATAATTGATGGACTCTGTAAGGAGAGTGATCTCACTAAGGCATTTGGTTTGTATCGACAGATGTATTCTATGGGGGTTAAACCTAATACTGTGACATACAACTCATTAATCGACGGTGTTTGCAAGGACGGTGCACTAGATAGAGCAGAGAAATTGTTGCTGACCATGGTTAATGAAGGGCACGAGCCAAATGTCGTGACTTACAACATTTTTATAGATGGTCTGTGCAAGCATGGTGAAATTGAAAGCGCAATGGAACTGCTGCATAGGATGAAATCTGAAGGGCACAAGCCTAACGTCGTGAGTTACAACATTCTTATAGATGGTCTATGCAAGCATGGTGAAATTGAAAGGGCAATGGAACTGCTGCATAGGATGAAATCTGAAGGGCACAAGCCTAACGTCGTGAGTTACAACACTCTTATAGATGGTCTATGCAAGCATGGTGAAATTGAAAGGGCAATGGAACTTCTGCATAGCATGAAATCTGAAGGGCACAAGCCTGACGTCGTGACTTACAGCATTCTTATAGATGGTCTATGCAAGCATGGTGAAATTGAAAGGGCAATGGAACTGCTGCATCGCATGAAATCTGAAGGGCACGAGCCTAATGTCGTGACTTACAACATTTTTATAGATGGTCTGTGCAAGCATGGTGAAATTGAAAGGGCAATGGAGCTGCTGCATAGCATGAAATCTGAAGGGCACGAGCCTAATGTCGTGACTTACAACATTCTTATAGATGTTCTGTGCAAGCATGGTGAAATTGAAAGGGCAATGGAACTGTTGCATAGCTTGAAATCTGAAGGGCACGAGCCTAATGTCGTGACTTACAGCATTCTTATAGATGGTCTGTGCAAGCATGGTGAAATTGATAGGGCAAAGAATCTGCTGCTTTGCATGAAATCTGAAGGGCACGAGCCTAATGTCGTGACTTACAACATTCTTATAGATGTTCTGTGCAAGCATGGTGAAATTGAAAGGGCAATGGAACTGTTGCATAGCATGAAATCTGAAGGGCACGAGCCTAATGTCGTGACTTACAGCATTCTTATAGATGGTCTGTGCAAGCATGGTGAAATTGATAGGGCAAAGAATCTGCTGCTTTGCATGAAATCTGAAGGGCACGAGCCTAATGTCGTGACTTACAGCATTCTTATAGATGGTCTGTGCAAGCATGGTGAAATTGATAGGGCAAAGAATCTGCTGCTTTGCATGAAATCTGAAGGGCACGAGCCTAATGTCGTGACTTACAGCATTCTTATAGATGTTCTGTGCAAGCATGGTGAAATTGAAAGGGCAATGGAACTGTTGCATAACATGAAATCTGAAGGGCACGAGCCTAATGTCGTGACTTACAGCATTCTTATAGATGGTCTGTGCAAGCATGGTGAAATTGATAGGGCAACGAATCTGCTGCATAGCATGAAATCTGAAGGGCACGAGCCTAATGTCGTGACTTACAGCATTCTTATAGATGGTCTGTGCAAGCATGGTGAAATTGATAGGGCAATGAATCTGCTGCATAGCATGAAATCTGAAGGGCACGAGCCCGATGTCCTGACTTACAGCATTCTTATAGATGGTCTGTGCAAGAATGTTGAATTTGAAAGGTAAAAGAATTGGTGCATAGCATGATTCCTCAGTGGTACGAACCTAATGCGGTTACTTACAGCAATCTTATAGTTATTCTGTGCAAGAATGGCGAAACTGCAAAGGTACAGACTTTTTGTGTAATCGAGACTTAAATTTTGAAATTTTGACATGCATGCACGTCGTACATGAATGTTTTCCTTATAGTATACATTTAACTGGCTCTCAACTCACTGCATGTATTGCGTGATGTTTTTATGGCCAAGGGATCTGTCAATTATTTTTAAATTTTATTTGCTAAAAAATCAAATTATTATATCGTTGCAAGGGCATTTACCAGATTTCTATTACTTTTGTGATGCGCTGAAAATTGTTATACTATCTGGTTTATATATTTTCTTGAGAATTTAAAATTTTGTTCTGCACAAGGGCTGATACAAATTCAAAACTATAGTTGTAGTGAATCAAACAGATGAGTTTATTTCAGATGTATACAAGATGACATCGTGACGAAGTTCATTTTTTATAAAAACATATCGACAATGTTTTTTTTTTTTTTTAAAAAGATACCAATTTCTATATAGACTAATATGTTTATTACAAGAAACGCAAAATGGTAAACATAAGAATTTGAAATAATATTTATCTGACTACAAGTTTTCGCCATATAAAAATTAAAACAAGAACTGATAAAACGGAAAGTAAAATCTTTGCAAAATACTGATGGCTGAGTCATATTTGTCAATGTTACTTCATGTTTATCCCAAATCTTTGCACTGGTGCAGTCCTGTATGGGTCAAGAATGTGGTCCCAACTGCTATGGGGAGGGATACACTAGGAATTATCTATGAAAGGGGTTTTATAGGCACATACCAGGACTGGTGCGAAGCATTTTCGACATATCCGAGGATATACGACCTTATACATGCCGATAGTGTTTTGAGTATCTATCAGGAGTTCAGAACAGGTAATGAAATGCTCCAATCAGCACTACTGTTCAATTATGTTTTTTTCTGAGGGAAATTTCATTTGTTGGTACATTAGTGTTTAATATGAGTGATTCGTACCTATAGTGAACCAAATCAATGCATACTGACACTTGACCAAACTCATACAGAACCCAGCCTGCTACATTCTGGTATTAATAGTAATAGGGTACTTGAGATGAAATACGGGTACCAATTTGCCATTAATAGGGTACTTGAGATGAAATATACTCCCAAGTGAGATAAACGGCTGTAATAAGGAAATGGAGTCTGCATATATTGATTGGTAATTGAGGTTGTTCTCAAACAGGCATATCAGAGCTTTATACTGTCAGGGCCAATGATGACTTTATTGCATCAAAATGTGATAGTAAAGCACTTCTTATAAAGTAATTTCCATCCAAACTTTTGTTTTAGTTTT
Organism: Rhynchospora pubera; assembly: GCA_028095005.1. NCBI lineage: Eukaryota > Viridiplantae > Streptophyta > Magnoliopsida > Poales > Cyperaceae > Rhynchospora > Rhynchospora pubera. The sequence goes on from CM051459.1 coordinate 77,462,910, forward strand.
TTTTAATTGCATACTTAAGCATAATCTATGTGAACTTCTTCTAAATTTACCTTCTAAGTATATACTAAGTGACCAAATATTATAATTGTAAAATACCTCTCTCAGAAAAGTCGACAAAGTTCAGAAAACCATTAGCTGAATTGAGAAATGTTCAATTATTTCTGTACATTTATACTACTAATCTTTTTATTGACAATGGCCTCACACCTAAATACAGATATGACAAGCAAATTTTTTATTAAAATGAGGATATATCGTATTTAGATGAAATACGCTCCCAAGTGCAACAGGTATAAGTTATCATTCAGTTTGTTAAAATTCCATTTGCTTGAACATTTGAAAGTTTTTTTCGCAGCTGATAATGTTTGCCACATTTTACTCAACCCTTTGTGCTAGAAACTGATGCATGTGACAAGGGTATTGGTGCAGTCCTCATGCAAAATAGGCGACCACTAGCTTATTTGAGCAAAAGCTTTGGTCCTAAGAGCATTGGGCTTTCAACTTATGAGGAGTTCCTAGCATTATTGACTGCTGTTCAAAAGTGGAAACATTACCTCATTGGAGGACAGTTCATTATCAAGACTGACCAAATTGCCCTCAAGCATTTGTTGGAGCAAAGGGTAAACCATGCCATGCAACACAAAGGCCTTTGCAAATTGATGGGCCTAGATTACAAGATAGAATACAAGAGAGGAGTTGATAATAAAGTGGCAGATGCACCGTCAAGAAGAGAGGTGTATCCTGAAACTGAAATGCAAGTTGTTGCTGGGGTGCATCCTGAAGTGCAATATGGAGTGCAGGCTAAGATGTAGGTTGTTACTGAGTTGATACCCCAGGAGTTACAAAACATGTAGGAAAAGGAAGAACTTGACAAAGACAAGTATTCTTTTCAGCAAGGCCTGTTCAGGTACAAGAATAGAATCTGAGTGGGGGCCACTAATGGTTGGAGAATTAGGCTGGTGAGGGAGGTGCACTCCACTTGCATTGGTGGTCACTCATGAGTGCTACCAACCTACCAGAGAATCAAGAAGATGTTCTATTGGCCAAAGTTGAAAGAGATGGTGCAGGAAGAAGTGAAGAAGTATGAAATCTGTCAACTAAACAAAGGTGAGCATGTGCCAATTCCTGGGTTGCTTCAACCAATACCAATTCCTGATAGAGCATGGCAAGGGGTTAGTATGGATTTCATTTCAGGTTTGCCTAAATCTGAAGGTATAACAGTGATTTTGGTGATTGTGGATAGGTTCACTAAATATGCACATTTCATCCCTACAAGGCTAAAGATGTGGCAAAGTTATTCATGGACAATATTTACAAGTTGCATGGGTTGCCAATGTCCATAATAACTGATAGGGACCCCTATTTACTAGCTCGTTTTGGAAGAATTTGATGGAGGGTCTGGGGGTAAAACTGAACTTTACCACTGCATATCACCCACAATCAGATGGACAAACTGAAAAGGTGAATCAGTACATTGAAAACTTTCTTAGATGCATGGTCTTTGATAAGCAAAAATAATGGTGCAAATGGGTATCTCTGGCCGAACATTAGTATAATACAAGTTTTCATTCAAGGCTCAAAACATCACCTTTCACGACTTTGTATGGTTATGAACCGCAAGAGTTACCAATGCTAGGTGCATCCAAGGAAGGAGAAGGGAATGCAGGTGAACTGATTGAAAGAAGGCAGACTACCCTCCAAGTGCTTAAGGAAAATCTGGAAAGAGCACAGAAAAGAATGAAGAAAATTGCAGATTTGAAGAGAAGTGAAAGGAGTTTCAAGGAGGGAGACTAGGTGTACATGAAGCTGCAACCATATAGACAAGTGTCTATAGCTGGTCATGCAAACTCCAAGCTCAATCCCAAGTACTATGGGCCCTATGAGATTCTTGAAAATGTGGGTGAAGTGGCATATAGATTGAACCTGCCACTTGGGTCTTCTATACATCATGTACTTCATGTGTCTTAGCTTAAGCACAAGTGTGGTGAAAATGAAATTGCATCACCAAGGCTACCAGTGGTTGGCCCAGATGGGGAAGTGAGGATAGAACCAGAGGTAATATTGGCTAGAAGAATGATAAAAAGAAGGAATGTACCAATTGCTCAAGTGTTGATTAAGTGGCTTAACAAATCTGAAAAGAAGGCTACTTGGGAAGATTTTGATGCAGTGAAGGAGAAGTATCCTTATTTGATTCTTAAGGACAAGAATGCTTTTAAAGGGAAGGGAGTGTTATAGCTTGAAAATGCATCTCAAGATGCAGGTGCATCATTGGATGCGGGTGCATCCTATAATATACAATTGTTGTAGTTCATTTGCATAAGTGTACATGTGCGAGCGCATTTCTTGAAATCTGTGATTTCTATTGTCAGATCAAGTTAGATCGTGACAACATCAAACTACTTCTTTTTAGAGAAATAATAAAACAATTCTTTAAGATACTATAGAGAAAATAAACTGTGAAAATAAAAGAAAAAGTAACTTTGTCTTTACCAGTGAGATTGTTGTGCATTGATGCAGAAGTGACTGCCACATGCATCCAGTAGTGATCAACATTGATGTAGCTTGACAACATCTCTTTGCAAAGAACTTGTTGCTGCCTCCCAACTTATTTTTTCCTATCATAAAAAAAGTTAAATATATCTTCAACAATCATAGCCCATAAATCAAGAGCAAAGACTACTGAAATGACATTGGATTGGTAACATGGCACAGAAATGATTAAACTTGAAATAGTTATATAATATATCACAAAAGTTTGCACGAATTAAAATTGCCAATTTTTTCTGCAAAATAACATAAGAAATGAAATACCAATCTACATATGGAGTGAAAAAAAAAAGTAATGGCGAAGCAATATAGAAATCTTTGGACAAAATAAAAAATAACAAATGGAGGAGAGAGGAATGAAGACTCTAAACTCATAGATAATGACCGGTGCACATGAAATCGAAAATTATATTTTTCACTAATTCACTAAGCACAGTTATAAAAAATATTTAGTAGAGATAAGGTGTATGGTATTATTTGGATAGGACATACTTGAGCAGCCTTTATCTCATCGTAGGCAGCTACCTCCTCCAGACTGATAGTGAGGTCGACTACTGACACATCTATAGTCACTACCCCAAAAAGAATTTTTAGTACTGGACCATTAGTACTTGTTTTTAAGAAAACCGGTATTAATAATAAATCATGGCAATTTTGTAATTGTCAGACTTATTATTTAGTACCGGTTTTTTTAAAAAACCGGTATTAAAAATCGCTAGAAAATGAAAAAAAAAACAGTTTTTAAATTAGTACCGGTTTTTTATAAAAAATCGGTACTAATATATTGATTTTTAGTACCGGTTTTTTATAAAAAACCGGTACTAAAGTGCCGACTAAGAAAAACAGTTTTTAAATTAGTACCGGTTTTTTTAAAAAACCGGTACTAAAAATCAATATATTAGTACCGGTTTTTTATAAAAAACCGGTACTAATTTAAAAACTGTTTTTTTTTCAGGCGATTTTTAAAACCGGTACTAAAAATACACAGATATTTTTACCGAATTATATGTCTTCCCTTCACTATTAATTCCTTTGCCTCTCAAGCTCTTATACCACTGTTCTATCTCTTAAGGTCTTCCTTTGCCTCTCAAGGTCTTCCTTCACTATTCCTTTGCCTTCCAAGTTCTTATACCACTGTTCTACCTCATTGATACGATTAGGTCGCGTGAGTGGGACGTGGTGGAGATGGCATGGATTATGCTACGAATTGATTACTCAATTTATGGACGGGTATGTATCTATTCCTTTTTTTCCTCAATTTATTGGATAGTTGAAATCATGTATGTTTTATACAACAAAAGAAAATCCGATTTGTCTCAAAAACTGCAACCTAACTGATTTATAATTTTTGAGTAATATTCGGTCATTGTTCTTGATTTTATTTTTTTTCCTTATTCTCTTTTAGCATGCATGTAGGATAAAAATATTGTCAGAATTCATTTATTATGAGAGGGATATGTGGGTAATGAATAATGTGAACTACTGCAAAATTAGCATATTAAATGTGACAGATTTAGTACCGTATTAATTTTTTTTATTTTTTTTAAATTAATTTAGTACCAGTTTTTAACTAAAAAACGGTACTAAATTAATTAAAAAATTTCGGCTTTTTTTAAATTAATTTAGTACCGGTTTTTAGCTAAAACCCGGTACTAAAATTTATTTTTTTTTAAAAAAATGAATTTAGTACCGGTTTTTATTTAAAAACCGGTACTAAACTTTTAAAATTAAATTCGGGTTTTTAACTTAATTAGTACCGGTTTTTTATAAAAAACCGGTACTAAATTGTCACACCCCGACACATAGGTCTTGACAATCCCCGCCGCGAATACACAATCTCTGTGCACCCGCAAGGCGTTTCCTTACTAATTACAAGGGTTAAGTTCCAGCTTACCATGATTTACCACATTGTCTCCTATGACTCATTGAGTCATCATGGCAAGACAAATTTTGGCTTAACTTCGCTTGACTTGATCGATCTTGTCTCTGCAACCTGGAATCCACATCCATTGTGGAAAACATGCAAAAGCACGGAATGAGAATTAAAATTCTCAGTGCAGGTTTTAGTTCCAGTACGTGGATTTAAGCTAAAATCCAAATTCTAGAAATAATACCCATGAATAAATAATTTATTGATTAAACATGATTGTAAAAACATTATATGCATTTAATATAAACAAGGCATGCATGTGTCAACTTAAATGATATCAATTGCAATTCTTCGTTTAAATCATGATATCCAACATATGACCGTAATTGAAATCGGACGAAATCACAAAATCTGACTATGACAAAAGTCATATACATGTCGGAACTGAACACGTGGCACGAATCCCATCGCAGACAACACATGTCTGGATATGATAGGAAACTGAGCGTGTCAGGGGTCCGAACATGGCAGAATTGAGCATATCATAAATCTGAACAAATCACAAATCTTCCCCTAACCCGAGGGCAGTCAAAAGAGGATTCCAAATCCACATGTCATTAACATAATTTCATAATCATAATCATTTTCACTCAGGACTCCTAACCCAACCGGTTGGGCAGGCAAAAGGAGACCTCTCCCTAACCCGAGGGCAGGCAAAAGAGACTCATCTCTAACCCTGGGCAGGCAAAAGGGAGTTCCAAATCCGCATAACGCTACCGAACTGGCCGAAGCCGGGGGCCAACCGACTCCGGAGAGTGATGCAAACATATCAAATCACACATATCAAGTACATCATATCATATCTCATTTATTCATTCACATCATTTCATTCCTTTCAGTCAGATCATTCATAAGTCGGATCTATCAATAGCAACGACATTTCCAAATATCTGACTTTTACTTATCAAATTTCTCAAAACTGAGAACATGCCTTTCAAAATGCAGTTTTATCAATAATTGGGCACTATCATGTAAAAATGTTTGAATACGGTCATGCAGGCAAACAAATTTCCAATATGCATATGAATAAAACATATTTTATTAATTACTTAAATTTTAACAAAAATCCAACGTAATTCCGCACCTGGATAGTAGAAAGCTTAAACGTAGTTTCTCGATATCTCATGATGGTTCGGATGCTTGACGGCCATCATACTTGGGTTCTCTCCCTTAACGGTTTGCTAGGCTTGATAGTCACGTGTTAAATGATTCTAGTTCGCTTTTCCTAATAAAACAAGTGACTTTCTTACTAACCGTTAAATACATAAAGTAACCTAAATAACCTAATTATTGACGGTTCTTGGGTTACCATACTGACGGCCTAAATTAACCAGACTGGTTGATATTTGGATAGTTAGATTCAGATTATTTATTTAGAGGATTCTGTTTTAAAATATATTATTAAGTATTTTATCTTATTATTAATAATTGGTTTTGACTTTCCAGTCATTAAGAGTTTATATTTATTTTTTTATTATATAAGTCATGAATTATATTTTAGAATGAAAATATTCACTTATTTATTATATAGTATTTCTCCAACATTCATTTAGTTGTGCAATATTTGATTTATTTCATTAATACTTAATTAATTAATTTGCATTGCTTAATATTTATTAAATTATTTAGCTATTTGTTATATCGAGAATTTAAATCAGAAAATTATAATCCAAAATCAAGAAAACAATTTGGAAATAGAAAATTAAAATCAAAATTATTTGATTGGTTTGTTCGGGATCAGAAAGTCGGTGATTTGATTGTCATTGTATCTGTTTTTGACTCACTCGAACTATTATCATCATCTCCCGAAAAAATAAAATCGAATCCCACTTAATTAAAGGAATACCCAGTTATTGCTAACGACCTTTCCTATAATTAATTACTAAGCATACTAGTTAATTAACTTAATCTTTGATTAAGTTTAAGATTAAATTTAAGTCCAATTTCTGCACTGGGCCGAGCCCAAAATCAAATTTCTGTAATGGGCCAGCATACTTTTCCTTTAATTTCGGCCAAAGCCCAAAAGTCAGCCCATTAAGGCCCATAATCAAACGTGGCTAAGTCAGGTCAACCTGACCCAGTTGACCTGAGCCAAGCTTAACGGGTCCGACTTAGATCCGCTAAGGAGGGTCTGGATTCGACCCGTAAGGACTGTAACTTTTATCCAGAGGCCCCTGAATTCATTTTATTCACAACCAAGTCCTTTTCTTCACAAAGAGGCCCCCAGAAATTACAAACAGGTCCTTTTTTCTCATATTTTAGTCCCTGACTCAACGTCACAGCGTAGCAGTATGTACCAGTGGTACATCGAGTGTACCAGAGGCTGGTACCAAGCCTTAATTCCCATCGCAAGGCCTCACAAAGTCTCCGTCAGTGCCCAACCACGAAAACAACCTCAAACTTAAACAATTTGACTTAACAACAGTTAACAGAGCTATAACTCACAACAGTTAGGGTTTTAAGCATTAAAAATCCAAAATTTGGGGTCATCAGACTATCAATTTCATTGTTCAAGGTCAACACAGCATCAATTAACACTTAACATTCAAATTTCCCAAACCAGGTTTCATCCCAATTCAAAATCGAAAATCTCAGAATTCAAATCGAATCCTAACTCAGAGGAGAGGGATATACCTGAGATCTCCTGCTGTCGTCCTCTCCCTCTCTTTCCCTTCTTCCTCTTTCCTTTACTTTCGGTGGAACCCTAACCTCCCAGCCAAGGTCCCAATGGAGCTCGAGTAAGGCATTTATAGGTGGAGCAGAAAGAGAGGAAAAGAGAGAGGGGTTCACGGCAGGGATCTCCACAGCACGAATCTCCTCAAGGGTCAAAGCTTCAACACTTATCCACCTCTCTCGTGGATAAGAACAAGAGGAGGCAGCCAATAGGAGGTGATCGACTGTGGCATGGTGGGATTGGCTAGCCACAGTTCATCCGCCTCAATTTCTCGAGAGGAGTTTCTCGTCGGAGAAGACGAGAGAAGAGAAAGAATCGGACGGAGCGAACAAAGAGAAGGGAAAAGGAAAGAGAAAGGAGATGGTGCCACGGGAAATCCGATTTTTATTAAAAATTTACCCATTTGATCCTTTCTGGCAGAGACTTTGTGGCCAAGGGTGCCGCAACTCACATAAAGTTATTTAATTAATTGTTTTCATTCAAATTTAATTAGTCTGATGTTAAATTTCAGTATTAATTAAACTTTGATTTTGCTAGAATCATGTAGATGATTTTTAGAAACTACAGAAATTAAAAGATTTCGATTTCGAGTGAATTTTACTGTTACTATTTAATTAATCGTTTAAGATTATTAGTTTTAGAATTTTGTTTATCTCAATATTATTTTTAAAATTAGCCTAACTGTCATAATTAAACTGGATCTGGTATTCCTACTATGTTACATTCCACCCCCCTTAAAAGAAATTTCGTCCTCGAAATTTCAAAGGAAGAGTTAAGTTTTATATATATTTGTGATTAGTTTCATCATGTTTTAACTTGATTTAGTATCGTTCCACTCTATTCTCTTTATTATTTTGGTTCCGCTTAGTAATCGTTTTTACCTCTTGGTTGTTGGTACAAATATATCAAAGTATGACTTTAACTTTCTTGATGGTCAGTCAAGGAAGCAAAGTAATACTTGATATATAAAAGTTTAATATCAATATTGGTGACCAGCCAACACAGATTTCAATCTTCGTACACAAATATTTTAGTGTCTTTATTAACTGTTGAATTTCATGGTAGTTGCTTTCTGTATATTTTGGTATGAATAGTATCTTTAATTTTGTATTTATTTATTTATATCTCCTTTTTAAGATCAAATTTGAATCTAGATTGTTGATTCTCACAAGCAAGATTTTTGAGATTTAGTGATGTTTTGATTTCGGAATAGACTTATCTATCTTATTTATTTCAGCATACATATTCCAAATAAACGAATGGACAGGGTAATCTAGTGTTGGTGAACTCTATTCCAAGTACAAAGGTTTCTTCTAAACAATGGGTTTCGCCTCTCTTACTGACTCAAAGTGAAATATATAATCGATTCTAGTTTCTACTTTCATTATTAAAATTTCCTTCAAAAATGAAAGTCGATTATTCTTGTAAGAATCGATATATTTCCATGAGTCTTAATCATCTTTAAAGAATTCATAGTTTCTTAAGCACGACCGATTTTACTCTAACTTAGAATATCCGTTAATCATATTTTTACGGAATATTTAAGTCATGAGCTTTCTATTAGCTCAATTCACACTAAGAATTCTTAATTTCGAGTCAGGTCATTATATTCAAATAGTTTCAGTCAACAAGAAACATATGATATTCAATAAAGATATAGCATAAGTACTCGCCTTGAGATTAATATGACTGGAATTGGTGTTGAACATTTTTGACTCGTTTCTTGAGCATTTTATTTCTCTTTATTGAGAAATACTTTTAGGTATAACAATTTATCTACACAATAACCCTCAAGGTCATTGATAACTTCCCATCAGACTTGGAAAGTTTATTTTAAATTGTTATTTCCAATTGGTTGATAGTTATAGCTTAATTCTATAAATCTACAATAATTCAGTATTAATTTCAGTATTAATTAAACTTTGATTTTGCTAGAATCATGTAGATGATTTTTAGAAACTACACAAATTAAAAGATTTCGATTTCGAGTGAATTTTACTGTTACGATTTAATTAATCGTTTAAGATTATTAGTTTTAGAATTTTGTTTATCTCAATATTATTTTTAAAATTAGCCTAACTGTCATAATTAAACTGGATCTGGTATTCCTACTATGTTACATAAATATAATATTTTTAGTACCGATTTTTAGTAAAAAACCGGTACTAATCGTGTTTTTCGTCACTTTACAAACCTCCTACTACCGGCTTATTAGTACCGATTTTTTATTGCTTTTAGTACCCCCTATTATTAGTACCGCTGCAAAACCGGTACTAATAATAGATAAAAAAACCGGTACTAAAGTTGAAAAATGGCGTAGTGAGTGGGGATGCGGAATACTATGCATATCAGCTTGCCATTAAAAGCTGGGAGCGGAACACCTTTACAACAACCTATACATTTTTCAATTGTTATAGAGTAATTCCAGTGGAACTTGAACATATCTGGAAGAGAGTCAGGGATTTCAAATCACATTAAAATTTCATTGGCAGTATTTATTACATTTTCATTTTGTTGTGTGTATATGTGCATGTAAGAGAGAAAGAGAGAGTTCCTTGGCAGTACCAGTGCTGCTGGTGATGATGTTGAAGCTGGCACCACGGCTATATCTCCAGTCCTTGCTTGAGGGTCCGTCAACGGTCTTGTGGGTGCCTGAAATAATGAGAAAAACATATAATTGTAAAAAATGAAGCCCCGAAATAAAGTTATACTGTGAGCTAAAGTTGGAAGATGAACCATAAAAATTTTATTGTATTAATTAAGGGGATACTTAATTTGCCCATGTAAATTTTATAATTTTTAATATAATTTCTAACAAAAACTAATCTAAATTGCCTTCATGCTCAACATGACTGAGGGAACTAATCTACTAAAATTTACATAAGCAATTGTCAGAATTTCCTTTAATATTATATACAAATAAGCAGTGGCGGATCTAGGAAAAATATTTAGGTGGGGCTGAGTTCTTCAATAAATCATTTGATCGAACGGTTCTTCTTCTTCTATTCTTCAGCCCCACCTTTGAGTGCCCCAATGACAGAAAAAATTCGTTGGGCTAAAGAGAGACTCCAAGGGCTCGACGGCGGTAGGTGGGGCTCTAGCCCCACCCGCCCCGGTGGTGGATCCGCCCCTGCAAATAAGAGATTTATATATTATATTGTAAAAGTCCAACAAAGAGAAAATAGTAACACTTACCTTACCAACAAAAAAATGAAGAAGAAGTACACAACACGATAGCTCATTTTTACAGCTGAAAGCAACAACACAGACAAATTCTAATTAATTTTAGCAAGTCACGACATTAACTCATACCATCTGAAAGGAACTAATGGGAAAAATGACTTCAGTTAAAAGTAGCAAGAACACAAAGCAACAAATATTTGAGTTCTTAAGCGTAAATTTAATCATAGATCTGTTGTTGAACCCAAAAAAAAAATATGCATCTATGCAGAATTTTGAGGGTGAAGCTGGTTCAACACACCTATGATCTACTCACTTGAGCCGTTGCATCAGCATAACCCTGAACTAACATTCAGACCGAAGCAATATTAAATTGAATAAAAACATTCAATCGAGAAAACTTGAAAACCCAAGAGTGAACATGGTCTGACACCCATGGCATGTTCATGTGAGGTGCTGCATTAGGACCTGCTTGAGCTAACATTCAAATTGAAGTTTTTAATTTCAAAAAGGGAATCAGATTGGATGATCTATTTTTTAACAGTAAAAAGCAAGACTTGATATGTTTTGATTAACTTCAAACCAACATAGCTGATATGCAAGATTAGCAGTTGAGTACATCAAACATCTGCATAACCAAGTCAAGGTAAACAATCAAGTGAAAAATTTATCTTTAGATGACTACATCAAAGATTGACATGAATAAAATCAAGTCAGACCAACTTGCTAGAATCACAAAAATAAAGTCAATCTATAATCTGCAATTTTCTGAATTTCCTCAAAATCAAGTCAATCTTCACTCCTCTCTTTTACTCAACTTCACAGAAATCAATACCAGCATATGATCGATGAACCATCAATCTGGATGGCGAAAATCCGAGCTCGACTGAAAGAGAAAGATGTGATATATTCGTCTGCACAACAGGCATTGAGAGAGGAGAATGGAGGTCTTGAATATTTGGCAACGAAGAGGACCAGCGGTGTTTACTTTTTTGCGCTGAAAATTGGAAATGATGGGGACGGAGAGAGACCGAGAAAAGTAAGGAGACGTGGAACATGGAGAAAAGGCAAAAAAAGGTACAGAGAAGAACGACAAAGCATGTGGCCAAAAGATGGAGGAGACATGTGTGACAATACGGATGAGCAACACGGAGAGAAAAAGAGAGAGGAGAGGTGAGGCGACACTCTTTGAAAAAGCGAGGTGAGAGGATGAGATCGATCAGAAGAATCAACGGACGCGATCACTAACCCGAAACGAACGGCCAGGATAAAAATACTGTGCTAACTATAGTAACCAGCGTTCCCACGCTCAAGTCACGCCTGTCGAGCTTTATATATTTCTAATTTCTAATTTTTTTATTTGTTTCGAGGAAAAGTGGCCTGAAATAGGCCTCCATTGAAAAATAAAAAGTCGATACAATCATCCAACATCCATACTACATACTAAACAAAAAACCAAAAGGGCAGAGAATCTGCCAAACTAAGAGACCTGATTACCCAATTACCAAGACACTCAAACAAGATATTGGCTTTGATGCTACATACTTGCATAGAACGTCTATGACGATATATAGATGGAAAATATGGATGATAAAAGTAAAACTACCTATATATAGAACATGTCCTATTTCTTTGTCGCATGTGATAGCATAAGAAGTTATTAACTTCATTTATTAGTAGTAATTGTATCTGTCAATTCAATGTAATGGAACTTTGTTTTCGAGAACCTTCGTGTTGTTAAGAGTTAAATGTTTTTAATTTTAAGTCATAAAAATTTGAATTATTAATTTGTTTTTTCGGAGTACATGTATAAATAGTTTTTATTCTCAAGGATCGTGGAGTCTTAGTCCAGTGATAAAGAACAATGCATCTTGAATGAAAGATGACATGTTCAAAATCGACTAGAGATCTTTCATAGACATTTAATTTAAAATAAAATTAGAAAATTAGATCCCTAATTTATCTTTGAAAAAACAAAGGATCGTGGAGTCTGGTGTCGTGCGGTACGCTCCAGCGTAGAAAGTCTGGTGTGTTCGAAACAATCCAACGCTATCCAACACTCAATTAAATCGCTCAAATCGCTGCCAGCCTTACTCTCTCCTCTCTCTCTCTCGATTTCAAACCCTAGAAAAACCCAAACCCAAATTCGTCTCTCTTGATCAGATCGACCACTTTGTATTAATCCTCTTCTCCGAGATGCCGTCTCTCCTGCCTTTTTCCCATATGGGTTGTCCATAGAATTTAGATGTTACAGTTTGAGGACATTGAAATGAGGACTGTCAATTTAGAAATCACAAATTGTTTAAGACTACCTCTTAATGTAATAAATCACAAATACACAATAACACAAGTGAGCAAAAGGACCAGAAAAGGTTACCATATGATATGATATTGTCATAGGTCATGACTGAATTGTCCTAACAAATTCATACATATTCTATGCATTAACATGTCTTTACTGGTGCAGAAGATTTTATATTGAATTTTAACAATTTGTAGCTAGAGATTACCCATAATTCAACCACAAACAAAAACAAGCTAAACAAAAGAGACCACTTTGTATTAATCCTCTTCTCCGAGATGCCGTCTCTCCTGCCTTTTTCCCATATGGGTTGTCCATAGAATTTAGATGTTACAGTTTGAGGACATTGAAATGACGAATGTCAATTTAGAAATCACAAATTGTTTAAGACTACCTCTTAATGTAATAAATCACAAATACACAATAACACAAGTGAGCAAAAGGACCAGAAAAGGTTACCGTATGATATTATGTCATAGGTCATGACTGAATTGTCCTAACAAATTCATACATATTCTATGTATTAACATGTCTTTACTAGTGCAGAGGATTTAATATTGAATTTTGACAATTTGTAGCTAGAGATTACCCATATTTCAACCACAAACAAAAACAACCTAAACAAAAGAGACCAGAAATATCACTTGCAGTTATTAGACAGATACAGCGATAAAGCTGATATAATTACAGTATGCATATCCAAAGCAATATGCTTAAAGAAGACAAATTGTATACCAAAAATTCATCACAGTTGTGTCTTCTTACAGCTTTCCTAAGTTCTTTGGTAGCACCTTTTATTATCTCTGCAAGACTCGCATCATCGGAGCCATTAAAGAAGCATCCTCGGGATTTTGCATCTAGCACTAGATCTTTCCAAACGGACTTGCTTTTTGTTAGAGTCGATTCATTTCCTAGAATCCAAAGGCAATACCTACATGAAAAGGTCAACTACACTTGTTCAACTTTAGCAATTTAAACAGTGTACCTGACTCAAATTAACAAAAGCCAAAATGAGAACAGCACATGACCTGTTACTTGGAATTGTGCATTAATTACATTGCATATTTACACCATCTTCTAATGCATGTTATAAAACAAACTCATTAAGGGTGCATGTAATATTGGTAGACATGAAATTAAGCTCTCAAATTTATTGCTATTGTTTTTAGAATAGTAAATTTATTGCTATTGTTATTGCTTGTTTTGGTCCTGTGGACCATATATCATATATGTATCATCCCGAACTGTCAATGGTAATAACAGTGCTCTTTAGGGAAAAAATTTGCCACTAAAAATAACAGAAAGAACATACGTCACCTTAGTCAAGGCTGATCCTTTGATTATCAGACATAAAGCCAATGTCGCCATCTCTATTTGGCCTGACAGTGGACATCAAAATCACGTCAGCCTCTCCTCCTTGGAACCATCTACAGACCTTACCTTCACTGAAATGAACTTAAGCTTAAGATGTCTTGTTCCAAGTCTGTCATGGATGGCGTTTATTTGTGCCGTGTAAGGAAATATTATACCTACATTTACATGTTGCCCAGCAGTCTCTGATGCTGCTGAATATACAAAACATCAAATGCCTTTTGTCAGACTGTGATTGTGCATGTGTGCAACTTCACATACTTTATGAGTAATGCAATCTCTCCCATAATATACTTAAATTAAGAGTAAATGGTGATCGATAAGCAAGCTATTCATAAAGAGAAAGCAAATCAGACAAATTGGATTGGCAAACTGTCTAATCCTAATTAGATGATATATGCACCCACCCATCAGAACTAGAACAAAATTCAAAATTGTAGAAATAAATAATAATAACAAGAAAACTCTTAGGATTACATTTTTGTGAATAACAAAATAAACATGGGATAGTTACTTTACCATTGGCGAGACGTTTAATGATATGATTGACAACCTCAACCTCAATAAAATTCTTGGGACTATGCCCTAGTTGATCAAAAGTCTCCTTGTGCTAGTTGACGCCTCTAATGTATTAAAAAGAAACATTCAATTACAGGCATCTGTCTAAAATCACCAAGACTGGACTGAAGCTAGAATAGTAGAGTTGATGCCTTTCATTAGTTAAAAATAAACATTGTAACAACAGCGGGCCAGCCTAATCTGTACCCTTTTCTTATCAATTACAGCCAAGGAATAAACCATAGCAACCCAAAGTTCAAAATTGACCTTATAAATAAATTAAGACTAGATTGATACAACCAATACAAGTACATTTAAAAAAAAATATTCGACTTCTTATTTGGTTGTTGTTTCATGACCTTGAACCTCCAGAATCCATCCTAATTAATTAAGCTCCACGAGAGATAGTTGCATAAATACTGACTTTTGAAGCATGCACCGTTAGGGAATTTCCCCAGTTTCCCATATGAAGTGTATCCGCTGAAAGCTAGCCCTTAAACATCAAGAGATGAAGTCTCTCTGAGGCATTTTCACTAACACCCGTCTTGCAAGAGTTTCCGTTTTATTGTTGCGTGTGTGTGAGAGAGAGAGAGATCATAAAAGGAGGAAGCGTACTGCGAGTGCGTGAGAGCAATGTTTTCAATACCCTATCGGGTACCGGAAATTTCCGGTAAAACCGGGTATCGGGTCAGACTCCGGTAGGGTAAGACCTATAAAACCCGTTAGTCAAAAATCGGGAAAAACCGGTCAAAAATCGGAAAAATCGGAAAAAATCGATGTATCCGCTCGACCGGTTGTACGTTTTCTTCCTTTCCCTTTCGCTGGGCTTCTTGCTTTTCGTTTGTCAAGAAAAAAATTATTTTGTTTTCTTTCCAAATTCGCTGGGAGTAGAAGGCAAAATCCCTCGGGATGCAGAATATAACCCTAGCAATTTTTCCTTCCGCCTCCACCCTCCCTCCTCTATTGCCTCGATCTGGTACGTTCCCTTCTCCTCTTCAATTTTTCTTTTTTCTTTTACAGTTATGGTTTTTTTTTTCTTATTGTCAATCGATATTGCTCAGGAGATAGGTGTCAGTGTGCAAGAGATAGAGAGAGGAGACAAAGGGTGAAATCGTGAAAGGGGGATAAGCAAGGGAAATGGTTGATAATGGAATAAACCAAAAACATGAAATAAAGCATTTATAAACTAAATTAATAAAAATAGGAATTCATTAGAGTGAATATCTGTAGCAAACAGAATCAATGATAGTCATTTTGTTGAATTTCGATCATCCTGACTGGTACTTAAAAATGGAATCTGTAAATTTCAAGGGTTCAACAGAACTTTTTGTCAAAAAAAAAAAAGAATTCTACTGAACGCAAACAAATCCATCTTGGAAAATTTAGTGAAAATTACTAGAAGGATTTTAAAAATGTGAAATTTATTTTTTTAAGGATCCAATATTCTATGAATGACACAATTCATGCATTGTTAAAAATTTGTTGGTCAGTTTGCATGATTATCGAATACATTTGTTGTCAATTTTACCAGGCCTTGTCTTATAAGAATTACTATATTTATTATATAACCTCCACAATATTTTATTCAAGTTATATTTATTTTACTCACATGCACATAAGTACTATGTAATTTGTAACACTAACTACAGAGGTTGCAAATAATTACTATTTTGCAATTCTGATGTTTGATCACCTGGAACCAAGTTAGTACCAGTTTATAAGTATCTTTATTACTCTTGTTGTTTTGATTTTGGTTGATGTTGTGTTACCGTTTTGTATATTCATGACCTGTACCAGTCCATAACATCTCGTTGTACCATTCTGTCCTCTAAGAAAACAGTGATTTTGTGTTAAATGACATACTGACATGATATTGTGTAATTGTTATTGTTAGAATGGACAGCGCATGTGAGAAACAAAAGCAGCTAGGTTAATATAATCTTTTGGAGGCTTGAGAATTCTACATATTGTAACGTATTCAACAACATAGAACTAGATTATTGTTTGTTTTGGGTTTCTGTTGTATGATCGTAATGTAAGAATATCGTACTTTTAATTTGAACACCATTATTGTTTAGGAATCTACAATTGCTCATCTTTTGTTTGATCTTTATATATATGTTTGTATGTTTAATATATTTTCTTATATTTTAGATAATTAATTAATTAATAATATGACATCATCCGGTTTTTGAAACCGGTAAAACAGGTAAACCGGTAAAACTCCTTACCTTTTGCTTGGCCGGTTTGATGCCCGGTACGGTATTAAAACATTGCGTGAGAGAGTGACGCGGGCAGTGAACAAACGAAGGCGGGCAGCGATTTGAGCGATTTAATTGAGCGGTGCATAGCGGAGAGGAGACTCGCCGTTGGATAGCGTTGGATAATTTTTAACGCACCAGATTTTCGACACCAGATTTGCTTCCAAGACAGAGTGCGTTGGATTAATTTCGGATGATTAAATAATGCAAATGCCGAGTCGTTCTAAACTTGCTAACAAATCATGTGATAACTTTAAAAGATTTTTACCTTTGAGAAAAAAAATACTTGTTATCGGAATAATGATTTACTTTCGATTTGAGATGTGGATATTGCTATAAGAAAGTTACACTTTTATATTCTTTTGAAATAAATAAATTCAGATTTTCAATGTATCAGAACATTAATTGTACCATAATTACATAGGGGGTACTACATCCAAATTAAATATTAAAAAAGTTTTAAAACTAGTTCTAATTATTTTAATTTTTCTTACAGGAAATATATGCGCAATGTACGTATTATGTCCCACCCACGCTGTAGTTTTTATAATTTGGTAGGTTCTACGGCTGAGGTGGCCTGAGATTATTGGTCAAAACAAAACTAAACAATAGACACACAAATGTACAACGATAAAATTAGTATGTGTAAATAAATGTGATATTTTTTGTCTATTTTCTTTGTTCACGAAGGATGATCTTTCAATTAAATTAAATTATTCCACAGCTGTGTTATTAGATAAACACTAGAAATTTCGGAATAAGCCCATAAGAGCTTTCCATATAGCAGCAAAATTGTTTATGTTATATAAATCTAAACTAATAATAGGATTAAAGCATTATGTTTTCACTTTGCTTTTCCATGGCTTTGAAGAGCGTTTTTGTTCTGCTGTTCTTGTCATACACAATTGCAGCGGGTCTAGTAGCACATGTAAGGCATATTTTCTATTTATTTATTTATTTTTCGCACTCATTTTTTTCCCCTTTCATCAGGGTAATATTTGACCTTTTTTTTTTCTTATTTAATCCTTCAGCGTGCAGGATATGTTACATATGATGGGGAATATTATGGTGCTCAAGCTAGAATTAGTGCATGGGGAGTTCCTGATATGGACCCCAATTCTAACTATGAAGTCTCATTATCCCTCGTCAACTTCAATGGCAATGGTAGCCGCATAAGTGTGTTGAGAGTAGGACTCCATGTATGTAAGATAATTTTGAATTGATATATTATTTACTCGTTAACATAAAATAGACAAAAGTTCTTGAAGTATGAGTTGGAAAAAATCCTGAATATTTAATATATGCATTACTTTTCCGTTATGATCAAATTTAAGTATGACGTGATAATTACAGAAAATAAGAAGATTCTACAACAAATTCTTCCTCAGCTATTATCATTTTGGTTGTGATAAGATTTTATCAAATTGAAATAATCCATTGTTTAATTTTATGTTGAAGCGGCCGAGTAGTATTTTAATTTTATATTTTAAGTTGAATAGTTTGTGAAAAATTCCAATTGCGCGTTCACTAAATTTATACAGAGTATTTAAATAGCATGCCTCTTAGCCAATTTCAAGTTGAAGTCGTACAAACAATAAATGTTTTCTCTCTTCTTGACTTTGAGTCTTTGACCAGTCAAACGGTAACCCATACTTAATTATAATTGTATAATTTAATTGATAAACAATGCCATTGAGAAATTTTACCTATTATTTTTTGACTGTGTTAGATCGGTGGAAGAAAATACCAAATTGTTAGTACTAAGTGGAGAAACAAGTAAAACGTTGCATCGCCGTCAAAATCAATTGGGTGATATGATTTATTTGCCAGGACGATGAAGAAGCCACGTTCACTTACTCTTTTTGTTTCAAATTCTAATTCATTTTTCTTTTATGAAGTCTTTGATTTACATAATTGACTTTTAATCCCATATCATGTTTATTTTGTCGGTTCACGTATAAATGGTCATACTTAACAATGTTTATAAATGAAATGGGTTTAATTCGAAAGAGAAACAAAGTATACACTGCACAATGGTTTAATTTGTATATACTCTCTTAATAAATGACTTTTTGGATAAAAAAAAGCACACACACACATCTGATATATAAAAGGATACATGAGCTTGAGTACATGTTCCAAGAGATCCAAAATATATCCTTTTCGAGTTACGTATTTATCGAATTATTCTAACATTTTACTATGGCAGGTGTTTTCTTGGTTATATCATAACAATCGATTACGGATTTTCACGTTGTGGAGTGTAAGTTTATTTTTTGTTCTTTTTTTTTTTCCAAATCATTAGAATAAGTCTAAATTAATATGAATTATCTCTGTATTTGTTACAGGATAATGCCGCTAAAAAAACTGGATGCTACAACACTGATTGTCCAGGTTTCGTTGTTGCTAATTCATCAGCATTTTACCCGGGGCAAGCTATATCTCCTCTTTCTCAGTATGGTGAAACAGATGAATTTATCACATTTAGTATAAGAAAGGTTTCAGTTTTACCTTTTTATACTTAATTTAATATTTCTAACTTATGGTTGCTTCGAATGAACAATTAATTACACATTGTGAATTAGTTATTGCACTTAAATTTTAAAATTTTCCACATCCTATATCGTTCTGGTTATACAAATTGACAAAGTGTTGAACTACTAATTAAGGCCTTTGTGACTCTTTGTGATAACAAAATTGAGATTTATTTTCTTTGTCAATGGTAAATACATTAGTGGGACTCTTTATTAAATTATGTATGTATTTACTGTTTTTTTGAAGGTCGGATGCATTTATTAATTGTTATGTGTCATTTGTTTGCGTATCGGTAGGATACAGCGACGCAGCTTTGGACTTTATACCGAGAAGACTATGGCACGAGTATAAAATTTGGATGGTGGAAAAAGGGCATTCTGGCAGGTTTGGAGGACAAAGCTGATAGCGTGCAATGGATGTCTTTTGTGCAATATCCCAACAATGCTGCAGGTTCTCCGATGGGTAGCGGCCATTTTTCTTCGGAAGGCAAGCACAAAGCAGCGTATATGTCGGACCTCAAACTCTTCGATCAGACAGGAAATGGTGCTGAGAGTCCTAACATATATAATCTGGCAAAGGATGTCGATAAGCCGGACTGCTACACCGCACTGCCTGCTTCAGTTTTTGATGGTGAGTACGATGAGCGGCACAAATTTTATTATGGAGGACCAGCTGGCTGTAAAAATTAAGGTCAATGATAAGACAAATGATTAATATTGAATAAAGTACTCGTGTTTAAAAACTACAGCAAGATTTAGAATTTTCTTTCAACACTATTTTTCGTCTTGATGGAAATTATGGGTTATTTTTGTTCTTGATGATTGCGGTATAATATTCTAGACTTGTATGACCCCGTTTACTGCGTACACCTGGTTTGAATATTTACCGTAAATAAAAAATATCATTCATCATTAATGGAAAAAGAATTTGATAAGGAAACAAAAATGAAGAGACCAAAAGTAAATGGCCAGAAACAATATAAAGGAATTAAAACTGAACTAGAACAAATGAACCTGATTTAGTAGCAAAATCATCAGCGTAACATCTTCAGTAAAATAAATAACTAAATAAGTCAATCAGTTATTCAGTGTCATAGAGTATCTTTCTTTTCTAAATAAAAAGAAGAAGAAGAAGAAGAAGAAGAAGAAGAAAAAAAGATGATGGCCACGATAAGTCGATAACATCTTCAGTAAAAAAAAAAGATGATGCTCCATTATGATTTATCTAAAATACACCAAAGAACATTAAATTTTAAATTATTACTGCACAACCAAGAACCAAATCGTATGTACAAGAACACATCAACCTTTTAAACATCAAGCCCCCCCCCTTCCAACTTGGTCCCAACCTGCATAGAATATAATTTATAAATTTTAAATTAAATTGAAGACATCTAACTTGGTTAAGAATAGTAAGAACAATGCAAGAATATGTACCAATTTGGCAATCACCAGCTGAGGTATAGTTGACGCCTTGCACTAATTCCTCCAATTCCCCATTCAAGCGCTGCAATATGAAAAAAAAATATATATACTCACTAATTAACCTCTCATACTCATCTAATGGGATCAAACAATAAGCAAATTGAAGTTACTCAATTGAATGCTTTATTACAATAGCATTCTAAAATCTAACGATTTGGCTTAAATTGATACAATTAAGTTTTACTGAATAATACGTAACTTCCACGTGAATAATTATTTTGCTTGGGGACCCATTTGCATGAATCTATATCCATAATTATTTTCAATAAGAGAAAGAAATTAGTGTTGATGATTATAAGAAACAGAACAGAAGGATTCTGATGCCTAAATTTTATTCCAAGTTTGTTCTTAATCAAGATTTCTTGTGCAAGTAACTCATCTCGAGGCTCAATTTGAGCACGTATCTTACCTTTTAAAGGATAACTCTTTGATATCCAATGGGAGAGCAACAAAGAGAGTATTAATAAGAGGGCCTGGTCCAAATTCAGCTTCTTCAGCAAATTTCAACAGCATCAATTTCAAATTTGATTTGTCAATTGATATAAGGAGACACCCATTGTATGCATGCCAGCAAGATGATAGGTAGAATTCCAACAAAACTGAATTAAACACAATCGTTACCTGATCAAGAGCAGTTCCGAAATCAAACCTAGAAAGATCGAGTGATTCAGAAATGGCCTCAGCACCTTCAATCGCCACATCCGACCGAGAGAGATCGCTGGAGTGATCGTTGGTAGAAACAGGGGCGAAGAAAGCTGAAGGAAGGTCCCACAGGTCAGAATCGAAGAAGAGGCTATACTCCTCCTCTGGCAAAGGCGGCGGCGGGGACTGACGGACGGCGACGAAGTCATTGCCGGAGGACAATATTTCTCGATTGATTACAGCATGCTACGATAGAGACTGAAGTATCGTCGAAAGGGTTTAGACTTTAGAGAGAGGAGGAGAGTATTGGATGAGGGTATTGAGGGGTATATCGGACGAGAGAATGGGACAAGGAGAGGGGTATATTAGGGAATGTTGAAATACATATCAAATTATAGTATTTTTATTTTCAAAATGTATAATAATTGTATAACTATGACAAATTTCTGAATATAATTGATTTGAGGTGGTATTTTTCTAAGAGTTAAGTTTGGAGTGACATTCTTCTAATTTTAAAATTTTGAAGTGGCATATATCTAATTGTCCCTTTGTCTTTAGACTTGGCGAGTTTGTGGGTTATAACTTAAAAGAGGCCTTAGATTTGATGGATCTTGGTACAACAGCTTCAACTCTTGTTTGTTTGATGGCCCAGTTTGTAATTTTTGTTGTTCTTCCCCCCACGGGCCACGGCCCCATAACTAGGACTGTCAAAACTGGAAAAAAAATGTGATTCCATTCGGTTTTCAGAGCGAAACAGAATGTGACACTAATTTTTCATGTCGTTCTAAATACGGAACGAAAACGAAACAGATAATTATATTATTTTTTTTCAAAATAAAACACGAAAATAAGGAATTATAATAAAAAATAGAAAACAGATTGGAAAACTATTTCATTTAAATGGTTATTTTGTTGGATCTTGGTACAACGGGACGAAAATGATATAACGGGACGAAAACAAAACGGGACAACAGGCCTTAGATTTGATGGATCTTGGTACAACGGGACGAAAACAAAACGGTAATTTTGTTCTGTTTTTTAAATGAAATGAAAACGGAACATGATTATTCCGCGTTCGTTTCACGCATTTGCCAGGCCTACCCTTACCCACAATATTTTCTTTTTTCTTTAATATCCTTCCCCCACAACCTTACTAGAGAGTAGAGACTGATAACCAAATCCAAAAGGAGCTGTATCTCGATTAAATCGAACCATTTAAACTAGAGTTTTAATCAAAAGAGTTCAAGTTTAGCCCATCAAATAGCTTGGCACTACACCTCCAGTAAGATGTATATAATTAATTAGTGTGCAGGTAACGTATATATAGACCAACAGTTCTACAGTAAATTTCTCGTCCGATGTTTAGCGGTGTTCGGAGAATACTCGTTGCATAGTACATAATATAATTTAGATCGCAGAAAGAAAACATTTTCGGCAGCGTCATTTTTTTTAATTCAGGCCCTCATATTTTAAATATTAAAATTTTCCTTCAATGGGACCTAAAATTAATAAATAAAATTCTAAAAAAATCCTAAAGTGTGGTTAAATATCAATTGTATTTCATCGAAGGAAAAACTCCTAATTGTTGAAAGTCTTTGAAAAAAAATCTTATGAAAAAATTTATTTCTTTGACACAAAATTGTATTCCATCTCTATTTATGGTACTCTTGCAATCTTATTTAATAAGTACTCAATTTCACATCCTATTATGATGCGACTTGCAATGAGCATTAGTATGGAATAAAGCAGAAAATATATTTTATTCTTATTTTACTAGGCCAAATTTTCTGACTGCTTTGCTTTGGCTTATCTATATATTAATGTTAAAAGATAAAAGGTTCTTGAAAAGATTAAATTGTTTAGGTGAGAAATAATGGAAGGAGTATAAGTTGGAAATTTATAGTGGAGAATTTTTTTACATAAGTTATGTAACTTTTTTAGATGTATAACAAATTATGCATTATTATGCACTCTCATATACCAGTAGTTTGATTGCATAAAGATTGCATAGTGAGTTATGCAGTCTCTTAGGCTTCGTTTGGATGGTGTGGGAATAAGAGGAATAAGGAAAGAAGTAGGAAATAAGTATTGGGAAGTGTGTAACTTTGTGAAGAGTTTGAATTATTTATAATAAATTTACTCTCTTATTTTCTTATTCCCTAATTCCTAAGGCTCATCCAAACGGAGCCTTAAGACGGAAACAACAGGGTCTAAGAGTGCTGATCGATGGAAGCCGTTTTATTTTTTAATCCAATCTGTTCCAAATTCGATATAACGAGTACGAATATAAACTTTTGTCGTCGCTCATCAGCTAAGAACGCGAATAAGGTAACATTTTTTTTTAGCTTATCGGATAATAATATGGGTAGAGGTATTTTATAACCTATAAGATTATTAAACACAAAAAAGTTCATACGTTAGGGAAAAAGAATTGGTTGATCAAATAGTTCATAGAATTTCATCCGGTCATAATTTTTTTTATTTATGAGGTTAGCAAATGTATAAAATTCCGTTTTTATGATATGTGCCACAAATGCCACACTAAATTATGGAAAATTTAGAGATTTCAAATTTTCTAGCTAAACGAATCATGATCATTCTAATCATGTGATATGTACTATTTTAAGTATGGTTAACTTTTTTAGAATAAAAAAATATTAATAATAATCTTCACGTAATTTATTTTTTGGGAAAAGTTGATATGCTTAACCAAACTTGAATTGTAAACTAGTTAATTACTTAGTCGTCGCGGCTTCGCGACTAGTTTCTATATTTTATATTTTAGTAATCATGGTCAAATTTGACTAATCATCTGTTCTATATTATTAATCATGGTCATACGTTTGCATGTTACTTTTTGGTAAACTTGTGTTTTTAATTTTTGTATACATAATGAAAGAAATGACACAAATGTGAACACATATTAATCGTTTGAAAGTTTTAGGCAAGAGTAATCTGATTTTTTTATTTTCTTCCTAAATGCCTCGACCTAAAAATGTTAAACAAATAATTAAATTTGAAAATTGCTTCTTGCCGTCAATTTTTGTTTCACTTCACAAAGACCATCAAAATGTCCAAAATCCAATAGAGAGAACCAATAGCATTTCATTTACACCTTAGGCCAAGCAACAGAAGGCATTAAACCCCACACCGAATACTGGCCAAGCAATAGAATTAGGTTTTGGTTCAGAAAGGCTAACTGGTTCGGATCTGGACCCAATGGTAAAAAGGTTCATTGGTCCGGTTTTGTATCCAAGACTCCAAGTCAAATAAATAGAATCTAACCCAATCAATTAATAAAAGATCCGAATCCAAAAGGGATATTTTCACATTGGTCCTTCTGATAAGACGCTAATCACACAACTTATATAACATCCCACATAACAACAAATAATAATGGT
The DNA here is from genome assembly GCA_028095005.1 of Rhynchospora pubera. Lineage (NCBI taxonomy): Eukaryota > Viridiplantae > Streptophyta > Magnoliopsida > Poales > Cyperaceae > Rhynchospora > Rhynchospora pubera. Next base: position 77,487,795 of record CM051459.1, read on the forward strand.
TAAGTTCCTGAACTGAACTATTTGACCTATCAGAACTAAATTAATGTGAGTTAAACGTGGTAGTACATTTTTCTTAGAAAATCCACTATTTTCTTTCAAAACGAAAAGAAAAAGTAAGTGATATGTTGATATGCTACTAGCACATAACTAATGACATGAAATTTCATTGATAAAGTAGCGCCTCGTTTGTAATGCTGAGAACATATAGAAAATAAATTAGAAGGAAAGAAATTATAAAAAAAAATACTGGTCATTATTTGTTTCAAGTCGCTCTTCATTTGTTACTGACACTAATCAGGAACTTTGATATAGGTTTCTTTTTAATTTTCTTTTGTTTTACCGGTCATGTAGTTGCAACATTAGAGAACTATTTTCATCTTTTGAGATAAATTAAAACACAATCGTGGTGCCATATAAATTGTAACAATAAACTCTACGCCATATCAATATTAATGAGAAAAGAAGTGTTTTTTTTTCTGTACGATATAAAAAAATTAAAACTTACACGGTTTACATGGGTAACTACCATTAGATCGATACATGCATTGATAGGCATAACAAAGGTACACGACATCATACCTATTAGAACCATCTTGTTTAGTACATCACATTCCATTAATTTGCCATATCATCTCTCGCTTAGAAAGTAAAAGCAAATATTAATAATACAAAAACATAGGATGATGGAAGAATAATATATAGAGAAGCCCTTTGAAAGTTACATATTTATTAGCTGCAAAAAAATTAGGCATATAAAGTGCAAAAAAATTGCAATTCAGAGGAATATTTCAGCATTTCAAACGTTTCTGGATTCATTCTAATTCATTTGATAACAATAATCTACATTTAAACTCTTTAAACTGTCTAAAGTATGATTCTTATGTAATTTATTCAAAATGATCGGATTATACATGTTAATTACGCATATAAAATGCAACTAATTAAATTATGAGCATCATTTGAGCATTTCAATCGTTTCTGTATTCATTCTAAGTCATTTTATCACAATAATTTATATTTAAAATCTTATATTGTCTACAATAAGACTCATATGTTAATTATTCATAAAGATTGGATTATAGATGTTAATTACGTATATAAAGTGCAAATAATGTAATTCTGAGCATCATTTGAGCATTTCAATGGTTTCTGGATTCATTCCAAGTCATTTGAACACAATACTCTACATTTAAACTAATTATACTTTAAATAATAAGATTCATATGTTCTTTATTCAAAAATATTGAATTATACATTGTAATTAGACATATATATTGCAAAAAAAAAAATGCAATTCTGAGGATCAATTTAGCATTTGAATCGTTTCTAGATTCATTCTAAGTCATTTGATCAAATCAATCTACATTTAAACTTTTTATACTGTCTAAAATATGATTCATATGTTATTATTCAAAATTATTGGATTATACATGTTGATTATGAGGATCATATGAGAAGTTCAATTGTTTCTAGATTCATTCTAAGTCATTTGATCAAATGATCTACATTTAAACTTTTTATACTGTCCAAAATACGATTAAATCTAACTCATTTGATCACAATAATCTGGAATTAAACTCTTTATACTTTGCAGAATAAGAATCATATGTTATTTATCCAAAACGATTAGATTATCCATTGTAATTACGCATACAAAGTGCAAATAATGTTATTCTGAGCATCATTTGAGCATTCTAATCGTTTTTGTATTCATTCTAAATTATTTGATCACATAATTTACATTTAAACTCTTTATACTGTCAAGAATAAGATTCACATGTTAATTATTCTGAATGATTAGATTATAGATGTTAATTATGCATATAAAATACAAATAATGTAATTTTGAACTTCATTTGAGCATTTCAATCGTTTTTGGATTCATTCTAAGTCATTTGATCACAATAATATACATTTGAACTCGTTATACTGTCAAGAATAAGATTCATATGTTCTTTATTCAAAAATATTGGATTGTACATGGTAATTACGCATATAAGGTGCGAAAAAAAGCAATTCTAAGGATTAAATGACCATTTCAATCGTTTTTACATTCATTATAAGTCATTTTAACAATAATCTATATTTAAATTTTTTATACTGTCCAAAATACGATTCATATGTTATTTATTCAAAAATATTGGATTGTAGATTTTAATTACGCGTATAAAGTGCAAATAATGTAATTTTGTGCATTATTTGCGCATTTCAATCTTTTCTATATTCATTCTAAGTCATTTGATCACAGTAATTTATATTTAAATTCTTTATACTGTCAAAATAAGATTCATATGTTCTTTATTCAAAAATATTGGATTATAAATGGTATTAGGCATATAAAGTGCAAAAAAATTGCAATTCAGAGGAATATTTCAGCATTTCAAACGTTTCTGGATTCATTCTAATTCATTTGATAACAATAATCTACATTTAAACTCTTTAAACTGTCTAAAGTATGATTCTTATGTAATTTATTCAAAATGATCGGATTATACATGTTAATTACGCATATAAAATGCAACTAATTAAATTTTGAGCATCATTTGAGCATTTCAATCATTTCTGTATTCATTCTAAGTCATTTTATCACAATAATTTACATTTAAAATCTTATATTGTCTACAATAAGATTCATATGTTAATTTTTCATAAAGATTGGATTATAGATGTTAATTACGTATATAAAGTGCAAATAATGTAATTATGAGCATCATTTGAGCATTTCAATGGTTTCTGGATTCATTCCAAGTCATTTGAACACAATACTCTACATTTAAACTAATTATACTTTCAAGAATAAGATTCATATGTTCTTTATTCAAAAATATTGAATTATACATTGTAATTAGACATATATATTGCAAAAAAAAAATTCAATTCTGAGGATCATTTTAGCATTTGAATCGTTTCTAGATTCATTCTAAGTCATTTGATCAAATCAATCTACATTTAAACTTTTTATACTGTCTAAAATATGATTCATATGTTATTATTCAAAATTATTGGATTATACATGTTGATTATGAGGATCATATGAGAAGTTCAATTGTTTCTAGATTCATTGTAAGTCATTTGATCAAATGATCTGCATTTAAACTTTTTATACTGTCCAAAGTACGATTAAATCTAACTCATTTTATCACAGTAATCTGGAATTAAACTCTTTATACTTTGCAGAATAAGAATCATATGTTATTTATTCAAAACGATTGGATTATACATTGTAATTACGCATATAAAGTGCAAATAATGTTATTCTGAGCATCATTTGAGCATTTCAATCGTTTCTGTATTCATTCTAAATCATTTGATCACATAATTTACATTTAAACTCTTTATACTGTCAAGAATAAGATTCACATGTTAATTATTCTGAAAGATTAGATTATAGATGTTAATTATGCATATAAAATGCAAATAATGTAATTTTGAACTTCATTTGAGTATTTCAATCGTTTCTGGATTCATTCTAAGTCATTTGATCACAATAATCTACATTTGAACTCATTATACTGTCAAGAATAAGATTCATATGTTCTTTATTCAAAAATATTGGATTGTACATGGTAATTACGCATATAAGGTGCGAAAAAAGCAATTCTAAGGATTAAATGACCATTTAAATCATTTTTACATTCATTCTAAGTCATTTTAACAATAATCTATATTTAAATTTTTTTATACTGTCCAAAATACGATTCATATGTTATTTATTCTAAAAGATTGGATTATAGATTTTAATTACGCGTATAAAGTGCAAATAATGTAATTTTGTGCATTATTTGCGCATTTCAATCTTTTCTATATTCATTCTAAGTCATTTGATCACAATAATTTATATTTAAATTCTTTATACTGTCAAAATAAGATTCTTATGTTCTTTATTCAAAATATTGGATTATAAATGGTAATTAGGCAAATAAAGGGGAAAAAATGCAATCCTGACAATTATTTCAGCATTTCAATCGTTTCTGGATTCATTCTAAGTCATTTGATGACAATAATATACATTTATACTCTTTATACTATCTAATGTATGATTTATATGTTATTTATTCAAAATGATCGGATTATACATGTTAATTACGCACATAAAATGCAAATAATGTAATTCTGAGCATCACTAGAGCATTTTAATCGTTTCTGTATTCATTCTAAGTCATTTGATCTCAATAATACATATTTAAACTTTATATACTGTCTATAATAAGATTCATATTTTAATTATTCAGAAAGATTAGATTATAGATATTAATTATGCATATAAAATGCAAATAATGTAATTCCGAGCTTTATTTGAGCATTTCAATCGTTTCTGGATTTATTCTAAGTCATTTGATCGCAATAATCTGCATTTGAACTCATTATACTGTCAAGAATAACATTCAAATGTTTATTTATTCAATAATATTGGATTGTACATGGTAATTACGCATATAAAGTGGGAAAAAATAATTCTGAGGATAAAATGACCATTTCAATAATTTTTACATTAAATCTAAGTCATTTCATCATAATAATCTATATTTAAACTTTTGATACTGTCCAAAATACGATTCATATGTTATTTATTCAAAAAGATTGGATTATAGATGTTAATTAGGCATATAAAGTGCAAATAATGTAATTCGGTGCATCATTTCCGCATTTCAATCGTTTCTCTAAGTCATTTGATCACAAGATTCTGCATTTAAACTCTTTATACTTTCAAAAGAAGATTGATATGTTCATTATTCAAAAATATTGGATTATACATGGTAATTAGGCAAATAAAGGGCAAAAAAAATGCAATTCTGACGATTATTTCAGCATTTCAATCGTTTCTGGATTCATTCTAAGTCATTTGATCACAATTATATGCATTTAAACTCTTTATACTGTCTAAAGTATGATTTATATGTTATTTATTCATAATGATCGGATTATACATGTTAATTACGCACATAAAATGCAAATAATGTAATTCTAAGCATCACTTGAGCATTTCAATCGTTTCTGTATTCATTCTAAGTCATTTGATCTCAATACTACACATTTAAACTTTTGATACTGTCTAGAATAAGATTCATATTTTAATTATTCAGAAAGATTAGATTATAGATGTTAATTATGCATATAAAAGGCAAATAATGAAATTCCGAGCTCTATTTGAGCATTTCAATCATTTCTGGATTCATTCTAAGCCATTTTATCGCAATAATCTGCATTTGAACTCATTATACTGTCAAGAATAAGATTCATATGTTCTTTATTAAAAAATTTTGGATTGTACATGGTAATTACGCATATAAAGTGGGAAAAAGCAATTCTGAGGATCAAATGACCATTTCAATCATTTTTATATTAAATCTAAGTCATTTCATCACAATAATCTACATTTATACTTTTGATACTGTCCAAAATACGATTCATAAGTTATTTATTCAAAAAGATTTGATTATCGATGTTAATTACGCATATAAAGTGCAAATAATGTAATTTTGTGCATCATTTCAGCATTTCAATCGTTTCTGGATTCATTCTAAGAAATGATCACAAGATTCTGCATTTAAACTCTTTATACTGTCAAAAGAAGATTCATATGTTCTTTATTCAAAAATATTGGATTATACATGGTAATTAGGCATATAAAGTGCAAAAAAAAGTACAATTCTGAGGATTATTTCAGAATTTCTATCGTTTCTAGATCATTCTAAGTCATTTTATCTCAATATTCTACTTTTAAACTTTTTATACTGTCCAAAATACGATTCATATGTTATTTATAAAAAAAAAATTTGGATTATAGATGTTAACTAGCTGTTGCATCGCGCTTCGCGCGATGAAAGTTTAATTGTAATTTGTATTCATAGCCATTTACTTGGATAAAAAACTGGAAGAACGTAGATTTGAATAGAAAATATAATATAATCCAATCCATAGAAAAGTTTAATTGTAATTTTCACTCATAATGGCGAACTTCCAATTAGAAAAGTAAACTAAAACAAATTCTCATCAATAAAAAAGAAACAAAATAATTTATCATTTAACAGCCTATGAAGAGTACCTTCATCCGTGTGGAGTTGGCACCTTTCTTGTGAAAATGTACTTAAGATAGTTAAAAATCTAAACAAATTAAAAAGCTTCGTTCTCGTTGAATTAGTTATTCAGAAAGGCGGTATGGCATAAAAAACAACACAAATCTAATAAAAAAAGAAAGTACATAAAGAAAAAGAGTTGCTCTTAACATTTAAAATATAGCTATGTCATGACTTCTCAATGCATGGCCTCATTTAAAAAAAATGGAGTTAAAATTTAATGCATTGTCATATTGTGCTCTGAGCTGCCATGGCTTCTCAACGCATGGCCTCTTTTCTTATCCATTAGACAAAAAACATAACTATGCTAGAAAAATACCATGAGCCCTAAGTTCTAATACAACCAATATGAAACATTATATATGATCAGAGTTCGTCATTGCATATTCTATTTTACCAATTATCAGTCCTTGTAAACTACTTATGAGTCCTCGCAAGTTTTCTAGCAATTAAAAATTTCTGATGACACTAAGTAATCACAAACACACAGAATACTGAAGCAAACCACAATGGACATTTTAGGATGTACTCATACCAGGTTATGAGCGTGTGCATTGATAGGCACCAATAAGTAGTTTGAAAGTAGAACTCCTTCCTTAGGAATGTTAGAGCTGCTTTCACATGGAATATCATAGTATTTTTCATTCGTCTCATCCACATGAAAGACAAACAGAAAGAAATAAAAAATCCATAATAAAATAAAAAACTGATTTACTTTTTAGACTGTGAACATAACATATATAACAACTATACAATATCAGCAGATATCTAATATAAATCAGTAAATCTAGTGCATTTTGCAACATCAACTGAAAAGCACAGCAGTGACTCTTATCTTCAATTTGATGAAGAAATAATCAGATAAAGAAATTAAAAACAACCAACCATCTAAATTTAAAAATGAATAAAAAATTTTGTACCTTCTGAAGGAAGAGACTTTTATGTTGCGGATTAGCCTTAGGCAGCCTAAATCGAAAGACGAATGATCCAATTGATGATATCAAAATCATTATAAAAAAATAACAAAGATCTCAGCCTTCGATGTAAAAAATAATGAAGGTCTGAGCCTTTGATTCAAGTTTTATATCAGGAACTGAAAATAAATAGATAATGGAGAGCGAATCAGAGAATGGTACAAAAATTTAAAAAAAGAGACCACGTTAGAGACCCAGCTGTGATCCAAAAATATTAGAGATTAAAGAGATGAAACAGTTTTTAATATTATGCGACATAAATGGATAGATGTGGTACAGTTTCAAATATGCCAATATAATATATATCAAGATTCTTATTAATTGATCTGTAACCAAATAGTTGTAATCTCATGATAGTCAACAAAACCAAGATAATCAAACTCAAGAAATATTTTAAAGGAACTAAGTTAAAATTTGATGATGCAGAAGACAAATTGTACCTTTTTTCTATCAATAAAATATAGGATCGAAAGGTATCATTTATTTGCATGAAGCAATCAGTGTGTGCATGTAATCTCATGTGGTCTTAACCAAGATGAGGTTATTTCATTATCACATGATTTCTTTCATTTTTTTTTTTGTGTAAGGGCAATATAGATATATATATATATATATATATATATATATATATATATATTTTATTGTGATAAGTTGTTTTCTATGTGTGGTAGGAGTAAGCAAACCGACCTTGCTTGATCAGGACAGGTCATGTCTTTGCTAGAGACTGATGTAGTGTCTGATATGCCTGGCGGTGGTATTGAGAGGCCTACAGCTGGTGGTGACTGCTCCACTTGATCTTGTTTGGGTAAGATAAGTTGAGCAGTGACTTTGTTACCAAATGCAAACTATTCAATGTTAAGAACGGTGTGATCAGTAATGGTGGGAAAAAAACAACACGGTGTAGATTAGTATGTGAATTTGTAATTGTTTTAATTTGAAAAAAAAAAAGAAAATTATCATCCGTGTGCTGCTGCAGTTTCTGCACCATCCTTAGTAGGTTCATTCACTGGATGGATATCCAGCAGCAGCATAGCATATGGCAGTACTGGATCATACGCATGATAGCTTTTCTCTTGTATCCTGGATACATCCGGGATCTTTTGGATAGAACAGTGAATACACATGCTTTTCCAATGATGCCTGATTTATCTATTCATTGAGTTTGACCCTGTCATATGTGGAGTACACATGTTAATGGTTCTCATCTAGCAGATCCATTATCAAAACAAAATTGAGGCATACTCATTTTCTACCAATGAAACATATACTATCATTGCAAACAATCAATACGTGAACAACAATATATAAGGAATTTTATAATTTAATATACATAGTAGAAAAAAATGAAGGTAGAAATCAGGATTTAGCATATGAATACCTATTCAAATCTCGATTAAACCGATTGTTTTCGAAAGAACATGAGATATGCCAGAATTAAGCGATATGGACAAAACCTTAGATCATTCTTTCTTAATCAATGATAGCTACCACATAGAAATCAAACAACTAAAGTTTAGTAAGGAAAGCAGAAATAACAAAAAAGATAAAAGAATAAAAACTTAGCTGAAAAATAAATAACAACAAAAAAAAGAGAGGAATAGAGCTTCACTGGCTGTGTTCCGAGCTCTTCTTACCATTTCCCATCTACCTCTTCATGCATCTGTCTCTAGATACGAAAACCTGAAAGAAAGAAAGGCCTATCAACAACCAAAGAAAGTACTATATTGTACTGATTTTCTAGTAACCATGACCTGCACTGATTTTTTGGTAAAAGTACTATATTTATTAAAGCTACACACCTAAACCAATGTTATGTAATATTGTACTTTAAGCTGTACTTAATATACCAATGAGTTTTACCAAATCGGACAATCTCAAAACAGCTTGTGGTGGTGCCTCTTCTTATAATCCCAAATACATAACTTATCTATATGGGGTTCACCAGCAACTTGTTCGACTTCACTGGATGGTCAAACATCAGATTATCATGCTTGTTCCTTTGCGAAATACCACCACATGTCTTGTATAGTCTGAAACCAAACTCTCTTTGTCAATCACATCATCTTCACTTTTCTTGTCCCTGCACAAACCATACTAATATTAGCTAACTCACATTAGCATTTCATTTTGATAAGTTTTAAATAAACTATGGTTCTTAGTGTTAGATATCTGATGATGATATTATGACAGAATAGTCTACCAGCAAACTGAGATTAATTTTGTTTTTTTAATAAAATCACTTATCAAACTAATTTCAATCCATACATAAATGAACTGAGAACTAAATCAGAAAAAGAAAAAAAAAATGTAGCCAGCAAAGCAACTCTCTTGCCATGCATTCATGAACAGAAATGTCTAAACTGTTGACCTGTCAATGTATAAATGCAATTAAAAACTTGGAGCTAATTCGAAAAAGTACGCATATAATCTGTAATCGAAACGCGAAAAGATTCGATCGAATTAAGCACCTTAATAATGATCCAAAACAGACATATCTAAAAGCACCATAGAATGGATCTGCTGACTTGCAAGAACAATATAATTTTTAGATCGACACTAAATTTAGTTAGCACCAATATGCAGGCATGAAAGCACAGTAACAATTTAGCACGATGAAAGATATCAGAAATCTGCTTATTACAAATATAAATTTATCTTTCTATAAATATAACAAAACTAAATTGTGTCTTTAATCAACATAATTGTTAAATTCACAACTTATTGAGAAAATAATAGCACTTCTCATTTAATAACAGAAAAAGGATAGAATCAAGCAAACTCACTTTCTTGATATCGTCATTCTTCCTACATGAATAAGAAAATGAACACAAACAATTAAGCAAGAAAAATATAGATTAAAATATAAGATGAAACCTTTTTTGCTGCCACCCAATTTGCTAGGCATGGCGGTAAATTTAAAAGAGCAGCGATGCTTTTGAACCAAATATAATCCTCTTTTTCTGAAAATTAGGAAAATAAAAATAGAACATGAAACTAAATTTCAATTGATCTATGTGTCTAGAAGCAATTTCATTTGATCTATGGTACATAGCTAGGAGAATTGTGACTTTTACAAAAACGTGATCTAGAGCAAATCAAAAGCAAAAGCACCTGGTGCATACCTGTAGACACATAGATGAAATCAAAAGCACCTGCAAATCAAATCAATAGCGACACATAGATCAAATCAAAAGCACAACCTGTTGAAAGATGTGACCTAGAGCAATTAGAGAAGAGGGGAACTGGAAATAGAGCAAAACCTGTGCGAAGAGAAAGAGGAGGAGCTTGGGAATCAATCCAGCTAAACAGAGGGATTGACTTCCTTGTTTCAGTAATCGCCGAAGCCACTGGAATCGCCAAGAAGAGGAGCAAAGAAGGAGCTTGGTAACTGCCTGGATTGACCTCCGCATCGCCTGGTTGCCAATCTTGTACGAATCAAAGGAGGAGGAGCAGGATAACAGCAAGGCAGGGTTTTACTGCAGAGAGGGGGAGAGAAATTTCGAGAGATCCATCATCCAGGGTCTTCCATAGTGCGCACGAAGGGCAACACTCAGAGCCGTACGCATCGGAATGAGGAGAAAGGACAGAAACCCCAGCAGCTTCGTCCGGAAAAGGGATGGGTTAAGATCAGATACGGCAGGAAAAGGAGAAGAGCAGGGGAGCGGAAAGGGAGAAGCGTAGGAACAGACGGAAGCAACAAAGATACGGGAGTAGAAAAGCGGAAGGAGCGGGTGCAGGACAGAGCTAGTGGAGACGAACGGAGCAGATGAAATCCATCGCAAGTTGAACAGTCAGTCCAGCCGTTGCGATCGGAGATTCACCTACAGTAATTTGAGGGATTGAAATTGAGATACTTACAATTAGGCATTTAAAGTGCAAATAATGTAATTCTGAGCATCATTTGAGAATTTCAATCGTTTCTTAATTCATTCTAATTCATTTGATCACAATAATCAACATTTAAACTCTTTATACTGTCTAGAATAAGATTCAAATGTTAAAATTATTTAAAAATATTGGATTATAAATGTTAATTACGCATATAAAATGCGAATAATGTAATTCTGAGCATCATTTGATTATTTCAATCATTTCTGGATTCATTCTAAATCATTTGATCACAATACTCTACATTTAAACTCATTATACCGTCAAGAATAAGATTCATATGTTCTTTATTCAAAAATATTGGACCATACATGGTAATTAGGCATATTAAGTGCAAAAAAAAAAATGCAATTCTGTGGACCATTTCAGCATTTCAATCATTTCTTGATTCATTCTAAGTCTTTTGATCACAATAATCTATATTTAATCTTTTTAAACTGTCTGAAATATGATTCATATGTTACTTATTCAAAATGATTGGATTATAATTGTTAATTACGCATATCAAATTCAAATAATGTAATTCTGAGCATCATTTGAGCATTTCAATCGTTTTTTGAATAATTCTAAGTCATTCTATCACAATAAGTTATATTTAAACTCTTTTTTCCGTGTAGAATGTTATTCATATGTTATTTATTCAAAAAGATTGGATTATACCTGATGATTAAGCATATAAAGTGCAAATAATGCAATTCTGAGCAACATATGTGGATTTCAATCGTTTCTGGATTCATTCTGTGTTATTTGATCAAAATAATAAAATTAAACCTCCTTTTACTATCTAGAATAAGATTCATATTTTATTTATTCAAAAATAAAGGATTATACATGATAATTACGCATATAAAGTAAATAATGCAATTTTGAGTAACATTTGAGCATTTCAATCATTTTCGGATTCATTTTATGTCATTTGATCACAATAATCTACCTTTATCCACTTTTTAATGTCTAGAATATTATTCTTACATTATTTATTCAAATAGATTGGATTATACATTTCAATTAATCATATTAATTGCAAAGAATGCTATTCTGAGTTCTATTTGAGCATTTCAATCGTTTCTAGATTCAATCAAAATTGCAATAATTTTCATTTGAACTCAGCATACTGTCAAGAATAAGATTCATATGTTCTTTATTCAAAAAGTCATTTGAACTTAATAATCTACATTTAAACTTTTATACTGTCTAAAATATGATTTATATGTTATTTATTCAAAACGATTGGATTATAGATGTTAATTACGCATATAAAGTGCGAATAATGTAATTCTGAGCATCATTTGAGTATTTCAATCGTTTCTGGATTCATTCTAAGCCATTTGATCACAATACTCTACATTTAAACTCATTATACCATCAAGAATAAGATTCATATAATCTTTATTAAAAAATATTGGATCATACATGGTAATTAGGCATATAAAAGTGCAAAAAAATGCAATTCTGTGGATCATTTCAGCATTTCAATTGTTTCTAGATTCATTCTAAGTCATTTGATCACAATAATCTATATTTAATCTTTTTAAAGTGTCTAAACTATGATTCATATGTTATTTATTCAAAATTATTGGATTATACTTGTTAATTACGCATATAAAATGCAAATAATGTAATTCTGAGCATCATTTGAGCATTTTAATCGTTTCTTCAATTATTCTAAGTCGAATATCATGATAAGTTACATTTAAACTTATTTTACTGTGTAGAATTTGATTCATATGTTATTTATTCAAAAATATTGGATTATACATGATGATTAAGCATATAAATTGCAAATAATGCAATTCTGAGCAACATATGAGGATTTCAATTGTTTCTGGATTCATTATGTGTTATTTCATCACAATAATCAACGTTTAACCTTTTCTACTGTCCAGAATAAAATTTGTATTTTATCTGTTAAAAAATAATGGATTATACATGATAATTACGCATATAAATTAAATAATGCAATTCTGAGCAAATTTTGAGCATTTCAATCGTTTTCGGATTCATTCTATGTCATTTGATCCCAATAACCTACTTTTAACAACTTTTTAATGTCTATAATATTATTCTTACGATATTTATTCAAATAGATTGGATTATACATGTTAATTAATCATATAAATTGCAAAAAAATGCAATTCTGAGCATAATTCGAGCATTTCAATCGTTTCTGGATTCAATCTAAGTCATTTGATCAAAATAATCTAAATTTCAACTCATTATACTGTCAAGAATAAGATTCAAGTGTTCTTTATTAAAAAATATTGGATTGTACATGATAATTATACATATAAAATTAGAGAAAGCAATTATGAGGATCATATGAGCAGTTCAATTGTTTCTAGTTTTATTCTAAGTCATTTGATCTCAATAATCTACATTTAAACTTTTTATACTGTCCAAAATACGATTAAATCTAACTCATTTTTATCACAATAATCTGGAATTAAACTCTTTATACTTTGCAGAATAATAATCATATGTTATTTATTCAAAACGATTGCATTATACATTGTAATTACGCATATAAAGTGCAAATAATGTTATTCTGAGCATCATTTGAGCATTTCAATCGTTTCTGTATTCATTCTAAATCATTTGATCACATAATTTACATTTAAACTCTTTATACTGTGAAGAATAAGATTCATATGTGAATTATTCTGAAAGATTAGATTATAGATGTTAATTATGCATATAAAATGCAAATAATGTAATTTTGAACTTCATTTGAGCATTTCAATCGTTTCTGGATTCATTCTAAGTCATTTGATCACAATAATCTACTTTTAAACTTTTTATACTGTCTAAAATATGATTCATATGTTATTTATTCAAAATGATTGGATTATACGTCTTAATTACGCATATAAAATGGAAATAATGTAATTTGTGAGCATCATTTGGGCATTTCAATCATTTCTTGATTAATTCTAAGTCATTCTATCACAATAATTTACATTTAAAATCTTTTTACTGTCTAGAATGTTATTCATACGTTATTTATTCAGAAAGAATTGATTATACATGATAATTAAGAATATAAAGTACAAATAATGCAATTCTGTGCAACATATGAGCTTTTCAATCATTTCTGGATTCATTCTGTGATATTTGATCACAATAATCATCGTTTAACCTCTTTTTACTGTCTAGAATAAGACTCATATTTTAATTAATCAAAAATATTGGATTATACATGATAATTATGCATATAAATTAAATAATGCAATTCTTAGCAACTTTTGAGCATCATTTGATCGTTTCAATAGTTTTCGTATTCATTCTATGTCATTTGATCGCAATAATCTATGAATCACCACTTTTTAATGTCTAGAATATTATTCTTATGTTATTTATTCAAATAGATTGGATTATACATGTTAATTACTCATATAAATTGCAAATAATGCAATTTCTGAGCATCATTTGAGCATTTCAATCATTTCGGGATACATTCTAAGTCATTTGATCGCAATAATCTATATTTAAACTTTATATACTATCTAGTATATGATCCATGTGTTATTTTTTCAAAAAGAATGCATTATACATAATAATTACGCATATAAATTTCAAATAATGCAATTCTGAGCATCATTTGAGCATTTCAATCGTTTCTGTATTCATTCTAAGTAATTTGATAACAATAATTTACAATTAAACTCTTTATACTGTTAAGAATAAGATTCATATGTTAATTATTCAAAAAGAATGGATTATATATGTAAATTATGCATATTAAGTTCAAAAAATGTAACTCTGAGCATCATTTGATCATTTCAATCGTCTCTGGATTCATTCTAAGTCATTTGAACCCAATAATCTACATTTAAACTCTTTATACAGTCTGGAATATAATTCGTATGCTATTTATTAAAAAAGATTGGATTATTCATGGTTATGACGCATATAAATTGCAAATAATGAAATTCTGAGTAATTCGAGCATTTCAATCGTTTCTGGATTCTTTCTAAGTCATTCGCTCACAATAATCTACATTTAAACTCTTCATAGTACATAGAATAAGATAATATGTTATTTATTCCCGAAGATTGGATTATACATGTTAATTAAGCATATAAAGTGCAAATAATGCAATTCTGATTCATTTGAGCATTTCATTCGTTTTTGGACTAAATCATTTGATTACAATAATCTGCATTTAAACTCTTTATACTGCCCAGAATAAGACTGATATGTTATTTATTCAAAACGATTGGATTATACTTGTTAATTACACCTATAAAGTGAAAATACTGTTATTCTGAGCATCATTTGAGCATTTCATTCATTTCTGTATTCATTGTAAATCATTTGATCACATAACATTTAAACTCTTGATACTTTCAAGAATAAGATTCATATGTTAATTATTCAAAAAGAATGGATTATATATGTAAATTACGCATATAAAGTGCTAATAATGTAACTCAGAGCATAATTTGAGCATTTCAATCGTCTCAGATATCATTCTAAGTCATTTGATCCCAATAATCTTCATTTAAACTCTTTATACAGTCTAGAGTATGATTCATATGCTATTTATTAAAAAAAATTGGACTATTCATGGTTACTATGCATATAAAGTGCAACTAATGAAATTCTCTGTAATTTGAGCATGTCAATCGTTTCTGGATTCATTCTAAGTCATTTGGTCACAATAATTTATATTTAAACTCTTTATACAGTCAAAAATAAGATTCATATTTTATTTATTCAAAACGATTGGATTAGACATGGTAATTACGCATATAAAGTGAAAATAATGTTATTCTGAGCATCATTTGAGCATTTCAATCATTTCTGTATTCATTATAAATCATTTAATCACATAATTTACATTTAAACTATTTATACTTTCAAGAATAAGATTCATATGTTAATTATTCAAAAATATTAGATTATAGATGTTAATTACGCATATGAAATGCAAATAATGTAATTTCGAGTTTCATTTGAGCATTTCAATCGTTTCTGGATTCATACTGTCAAGAATAAGATTTATATGTTCTTTATTAAAAAATATAGGATTGTAGATGATAATTACGCATATAAACTGGGAAAAAAAAAACAATTCTGAGGATCATATGATCATCTCAATTGTTTCTAGATTCATTCTAAGTCATTTGTTTTCAATAATCTACATTTAAACTTTTTATACTGTCCAAAATACGATTCATATGTTTATTCAAAATGATTGGATTATAGATGTTAATTACGCATATAAAGTGCAAATAATGTAATTTTGTGCATCATTTCTGCATTTCAATCACAATAATCTACATTTAAACTTCTTATACTGTCAAGAATATGATTCATATGATCTTAATTCAAAAATATTGGATTATACATGGTAATTAGGCATATAAAGTGCAAAAATATACAATTCTGAGAATTATTTCTTCATTTCAATCGTTTCTGTATTCATTCTAAGTCATTTGATCACAATAATCTACATTTAAACTCTTTATACAGTCTAGAATATAATTCATATACTTTTTATTAAAAAAGATTGGATTATTCATGGTTATTACGCATATAAAGTGCAAATAATAAAATTCTGAGTAATTTGAGCATTTCAATCGTCTCTGGATTCTTTCTAAGTCATTCGATCACGATAATCTACATTTAAACTCTTTATACTACCTAGAAATTTGGGGAATTTGGGAAATTTCATATTCCTAGGCATAAATTTATTGGGAAGTGTGTAACTTTGTGAAGAGTTTGAATTGTTTATAATAAATTTATGCCTAGGAATTGGAAAATCCCCAAAATCCCAACTCATCCAAACGACCCTAGAATAAGATCATATGTTATTTATTCCTGAAGATTGGATTATGCATGTTAATTAAACATATAAAGTGCAAATAATGCAATTCTGATTCATTTGAGCATTTCATTCGTTTCTGGTCTAAATCATTTGATCACAACAATCTGCATTAAACTCTTTATACTGCCCAGAATAAGATCGATATGTTATTTATTCAAAATGATTGGACTAAATCATTTGATCACAATAATCTGCATATAAACTGTTATTCTGAGCATCATTTGAGCATTTCAATCGTTTCTACATTCATTGTAAATCATTTGATCACATAATTTGCATTTAAACTCTTGATACTTTCAAGAATAAGATTCATATGTTAATTATTCAAAAAGATTATATTATAGATGTTAATTACGCATATAAAATGCAAATAATATAATTATGAGCTTCATTTAAGCATTTTAATTGTTTTTAGATTCATTGTAAGTCATTTGATAACAATAATCTACATTTGAACAATAATCTATGTTTCACCACTTTTTGATGTTTAGAATATTATTCTTATGTTATTTATTCAAATAGATTGGATTATACATGGTAATTACGCATGTAAAGTGCAAATACTTTATAGTAATTACGCATGTAAGTCATTTCAATAGTTTATGGATTCATTCTAAGTCATTTCATCACAATAATCTACAATTAAACACTTTATAGTAATAACAGTAAGATTTTTATCTAGTTTATTAAAAAAATATTGCATTATACATGGTAATTACGCATATAAAATGCAAATAATACAATTCTGAGTATCATTTGAGTATTTCAATCGTTTCTTGATTCATTTTAAGTCATTTCATCACAATAATCTACATTTAAACTCTTTACACTGATACAATAAGATTCATATCTAGTTTATTAAAAAATATTAGATTATAAATGGTAATTACGTTTATAAATTGAAATAATGCAATTATGAGTATTATTTGAGCCTTTCAATCATTTTTTTATTCATTCTAAGTAATTTCATCTGAATAATCTATATTCACATCACATTTATTCAAAAATATTGGATTATACATGGTAATTGTGCATACAAAGTGCAAATAAAGCAATTCTGAGTATCATTTTAGAATTTCTATTGTTTCTGGACACATTCTAAATCACTTCATCACAATAATCTATATTTAAACTCTTTATAATGTCTAGAAAATGATTCCTATCTTCTTTATTCAAAAATATAGGATTATACATGGTAATTACGAATATAAAATGCAAAGTATGCAATTCTGAGTATCATTTGAACTTTTCAATTATTTCTAGATTCATTCTAAGTAATTTCATCACAATAATCTATATTTAAACTCTTTATATTGTCTAGAATATTATTCATATCTCCTTTATTTCAAAAGATTGGATTATACAAGGTAATTATACAAAGAAAGTGCAAATAATAAAATTCTGAGTATCATTTGACCATTTCAATCATTTTTGGATTCATTCTAAGTTATTTCGCCATAATAATCAACATTTAAACTCTTTATAATATCTACAAAATGATTCATACCTTCTTAATTCAAAAATATTAGATTATTGAGATAAAATTACTTAGAATGAATCAAACGTTTAAATTGCAAATAAAGCATATATGCAAATAAAGCAATTTTGATACCATTTGATCATTTCAAACGTTTCTGAATTCATTCAAAGTCATTTCATCCTAATAATCTACACCGAAAATCTTTATACTGCTTAGAATATGATTCATAGTTTATTTATTCATAAAGGATTGAATTATACAAGCTAATTACGCATATAAAGAACAAATAATGCAATTCTGAGTATCCTTTTGAGCATTTCAATCATTTTGGGAATCATTCTAAGTCATTTCATCATAATAATCTACATTTGAACTCTTTATACTATCCAGACTAAGATTCAGATATTTTTTATTCAAAAAGATAGGTATACATTATAATTATGCAAATAAAATTCAAATAATGCAATTCTGAGTATAATTAGAGCATGTCAATCTTTTATGGATCCATTCTATGTCATTTCATCACAAAAATCAACATTTAAACACTTTATATTATCTATAATTTGATTCATATCTTATTTATTAAAAAATATTGGATTACAAAAGGTAATTGCTCATATAAAGTACAAATAATGCAATTTTGAGTATCATTTGAGCATTTCAATCGTTTGATTCGTTTCTGGATTCATTCTACGTTATCTCATCACAATAATCAACATATAAACGCTTTATACCATCTAGAAAATGATTCATATCTTCTTTATTCAAAAAATACTGTATTATATATGGTAATTACGCATATAAATTGCAAATAATTCAATTCTGAGTATCATTCGAGCATTTCAACCGTTTCAAAATTTATTCTTATGTCCATTCATCACAATAATTTACATTTAAACTCTTTATACTCTCTAGAATATGATTCATAACTTATTTATTTTAAAAGGATTATATTTGGTAATTACACATATAAAATGTAAATAATGCAATTCTTAATATCATTTGTTCATTTCAATCAATCCTGGATTTATTTTAAGTGATTTCATCAAAATATTCTACATTTAAACACTTTATAAAGTCTACAATTTTATTCATAACTTACTTATTCAAAATGATTGGATTATACATGGTAATTACACATATAAAATGAAAATAATGCAATTCTGAGTACTATTTGAGTATTTCAATCGTTTCTGGATTCATTCTTAGTCGTTTCATCACAATAATATACATTAAAAACTCTTTGGACTGTCTAGAATATGATTCATATCTTCTTATTAAAAACAATTGGGTTATACAAGGTAATTACACATAGAAAATGCAAATAAGAAAATTGTCAGTACTATTTGAGCATTTCAATCGTTTCTGGATTCATTCTATGTCGTTTAACCACAATAATATACATCTAAAACTTTTATACTGTCTAGAATATGATTCATCTTATTTATTAAAAATATTAGATTATATATGGTAATTACGCATATAAAGTGCAAATAATACAATTCTGAGTATCATTTGAGCATTTCAATTGTTTCTCGATTCATTTTAAGTCATTTCGTCATAATAATCAACATTTTAACTCTTTTATCTACAAAATGATTCATACCTTCTTAATTCCAAATTATTGGGTTATACATGGTAATTATGCATCTAAAGTGCAAATAAAGCAATTCTGAGTATCATTTGTGCATTTCGATCGTTTCTGGATTCATTCTAAGTTATTTCACCACAATAATCTACGTTTAAACTATTTATACTGTCTAGAATATGATTTGTATCTTGTTTATTAAAAAATATTGGACTATACATGGTAATTAAGCATAGAAATTGCTAATAATGCAATTCTTAGTATCATTTGAGCATTTCAATCATTTATGGATTCATTCCAAGTCATTTCATCACAATAATCTACATTTAAACTCTGTATATAGTTCAGACTAAGATTCACATCTTGTTCGTTAAAAAAGATTGGATTATACATGGTAATAACGCATATAAAGTGCAAATAATATAATTCCGAGTATCATTTGAGCATTTCAATCATGTCTGGATTCATTCTAAATCATTTCATCACAATAATCTACGTTTAAACTCTTTATATTGTCTATAATATGACTTGCATCTTGTTTATTCAAAAAGATTGGATTATACATGGTAATTACGATTGGAAATTGCAAATAATGCAGTTCTGAGTATCATTTGAGCATTTCAATCGTTCCGGAATTTATTTTAAGTCATTTCATCATAATAATCTACATTTAAACTATTTATACTGTCTAGAATATGATTAAAATCTTATTTATTCCAAAACATTGTATAATACATGGTAAATATGCATATAAAGTGCAAATAATGCAATCCTTAGTTTCTTTTGAGCATTTCAGTCATTCCTGAATTCGTTCTAATAGATTTCATCATAACAATCTACATTTAAACTCTTTATTATGTCAAGATTATTCAAAATAATTGGATTATACATTGTAATTACGCATAGAAATTTAAAGTAATGCAATTCTGAGTCTAATTTAAGCATTTCAATCATTTCTGGATTTATTCTAAGTCATTTCATCACAATAATCTACGTTTAAACTTTTTATACTGTCTAGAATATGACTTATATCTTATTTCTTCAAAAATATTGGATTATACAAGATAAATACACATATAAAGTGCAATTAATCAAATTCAAGGTATCCTTTCGGCATTTCAATCGTTTCTGGATTCATTCCATTTCATTTCTTTGCAACAATCTACATTTAAACACTTTATACCATCTAGAATATGATTCATATTTTATTTATTCAAAAATATTGGAATATATATGTGAACTACGCATGTAAAGTGCAAATAATGCAATTATGTGTACATTTGAGCATTTCAACCGTTTCTGGATTCATTCTATACTATTTTATCACAATAATCAACAATTAAACTATTTAAGCTCTCTAGAAAATGATTCATAACTTCTTAATTCCAAAATATAGGATTGTACATGATAACTACGCATATAAATTGCAAATAATAGAATTCTGAGTATCATTTGATCATTTCAATCAATTCTGTATTTATTCTAAGTCATTTCATTATAATAATCTACATTTAAACTCTTTATAATGTCAATAAAAATATTTATATCTAGTTTATTCAAAAAGATTGGATTAAACATGGTAATGAAGCATTGAAAATGCAAATAATGCAATTCTGAGTATCATCTGAGCATTTCTATCGTGTCTGGATTCATTCTAAGTCTTTCTATCACAATAATCTACATTTACAACTCTTTATATTGTCAAGAATATGATTTATATCTATTTTATTCAAAAAGATTGGATTATACATGGTAATGATGCATATAAAGTGCAAATAATGCAATTCTGATTTTCATTTGAGCGTTTCAATTGTTTTTAGATTCATTATTTGTCATTTCAACACAATAATCTACATTTAAACACTTTATACTGTTTAGAATATTATTTATATCTTGTTTATTTAAAAAAATTGGATTATACAGGGTAATTACGTATAGAAAGTGCAAATAATGCAAGTTTGAGTATCCTTTGAGCATTTCTGTCGTTTCTGGATTCATTGTAAGTCAATTTATATTTATACTCCTTATATAGTCCAGACTAAGATTCATATCTTGTTTATTAAAATAGATTGGATATACATGGTAATTACATATATAAAGTGCAAATAATGCCATTCTGAGTATGGTTTGAGCATTTTAATCATTTCTGGATTCATTCTGTGTCATTCATCATAATAATCTACGTTTAAATTCTTTTTACTATCTAGAATATTATTCGTATCTTGTTTCTTCAGAAAGATTGGATTATACTTGCTACTACGCATAGAAAGTGCAAAATAAAGTTTTCTGAGTTTCATTTGAGCATTTCAATCGTTTCTGGATTCATTCGATGTCATTTCATCGCAATGATTATGTTTAAACTCTTTATATTATCTAGAATATGATTCTTATCTTCTTTATTAAAAAATAGGGAAAATTGGGTGTATACCCCTCTAATCTTCTCTAATTGGAAATATACCCCTCAATTCTTTAAAATTGGATGTATACCCTTCTAATCTTGTTACTTAAGTATATTTACCCCTATTGATTATTTTGATGATAATTTAAATATAAAAAATCAATATTGAATGTTTATGACAAAATTACCCTTTCACAGTACGTCCTGTAATGACATATCTTTCTCGCATTTCTATCCCTTATTTTTTGAGCTCTCTTCGAGCAGATGACGTAGTTACTTCCACCACTCTCGTCCAGGAAAGAGGGCAAGTCGGATCCTTTTGTCGGCTTGAACGTGTTCTCTCTATCTCTCTCCCCATCGCTATCTCTTTCTCCCTCCATTGCACTTCGATTAATTGGCTTTGCTTTCAAACTCCAGCTGAAATACAACTCTGCCTTTTCTTCGAAACCTCATAAATACCAAGTGCTTAGATGTCTTTTAATTTCAATTATGAACTTTTCGTAGTAAGACTCGTAATGTCAGAGTCAGTATCTCATAATCTTAGATGAAACTTTTTTCTCGGTTGAGCAATATCAAGTACTGATATGTTGCCATGCGCACAAACCAGTTGTCCCTGATAGCATGGGTAATTTTGGATCTCTCTATACAATAAAAATTCTTTTAGGACAATACCAATATGCTGGTATGTACATATAACTATTGTAATATTGATTCTCTACTAGTTAATCCAGCAATTATAATCAATTTGTTACATACAACAGTAAGTGTGCACACAAATTGAACTTACGCAAATATGAATTACATTACCGTTGATGAAATCCAAGCAAATCAAGTACCTATGGATCCCACCAGCATTTTTTCTTAGACGAGAGAAAGGTGTAAATAGCAATGCAAAGCTCCATCCGGATTTGCACATGAGAGCTCGAGAAAGAATGACAGAGGTCGAGTTCGCACGTTGTGCTGACAGAGCTCTATTCCAGGGTATGTTGTGCTTAGAAGAGAAGAGGGTAATTTTGTCATAAACTTTCAACTTCTATTTTGTAATGTTAAATTATCATTAAAATAACCAATAAGGACAAATATACACAGGTAACAAGATTAGAGGGGTATATATCCAATTTTGAAGAATAGAGGGGTATATTTCCAATTACAGAAGATTATAGGGGTATACACCCAATTTTCCCTAAAAAATATTAGATTATACAAAGGTAATTACGCATAGAAAGTACAAATAATACAATTCTGAGTATTATTTGAGCATTTCAATCATTTTTGGATACATTCTAAGTTATTTCATCACAATAATCAACATTTAATGTCTTTATAATGTCTAGAATATGGTTCGTATCATATTTATTCAACATTTGGATTATACATAGTAATTACGCATATAAAGTGCAAATAATGCAATTCTGAGTATCATTTGAGCATTTCAATCGTTTTTTGATTCATTCTAAGTCATTTCGTCACAATAATCAACATTTAAACTCTTTATACTGTCCAGACTAAGATTCATATCTTGTTTATTAAAGAAGATTTGATTATTCTAAGTAATTTCATCACAATAATCTACATTTAAACTCTTTATACTGTCCAGACTATTCATATCTTGTTTATTCAAAAAGATTGGATTATACGTGGTAATTACGCATATAAAGTGCAAATAATACAATTCTGAGTATCATTTGAGCATTTCAATTATTTCGGGATATATTCTAAGTTATTTCATCACAATAATCTACATTTAAACTCTTTATACTTTTTAGAATATGGTTCATATCTTATTATTGTACATGGTAATTATGCATATAAAGTACAAATAATACAATTCTGAATATCATTTGAGCATTTCAATTGATTTTGGATTCAAAGTCATTTCATCACAATAATCTACATTTAAACTCTATATACTGTCTAGAATGTGATTCATAGATTATTTATTTTAAAAAATGGATTATACATGGTTATTACGGCTATAAAATGCAAATAGTGCAATTATGAGTATCATATTAGCATTTCCATTATTTCTGGATTCATTTTAAGTCATTTAATTCCAATAATCTATATTTAAACTCTTTATATTGTCCACACTATACTCATATTAAAAAGATTGGATTATACATGGTGATTAATCATATGTATACTCAGGGGCTAAGCTAGACATTCTTTGGTGGGTCCATAAACCCACCTCAAAAAAAAAAATTATTTGATATTACATTTGTTTGTAATTAAAAAAAACCACAAGAAATTAGGAACCCATCTCAAAAATTTGAAGGACCCAGCTGGGCATGTCGTGTTTGATTTGAATTGCATAACGATACCTATTTAATCGCATAGAGACCCAGATAGTATTTGTTCTTGACTAATTATCGTCTTCCCTCCTACCCAATGAATCTTATTAAGACAAAACTTAGAATATAATAAAATATTTAGATGAAAAATTATTTGTAGCATATATATAGTAGCAAGAATCTCGCGCATTACGTGATTCATCTATATAATTTTTTTTTACTTTAGGACGTTATAAATAAAAGCTACCACAAAAGATAAAAAATACAACTTGAATATTATATACAAATAAGAAAAATAAATGTTCAATGAAATTTCTAAAGAACTTATTATACAAAATTATGAAAAATAAAATAAAATTTCATAGAAAATTATTGTACTTTTTGTGGTCTTGACTTTTGAATTATTATCTTGTATATTAAATATATTATTTTAGATTTTTTATTATAATTTCAATATATAGTTGATTTCTCATGACTTTTTTTTATCTAACATTATTTTAGAGTTGTTTATTTAAGAATTATTATTATACTATGTTTATATTAGACGTTACATCATACATATATTTTCAGCAAAAAAAAATTTACGGATCCTGCTGACACGAAATTCTAACTGCGCCACTGTTTTATACTTGTGTTGAACAATATGTATGTCAGAGGAAACAAAAAATTTACAATAAATTTTGGTCTTATTCGGTTAAATAAATTTTGGTCTTCTGAATATGCGAGAATTTATTATTTTATTCCGATAGAACAACCTTACAATATTTCTTTTCGTGTCATTTAGAGCTTCAACAAAGAAGATATCGAAGATAGAGGCAAATATTAGCAAAAATGAAAGAGAGAACTGAGAGCTTCAGAAGCTATACATGCTGCAAGCAAGAGACACGTCACACGTGCTTATCGCACCCAAAAATTTAAAAATAATATTAAATTAATATAATATATTAAAAATAATATCAATATAATAATATTTTTTAAAATAGTATTACGAGATCGGAATCCCAGATTCCGAACGCAAGATCGGAATCCAGGATTGATGTGGAGTAATTGATAAGATTTTATCTGAAGTGCACGTTTGGATTATTTGAACCAAAGTCTGTTGTTTGCATAATCAAGGGACTCTTCTATCTAAGCATGTAGCATGAATAACCCGCTGTGGTAGAAGAATTTATAATATTGGATTTTAAAGGACTTAACGGGTTTGTCAAAAGGACAGCCGAATTAAGTTGAGGGAACTGTTCTCCAAAATGACACGACACGATGTGCATGTTGACACGATGGAGAGAAAATTGACACGACACGATCGTGTCATCGTGTCATAATAGTGTCGTGTTGGGACATTAGAAAGTTCACGATTCGACACGAACATGACACGAACACGAATTAACACGACACCTCAACACAAATTTAATTATTAATGTTGATTATTTAAACAAAATTAATAATTTAATTTCAATTTATAATACTATATCACATTATTTAAATCATAATATTGTCCTAATCTAATTATTATTTTTTATAAAAATATTAATAAAAAGATTAAACTTAATCAAATAATAAATTATTATGTTTAGTAATTTTTCTGTTACTTTTAATTTTTTTAATAATTTTTAAATTTAATAAAATAATAAAATAATATGACACGATTAACACGACGTGTCAACATGACACGACACAATCGTGTCAGTCGTGTCGTGTCAGAATATGTGTTGTGTTGCCTCTTCTCACTACTAAGGATGACACGATTAAAAAAATAGTTCGTGTACACAGTTTTATAAAAAAACATAATTCCATTTCTAACAAACTTTTATAAAAAAAAAAAATCTGTTAGCTATTTCTTTAACGCACTCATTAAGTTTATCAATTTCCCGGACACGTGGTAACAATTAAAATAACCCCAATGACATACAAACAGTGATAATGGAAGGATTAAAAAAGGTAATAAAGATAATCTTCTCTCTTTAGATACAATAGAGCTGTCAACGGAAGCAAAAAACACGCTATTTCGTGACGTGAAATTCTAACATAACAGATAAAGGTAAGAAATTTCATTTCGTTCATTGAAACGAAACGGTAACGTCTACATGGAAGAATAGCGTGTTAGAATATCACGATAAACGATATGATATGTTCCATTTTCGTTATTCCATTTTCACGTATATTATTCTATAGGTGTAGAATAATATGAATAATAGAGAGAAATAAACATGGGTTGGAAAAACAACTCTCAACCTGACACAACACCCTCAGTCCTTAATTGCGCCGCTCACGTGGCTTCTCCTTTTTTTACCTTATTTCTCTCGCACGCTTTCTGAAGCTAGAGACAAGATAGGGGTAGGCTGTCAAATGGAGCTGTACTTATTGGAATCCTTATCTCCTCCCGCGCGGGACCGTCCAGCGCAGCCTACGAACCGTCCGATCTGATCTGGACGGTTCGGGCCTACCAATCAGGTTACATACACGGGGCTCTCTTTGTCATTGAAATTAAATCAAACGGCTCACAGCACTGCGCTGGACAGTCCCGCGCGGGACGAGATTTCATTTCGTACTTATTGTGAAAACTAGTACTGTACCGTATTTAATCTATAATTTTTGTTGAAGTTAGCTAAGAGATAAGATAAAGTGTTTATAAACGTTAAACCGTTCGAACCGTTTATTTAAACAAAAACGGTAAACGCAGAGAATTTTTCAGCCGTATAATAAACGGTGTGGTTAACAGAAACTTAATCTGTATCATTCTATTTAACAAAACGCTAACGATCACAGCTATTTCTGTGATCGTTGGCCACGTTTGACACCTCTAAATACAAAGATGCTTCTACCGAGGAATTCAAAGTGCATTTAAGCTTTGATTCAGTGCTTTTTCTGAAAAAATCCATAAATTATTATGTTCCCATCATTTCTTCCAAGTTCCATGTAGAATTCTTTATGTAAAAAATGGACACATTAACAGCTTTGAGTGAATTATTAGTATTGATTAATTAAATGATATTATTTTATTTACCCTCTCTCAGGTATTTAAATTTCATGTTTACCTTTCCAAACTAATATATTGATCGAGTTCGCTTATCCTAAATTTTGATGTATCAAACTTGCTCCAATCGAGCTACTACATATATGCCCTTCAAACTTTAATATCTAACTATACTTTTCCGGTTTTTCCTATTACATAAAGGGCATCCGTAAAGGGCATCCATGCATCAAACTATACTTTTCCGGTTTTCCCTATTACATATCCTCTGGTTATGTTTGGATTAAAACTAAATAATATCAATCCAAATTCACAAATACTGTTTAATTGAAATACTATCCGACATTGATGGGCAAGTAGTGATTAATAAAAAATTGAGGTAATAATTGTTTGAAAATCTAAATTTGAGTAGGAATTGCATATGCTCTGAGCACTTTGTTGTTCCTCTCTAACCAAGTTGCTCATACAATTGCAAGAACAAAACTTGGTGGTTTTAGCCAGGCTTTCTACCATTTTTCTTTGCTTCTTATACACTAATTTAGTAATTCTCCTACAACAGGACAAACATGAATAAAACATAAAATATGTTTTTGGCTTTTTGCCCTTTCTCTGTTTTTCTTTATTGGTTTTCCGGTTGGTTGTTTTGTGATATAAAGTTAAACCAATTTCACCGTGGACACAAACTATTTTTTTAATCGTGTCGTGTCGTGCTTAGTAGTGAGAAGAGGCAACACGACACACATTCTGACATGACGCGACTGACACGATTGTGTCGTGTCGACACGTCGTGTTAATTGTGTCATATTAATTTATTATTTTATTAAATTAAAAAAATATTAAAAAAATTAAAAGTAAGAGAAAAATTACTAAACATAATAATTTATTATTTGATTAAGTTTAATCTTTTTATTAATATTTTTATAAAAAATAATAATTAGATTAGGACATTATTATGATTTAAATAATGTGATATAGTATTATAAATTGAAATTAAATTATTAATTTTGCTTAAATAATCAACATTAATAATTAAATTTGTGTTGAGGTGTCGTGTTAATTCGTGTTCGTGTCGTGTTGAATCGTGTCAAACTTTCTAATGTCCCAACACGACACTATTATGACACGATGACACGATCGTGTCGTGTCAATTTTCTCTATATCGTGTCAACACGCACATCGTGTCGTGCCAACACGATCGTGTCGTGTCATTTTCGAGAATAGTTCCTTCAACTTAATTCGGCTGTCCTTTTGACAAACCCGTTAAGTACTTTATAATTCAATATTATAAATTCTTCTACCACAAAGGGTTATTCATGCTACATGCTTAGATAGAAGGGTCCCTTGATTGTGCAAACAACAGACTTTGGTTCAAATAATCCAAACGTGCACGAAGCAAAATCTGATCAATTAATCCACATCAATCCTGGATTCCGATCTTGCGTTCGGAATCTGGGATTCCGATCTCGTGATACTATTTAAAAAAATATTATTATATTGATATTATTTTTAATATATTATATTAATTTAATATTATTTTTAAATTTTTCGGCTTATCGCATCTCTTTTGGTTTAGATGATTTTTAATGTGGGTTTAAATCCAAAATTTACGAGCCCAGATTCTATTTCTAATTTATAATTATCGGCCGACTAATTTCAGGCCGCAAAAGAAAAGGATTTTGAGAATGAGATGAAGCAAATGGACCATATATGATTGGTCCATCCTTGAAATGCTAGTTGACAACTTGACATCAATTCACTTACAAAGGGTGCGTATTACACCAAATATTCCGTTAATATTTCTTAATTTCGGATCAACCAGTGGGAAATGATTTCAGGAGTACAAGACGAGCTTTTTTCCAACTTTACCTTCCTTTCCTTGGTTTAACATTGTCTACAAATATTATTAGTTGTTGGTTAGTGAGAAGCCCCTTTCACTTTAGAGAGCAGAGTGGAAATAATAGGCATTTTGTAGGTATGTGATGGATTGTTGTAATAATGGTGTAGTCGTACGTGTTGTTAGTGCAACACGTCGGGTAAAGCCGTAAAGAGTCGACTTTCACCTACCGCACTAATTGCCATAAGCCCATAACTCATAACTTGGTACATATACATAACATTCAACCAAGAATAAATTATTTATCAATTATCACCACATCTACAGGCTACGGGCCTACGGCGTTCATTTTTATAATACGGACAATAGAAAGAAAGTTGTAAATGCAATAAAAGTTTTTAATAGTATGCATGAAATAATGAAAAATAAAGTTTTAAAGTGTTCTTTATATCCAGAATTACTTTCAAACTGTACTGAATCGAAGGGAAACAAAAGCAACACATTTGTAAAATATAGAAGCCATATTTTTTATATAACGTAAGAATTACAAATAAATGCATAAAGAATTTAACGCCTCCCTTGTAAATAAATCAATGAAAGAATTACAATTAAATGCATAAAGAATTTTCTAACCTAAACCAGTGTTTCTATCCTATCTCCTACAACAAATGGCAAAAGGGAAAAAAAAAAAAATACACCATTCTCTTTTTTTAACACTTATCTTTTCCAAGTATTTGAAGACCGAAGAATAATATCAAACAAGAACTGCCTTCAATTCACCAGAGATGCTGTAGGTGAACTTCCTGCAACTTCACTTACACCCCATGCTGATACCGTGTAAAGAGGCTGGTCGCCCCATTTGATGCTGAGCCCTTCTCCATCACTCTGCTTCTCGATCCCAAACTTCTCCGGCGAGCCGAACATGCGCAAAATCATGCGGCTTTGGATCATTTCCCTATCTCCAATCCTCTCATTCCTGAAGCCACCTTCCTCCATCAACCTTTTCCATGTTACAAACCTTTCATGCCTCTCAACCCTCTCACTCCCTTTGCACGCAACAATGTTACGGATCTCCCGGGCATACATCTCCTCAATCTTAACCCTGACCGCACTGGTCCCAGGCAAGCAAGCATCCAGCGAATCAAACAGAGCTGCGTAATACTTCATCGCCTCACCGACCCGTTTCTCCCAGATGCCCTCATTGTGACCTGTCTCGTGCTCAGCCATCACCACAATCTCCGGATTTGTGCTCTTGACAAGGCCAAAGAAATCTGACAATGCCACTCCAGTACTATCCCAAAGCATCTTGTGCATAACAGACACACAATTTACAGCCACACACTCGTCCCGTTTAACATGCAACATCCAGAGCCGCACGTCTTCCAGTCGGTCAACTACCGGATGGAATTCGAATTCTATGCCCCTCAACTGAGCAAGGCGGGTCAACCTGGCACCAGTTTCTTGTAGCTCTTGCCTTGACTCGCCGACCCCTGTTATTCTTACATGGCTCGGTGGGTTCGGTCTTGATGCCAAAGTCTCCAATAGGCTCGGCCACTGAAGGCCCTGTTTGATGTCGAAATCAATGACATGGACCCGGTCTTTTCCTTCAAAGGACTGTACCAGTCGCTCATTTATGGTGAAATGTATGAATTTTGGTATTGGGCTCACAGCATTGAGAAGTCTCAGAGCAGTACCATCATCATCTTCCAAGTGGTCGGCACCGGTGAGGTCACGAGGGGGGCTGATGTCGTACCACTGGGGCCACAGCTTGGAGACACGTAGTGCAAGCGACTCAGTGAAGTATGCTGCCAGCCTTTGTATTGGCGTGGGCCCCACAGGTGATGCCTCCTCACCGAGACGCGACAAGTAGTAATTCAGGACCTCATGATTTCCAATAGCAATTGAGTTAACACAGTCAACCACCATGCTTACCAACTCAAGACCGTACCGGTCTGATTCACTCGCTCTTTGCCTGCCCTCAAAACCGGGTCTGGCCAAACTCCCACTCCTCTCAGTGTCAGTCTCAGTACCATTTGTGCCAGATGAAGAGCTCGAGTCAGAATTCGACTTGCTGCTTGCCCCTTCTGTCTCAACCGATCCCACTAAGCCTGAACCATAACTGGTTGAGCCCAAAAGGGGAAATCCAGCTGAACCCGGTACAAAATATACCTTCTCTTCTTCTTCTTCTCCTTCGCCTTCACGGCCTTCCGTCTGAGGAAACCACACTCCTTGTCCTCCATTACCAGTTCCACCACCGACAAACCGAACACCGACATCGTCTCCAGTTCGGCACCTCTTCGCCCGGACCAGACAATGATAGTCGTCTTCTAGAAACCTCTTTTGTGAGACTAAGGAGGTGGCGGCGGCCACCGTGACCAGGCTTGGTCGGAAGTTGCACGAAGTTGGGTTTCTTTGATCGGGCAGAACAGCCCGTGGCGTAGTCGAGAAGCCACGTGGCAGGTCTAGGCGTTGTGTGCCCATGCCGAAGTGTCGAGACTGAAATTGCAGAGGAACCACCGGATCTATACTCAGCTGGTGGTACCCAGCCAACATTCTCTGCTCCGTACCGAGTTAAAGGGGGTTGTGTGTGGTAATTAAATCTCTACTTCTCTCTCTATCTCTGTTCTTCTCCCTTGTAATGTTAATCCTTTCTCCTCTATGTTATGATAAATTTGGAAATTGGAGACCACTCCGCTCCTCTCTCTCTCTCTGTCTCTCTCCCACGAAATCTCTCTTTCTTTCTGTCTCTGGCTTGTAATGTTACTCTCTCTCGCCCCCTCTCTCTGCACTGAGATTTTCTCTGTTTTCTTTATCTAATTTTTTTGTACTAAATTTTTATACACAATTTTCCCTTCCTTTGTTCTATGACCTAAGTATAGATTAAGATTTTGAAAACAGTGTGAAAAAAATGTTTTGCGGGAGAAATATAATTTGATATTTATATTGAAACAGAAACCCAAGTCAGAAGTGCAAAGAATAGATCAGTTTGTTAAATTATAAAGAATTGTTCTGTAACTATGTATAGATCTATATTTTGGACAAAAAAAATAAAAACTTTCTGACAAGAAAGAATGAAAGAATTTTTAAGAAAAATAGAAAAGAATCAATATAAAAACATTTTACTAACAACTGAAGAGCCCTTGGCAATGGATTTCCCATTCCATTGTTCTCACAGCCTCTGAGCTCTCCACTGATCTCTCAAAAGCCCTCATATTGAAACCCCTCAAATCACAAATTACACCCAAAAAGAAGCAAAAGAAGAAAAAAAAAAAGAAAAGAAGAAAGAAGTACCAATTGGAGGAAGAAGAGAGCACGTTGAAATGGGTTTCTCTTTTCTTTTCGAAAACAATCAAGTCTTTAGAAAGAAACAAGTTTTTGGGTTTTGAAATCCCCTTCTCAGTTAGACTCTCACCATACCCAATTACCTTCGTTCTCCTCGCCTTCTCTCTCGCACTCTCTCTCTCTCTCCTCTCTGTTTTCTCTCACTCTCTCGAAGTGTTAAGGTCCCATCAGGTCTCTATTTGGACCAATGAATTAAACCGAGCGACAATAGAAAGGTGCGAATCCCGATGCACAGTCCTGTTATTTCATAAGCACCGTTAGATTGAGATCGGACGGAGATTAATTGGGGAGGAATATGACCGTTGGCCTGGGTTCAATGCTTTTGGTCAACACGACCGTTGGGGACGAAAGTGTTGTGTCCGTATCGTTCGGCCAGATAAGTGCGCTCAGGTTTCTCACGTGATCCGCACGTGACATTCTGCGATGCTTGTCCTTTTGTGACCAATCCGACTCTGCTGTTGCGCGACACAGCGTGTAGCGCACTACGAGCCGTCTGATCTTGATCGGACGGTTCACTTTTTACGGGCCTATCAATCTAGGTTACATGCACGGGGCTCCCTTGTCCATTGGATCTTAATCAGACGGCCAGCATACCGCGCGACACGCTGTGTCGCGCGGCAGCGGATCTGAATTTTTTTGTGACCGTTCGACGATATGCGCACGGATTTTAGGAGAAGATCAGCTGTGGGGTTCCTTTTAGAAAATTTATCGGAGATCCGTTTAACGCTGCCAAGTGTCCGGATTAAGGTTCAAACACCAAACAGCGTGCTTTTCTCGACTGTTTTACGGTGAGGATTATTAAAGTGGATCCCACATGCAGAATTCTGCTAGTGGTGGTGCTGGTGCATTTGACATTTCATCTCCGGAGAGACCTGGTCAACTGTATGAATCAATGAATGTATCCAAACTCCAAAGTGGGACCTTGATAATTTAATTAAAAGAAAGTAATGGGACCATGATTTCAGTGACCGTGTCGTTTTCTTTCTAGCATCTATCAATAAGCAATCTTTTTTGTTTTCATTTTCTAAGTTTCATGGGCTCCATTTTTTTTTCCTAAGAATATTGTCTAGCCCAATTCAACCTCGCTCTGTCTTGTAAGCAGTAAGCCCAGCATATTTTTTGGTTTTCAGCATTTTTAAGTCTATAATTTAGGGTGAAAACGGTCACCGTTTCGTCCAAAACGAAACAAAACGGTTAAAAAATTTTGGTTGCGTTTCAAAAACAAAACTGTTAACGAAAACTTGAAACGGTTTTGTCATGTGTATTTTCGTAGTTTCGACCGTTTCGTCCAAAACGAAACTGTTAACGCAAATGAGTAGTCAATTTCGTTTTCAAAATGAAACGGTTAATGAAATCGACCGTTTTCGTCATCATTTTAGACATTATGCAGCCCTATCTATAAATTTTATTGGTCCGATCAAATTTCAATTTTTGCCACCGGTATTGTCATACAACAAATTAGGTTATTCCATGACTTACTAATGATCTGTTTTATCGACTCATTCGTCTGCTTAATCGGATAAAACCAAATTAATATTTTTTTGTCCATTCTGTCCTTAATTGGTTCATACCAAATTAACATTACTTTGTAGAATTTTAAATATGTCATAAACTTCTTAGTCGTTATTAATTACAAATTGAGTGCTTGTTTTTTTAGTTGTCACCTATGTTACTTGGGTGCGGGTATCGTATCCGATTCGATGCGGGTGCGGGAATACGACATTTTTCAAAAAACTCGGATACGCGTGTATATATAAAATAATTAAAATAATATATGTTTATAATTAAAAAAAATAATTTATATATTTTATTAATATAATGTTAGTAACAATATATTATAATCTTTTAATTTATATTGAAAAATTTAACAATATATACTAACAATATGATGTTCTTAATTTTCTGGTACATCAATTAAGCATAATAATATATACTAGCTAGTGGGCTTTGTAGACTTTAATTATCATATATTGGACGTTAGGGGTGCATAACGTCTAAAACGACCACGAAACTGACCATTTGCGTTAACCGTTGCATTGATGAACGCAATTTTTTTACTTCTTGCGCTGTTCGTTGCATCCGTCTAATGTAAGTTGTGTTTGTCGTATCGTTTGCCAGAACGATCAAAACGATTATAACCGTCGTTGACTGTTTAATCGTTCCAGATACTACAAACTCTATTGCCCAAAAAAAATTATAATTTTACAAATACGCAACCTATCCATTTAAATCATAGCCTCAAAAATGCTTAGAGACACATATGGCCTAAGAGTTTGATTCATCATAGGCCACTATTAAGAAAGAAGCATCCGGCCAATTATTTGGGGTTACATAATTTCCTTGTATAAAATAGGAACATTAGAATTTCCAAAAAAAGGATATATGTTCCAGTCTTCCAGAAATGATCATCACAGAGAAAATCTCATCTGGTATTTGTTCTTACCAGTAAACTTTTTTTTTTTGAAAACCTTTACCAGCAAAAAATCCAACAAAAAAACAGCATCCAATTTTTTTGTTTCAGCCCTCAGAAATGATCATCACAGGGCATAAGCAAGTGCCAAAAATCAAGTAAATCTGTTCATCAATCAAGCCAACTAATTGAAGCTCAGAATAATCAACTAGGATTTTCTTCATAGCTTTTTTTCCTTATTTAGACTCGGGAACTCTTTAATCCATATGAAAATTCCAATTTAACAAACTAATTTCAACAAAAAATTCAGCCAACAAAAATCAAAACTTTGAAAACTAATCTCAGAAAAACTTTCAGCTAGCAAAAAAACTAAAAAATCCATTCTTTCCCAAAGTAGTTCAAAATCAGACCAATTACCTTCAATTTAGAAGAAGGAAAAAAAAAGAGCATGCTTCTTCTTCGAGGAATCGAGTTTGACGGAGGTAGTGAGGAGAGGAGGGAGTCGAGATTGAGGGAGGCAGTGAGGAGAGGTGGCTGTGCTTCAAGAGATGGTTGTGCTTCCTAAGGTAAAAGTGAAGAGAGGTGGGAGTTGAGATCGAGCCACTGAGGGAAAAAGTGCTTCGAGATTTAGGGAAGCAGTGAGGAGACGGATCGACGCAGTGGATCGATGTAGTAGGAGATCGAGCGAGAGGTGACAGATCGATGCAGTAAGGAGACTGAGGGAGTTGAGATCGCCTTTAGCAGAGAGAAAATAGTGGTGGAATGCAGTGGTGCTGTCGATCGGAGAAGAGAAGATCTCCGTGGTGCTGTGGTTTGATCGGAGAAGAGAGGAGGAAAGGGTCTCCGTTTTGGTATTGCGAAAGAGAGAGAGACAGAAAGATAGAAGTGAGGCGGAGAAAGAGAGGAAGAAGACTAGAAGAGAGAGAAAAGTGAAGAGAGGCGAGCGGCGCAAAAACCCAATTCTCTCTGCGTCGTTCTCTCCGCCTCGTCCCCTACAATCCAACAATAATACCATGGTAGAATTTTTAGACGAAATTCGCGAAATTAACAACCACGAAACGTACCAGTTTCGCTAACCGTTCCGTTCTGAGACGAAATAGAATTTCTATTTGCGTTAGATGTTCCGTTTCTTAAACAAAACTGAAATCCTTATCCGTTATCGTTCCGTTTCGGACGAAACGAAACGATAGAACGGTCGAAACGGCTACCGTTTTCAGCCCTATTGTACGTACTTGCATAATTTTTTAAATCATTAATAATTAATAGTGCCATATATTGTACTTGTATATCAATTAATTATGATGATATAATAATATTGCGCTTATATGAGAGGTCATCATATATTGTAATTTGCCTTATAACCGAGTACTTGACGCTACAACCGTAACGGGGATATGCGTACTGTCATCAATAGAAGTAGGAGCATAGCAAACAATCGTTAAATGAAATGTATAGTAAGCCCTGCCAAAAAGTGGCCCAAATTTATCTGATAAAAGAAAAGCCCATGAATGTGGCGAAATAAGAAGACTAGAAGACCAACGAAAAAGATTCTTGCAAAATTAAAATTACTAGAATGAAAATTTTTTCAAATTATTAACAAAGCCTAATAAATTAATTATGCAAAAGGCCCTTAATAATACATGATAATATATTTTCAAAGAGTATCTTGCAAAAATTATACCACCGGATTCTTGACAATTTTACAGAAATACTAACCAAATTTCGGTGAGAATTTTAGAAATCATGTTTAAAATCAATGCCTTAAATTGATTTATTGAAATGTTTATCTACCGTGACGGTATCGAAATGTCCAGTTATACAATGCAAATGTTAGTGATAACGAAGCATCAGTGATTTTTTTTTTTTTTTTGATATTGAACCCGTAGGTAAAAACAATCCAGAGGAAAAGTTACAAAGTACAATGCTGGAATAGAGGAAAAGTAAAACCTTCGTAAACAATTCTATTTATCCTAGCAAATCTAGCCAATTCATTAACTAAACTAATCTGTTCCCTTGGTACATGGGCACAACTGTAGCCTGGGTTAGTTCTGAAGATGTGTAAAACATTGAGCAGATCATGGTAGACTCGCCAGTCAAGCTGGTCAGCTTGTAAGGAACCATTAATAACCATATTCAAGTCGGCACAATCAGTATAGAAGATGCAATCCTAAATTCCTTTTTTACTAGCTTCAGTTGTTGCCCCAAGCATTACCATTATTTCTGCATGCAGTGGAGAAGAAAGCAATCCTGCTTGCAATCCATATTCAATCATTCTGCCCCCTCCATCTGATAAGAGGTACGCCCATCCAGCCGAATCAGGTAGCAAAAAAGAACCATCAACTGCACATGTGATAGACCCGACTTGTACCTGTTGAGGGATGGTACAGCCATCGGAGCCTGGCATAGTGCCAGAAAGTATTGCTAGTTTTTCATAGGAATTTGCCAAAGTCAGGAATTGAAGGAAAAAAAAAAAAGTTAGAAACTGCCTACTTTAATGGAATTTTGTCTTTTTAGATCTTTTCTAGCTTTTTGAGAGGATACCATTGTACTGTAAAAACTGCCTACTTTAATGGAATTTGCCTATGGGCGTCTTGTCAAAAAAATAAAAAATCTACATGTGACCGGTTCTAGTAGAATGGAAAGCACTAAGATAATCGATGTCGATGTTGTCCCTCCTGCTTCCACTCTTTTTTCTAGTTTTCTTCGATTGTATTTTTGTTTTTTTTTTCAGGCTATTTTATTTTCTTTTCTCTGTTAAGCTTTCGTTTTAGTTGCTCGTCAAAATTGTAGAACATTTATATAAATTTTAATATCAAAGGTGAGGACAACATCCACATTTTTCTTAAAAAAAAACCCAAAAAATGGAGGCGTCCGGCCTAGATTGAAATTGAGAATAAGAGGCGAGAAAAATATGTACCTCAGAAATGGAAAAGCCCAATTCGATATAGAACCTAGCCCAAAGAAGATCTTCACCCAATGCAACTGAGGTGGCCTGGGATGAGGGGAAAATATCAACCGTAGTTAGGGGTGAAAACGGTAGTTATTTAGACCGTCATTTCGTTTCGTTTCGTCCTAAACGAAACGGTAACGGTCAAGGATTTTCAGTTTCGTTTATGGAACGAAACAGTTAACGCAAATATAAACTCAATTTCGTCTCAAAACGGAACGGTTAGCGAAATGGAGCTGTTTCGTTATCGTTTATTTCGTCTATTCCGTTTATAATTGTACGGTATTGCTATTAAATTGATTATAGAGTAGAGATGACGGAGATAACGATGGGATGAGACAAAAATTAGGTCTGCCAGAGGTCATTCTCCGCCGATCAGATATCACATCTCCTCTCTCTCTCTCTCTCTCGCACAGTCGCACGCCTGTACCACCTCCGCCGATCAGATATCACATCTCCTCTCTCTCTCTCGCACAGTTGCACGCCTCTACCAATTCTTCGTTTCTCCCTTCCAATCCGTAGGCCCCAAATCCCAACGACAACCTCGTTTCTCAAATTAGCTCTCCTCCGTTGAAGGTCAAGCTGCTGTGTAGTTTCGGAGGTCGGATTGTGCCTCATCCTTCTCTGATGGGTCAGCCAAATTGCGAGTTGTCTTATTTCCTCAATTGGAACCCGATCTCGCTGATGTCGCACCTTACGAGATGGGTCAACAATACGTTGATGCCATAAGCAATGCCGGAGTTTGTAGTAAGGAGAGTGTGGCTAGTGTTGGCTTCACTGTTGATGAACGATCTAAATGGTCACAAGGCTTCACAGCTTCTGACAAGCGATGAGTTGGTTTTCGTATGATATATAAATCCAAAAATCATCAAAGGTATTATTGATTAAAGCCTGCTGATTCAATAATTTGAGCTTATAAATTTATAGTTTTTTGTTTTTCTTATATATATATATTTTTTGTTTTGAGTAATTTCCTTTTACCTTTTGTTATTTTTCTGTAGAACTATATATATACATTTTTTATTTTGAGTAATTTCCTTTCACCTTTTGTTATTTTTTTGTAC
This sequence comes from Rhynchospora pubera, assembly GCA_028095005.1. Classification (NCBI taxonomy): domain Eukaryota; kingdom Viridiplantae; phylum Streptophyta; class Magnoliopsida; order Poales; family Cyperaceae; genus Rhynchospora; species Rhynchospora pubera. The sequence goes on from CM051459.1 coordinate 77,526,889, forward strand.
AACTATAATTTTTTTTGGTTTTCCAGCTTTGCTTGTTTATTACTTGTGGCTTTGCAGCTTTGCTTGTTTTCAACTTTTTTAAAGCTAGTGCCGCTGGTAATGTTTCTGGTAGGTAGTAGTATGTAGCAGGGGTTTATTGCTTTGATGTTTTTTTATTCTAGTTTCTTATGATTTATCTTTGGTTTTTGTAGTTAGTGGGGTTGCTCCATTCACTGGATGTGGTTTGGTTCAGATAGAAGGGGATTTGATTTTTTTTAAGTATTTGTAATATAACAGTGTACTGGTATGTTCAATATAAGTTGTAACAGTTTTACTGATATGTTCAGTATAACATTGTACTAGTTTGGTTCTGATAGAAGGCGATTTTATCATTCTCTGTTCAAAAGGTTCCATGGTACAGTAAATATGATGTTATTTGCAAGTACGTTCAATATTTTTTTTTCGCTTTGTCAACATAAGATGCTATTTGCAGTCGAGAGAAAAAAAACGATAGGAAAACACATGTAAGCACGGTTAAAAAGTATAAACGGGCGAACCGTTTCGATCGTCTAATTATAACGGAACGATTAATGAAACAAAATATAATTGCGTTCAATGGACGAAACGAAAAACGAAAAAAAAGAATTTTTTGCGTTCAATGGACGAACGATCAACGAAAGAACCCATTTTCGTGGTCGTTTTCCACGTTATGCAGCCTAACCGTAGTCAGCCGAAATACCAAAGGAAATTGATTACTGTCATTTGCTGTTTTGTCATTCATGTCATCGCTAAAAATAAAGTGAACATATACATAAACAAAGTGAACATATAGACAAGTGATGATAACACTTATTTGTTTGTAAGTGGTAACTTAGATCGTCTATATGTTCATCTTATTTGCTGTATATGTTCACTTTGTATTTAGCGATGGCTTGGATGGTATATTTGCCGATGGCACTTATAATTCCTGAATACCAAATGATCAGCTCTTTTTGGATTTGAATCTCGACAGTCGACAATCTTCACAACTCGTACTAAGGTAACTTAACTGACTCACTGTACAACAAAAGACAAAGCTCTATTTATTCCAATTAATTTCAATTAATTAACAGATATTTGAACATTTACATTGGTTTGCAGTTCAAGACTTTATATCAATTTATTAAGGTTTTTTGGGTCTAGACTCTATAGGGATGCATGTCGGTACAAGGTTTATTTTATATCACTTTGTTTGTCTTTTGACATTTGAGTCTTTAGTTACGACTATTTTTGTAACTATGCTGATTCATATGGAATGAATGCGAAATCAATTCTTTCTAACTTTGTTATATGATTTATCTTTGTTATATCTATAGAATGTTGGCTTATATATGCATGATCAAATAATCAAATATTTCAAATAGCATCCTGCAAAAATTAAAGGTACATAACATATGCAATTTACATATTGAATCATATATGATCTGCATATTTTTCCTAAACTAAGCTTTTAATTAGCATATGCATTCTACATATTTGCATATATTGTCAACATATTTAGAATATAGTAGTGAAAATAGACCTAGAAAATGCTATGATTTATGATTAACTTTCTAATTTATCAAATGTGATAAATTAATCCCATCTGTGGTGCCATGTAAGCGTAATTTGCATATGTATAGATTGTACTAAATAAAAACATGAATGGAAATGAGATTGGATTTCTATGGTACCTGATTGGAAATGAGGTGGCCGGGGATAAGAAAAAAATAATAATCAGAGTCAGCCGAAATATCAAATGATCAGCAATCTCAACAATCTTCACAACTCGTACTTGCTAAGCTACCTGACTCACTGCGCAACAAAAGAGGAGACTCTGTGTGTCTTTTTTGGTTTGTGTGTGTGTGTGGGGGGGGGGGGGGAGGGGGGAGGTATTTGCATGAAATATTTTTAGTGTTCCAACAAACAACTGTACGCGCTCGCTACGAAGTAGAGATCAGCTGAAAGTTTTGTTAGAAAGAACTGACAGTGGTAGTGGAGAAAGGAGTTGAGTTGGCAGGCACACAATTTTTGGTAAACTCAGTGATAAGGGTAAATAACCCTTAATAATATAAATATATGTATTTGAGAGTTCAATTTCTGAGTAAAATAAATTTAAGAGGTATATAAATATCTCTAAAACAATATGGCATATAATATTATTCAAAAGACAAAAATCACATTAGTGAGAAGTGTTGTTCTAAGGAGGCGGCTTAATTAAGGTTTAGCGGAAGCAATTATGGTTTTGGACCGGTTTGATATGAACTATCCTAACACAATTCAATTGGCACCCAATACAAGCAAGCACACAAGCAATTCAAGTAGCAAGATAATAAAGAGAGAAAGAGAGAGAAATTGAACACGCGATGTGATTACGGAGTTCCGACCCGCTAGAAGAAGCTAGCCTTAGTCGTACGTCTCCGGGAGTTTCGCTACCACGAAAGGGCGCGCTCTGTTCAATTCCAATAAGAACGGGTCTACAACTTCGAACCGAATCACCTCGTCACAATGACACTCGAGGTGGATCGGCCTAACTCAAATGGCACAACGGCCTCAAAGGAGAAGAGCTCTCAACCTATTCCAACCACACCTAGCGACAATGTCGGGGCGGTGGTGTTTGAGGCTACGAAATCTCTCAAAATGGTCTAGCTATGAAAAGCTCAAGTGGGAGAGTATTCCTGTGCTCAAAGGCTCTATTCTAGTCAAATTTTGCCAGGTCAAGCTCTCTTTTTTAGAGAACAAGGGGTGGATACAAATAGAGCTCGTCAAAAGCTGCAAAACAACTCAAAATGCTGTTGTGCGTTACACAATGCAATATTGCGTTACATGACCCATAGATAGCCGTTATAATAAAATAAAGAAAACAAGCTATCCGTTGGCAGTGCGTTACACGACCCAATATTGCGTTGTACGACGCACTGGACGACCGTTATAATAAAACAAAACGGATAAACTAGTCGTTTGAGCTGTCAGGCGCGTTATACGACGCGGACCACCCGTTGTGCAACGCAACATTAAATGACATTAAATAATCAGGAAAAGTGAGTGAAAAAGGCCAGAGAAAAACAAAAGGAAGGTTGTACAACGTTTCAGTGCGTTATACAACGTTCTGGCTTGACTTGAGGAAATTGCGTTGCACAACGCGTAAATTACGTTGTATGATGCAGCTGGTGCGTTACACGACCTTCTGTTGCGTTGTGTAACGCACTGTTTCTGTGAAAGGAGAAAACTGCACAAACTAGTGCGTTGTGTGACGCAATATTGCGTTACACAACTCACTGGTGCGTTGTACAACCCAATATTGCGTTACACGACGCACTGGGTCTGAAACTGAGAAAAAATTGCACAAAACTGGTGTGTTGTATAACCCAATATTGCGTTACACAACTCACTGGTGAGTTGTACAACCCAATATTGCGTTACACGACGCACTGGGTCTGAAACTAAGGAAAATACTGAGTTCTCAAGCTTTTCTGCTAACTAGACAATTTCAAGGATAAAAGGACTAAAGTAAACTTTCTATTAAAGTCTGAACTAGTCTATAAGCTCTCTAAAGACTTGATCTTGATCTTGCATATAATTTTTATCCAAGTCTTCAAACTTTGCACCTTCTTCCTATAAAACTCAAAGAAAATTGTTAAATGCCAAATGATATTGTTTTGTAATCGACAAATCTAGAGACGTTTAGTACAACAAGAAGCATAAATCTGACACAATGACATGCGTCAAGGTATTTAGTATTGAACTGTTGATGAGAAACACAAATAAGTCTAGGAAAGGCATCAATAGCAAAGTCCAGCGTCACAATATTTTTCATTTTTGATTAAACGGCGCTGGGGGGACAATTTTGTTACTACAAGTTGTTACTTGCTACCTTCTAGGATAAAAAAGAGAATTTCCTCAAAAAAGAAAAGGATAAAAGGAGAAATTCATGAACAATTTAAAAGAGATGCCAAAGAGATATTTATATTAGTGCTATGACCACGTCATTACTTGCTATATCTACACCTTGATAGGATGGCGATGGTTAACAGCGTGATCCAAATTCCGAAAACAATATGATTTCTCAAAAAAGATTTACAATCAAGTCAAATCAGTTCAACCATCTTAAACTATTTCTCTATTTTAGGCTCAGGTGTGGGAAGAAGAAAAGAAGGGAAGAAGTGGGAAGAAGTATTGGAAAGTGTATAACTTTGTGAAGAGTTTGAATTGTTTATGATTTTTTTTTCCTTCATTCTTCCTTTTTCCTCCTTCTTCTCTCATCCAAACGGAGGCTTAAGTAGCTATTAAATTTTGTACACTGACTTAATTGAGCCCTTAAAGATGATGGATATCTACGATTGGACCGCTAGAGTTGCAATTAATCTGAGTCGTTCACCGAATGCCAAATCCAAACCGGTGGCTCATATCAACCTTTTCTTTTTCCAAAATCTTGTATATTAGTAGTGCGACGTTTTCTGGATTGGGTTGCTTCGGAAAATCAAATGGGTTAAGCGATGAAATACATGGAGGTGGTCGGAGCAGACACCTTAATTGGGAAATGCTATGCCTAACAGGCTATATATGTAAATACTCTTTGTGGAAAATTTGGACTCTTGAATTTGCACACTTTGTGGAAATTTAGTTTGATTAAGGGTTAAGAACTATAACTCTTCATAATTCAATCATGAATCACCCACTACTAAGTCTTTTTATTTTTTGTGTAGCGAGAGACTGTAGAGCAACATAATGCCTTCTCAAACGGTTTTTATTTCAAAACCGTTTCAAAATCCTTCCATTTTGGGTATAAGATAAAACCCATTACAAAATTTGAAACAATTAAAAAATTCTTCATAAATACGAATCATATATGATCTGCGTATGTCGCCTAAATTAAGCTTTTAATTAATTAGCATATGCATTCTACATATTTGCATATATTAATTGTCAACATATTTAGAATATAGTAGTGAAAATAGACCTAGCAAATGCTATGATTTATGATTTACTTTCTAATTTATCAAACGTGATAATAAATCGGATGTTTGATTTAGAAATAAATCCAAGGACTCACTCTCAGGTGTTCTCTTGTTTGATTTAGCTTTTCATGACTATATTAGGAAAAAAATCCTAAGTGTTGTTCTTCTTATCTTGGTTTGTAGGAGGGAAGGGTCTCTCAGGCAGTAGCAAGCTAATTGATTTAGGTTCAGGTCTGTTTTGTTTTACTATTTGAATTATATAGCAGCATGTATTCTTTATATAATTGAGGATACTATAACAATCACTTTGATTTCTGGCATCACTTAAATTATATTATGTTCTCTTGTGTTCAGATGGAAACACTGAGGATTCTTCAACTAAACACAAATCACTGTCATGAGCTATAATGTTTGGTTTCATAAAGATTTAGAGCTTTCGAAAAAAAAAGAAAAAAAATTTTTTCTATGTACATTGGTACCTGATGAAGGTGGCCTGGGATAAGAAAATAAATAGCAGGATTTTGAACCAAAACAGAGTCTCGTCTTTTGTTCCCAGTGTCTTATAACAATACGTGTTGTGTGTGTGTGTATTTGTACTGAAATGTTTGCGTTAGTGCTCTAGTGGAGACCTGAAATTAATTTTGGAAAGAGTTTTAGTTACGCACTATTACATTTTGTTTCATCAACTTTGAAGTTGCTGCAGCTACGTAGCGTAGTGGACACCAGAAACCTTTCTTAGAAAGAATCATCAAATCAAATCATCATCAATCAAAATCAAAACATGTATTATTTCGCGGAAATGGATCCGCCTCCGAAACAACTGTTGGTGAACAGTTTCTCCCGACAGTGTTTCAATCTGCGTCGTCCGATTGATTTCTTCTTTTCCGTCCAATCTATTCTTTCTGGAGACTTCTTCGTTGGTGGCCTCGAGCCGTCTGATTTAATCTAAACGGTTAATTTTTTTCGGGCCTATCAATCTTAGTATCATGCACGGGGCATCTATGGCTATTGAGATTTAATCAGACGGCTGAGATCGAAACCATCCACTGGATGGCCATCCAGATGATGCGAGGTCCTCGATTTCCTCCCTCCCTTTCATTCTCTCTCCTTTCTTCTAGCACGGATGTTATCGCTCTTGTGGCCTTTGTACGGGTGTTCCTCAAACGATGGTCATGGTCTGTATGCCGCTTTGTCTCCTTCTACTCTTGGTCTTCGATTCCGGTCTACTGACTCGCTTTTTAGTAAATGAAGATGTCTTAGTAAGTGAACTTAGGCTGTATAGGATTCCAATTCGAGCGAGTTAGAGACAATTCAAACTAGGTTCAGCTATAACTTGAGTTGGCTCGAGACGAGTTAGAAATACTTTTTGAGTTTTTAATCTGACTAAAACTCGATTCGGCTCTAACTCGAGCTGGCTTGAAATAAACATATATCCTTCAAAATTTTATTTATTTAATTCATATGCTATTTTAATATTAAAACATATTTCAAAATTTTATTTATTTATGTCATGAGTTAGTCGGCTCAACTCAAACTCCTCAGCCAACCGAGTTGGTGTAGCTCAAGTTGTGCGGACTCGAATTCCGTCAGCTCGGTTGTAAACCTAGTTTTTTTCTGAATTGAGTTCAAATGGCTCATGAGTAATGAGTTCAGACTTTTTTTGTTCTGTCCGACTCTCCCTCCCTTCCTCTTCCTCCGCTCCTTAGTCCCTCCCCACCCATTTTTGCATCCCCTTCCTCCCTCCTCCACAATCTCGCTACTCTCATCTAGTCATCTCCATCAATCCACTTTACAAACTCCTCCCTAATCAAACCAGTTTGGCTGATACAGTACCAGCACAAAAACAAATCCAACTCTGGTTGACAAAGATGAGCTCTCTGAACCATCTGTTGGGATAAAAAAAAAGTGTTATTGCTACTATGTCCGGCGGTCAGGCTCCATCATTGTCACCAGAGAAACCCAAGGACTCACTCTCAGGTGTTATCTTGTTTGATTTAGCTTTTCATGACTATATTAGGAAAAAATCCTAAGTGTTGTTCTTCTTATCTTGGTTTGTAGGAGGAAAGGGTCTCTCAGGCAGTAGCAAGCTAAAGGTACAAATGTTAACATATGCAATTTACATATTGAATCATATATGATCTGCATATTTTGCCTAAACTAAGCTTTTAATTATCATATGCATTCTACATATTTGCATATATTGTCATGAGTTAATATATTGCCTAAACTAAAATTCGATTCGGCTCTAACTCGAGCTGGCTTGAAATAAACATATATCCTTCGAAATTTTATTTATTTAATCCATATGTTATTTTAATATTAAAACATATTTCAAAATTTTATTTATTTAATGTCATGAGTTAGTCGGCTCAACTCAAACTCCTCAGCTAACCGAGTTGGTGTAGCTCAACTTGTGCGAACTCGGATTCCGTCGACTCGGTTGTAAACCTAGCTTTTTTCTGAATTGAGTTCAAACGGGTCATGAGTTCAGATTTTTTTTTTTCTGTCCGACTCTCGCTCCCCTCCTCCTCCGCTCCCTAGTCCCTCCCCACCCATTTCTCCCCTTTCGTACAATAAACCCTGCTTCTGCATCCCCTTCCTCCCTCCTCCACAATCTCACTACTCTCATCTAGTCATCTCCATCAATCCATATCCACTTTACAAACTCCTCCCTAATCAAAGCAGTTAGGCCGATACCAGTACCAGCACAAAAACAAATCCAACTCTGGTTGACAAAGACGAGCTCTCTGAACCATCTGTTGGGATAAAAAAAGTGTTATTGCTATTGCGTCCGGTGGTCAGGCTCCATCATTGTCACCGGAGAAACCCAAGGACTCACTCTCAGGTGTTCTCTTGTTTGATTTAGCTTTTCATGACTATATTAGGAAAAAATCCTAAGTGTTGTTTTCAAAGGTTTAAATAGCGGATAGCGGGTTGGTAGCGGACAACCTCATATCATAGCGGATAGCGGATATCGATCATTTAACGGCCGCTCAGGCAGTAGCAAGCTAATTGATTTAGGTTCAGGTCTGTTTTGTTTTACAATTTGAATTATAGCATCATGTATTCCTTATATAATTGAGTATACTATAACAATCACTTTGATTTCTGGCATCACTTAAATTATATTATGTTCTCTTGTGTTCAGATGAAAAAACTGAGGATTCTTCAACTAAACACAAATCACTGTCATGAGCTATAATGTTTGGTTTCGTAAAGATTTAGAGCTTTCGAAAAAAAGAAATAAAAATTAATTTTCTATTGTACCTGATGAAGGTGGCCTGGGATAAGAAAATAAATAGCCGGATTTTGAACCAAAACAGACAGTCTCGTCTTTTGTTCTCAGTGTCTTATAACAATACGTGTTGTATGTGTGTATTTGTAATGAAATGTTTGCGTTAGTGGTCTAGTGGAGACCTGAAATTAATTTTGGAAAGAGTTTTAGTTACGCGCTATTACATTTTGTTTCATCAACTTTGAAGTTAATGCAGCTACGTAGCGCAGTGGACGCCACAAACCTTTCTTAGAAAGAATCATCAAATCAAATCATCATCAATCGAAACATGTCTTATTTCGCAGAAATGGATCCGCCTCCGAAACAACTGTTGGTGAACAGTTTCTCCCGACAGTGTTTCAATCTGCGTCGTCTGATTGATTTCTTCTTTTCCGTCCGATCTATTCTTTCTGGAGACTTCTTCGTTGGTGGCCTCGATTTCCTCCCTCCCTTTCATTCTCTCTCCTTTCTTCTAGCACGGATGTTATCGCTCTTGTGGCCTTTGTACGGGTGTTCCTCAGACGGTGGTCATGGTCTGTACGCCGCTTTCTTTCTTTCTGTTGTGTCTCCTTCTACTCTTGGTCTTCGATTCCGGTCTACTGACTCGCTTTTTCCGATTTTTGTGTTTGCGCTTGGTTTTACTGCTGGGTTTTTGTTGGTGTCGGTCCATCCTTTCTTTTGTGCATTCCTCCTCGATTCTCCTACCGCTGTGTATTTCAGAGTATGCGCTCCTATCTATATTTTTTCTACCTTCGATCACCTTCACCTATACCCTCCTTTCCTTCTAAGTTTTTCCCCTTTCTTTCGTACTTTTCTTTTCTGCTCTTCTTCGTCCTTTTGATTTCTTCTCCTCCTAGGTTTTCTCATCTTCGGCTCATTGCAGTGGGGTTTTGCTTCTCACACTTTTTCCCCCCCCCCTAATACTGTAGATCCTTAATTTCTATATTATTTCTTAGATTTTCCATCTCATGGAGAGAGGAAAAAAGCTAATATTTTCTGCTTTACAGTAGATGTGCAGATGTGTGTTACCAGAATAGTTGGCTTATACTGAGGGGTGTATTGTGGTTGTTGTGCATCATTCTTTTATGTTCTGGGTTGTGTAGATGAGTATGGTGTGATTTTTTTGCATGAATAATTTTGGTTTCCCTGTTCCATTCAGTTACTGTTATGGAACGTCGCTTTGCCCATCAGAGCTCTTTGGCCATGAAGCAAAAGCAGAAGGGCATGAGCTCCTCTCTCAAATTTGAGACGGATATAGGTCCTAATTATTTTTCTTCATGTTTTTTGGATTTCAGGATTAAAAAATGATTTTATTACTGGATTTTCTTTCTTTTAGGTAACAAATTTGAGCTATTGTGGTTCTGATTTAGGAAGAAAATTGTTTATATTTTTTCCTATATTTTTTTTCTTTCTCAAATATAGCTTCAAATTTATCTGTACAAATTGTAAAAAGAAGAGAGGAGGTAAAAGTCTTGCCTACAATGGTAGTTACTGGCTTAGGCGACGTTCTGATCCTTCAAACTTTTGACTTTGAGGTTCACAAGTTGGTTGCTTTATTTTTTAATTAACAGATGCTTAATTTGGATATAAATACATAAGTCTAGGCCTAAATTAGAAAGGAAGGACATTTCAGTACCAGCCTCTGGATAGTTAAGTCTAGGCCTAAGTTCCTCTAATAAAGTTTAATCTTACTTTTTGCACATGAAGCTCCACGACCCCAATATATAAATAAAACTGATACCACAATTTTTATGATATTAGTTATCATCTCAATATATATAAATAAACTAGATGGGTTTTTTCGTTGTCTACAATTTAATCCTTCAAATTTTGTTGTCTCTTAGGATTCCTGCCATCTAATGGTGCTTCTTTCTTTTCTTTGGGTCTCAACATAAGTTGTCTATGCACATTTACTGCTTGGTAAGTTCTCATCAATTCAGCCATTTTTGCAATGTGCCTCATATGATTAAGAATGATTTGTGTTGTCTTTGCATTTATTAGTTTCTTACAATGCTAACAGTCCTCCAATTAGTTTCTGGTGATCTTAAATCGGAGCCAAGCAGAGAAAGATGGGGTAAAGAGAGTAAAGATAATTCCTTTGTGTTGGAACTTCAGATTTTGAAGGTAATACCTCTTATTTCGCTTTAATTTCAATCAAATTATTAGTAGAGAGAGTTAAAATTGTTGACTGGTTGGTTCTTCGGTATTGATCAATCAGGATCTATACTTTGGTTTAGGAGATTGTTTTGGGCTTTTCATTTTAATAAAATGGAAAGAGGTGGGGCTGGAGAATCCTTACTGTTTCCAAAGAAATATTTAGGACGTTGAGGTATGTGTCTCTTCTGCTGTTTCTATCTAAAGTAAAACCTCATTTTAATTTCTGCTCAGTGGTGGTTATTTATCGAAGGTTTGTTGATAATAGCGTTTCATTGATTATTTTTTCCTTTGTCATTTTCAATTTAAAGGATCAATTCATACTCTTCGGCCTATTAAAGGATCAATTCATACTCTTCGGCCTATTAAAGGATCATTTTCGTTTTTAGGAATTGTCCTTGCTAATGTTCCTGCGCCTCCCAAAAAGTACATAACTATTGCTAATATATTTAATTATTTTTTTTATTCAGAAATAAATTTATGAAGCTTGAGATAGCAAAGCTTCTTCAAAAGTTTGGTTTTATATTTTGTTAATTTTGTCTAAAGATGATAATAGCGGGCATAATTTTGTTTAAAGGAACAATGGTATCGCTTTTGTAGGGAGACATAATGACTGCAGTTTCCCATCAACCATGCATCACCATGGCAGATCTACTGTACATATTGAGGTTATACTATGCTCACTTTCTTTATTGGTTTCATTTTTAAATATTCATTTATTAGGTTGTAAAGAGCAGTCGGTAAATTAATAATTAACATAAATTGTTAAATATTTTATTTTATATTTGCATCACGCTATAGGAATGGAAGAAAAAAATCCAGTTTGAATTTACCAACTCAAAAGAGAATGGTCCAAGTTTTTTTCATTCATTTTTTCCAGCATTATCTGATTTTTTGTTGATGTGAATTTAATACCTCTCTGCCCTTATTTTATTATTCAGATCAAAAAATTATTCAAACATCAGGTGCTCTATGATGGAAAAAAATTGTTTCTTTGTATTGTCAATTTTGCCCCTTATGTGTTCCCAATACTGAAAACAAACGAGCACGGTTACGGTGCCTACGTTTTTTGGCTGCCTCATCTGTCATGTATCGTGAACCGTTAGATTAGAATTTGATAAGCGGCCCAGATCCTTCATTTAAACACAACCCTCGACAGCCATCGCCTGAGCACTCCTCTTCGTCTCCGCTCTTTGGTTTTCTCCTACCCCGTTGGCCGCCGTTGCTCGATCTCCTCTCCCTTCGCGTCGCACGTCAGACGCTCAAGCTCTCCTCTCACCTGCGTTACTTTTGTTATCTCCCCTGCATCATCCGTTAGACACTCGAGCTCTCCTCTCCCTTGGCGTTACTCGTCGGATGCTCGAGGTCTCCTCGTCGCTGCATTGCTCTAGCTGTCTCTAAATTTAATTAGCAATGACGAGGTATGCTTTAATTTTGTTTTTCAAAGTAATCAAATTCTAGAAACGATGATTGTTCGTCCATATACTTTATTGTAATTTTCTATTATTTATGTGAAAAAAATGGATGAAAATGTTTTTAGACAAGCCAGAAAATAAGGCCAAAAAATAATTGCGTGGCAATAAAACAAAGTTGAAGGTTTATTTTCTTCCATTTGACTTTCTTGTTTCCTTTTCTTCAGTCCAAGTTGTCACATATCAAATCATATATTTTTTTTTATTTATTTTCAGAATTTAAGGGATGAAAGGTTAAATGGCCAGCTTGAAGTCAGAGAAATCCATTTCTAGCGCAACACAAGTGGGACTGCTTACTTTCAATCTCATCCCCAAAGAAACCAGTATAGTTGGGATCAGTAAGTAACAACTTTTTTTTTTATAATGTTTAATGGCATTATAAGCATCGTAGATTCTCAAGCAATATAACACAATAAATAAGTTATTTTAGGCTTACAAGATTTTTGTTTGGGGTTCTACATAATGATTGGCTTGAACTTGTAGCAATAATCAATAATACTTATTAAAGGAGACTGATACCTTTATTTGGATATGAGAACCCAGTAATTGCTTTACCACTGCTTCTCTATGTGACTTTCTAGTGTTTAGATGGGTTCAATTTGATGATTGCAAAATTTGATGAAGGTTAATTTCTATTCCACTCAAAATCAAAATTCTATTGTGGTTGATCCATCAGGATAAAATTCACTACAAATAACTGGCAAGAGGATATACATTGTGATTTATGTAGCTTGAGAGAAACAACTGGTCATATCTTTATTTGATGTGCTTTTGCTATACAGGTTTGGTATTGGTTGGCTGAATGTCAGACTTATGTGCACCTTTGGAAATCCATTGAAGATGTGTTTAACTATTCAAAACCCTTGCACAAAAAGAGAGAGAGAGAGAGAGAGATGTGCACCAAGATGGAGAGACAAAAGTGAATTGGATAGCTTGATGGCATAGAACGCTATATAACAGTTCCTTGAAACTTTATTGCAAATATGCAATTTTTATGTCTTTTTCTAGAAATTCTATACTGTTATCTTAATATGTAAGGATTTTGTTGCTTTTTTTTGTTGATTTAGTGATTAGGAAGATACATAGACGACATGATGGGTGAAGGAAAAAAGAGATATAAGTACCTGAATTGGTACCAGTATGTAGTAAAGGACAAAGTTGCTTGTAAAATGTAATGACTTCCTTATTTAACTTCTATTTTTATTTGTTGATGCAGATTCATTGTGATATTTTTATTTCTTGATGCACCTCCATTGTGATATTTTTATTTCTTATACATGTGTATTGGTACCAGTATTTTTAGTATCATCTTGGTTTATAGAATGAAACCAAAAAAGTGTTCCCTTTATATAAAATAACACCAAACCAAAAATAAAAAAATGGGATCCCAATATCCCATAATTATTCGTGCTTCATTTTCCACTCTATTAACAATATTTACACAATTCTTGATTGGTAATTTGGTACACAATCACTGCAATTTCCATTCCTATTATGCCCCTGTGATCCCATGATCCATCAGAAAGAAAGTAACGTTGCCTTCTTTGGCAATTTATTAACCTCACTAATACATCTATTTATCTAATTATCAAGAGTGGACATGATATTGTTCCACTGGTACATTGTAACGTTAGCATGTTTCCATAAATTAAGTGCAAGCAATCAAAATGTCCATCCAATCCAACAAAAAGGAAGTACATCAAACAAGTTAATTAGATATAAACTGAACCATCTTTATATTCAAATACAGTTACAACATTTACATCACTTATATACTTTTAGAACCAAAATACAAAACCAGCGGTAACTAATTTAAGCCGTATCCAAACGGTGAATCCATTGGCCTTAACAGAAAATTTGTACAACTCCTCAGCTTCTTCAAGAGATGGTAATATCATGCCTTTAAAAAGTTTCGAACCATCAGTATTTTGATCAAATAATTTGTGTTACTTGCTTCATTTCTCTATATCTTTCAGACTCCACCTCAATAGCAATATCTTCACTCAACGACATTCAAAGACTTCAATATCCATGGATGGCAATAGCTCCTAACATACAAAAAAATATACCAAATGGGTTAAAAAAATTAAAAGCAGCAAAATGATTAAAAATTAGACAAATATTTGGAATGATTATACTTTGGAATGCATGCCAATAAACTTCGGTTGCTAAGTATTATATGACCATTGGATACAACTATTGCAAATACAAATGAAAGATATGCCCACTATTAATCAGATTAAGATAACATAATTAGAAAATACTCTCTGTCTACTATCACTAGAATGATTCTTATAAACATACAAATGCACGAGAATACAAAATAGCTAGGATGGTCCTTATTTTTTCACAAAATAAGGGAAAAACTAAACCACACCTCATCGGTAATTGAATTTGAAGACATTTCCCATTGATAGCTTCTTGGTAAGATAATTTGTAGCATCTGACGAGCGATGCCGAGGGAGATGAGAGCTCGAGTGTTTGACTATAGCGAGCGACAAAGAGAGGGATGAGAGCTCGAGTGACGTCGAGGGAGATGAAAGCTCCAGCGTCCAACGAACGACATAAAGGGAGAGGAGAGCTTGAGCAACGGTGTGGGAGAAAAACGGAGAGTAGAGGAGATGTCGAGAGGTCGGGCGTTGGCTGAGCGAAGGAGCCATCGAGCGATGGAGAGGCTGAGCGCCGTACGTGATCCGTCTAAGCACTACGGGAAAAAGGACCTTCTGTAACGGCACTTCTGTAACGGTTTTTGAAATAACCGTTACAGAATAGTGAGGCATTAGGCGGGAAAATTGGCGCCACAAATCTGTAACGGTTATTATGAAACAACCGTAATAACATTTCCGTCATGGTCAGGAAAAAAATGCATCAACCTTCTGTAACGGTTGTTGGATAATAACCGTTACAGATTTATTATATTCTGTAACGGTTATTATCCAACAACCGTTACAGATATGAAAAAAGAAATATATAAATATCAACCATCTTCTGTAACGGTTATTAGTAAATAACCGTTACAGAAGGTTAACGTTTTTTTTTATTTTTTATTGATTCTGTAACGGTTATTTATTAAAAACCGTTACTGATATGGGACGAATTTTATTAATTATTTTATGATTCTGTAACGGCTTTTTTTTTATTTTTTTTTATGATTCTGTAACGGTTATTTTATAATAACCGTTACAGAAAAGTTCTGTATTTAATTAGGTCTTCTTCCCCATCCCAACAAACTCACAGCTAGCGCCGCACTTAACTCTTTTCTGATCTTCTCATTTATTGTGATTTGTGGTGTCCACTTCACTCCAAAAAAATAGCAAAAATTTTCTAAAAATTCTGAAAAAATAATAATTAGAAAGAGAATAAGAAGGAGAGCAGATTTAAGGTAAAAAAAATTTAATTTTGAATCGTATTTTTTATTTTTACATTTTTTTCTTATTTATTTTGATTTTTTCATTAATTTATGGTTATTTTTGTTTTTTTATATATTTTAAGATCTCATTGAATAGGAGAAGATCTTACATCGGCCGGATAAGTCGCACGATTCAACGGATCGGAAGTCACACGATTGAAAGTATATTTTCATGAACTTCTCTTTTTTTAAATTATTTGCATTTCGTTAATAATTTGCATATATATATATAGGCATGAATTTTGTATTGTCATATAGGAACCAAATACCGGAACTCAACTGAATTTAGGTCATTGCCCGTCCGAGATTAATCCATTAGGGATTAATCTCGGATAGTACTCCCGGTCGGGAGTACTGCTCTTTGGATACGATCTGTCTCATTTAGGACAGCGAGTTGTACGTTAGATGCAATGTGTTGTCTGAGAAAAATTCGGCGGCATTTCCCTTGTGTTCCCACGGATACGTACGCACGAGCAATCGTGTGTTGGCGTATTCAGGGAACATAAGGGGAAATGCTGCCGAATTTTTCTCAGATAGCACATTGCATCTAACGTACGCTCGCTAATGAGACAGAGTATCCAAAGAGCGGGCTAGGATGGTGACCGGTCCGAAAACCTAATATGACAAATTGGTCCGAAACCCTAATAATTTGCATAAATTTTATTGTTCAGATGGATCGGACGTGGATGTACTCAAGTAATCGATGCTCGTCTACATTTTTGAGAGGACTTGAAGAATTTATGGTTTGTGCTAAAGAGAATTTGAAAATGAAAGAAGATGATAAAATGTATTGTCCTTGTCGTGTTTGTCAGAATTTGTTGAAGTGGTCTAATTTTGAAGAAGTGAAGGCTTATTTGATTATAAATGGATTTCAACCGGATTATAGTCGGTGGACACTCCATGGAGAGAATGGGGGGATAGTACTAGCACAAATGTATTGGATTCTGTGTATGAGGAAGAAAATGTATCATTGGATGATGAAATTGATGATGTCAATGTATTTGATGATGAGAATGTAGATGATGATAGAAATGTAGATAACTCAGAATTTAATGCCGATTTAGATGAAATTGTGAACAATGTGGATGAAAATTTTGTTGATAATGTTGAAATTTTTGGTATGTTACGTGAAGAAGAAAAAATAGCTTTATATCCTGGTTGTGAATTGTCAAAACTTAATGCTGTTTTCAAACTGTTCAATCTTAAAGCCAAAAATGGATGGAGTGATGCAAGTTTCACATCTTTGCTCAAACTATTACATAAAGAATTTCTTCCAAAAGATAACCAGTTGCCAGATTCAATTTATAAGGCTAAAAAGATGTTATGTCCTTTAAAAATTGGAGTTGAGAGAATTCATGCATGTCCAAATGACTGCATATTATTCCGGAATGAGTACGGAGACTTGCATAAATGTCCAAAGTGTAATGCGTCACGGTATAAACCGAGGGACGATCAAATTGAAGATGAAGGTAGTAAGGGACCAGCTGCAAAAGTGGTGTTTTATCAACCAATAATACCAAGATTCCAGCGGCTTTTCTCTAACGCGAAGGATGCCAAATTGTTAAGATGGCACGCAGACTGCAGGAAAAAAGGCGATGGCATGCTTAGACACCCAGCAGACTCTCCAGATTGGATAAATATAGATAGGGAATTTGAAGATTTCGGCAGTGAACCTAGAAATTTGAGATTGGGTTTATGTACAGACGGGATGAATCCTTACGGCAACATGAGTAGCCGGCAGACTACATGACCGGTTTTATTGTGTATTTACAATCTTCCTCCCTGGCTATGCATGAAAAGGAGATACATGATGATGCCCTTGTTGATTTCTGGTCCCAAGCAACCAGGTAATGATATAGATGTGTACTTGGCTCCATTAATAGATGACCTTGGTGAATTGTGGCAGAATGGAGTGAAAATATATGATGCACACTCTAGAAGTGAGTTTAACCTCCGTGCCATGATATTTTGCACAATCAATGATTTTCCTGCATACGGAAACCTGTCAGGGTATAGGAATAAAGGAGCGAAAGCGTGTCCTATTTGCATGGAAAACACCCATTCTGTGTACCTGAAAAACTCCAGAAAAAATGTTTACTTGGGACACCGGAGGTTTATTAAGAACCGCAATCACCCTTACCGTCGAGACAAGGAAAGGTTTGACGGTACTGTAGAAAAAGACAAGGCCCCAATACCGTTATCCGGTTCAGGGGTGTATCGACAGGTGAAGGACATTAATGTAAAATTTGGTAAGAAATTTGCAAATGACATACCCAAGGGGATATGGAAGAAGAAGTCTATATTCTGGAATCTTGAATATTGGCAGAGTTTGGAGACTAGGCATTGCTTAGATGCGATGCACATAATAAAGAACATATGTGAAGCTTTGATTGGTTGCATGTTGGAAATTCAAGGGAAAACTAAAGATGGCGTAAATGCGAGGAAGGACATGGTTGAAATGGGGATCCGGCAAGAACTAGCGGCACAAGATAAGGGAAAAAGTCGAACTTGGCTACCTGCAGCACAATTTAATTTATCAAAGCAAGAGAAAAAAAGCTTATTAGAATGCCTGAAATCTATTAAGGTTCCTACTGGTTATTCCTCGAATATATCAAGAAAGGTTTCTATTAAGGACAACAAATTACTTGGTATGAAGTCACATGATTATCACGTCCTACTGACCCAGTTACTTCCGGTCGCAATTAGAGAAATTCTAAGGGAAGAAGTGAGGAAAACCATCACTAAGTTGTATTTTTTCTTTAATTCCATTTGCTCTAAAGTGATTGATCCGAATAGTTTGGACAAGTTACAAGAAGGTGTTGTACTAACCCTATGTGAGCTGGAGATGTACTTTCCGCCATCGTTTTTTTGACTCCATGGTGCATTTGACCATTCATTTAGTTAGAGAGATAAAAATGTGTGGTCCTGTATTTCTACGATACATGTATCCTTTCGAAAGAGCCATGGGTCAATTGAAGGGGCTTGTTCGTAGCCGATCTAAACCAGAAGGAAGCATAGTGGAAGGATATGTGGCCGAGGAGGTTATTGAGTACTACACCGATTATTTGCAGGATGTACAACCAATCGGTCTTCCAAAGTCTCGACATGAGGGTAGACTTGAAGGAAAAGGTTATATATTAACTTCCAATGTTCACCTTATTTAGCACAAATGTTCATTTAAAGCACAATATTTGTTCATCTTATTTAGCACAAATGTTCACTTAAAGCACAATATTTGTTCACCTTATTTAGCACAAATGTTCACTTAAAGCACAATATTTGTTCACCTTATTTAGCACAAATGTTCACTTAAAGCACAATATTTGTTCACCTTATTTAGCACAAATGTTCACCTTTCAGGTACAATTGGAGCTAGTACTCATATACCGGATCTTGCAATGAGAACCAAAGCACATATGAAAATTCTCCAACATCTTGCTATTGTGGCGCCTTACATCAATGAACATCTAATCGAGTTACGTGAACAATACCCTTCTTACACCGAAAACTTGATTACCATAGAGCATGAAATAAAATTTGTCCAATGGCTAGAAGATAAAGTACAGTCCCAGTTGAAAGAAGGAACAAAGGTCGATGAAACCGTGAAATGGTTATCAAGACGTCCTGATGCCGTGGTCGAGACATACCAAGGGTATGACTTGAATGGATTTACCTGGTACACAAGGAAACAGGATGGTAAAAGTGTTGTGCAAAATAGTGGAGTCACTGTTGTAGCTTTATCTAGTGATAATGTTAGGTCGGCTACTTATTATGGGTGGATCGAGGAGATTTGGGAACTAGATTACCTGAAATTTAAGATACCCTTATTCAAGTGTGCATGGATCGACAACGGTCACGGTGGAGTTAAAAAAGACAAGATGGGATTTATAACTGTTGACTTCAATAAAAGGGCTTATCGAGACGATCCCTTTATACTTGCAAATAAGCAAGCAATGCAAGTTTTTTACATTCAAGATCCGGCGGATAAGAAAAAATATGTTGTGCTTCAAGGTAAATGTTCATCTTATTTAAGTACAAATGTTCACCTTATTGAGTACAAATGTTCATCTTATTTATTACTTGCGACTTTCAGGAAAAAGACGTATTGTCGGTGTTGGTGATGTCGTAGATGAAGAAGCATACGACCACTTCGAGGAAATACCTCCTTTTTCTATTGGTATCGACGATACATCACAGCCAGTATCGATCAGTTGTAGGCGTACAGAAAACACCGAAGGCCTGTGGGTCGACACGCGAAGGAAAAAAAACAAAATAGCTACATAATCACATGTGAGTTTAAAAAACTGTTATGTGCTAATATAAATTATTCTTAACATAGATGTGCTAAATTGTTATGTTAATATTTTTATTTTTATTTTTTGCAGGTCATTAATTGGTGAAAAATTTTGTTAACAAGGAGCTAATTTATTTTTATTTTTGGTTAATTTTTTAAATTGTATTTTTATTTTGTTAGAAAAAATGTAAAACAAAATTAAATTCATGTGTAACCAACACAGAAATTAAAATTGTAATTTTATTTTGTTAGAAAAAATGTAAAACAAAATTAAATTCATGTGTAACCAACAGATTAGCCTCTTCTGTAAAACAAAATTAATATGTAAAAACGTTTGACCTTCTGTAACGGTTATTAGCTAATAACCGTTACAGAAGGTTATTAGTAAAAACGTTTGACCTTCTGTAACGGTTATTAGCTAATAACCGTTACAGATTAGTCTCTTCTGTAACGGTTATTAGTTAATAACCGTTACAGAAGGTCAAACGTTTTTACTAATAACCTTCTGTAACGGTTATTAGCTAATAACCGTTACAGATTAGCCTCTTCTGTAACGGTTATTAGTTAATAACCGTTACAGAAGGTTATATGTATAAAACGTTTGACCTTCTGTAACGGTTATTAGCGAATAACCGTTACAGAAGGTTCAAACCCTTTATATTATCCCTGGCGTCTGTCCGTCCCTTATTTCCTTTCTCGATATCGCCTCTTTCTTAAAACCCTAGCCCTCGGCAGAAACTCTCGGCGCCTCTCTGACTCCCTCTCTGATCCCAGCCTTCCAGCACTCAGCACTCAGCTCTCGGCGCCTCTCTCGACAGAAGCACTCAGCTCTCGGCGGCCCTCTCTCGTAAAAGGTAATCCCTCTCCCCTTCTTCCCCCTCTCACTCCCTCTCAATTCTCTGACTCTCAGAGTCCCTCTCATTCTTTGTCTCTCTCTGTTTGCTCTCGGTGCCTGACTCCCTCTCATTCTTTGACTCCCTCTCAGCTCTCGGTGCATCTCAACTCTGACTCCCTCTCAGCTCTCTGACTCTCTCTGTTAGCTCCGACAGCCAGCCAGGTAATCTCTCTCCCTTTTCTTTCAAAATTTGAATTGTTTAAATTAGGGACTATTTTGTAAAATTGAACTGTTTTAGGGACTTTTTTGCATAAATTTGAACTACTTTTGGGGGCTGTTTTGGGGATGTGGTGCATAAAGCACAATTTTAAGGACTAATGTGCATAAAATTGAACTGTTTGGGGTCTGATATGGGACTGTTTTGGGGCTGTGGTGCATAAAGCACAATTTTAAGGACTAATATGCATAAAATTGAACTGTTTGGGGTCTGATATGGGGCTATTTTGGGACTGTGGTGCATAAAGCACAATTTTAAGGACTAATGTGCATAAAATTGAACTGTTTGGGGTCTGATATGGGGCTGTGGTGCATAAAGCACAATTTTAAGGACTAATATGCATAAAATTGAACTGTTTGGGGCTGTGGTGCATAAAGCACAATTTTAAGGACTGATATGGGGTTGTTATTTTCTTGATAATTTAGAATTTAATTTAATTAGATATATATGCATTGTGAATTGATTATGAATAAGGAGTTAAGAAATTTATTTAAAATGAAAATTAGATGGAGAAGGATCAAAACGTCAATAAGGTGGGGGAGGAATCCAAGGTGGGGGAGGAAACACCTAAGGTGGTGTCAAAAAGGGTCCCGTTTTACGGACCTCTCAAAAGAAGGACTGTCTCGGCTGTACGTCGTCTTCCTCCAGGCTGTGAAAGGGGCCCTGATTTTAGTATGGGAGTTAAAATAGATGAGGGATCCAGTGAGAATAAGGAGGTGGAGAAGAATAAGGAGGAGAAGAATAAGGAAGAGGAGAAGAATTAGGGTTGAATTGTCTTAGGAATTAATAAAATTATCTATGTTATTTTGTGTGAACTTTATTTATGTAATTTGAAGTTTATGTTATTTGTGTATGAATTCATGTTTGAATATTATTGTGTTTTAATTAAATGAATTTTAAATTTATGTATTTTTAATTATTTGAATTTTAAACTTGTTCATGTTTGAATAAATTGAACATTGCGCCAAACATTAATATATATTATATATGGTGTTTTAATTAGGTAGTAATGGAGAAAGGTGAAGGAAGCAATTCAAAGGGAAAAAAGTCGATCGAACGAGTCTATGTTAGGCGCAATGTTCGTGCCAATCCATCCTCTCAAAACCAGACGAACCAAAACCAAGCCTCTCAAAACCAGGGGCAACCGAGCCTCTCAAAATATGAAAAACATGCAATTTTTTTTAAGCTTTTGATTGACAAGTTTGTGGCACCGTACACAGAATGGAGAGAAGAAGTCATTGTTTTGTCGGATGATGATGATGAAGTCATTGTTTTGTCGGATGATGAAGACTAGTTTTAGGATTTAGATTTATGTTTGGTTTAGTATTAGGGTTTCTTATCCAACTGAATGTTTATGTTTATGTTAATGTATTTTGTTATTTGAGATTGAACTTGTCGTTTAATGTTTATGTTTATGTTAATATATTTTGTTTATGTTGTTAATGTTTATGTTTATGTTTGTTTATGTTTATGTTTATGTTTATTTATGTTTATGTTAACTTGATTTGATTGCTTTCATTGTTGTTAATTATTTATTAATAGATATGTCTGGAGATCAAGATAGAGATTTACAGGGTGAACAGGCTGGTACAGAATCCGGCGATGAGGAGGTCACAACGTTCGAAATAAAGAAAAGGAGCAGAACGACAATGGAAGAGTTTAGGAGAAAAAAAGCTGCTGGGGAAAAGTATGAGATTAAATTTGACAAAGAAGGAGTGCCAATTGGTACTGAAGAGGCGGTGAACAAATTTGCATCATATTGCGGGTATCTGGCTAGAGCAAGAGTGCCAATCACAATTAATGATTGGCGGAAGGACGTTTCAAAGGAAACCAGACTTGAGTTGTGGTTGGACATCAAGGTGAATAAATTTTCACTTAAATCATCTAATTTAAATTTCTATGCTACCAATTAACTAACGTTTCGTTATGTTTCAGAAAATGTTCAACATCGAAGATGATAAAGCCATGAACAATACTCTCAAAGCGATGGGCATAAGTCACAGGGCTTATAGAAGTAGGATTGCTGAGGAGTACATCACAAATGCCGATCCAAACAATCCAAAAAATCCATGCGATAAACACCCAATCTCACAAAAGGAATGGGAAGAATTTTTCAAGAAAAGGACGGGTGCAGATTTTGTACAAAAGAGCAACAAAGCGAAGGAGTTGAGAAAGAAATGGAAAGAGCCTCATAGGATGGGTTCCACTGGCTATAGAGGAAAAAAAGGTTCATGGAAACCTACAGACAAGATTGTCATACCCGGAGATTCTGAAGGGGCCGGTTCCACGAGCATTACCATCGGCGATTTGGAACCGAGGAGTCAAAGGTATTTCATGGGAAGGACTGTGGCTACGAAGGATAAAGGTACTTACACATGTAAATACTTATTATATATGCTAACTTCAAATTCTGTTTTGTGATTATTAATAAGATTTGTTTGTTGCTTGTTAGATACTTACACGTTCCATAGCTCTGATTCGTCGACTATTGAGGCATTCAGTCGGTTGAGTGCCATGTCTGGTGAAATCAATTCCGGGTCAATACTGGAACAAGAAATCTTAAATCGGGCGGTTGACAGGCCAGAACATCCAGGAAGAATCAGGGGATATCCTTTATGGACCAAGAAGGAAGATGTGTATAAAAGAAAGCCTAGAAAGGATGCGCATGAAGGATGGATGGCACCAGACCAGATTGAAGAATTGATGAGCAGGGTCGCAGCTGAAGCCGCTGAGAAAACCAAAAGGGACTTGATTCACTCCGAGGAGATAATGAATGCGGCGAGACAAGAAGCTTTTCAGGTAATCCTTTTTGACAGTCAAAATGTAATCAAAATGAATGAAAACTATTATTCATCATCCGGTTGCTTGATAATTTTCAGGAGGTGAAACAATGGTTGGCCAGTAGCGGATTGCAGTTTCAAGCACCGCAGCAATTTGTGACGCCGTACCAGCCATTCGTTGAAGCTGAGGTAGACTCAGGAATGCCAAACGAGCAGTTATTCCGAACGGTTGCCTCAAGCTATATGCCTCCGGATCCGAGAAGCTTTGTTCAGGTTCATATTGATCACTTTTCTCTTTTCTATTTAGATTTATGTTTGGCTTAGCATTAGGGTTTCTGATCGAACTGAATTTCAGGAAGAAACGCCGTGCGATCTCTTTTCCCTTGATCATCTTAACCAGAAGATTAAGGTGGCCGAGGGAAATATTATTCCGAGTGTTGTTGGTCAGATCGTACACGGCGTGCCACTAACTGATCAACAACTCTATATCCATCTTCTCCGAGTAGGCGATGATTTTCGTCAGTGGCAAGTCCCAGGTAGGTCAGATGAGCTATTAGGAAATAATATAGGAGGGCGATTCCCATGGCCGTCATTTTTGGTGGAGATAGGCCACAAGGTATCGTTTTATTTAATTATGATAATTTATTTCATCCATCTCTATTAGAACTCACTAATTAATTATGTGATGACATTGAATGCAGAGTTTGATAAAAAAGAAGCCAGATGCGAGCAAGGCGGTGGCGAAAAAGGTGATCGAGAGTCCAAAGGTTCCAAGTGCAGGTTCATCCAAAACCTAATTAGTTCAATTGATTGTTTCAGGGTAGATTGTTGCTCAACGTCGAATAATCTATTCTTTTGTGTCTGATTATTTCAGGGTCGATTGTTGCTCGCGATCCGCTACTTGAGCAGGATGCAATTGAAAAGCTTACCCCATCCGAACGAGAATTGTATGAACTATTGATGCTCCAACCAGAGCTTGAGAAAAATTTTGAGTTGCATAAATGTGATGTTTGGGGTACACACAGCGGCGAGGTTAAGTTCAACGTTGAATTGTGCGACATCCTCCAATGCTTTAGAAGAGAATCTCTAAACGTGTCGATCGTCAAGTTGTACTCTTGGTATGAATTTTCAACCTTTAAAATATTTTTTTAAAGTACCGTATTCAATTGGAGGTGAAAAATGTATGAATTAATATCCGTGAGTGTAGGTTTTGGATGAATGAACTTTCAGAGGGAGAAAACAACATCACCGTATTAGATCCAGAGATGTTGACTGCTCCTAAAATCAAACAAGAACAAAACCAAGCTGTGGACTACTTGATGAAGTCATTCGCGCAATATTCATCCAATTATATGATTCTGCCTTATTTACAAGAGTAAGGACAATTATAACTAATAAAATATCAATTATCTCGTTTACATGTTTGTTTCATTTTCATGAAAACAATAATCTCTATTCTTGCAGCTTTCATTGGGTCCTTCTTGTTATTAATGTCGAGAAGCGCACCGTTCAAATAGCAGATTCTATCGAGCGCAAGAATCCAAAGATATTGATTAAGGGATTCATAACCCAGTAAGTTTTCGTTTCTAAATGAAATTTTGATATTGAGATAAGGACTATGTACGGTTCTATTTAAGCTATTAATGATATTGTATGCAGGATATACAAGCGATACCTTATGGAAAATGGAAAATATAACGCAAGGACCCGAACAACATTTGATTGGTACAAAATTCAGGTACGAGACTTAAAAAAATATA
Source organism: Rhynchospora pubera (assembly GCA_028095005.1). Lineage (NCBI taxonomy): Eukaryota > Viridiplantae > Streptophyta > Magnoliopsida > Poales > Cyperaceae > Rhynchospora > Rhynchospora pubera. The sequence continues at coordinate 77,552,099 of CM051459.1, forward strand.
TTAGCTACCTAGGGTTTCTGAAACTGTGCAAAATCTTAACTATCTTTCTTGTTGGATCTTTAATTAGTGTCCGATACAAAAGGGCAGCACAGAATGTGGATATTTCACAATGCTCGCCATGAAAAACGTATTATCTTATTGGATAGCAATTCAGGAAATACCTCATGTAAGTAACTTATTCTTTTAACTAATAACATTTGATCAAACAATTAGATTTTAGAATTTCATGATCTAACTAATAATATTTTTGACTTGTTTATCATAATATGTAGATGATCGAGCCGGTTGGAGTACCATACAACAAAGAAATGATTGATGGTGTCGTGACAGAAGTTATGGACTTCATGCAAGGGGTATTATTTTGATTAAAATGTGTTATTTGATGACTTGCCATGTTTGATTATACTTGTGATATATGTAAATACTTTGTTTATTGTTTGTGTGATATGCAAGATTATATATGTTTGATATATGTGTGCTTTGTGATATATATATATGCTGCATTTGTTAATGTAAATTGGGTACCAATTTGGTACCAATTCGGCTAGCAAATTGGGGCTAGCCAATCAAACAGGCAAAACACAAAAAAAAAATTAAGACTTTTGTAACGGTTATTAGATAATAACCGTTACAGAATATTATAATTTCATTTTTTTTTAATTATAAATATTATCTGTAACGGTTATTAGATAATAACCGTTACAGAATCAAGTCTTCTGTAACGGTTATTACCTAATAACCGTTACAGAAGTTCTCCAAACACCACACCTGTTCCGTCCACAATACCATAACGGTTATTAGATAATAACCGTTACAGAAGACTGGATTCTGTAACGGTTATTATCTAATAACCGTTACACATGTTCTACAAAAAACAGTACCAGATTTTCCCTTGCGTATACCATAACGGTTATTAGATAATAACCGTTACAGAAGAGGGGGCTACTGTAACGGTTGTTGTCTAATAACCGTTATAGATCTGTAACGGTTATTAGACATTTTGTAACGGGGGCTACAGTAACGTTTCGTGTACCGTTACAGAAGTCTTTTATTAACCGTTACAGAAACCAAAATTTCGCGTAGTGAAGGGTTTGGTTTTTTTATTTTCTAATTTCACTAGCGTTGTGTTTAAATGAAAATTCTGGACCACTTATCAAAGACTAATCTAACGGTGCAGGATATGTGGCAGATGAGGCATCGAAAAAAATAGAGGCACCGGAACCGTGCTCAAAACTCTATACTTTAATCATGCCTGTAACATTTTGATTTAGGTTTGAATTAGAGTGCGACTTTTTTTACTGATCATGCAAATAATCGTCTACTGTTACATTTGGTTTATAGCAGTCCTTTATATAAACTTCATTGATGATGAAGCTCGGACTGATCTTGACTATGCATCTATGTAGTCACCAACTGGCAGCTAAAATGATTGGATTTCTCATTTCAGACTGCAAAAATTACCGACAAAGACAAGGTACATTTATTGTTGGGGAATGGCCATATATTCTGTTTGAAGGTTCACAGATCATCCAATATTCTCTTTACCATGAGATGTCATCGACTATTCATGCAGAGCTTAATGCCATACTAGCTGCTGTCAAGGCAATCTGTATTGATTGCCATACTGGGGTTGAGACAACTTAAGTCTCTGTATCAATTGCCTTAAATTCCCAAGAGTTTTGTCCAGCTAAGCACCCTTAGAATCAGTGGATTATTTTCTGCTAGATCTTACGGAAATGGTAAATACTGGCTGAGGTACCAGTAGCTCAAATACACTTTTGTCACAAGGATAAAAAATCCCAGATGCATCGTCTTGCAAATCACCCAAGAAACGCATGTATTAAATGTGTTGGGTTCACTCTTTCTTTTCTTTTCCTTTTTTTTTTCACAGTTTCAATAGTGAATTGCTATTACTTTTTTGTGACCATATAAGATATTATGTGTATAATATATTCTATCAATAGCATCTCCAAAAAATATATATATACATATATATATATAGAGAGAGAGAGAGAGGTGGGCTAAAGTGCCATAGATGGCAATGCCATAGACGTCCTTTTTGAGTCATTTTTTGAAGATCCGAAATTCAATCAGTTAATCCAAACCGTTCAAATTGATCACCATATTGAAATACCATTGAAGACCAAATTTTACATTTTTTTGAATTTTTTTGCTATTTATTTTGATATGTTCAAATTGGAGGGTCTGAAATACTCCAATTATAACGTTTTTTAAAAATATCATAATAAATATCAGAAAAATTCAAAAAAAAGTAAAATTTGGTCTGGATATTTTAATATGGTGAATAACTTGAACTGTTCAAATTGAGCATTTAAATTTTAGATCTCGAAAAACGACTCTATGGCACGGGACCCTCTGTGCCATCTATGGCACATTAGCCATTCTCTATATGTATATATATATTAGCTAACATAAGCTATTATGGAAAAAAAAAACAAAAAATAGTTCACGCAACGCGCGAAAAAACCACTAGTTGACAGTGGTAGTGGAAAATAGAGTTGAGATGGCAGGTACACAATTTTTTATAAACTCGGTGATAAGGGTAAATAACCCTTTTGTAATATAAATATATGTTTTTGAGAGTTCAATTTCTGAGTAAAATAGATTTAAGAGGTACATAAATATCTGTAAAACAATATGACACATAATATTATTCAAAAGACAAAAAATCACATTAATGAGAAGCAAAAAAGCTGACACATTAATGAGAAGCAAAAAAGTTGAGAAAAAACACAAATCAACCTAGGAAAGTCATCAACAGCAGAGGCCTGCGTCACAAATTTTTTAATTTTTGATGACACGGCGCAAGGGGGACAATTTTTCCGTAATTTTTTTTTTAATACACAAATCTTGAATTGAAAAATTAATACTAAATATGAAAATAAATGGTTTTATCAATAAAAATGGCATAGCGCCACTGAGAGAGAGCATCGGTGGCGGCGCCACTCTCATTGGCCCACCTACCCATTCAGACCCATTTCAACTCTCTCTGTCTGCTTTCCAAGTTTGAAAAAATTTCAAATTTTCTACATGCGCCAATCCTAGTGGCGCTTCCCATTTTTGAAAAAAATTTACTAATTTAAAAATAAAATTTATCTGACAACATCGATGTGATTGGAGTGTTAATATTTTTCAAAAATTATTTTACTTTTGATAAAATTATTATTATTTTAAAAAAATCATTCCTATTTTTAAAAAACTATTTTGTGTGACAGCGCCAGTGATAGTGGCTTGGTGTGTTAATATTTTTTAAAAAAAATTATTATTATTTTCAAAATAAATTTCTCTTGAACATGAGAGCGCCATTTCCTGTGGTCCCAATGGCGTCTTGACATGTTTATAATAAAAAAAATTATATGTTTATTATTAAATTTTTATTTTAGTAATGTTAAAAAAAAATTGCGGACAATTTTGTTACTACAAGTTGTTACTTGCTACCTTCTAGGATAAAAAAGAGAATTTTTTTCAAAAAATTAAGAAAAGGATAAAAAAAGAGAAATTTGTGAACAATTTAAGAGATGCGAGAGATATATTTATATTAGTGCTCTGGCCACGTCATTACTTGGCTATGTTAACACCTTGTGACCTTGATGACAGGATGGCGATGGTTAACAGCGTGATTCGAATTCCGAAAACAATATGATTTTTCAATAAAGAATTACAATCAAGTCAAAATCAGTTCAATCATCTTACCTTAAAAAAAAAGTTCAATCATCTTAAACTATATTTCTATTTTAATTGAGTATGGGTATCTAGGATTGGACCGCTAAAGTTACAATTAATATGGTCCGTTCACCGAATGCCAAATCCAAATTGGTGGCTCATATCAATCATTGTTTTTTCCAAAATCTTGCAGTAGTGCGACGTGTTATTATATGGTGCGTTTGGATATAGAAAGAAGGAAGAAGGAAGAAGAAAGAAGAAAAAAAAAAATTATAAACAATCCAAATTCTTCACAAAGTTACACACTTTTCAATACTTCTTCCCTTCTTCCCACACCTATCCAAACGGAGCCACATTGAATATTATGGAGATATGCTGCGCATATATAGATAGATATGTTTCTATATTGCGATATATTTTCCTTGTATAGTTAGATTTGATATGTTGGCTTTGATATGTAATTAGATTTAGGAATATTTCCATATAGCAAATCAGAACATATAGGAGACATTGTAATCTGATTTTCAAAGAGAAGATAGAAAATAATTTTCTTCCTCACAAAATTTTGTCATGGTATCAGAGCCAGGTTAGGGCAGTTGTAAAACCCTAACCGTGCCGTGTTTTCTCCATGGTTGAAAATCAACACCAAATTGATTTGTCTAACAATTCTTGGAAGATACAGTCAAAGGTGACTAGATATCCAGAAAAATGGAGCACTCAAAGATGTAGTGGCCATGGCGACAGAGATAGTAGCGATAGGGGACACAAACAAGTGCCAGCAATAACTCATGTGATGCAGGGGACAGTGCAACTCAGCACTAGGGTGCACCCGAATGCTGCAGTGCAGGCTGTGGCTGAAGTAAAAAGGGGAAGAGAACCACAAGTCATGACAGTTCTGTCTAATTTCAACACTTCAAATTCAGGTGCATCCAATGAGCGAATGCATGACAAGAGTCTAAACTGGATACTTGATAGTGGTGCATCTCACCATATGTCCGGAAATTTTGATTGCATGTTTGATATTTGCAAGATTCTGAAAGTACCTGTTGAATTGCCCAACGGGACTACCACAGTGGCAGAATGTGAAGGTTCAATAAAATTGAATGAAGGACTTGTACTCAAGAATGTTTTATATGTACCATCTCTAAGTTGTAACCTAATCTCTGTTGGAACATTGATTAAAGATAACGGATATGACGTTACATTTATTGATGCGCTATGCGTCATCCAGGATTGTACCTCAAGGATGGTTATTGGTGTGGGTGAAATGAGAGATGGAATTTACTACTATCATTCAGTAGCATCATACCAGCAAGTTTGAGAATTATGAATTGTGGCATCAAAGGATGGGACATCCTTCTACTAAAGTAACATCTTTATTGCCTGGTGTACAATTTGATAGTACTAGCTTAAGAGATGTATGTGATATTTGTTTAAGAGCTAAGCAAACAAGAGATGTTCTTCCTGTCAGTTTGAATAAATCGGTTGAACCATTTGAACTGATTCATTGTGATATTTGGGGGCCTTATAAAATCTCCTCTCACTATGGTGCATGTTATTTTTTAACAATTGTTGATGATTTCAGTCGTGCTGTTTGGGTTTATTTGCTGTTGGATAAAGGAGAAGCTGGAAGTACGCTCAGGTCATTTTGTAAAATGGTTCACACACAATTTACCAAATTGGTTAAGTGTATCAGAAGTGACAATGGACCAGAATTTAAGTCACAAGAAATGCAAACTTTTTATAGTGACAATGGTGTTTTGCATCAAACTTCATGTGTGGGTACACCTCAACAAAATGGGCGGGTAGAACGGAAACACTGCCATATCCTTAATGTGGCGCGAGCCTTGAGATTTCAATCAAAGTTGCCCATTGAATTCTGGGGAGAATGCATCTTAACAGCTGCTTATTTGATTAACAGAACACCTAGTCCTCATTTGGACAATAAAACACCTTATGAACTATTGTTTGGCAAACCACCATCTTATGCACCTGTGAGAAATTTTGGATGCTTGTGCTATGTCTCAAATAGATCACCATTATCTGACAAATTTGCAAGTAAAACCAGAAAATGCATCTTTGTTGGGTATCCATTTGGAAAGAAAGGATGGCGTGTTTATGATTTGGACACAGAAAAATTTCTTGTTTCGCGTGATGTTGTGTTCTATGAGATGGAATTTCCATTTGGCAAAGACAACACTATTTCAAATACCATTGTTTCGAAGGAGTTGCCAAGGGGGAGTTATGATGACATGTTTGTGTATAATGCCAGTGAAAGTGCACCTGAGATTGTACCTGATGCACCTTCATCTGATGCTAGCAATGCACTTGCAACGAACACAGTAACAGATGCAGTTGTAACTGGTGGTAGCGATGCACCTGCATCTTCACCTGCATCCGGTGTAACTGTAAGAGATGCACCTGCACCCGATGTGGCAAGACCCGAAGCTGTATCTGATGCACCCAGTGAAAGAGATGTACATGCACTGGCAACTGAAGTAATTGGCCCTGAAAAGCGGGTCAGAAAATCTCCAGCAAGGCTGCAGGATTATATACGCTACACTGCGCGTTGTGACACATCACATGCTCCCTCCACACCTGTTCACATCTCAGGTAGTCTCTATCCTATAACTGATCATGTAACATGCAACAAATTTTCTATTGGACACAGAAAATTCTTGGCAGCTGTTACAAAGGAAAAGGAACCTGATTTTTATGGAGAAGCCATGAAACAAAAACAGTGGAGAGAAGCAATGCAAACTGAAATTGATGCGCTAGAAAGAAACAACACTTGGACCATTGAAGAATTGCCCAAAGGAAAAACAGCAATTGGATGCAAATGGGTTTATAGAATTAAGTATCACTCAGATGGAAGAGTGGAAAGATACAAAGTACGTTTAGTGGTGCTTGGAAATCGGCAAAAGGAAGGAGTTGACTTCAATGAAACTTTTGCTCCTGTTGCTAAAATGGTGAGTGTGCGCACATTTCTAGCAGTAGCTGTAGCCAAGGGTTGGAAAATACACCAAATGGACGTGCATAATGCCTTTTTGCACGGTGATTTGAACGAGAAAGTGTACATGAAATTGCCTCCAGGTTTTGCATCCTCACATCCAGGGAAGGTCTGCCGTCTTCGAAAATCACTTTATGGTTTGAGACAAGCTCCACGCATGTGGTTTTCAAAGCTTGTAGCAGCACTTGAAGCTTATGAATTTATTCAATCTAAAGCTGATTACTCACTGTTTTCTTATCAAAATGGTGGCATTTTCATCACAATTTTGGTGTATGTTGATGATCTAGTTGTTTCAGGAAACAACAATGATGCAATACGCAACTTTAAGAGTTATTTGAGTGGTGCTTTCACCATGAAAGATTTAGGGGTGCTTAAATATTTTCTTGGCATCGAGTTTGCTCGAAATTCAACCGATTTGATTTTGTCTCAGCGCAAGTATGCACTTGATTTATTGGCCGAGTATGGATTGCTTGGTTCTAAACCCGCAGCAACACCGCTTGAGCAAAACCACAATATGTCAGCTCTAAAGGGAAAGCACATGCCAGACCCTGAGAAGTATAGGCGGCTAGTTGGAAAACTTATTTATCTCACTATCACTCGTCCCGAATTGAGCTATTCAGTACATATTTTCGCTCAGTTCATGCAAGACCCACTTCATGCTCACTATGATGCAGCCCTTCTGAGTGTTGAGGTATCTAAAAAATAATCCAGGGCAAGGCCTTCTTCTTCGAGATGATAATGATCTTAAGCTGTATGCCTATTGTGATTCAGATTGGGCAGCTTGTCCTTTAACTCGTCGCTCTTTGACTGGCTATTTTATTTTGTTGGGTTTCTCTCCTATTTCTTGGAAGACAAAGAAACAACATACTGTTTCTCGATCATCTGCTGAGGCAGAATACCGCTCCATGGCTGCATCGGCTTGTGAACTTACCTAGCTTCGTTCACTCCTTAAATTTTTAGGAGTCTCTCATCAAGAACCAGTGAAGCTTTTTTGTGACAGCCAAGCCGCCTTACATATAGCTGCAAATCCAGTGTTTCATGAAAGAACGAAACATATAGAAATTGATTGTCATTATATTCGTGATCAAGTCTGTGCAGGATTGATTACAACTTCTTATATTTGTTCCTCAGATCAGCTAGCAGACATATTTACTAAGTCACTTGGAAAACAACAGTTTCTTTATTTACTTGGCAAGTTGGGCATTAGTGACTTACATGCTCCAACTTGAGGGGGAGTATGGAGATATACTGCGCATATATAGATAGATATATTTCTATATTGCGATATATTTTTCTTGTATAGTTAGATTTGATATGCTGGCTTTGATATGTAATTAGATTTAGGAATATTTCCATATAGCAAATCAGAACATATAGGAGATATTGTAATTCAAAGAGAAGATAGAAAATAATTTTCTTCCTCACAAAATTTTGTCAAATATGTTATATAAGACCAAACTTTATTGTCGTTTTCTATTTCTTCTGACATACACGATACATGTTTCTCAACACTAGTATTTTGTTCGACATTAGTCAGTTGAGTTGACAAAAATTTTTAATCTTAATTTCTGCAACCACGGGGTCCCCCATAATAAAATTTGTGTCTATCGCCAATCTCACGGAAAAAAGAAGCAGCAGGCAGCACAGCATAGCAATCCGGCCTATCAACTTCTCTCATCAGATCATATATGCTGGGACTAAAACCATTTCCGGCCTGATCGAAGTGTTTAAGATCCGCCATGTACGCTGCTTTGTGCCAACCTTCCCGTGGAAAATGGCCACTACCCATTGAAGGACCTGTGTTGTTGTCGAGATAATAAGCAAAACCGATCCATTGTACTGCATCCGCTTTGTCTTCTAAGCCTCCCAAAATCCCCTTTTGCCACCATCCTATTTTCATACTCGTGTTGTAGTCTTCACGGTATACTGTCCAAAGCTGCGTCTCTGGATCCTACATATACAAATGCCAACAAATCATGTACGTAATTTAGTATTAATTTTAATTTTACTTGCTTTGTAAAGTAACGCTTGTGCTCTTTTTGTGAATTAAAACGCTGTCAATATAGTTAATTTCTAATGCGATGTGTTTGAAGTTTGAACCTAAAGATTCATCATATAAGATATGGTAATCTTGTCAAAATGTAATTTGTGATAAGAGTTTCGAAAACATCATTGAAAGAGTAAAATTTAATTGTTTATCAAAATTAATTCGAATTAATACCAACATTTTTTTTCTGAAAAAGTTCAAAAGTTTCAACTTTGTTCCCACATTTCAAATACACATTTTCATTTCGTTTCCCCTTTTGGTATGTTTCCTCTTTTTTATTTTTTTTTTTACAAATTATTTCTTGTAAAATTTCATTTCTGTAGAACCTCACCATGTATGACCTCTACTATTTTTAATTATAGTTTATCAAGTATGTTTCCTATTTAATTTTTTTTTACAAATTATTTCTTGTGAATTTTCATTTCTGTACGTAGAACCTCACCATGTATGACCTCTACTGTTTGGCACATTTTAATAATAGTTTATCAAGATAAGTGCAAGTCGTAAAATGTCAAGTTAAAAAAAGAAAATAGCGTCACCTTTCTTATACTAAATGTCATATAGCGATCTTCTCCATCATATTGAGATAGGGGAGATACAGCTTGACCCGGATAAATTATTGATGAATTTGCAACAACAAAACCTGGACAATTAGTGTTGTAGCATCCAGTATTTGAATTATCATCCTGAAAAATAGAAACAATAATTATTTTTATTTGTACTTAATTTTTTAAATTTTGGAAAGAAAAGAGAAAGAATAAAAAATAAACTTACCAACCACGATGTGTAGAACCGCAATTTGGTGTCATGATACAACCCTGGAAAGACCTGTCAATCAATAAAAAGGTTTTGAATTTCTTGAATGTGTGTTATTCGTGTTCATGCATAGATTTTATACATGATGTGATTGAAAGTAAATTATGTAAATTAAGGACTTTGAATGATTAAAATGGATTGAAGATTTTGTAATGAAAAGACATGAGCGAACGGTGGCTCTTCAGCGGCCTAAAAAACGATATATAAATTATATAACTAATTCATGGGAGATACAACATTTGTCAGTCCCGACTTAGTATTGATGGCTCCGTTTGGATAAGGTGTGGGAAGAAAGAAAGAAAGAAGTATTGAGAAGTGTGTAACTTTGTGAAGAGTTTGAATTTTTTATAATAAATTTATTCTCTTATTCCCTTCTTCCCAAATAGAATCCAAACAGAGCCATCATAATTTGACATTTTCTTCCTATCGCTTAAAAGTATGATTTCTCCCAAAAAAAAATGGTGTGCCAATTAACTATCATAAAGGTCTGTCAACAACTACGAATTTCAGCAATATTCGGTTATTTAAGTGTGGAATCTCATGATGTTTTTTTTTTTTCCTTTATGAGATTTAATGTATAGGACTTTTAGTGAGTTTGGTTGTCCATGAAAGAGGGAGGAGGGAGAGAGGAGATGGAAGAGGTACTTTCATGAAGAGATGGAAGGACTAAGGAGCTTTTTCTCTCCCCTCTCTTCTTTTTCCTCTTTCATAAAGTATAAACTTTTTGTTTCATCTTCAATTTTGTTTTGGATAATCATTCATATTTTTGTTTTTTTGATGTCATATATTTTTTTGGCAAAATTGTCTGTATACCCCTCTAATCTTCTTCATCCGTCTATATACCCTCCAAATCTCTGAATTAGCTGACACACTCCTCTAATCATGTGATTAACTTCTATATATCCTTTTTCGTTTTTCTACTGAATTTTTAATTCTTGAAAATATGAATAATTGTTTTTGGACCAAAATGTCCATTCGCATCTAGCCTCTTCTTCCCGCCCTGGAAACCTTCGTCTTTGACGCCTATTAAACAAATATTGTATCTTTCCGAATCACTATTGATACTATTTACCAAATTGGTAAGAAATATCTATAATATATCATAGAAAAACGTTTGTATCTTATCATTATATAAACTGACGAAATAGTATATAAATAGAATAAATAAAATAACAAAAGTAATATGATCACTATTCTGGTAATATAAACTGACGAAACAAAATTTCTATATAAACAGAATATAACAAAATGATACTAATAGTAATAATAAATAAAATTTCTTTATGGTAATAAATAAACGCTTGCGAAATAGTATATGATCACTATTCTAGTGATTGACTTTTTGCATTGTCATTGGGAGCTTCATCCAATATAGGAATTAAAAAGACCTATGTCAGATCAAGCTGACTTTTTGCATTGTCATTTGGAGCTTCATCCAACACATGGTCTGTGTTCATCGAAATCCATAATGCAATTGTCAAAAATTCTTTAACATATAATCTCTGTCATGTCAATATAATCTTATTAACAAATTTTTTACCTTGAATCATCTTGAATTTTCTCTTTTGTCTTTCATCTTGCCTTCAATTTCTAATAAGGCAAGACTTCTTCAGTAGACAATGAAATTTTATTTTGAGGATTAGAACAGTGAATAATAAATGATGAAAAGTACTCATTATATTTGATTCTTCTCTCTTCAAGATTATTGACGGTGGGAGAGATGTGAGGAAAAAAAGACAACAAATAGATGGATTTTGGTGACGATACTAGTAATTTGGTATAGATGAAGCAGTGAAAGAGAGAATATTTCCTACCAATTTGGCATCAATGGGTGCGTTTGGATCGTTGGAAGAAAGAAAAAGAAGAAGGAAGAAGAAGAAAAAAAATTATAAACAATTCAAACTCTTCACAAAGTTACACACTTCCCAATACTTCTTCCCACTTCTTCCCTTCTTCCCTTCTTCCCGCACCTATCCAAATGGAGCCAATAGTTATTAAGGAATATATTGATTTGGGAAGAAACGAAATTTCTATTTGGTAAGGCGGGAATTAATATGAAAGATTATATGGTCAAGGTCAGATTGGTGGGAATGGGCATTTTGATCTAAAAACAATTATTCATATTTTAAAGAATTAAAAATTTAGTAAAAAAACGAAAAAGGATATATAGAAGTTAATCACGTGATTAAAGGTGTCAGCTAATTCAGAGATTTGGGAGGTATATAGACGGATGAAGAAGATTAGAGGGGTATAAAGACGATTTTGCTTTTTTTTTTTTACATTCACAATTATTATTTAATATAAATTTTTTAATCAGTATTTTCTATGTCGCTATCAATTGCTTTACATATCGTACAAGTGTCGATAAAGTGACAAGAGACATATCGCAATTTTGGATGTATATATTTTCTATAAATCGGAAGTAGCTATTAATGTGTTAATTCGTGCATCTGTATGTATTAATTAAATCCGTGAGTGTCCGATTCCCCTATTTTGTTTCGATTTCGACACGGCATATCTGACTATCCTTCTGATATTCTCCGAAATCTCCGTAGCCTCTCTGCCTGTCCCTCCGTCTCCTTCTCTCTCAGCCTCTCTGCCTCATCTCCCCCTCCGCACAGTCCCACCCCAGCCCCTCCCTCATGCGGTTGCCTCCCGTCCTCCACGCGGCCCTCTCTCCTTCTTCGTCACTTCTTCCTCTGCCAAACCGACCTCATCTCCTCTCGAAGCACCTCAGCCTCCTTTCAAAACCTAAGCTCTGATTTCACCTCCTCCCGAAGCACCTCCGCCTCCTCTCGAAGCAACCCCGATCAGCACCTCCGTCTCATCTCCTTGGTCAACACCTCCGCCGTCCTCTCTAAGCACCCGATTAACACCATCGACTTCCTCTTTAGACATGTTGAACTCTTAAATTTGTTTAATTTCGTTTCCATAATTAAACTTATTGATATCAATTTAATGATAATTTCAGTTTGAAAAACACCATAGAAGTATGCTTATGCTGGTCATTTTGAAAAACTTTAAAGATAATTTCAGTTTCTTAAATTCAATTCATTAGAAATCTTTCTTTTTTACAGTTTATTACTTAAACTTGCAATCATGCCTTAATTACTTCATTTTCTACAACCCATTACTTAGATGTTAAAGTGCAGGATTCAGCACTTTTCCCACTTCTTATTTTTGGAAGGAAAAATTTAGAGGACAGGCTAAATAGTGACAATGTTGTATTTCATAATTAGGGTGCTCCATTAAATTCTTTTTAAGTTTCTTTTTTTATAATAAAAAACAACCAATTTAATGTTGCTCCTTCAAAAGTTTTTTCTGTAATTAGTGAGACTGCTCTAGAGCATAACTAAAGATGTAAAATTTTTTTTGTTGAATTATCAACTGTAGGTGGAATCAGTGAAATTTAGGTCATGCTTTACCCATTCGTTACACATTAAAGTGTTGTGCACATTTTGGCTCTATTGGATCACTTTGAGATTTCAATGTCGACAAGGTGGTAGATTATATCTTTTTCAATGAAATAATATGAATTTAGTGAATGAAATTTAAGTTTCTAATATTTTGTTAGGCTTCAGAATAAAGATGGCTCCTTTTCCGGAGATATCTTAGGGGATATTGACAAAAGGTTAGTATGAAATCTCCTTATTTTTTGCCTGTGATTAATTTACCAGAATGACCACAAGTAAAATATCAGTTAACAGTGCTTGAACCAGTGTTTGAACTGTTGTAGTTTATATAAGTATCGGATGTTAAATTCCTTTTAAGCCCATGAATGAAATGGATGCAAAACCTGTGTGGAAATACTATTTTTAGAATACTTGTAATTTTGTAAACTTTATATGTATTTCTTACATACCTGAATTTGTGTGTTATTTTTATGAAGGTATTAAAATTTAGGTCCATTATTCAAGTGAGATTGAAGATTCGACAGAAGTTAGTGTCAAGAATGGTTTGCAGCCTTGCTTATTGAAATTGCAGGAGTTTGATGCAGTAAATATTCCAATATGGCCTCTTACTGTCTTGCTTATTGAAATGACAAAGGTGTATTTATGTCATAATTCATGTAGTGCCATTTTAATTCAAGTAAACAGAATCAAAGGTTGTATACAAATATAATATATATATTCTATGTAGTTGGAAAAAAATAATTTTTGACCTTTACCATATCAGGATATAAGACAAGAGACTGAAATTAATGCACTCGGCTTATATCATGCAGGCATACATATGGTCTCTTTGTATTGACATGCATATATTCTCATGATATATGTCAAAAATGTACAAACCGAATGTATGGAGCTGTTTCTAAAGAGGGCACTTCCTCAGGTGAGTTGGCATATCCTTCTCTTTGCTCTCTCACATTTCTGTTTCTTTCTCCAAATTGAAGTGCCGTAACGTTTTTCTTACACGAATTTTTAGGAGGTTGCAAACATGATTAGAACACCTCCCCCATAATTTTTTGTTGTTACTGTTACAATGGTGATTTCTGTAACTATTCGATTTTATGTTCAGATGATTTACATAGTTTATTTTTGTATTTTTGTATAATTGTTAAAATTTCCAGAGAATCTGACACAACTTATATTTCAAAGGTTGCTGATGATATAGTAAATGATTCTCTGGATGTGATATTCATCTTTATCAGCGTAATAAATTAACAACTAACTTTATCAATCTATCTAGGCTTTGGAATATAAATGTATAAATGATAATAATTTCATTAGCAAACCATACATAAAGAGTAATTTTTGAGTCGTTGAAAAATATAAAAATTTGGGTGTATATGCAACCATGGAGCAAATAATAATCTATAATATCTTTTAGCCACTAAATGGCGGCGAAGCCTCCTCTCTCCATCTAGTGTATATCAAATCTGATGGCATGGAGTGTAGTTTTGTGCCAATTTTATACAGTTCAGTTTTTCTTTTAAACATTGTTATTACAATTAATAAAAAGGTACATACATAACCGTATAAAGATTAAGAGGGAATATATCTAGAATTAAAGATTGAGAGGTTATTTATGGATGGAGAATATTTGATGCGGTTATAGCCGATTCTGCCAAAGAAAAACTAATTTTTTTCTTCGCAAAAAAAAATATGACCTGAATAAATATTTAATGTCTTTTTTATTTTGATATCAGAATGTGGTAGTGGTTACGACTTACGATTCGACAGGGTAAAAGTGCAATTAAGAGAAAACTGATCATTCTAAACTACCGTCTGCACCCGCATCCGATTTGCATTCCATACTCGTGTGATTCACATTCAATATTTCGTGTGGTGAATTTTGTTATTTTAATGTGTTTGACTGACGAATTCGGTAAGAATTCGTCAAGATATGTATTGGATTCATTCTTAAGTATGTTTTGGATACATTTTTAGAATATAAAATTTAAAAAAAATTAGATGTGTTCTATTGATCTGTTATTGAATTAAAAATAACTTAGATTTGTAATAATGATTTGTAATCTAAAACCACTAGCAGCCCAATAATATTAAATATTTTTCTTAGATGGAAATTTTTGAATATTTGAGTTTGAACTTTTAAATAAAGAAAATAACTACCATGAATAATACTTGTATTGACGAAAAAATATTTAATAGTGCAACAATATTTATTTAATTTTTTTTCATATTTACCAACTCTCATCCGTATCGGTACTAGATTTGTACGTCGAGCTTCGCTCGATGATATTTGATTTTATTATAAACAATATATGAAAAAATTGTGTCTTTATTTTTCAAGTCGATAGATGATTTTGAAATGAGAAGATTTTTAATAAAGATTTTAGTGGAAAGGGTCCCATTATAAAAGTATATTTACTGATGTAGTTGTATTGGTTCCATTGGATAATATTCTCCACCACTGTCATTGTCTGACATTTTTATAGATTGGTTTTCTCCATAAAGCATTGGTTGCACTGGTACCATACATAAAATAAGGTTTATTATTATTTATCAATCTAAGTGGGGGATTATTAGAAATAGCTTGATAAATGCATGAAGATGTGCATTGAGAAGATGTGATCAATAAATGCCATGAGGGGATGCGATGAAAAGGTGTTATGGGTGGATGTCATGTGCAAATGTCATGAAAGGGTGCTATGACCGAATGTCATGAAAGAATTCCATGAGCATATGCATTGAAAGGTCTTGATGGAAATATATGTAGTCTATAAATAAGTAGGGAATTATTGAAATTGGCTTAATAAATGTGTGATTGTGAAGAGCTGTATTGAGAAGATGCGATGAAAAAGTGTCATGTGCAGATGCGATGAGAAGGTGTCATAGAAAGATGCCATGTGAAGATGCCATGAAAGGGTGCCATGAACGGATGCCATGAGCAAACTGTTTGTGATTGTGAAGAGCTGCATTGAGAAGATGTGATGAAAAAGTGTCGTGTGCAGATGCGATGAAAAAGTGTCATGGACAGATGTCATGAACGGGTGCCATGAACGGATGCCATGAGCAAACTATTTTTTTTTATATAAAAGAAAAGAGCGTTATTTATTAATAAATTGTCTATACCCTGTGGTGGAGGTATACATTTGATTGCAGCCTTTGACGAGACATCCCTTAGATGATACTCTATGGTCACCATGTAAGGTATTCACCTTTTCGATCACACTTTTTAAAACATCAATTTGATTGCATCTTTTGGCGACATATCTTTCAAATGGCACTCTACAAAATATATATTAAAATATACATATTTTCATTCGCACCCTTTGGAACAATCCACGCATCTTTATTATATGTATGTTTGGAGATTTTTGAAAAATTAATAATATTTATTATTAAAGAATATATATATATAATAATGATTAGATTTTGTTTTAAACAATTTTTCATTATAAGAATGGATGCAAATAATATAATAATAAACAATATAATACTTAATAAATCACTAAAAAATAATAATTAATAAGTCATTAAAATAATAACTGATAATACTTAGCATACATAATTATAATATTTATCATAATAGTAATAATAATATTCAATGTAATAATAATAATTATTGCATTATAATATATATATATAGTAATGATTAATACAGTCATTATTTTAATTATAATTATTATTACTATTATCATTACATTATTAATATTAATTAATAATATAATTAACTATGGATTAATTAACAAATTATAAATCAATATAAGATAATTAACAATATAGTAATATTATTAATAATATCTTAGTAATATTGATCGGTTAGTTAAAAAAACGTAGTATTTTATTCTTTTCCCAGTCCCAGTCCCAGTCCCCACCCATGTGACCTTAGCTCAAGAAGATAGGGAAATGATTATTCTATTATTTTTCTTCAATATTTCTCCTCTCTCCTTTCTCTTTGTTCGGATTTATTCTTGCAAAATGCTCGAATTAGAATAAAGTCGCGAATTAGTTATTATTCCTATTCTATAACGAAGCTGGTTGGTTTAGGAAAGAAACTGGCACGCTAATTGGTTCCAGCAATCCAAGAAGTAGAGCAGGTCCGGATCCTCTGGAACGACCACTGATCGTTTCTCCATCTGAGCCGTCTGATTTAATCTCAATGGTTAATTTTTTTCAGACATATCAATTCTGATATTATGTACAAAACATCCTTAACTGTTGAGATTAAATCAGACGGCCCAGAACTAAAACCGACCAGAGAAACTCTCTGGTCTGCTAACCAGAGGATCTCGTTCCATAGAGCACTTGTCCCTTTCCCCTCACGTCTTGAATTGTTTTACTTCGGTAACTTTTAGATTTATTTGTTAACATATCATATAAAAAATCATTCTCCACTTAAATTAATGGTACAAACAAAATTAGCAATTTGAGTGAACTATTGATAGTTTTTTCTTCTGTGGGTACACATGCATGTTGTTTAATTATAAATTTCCATCTGGTTTGTTTTGAATTTGATTCTAAATATATTTTCAGAAAAGAAATTATTATTAATTACTAGTCTGTATGTTTTATTTTCAAATATAAAGAACAACGCTTTTTAAATGGTGATACTTAGTGAACTTAGAAACTCTTATTCATTTAGTTTAAACCTCTCCAAATTCAAATTGTTAACTTAGAAATTTTATTACTTGCAACTGATACCTTTTAGATCAATGAGCAACTATTATTTCTTGTTCAATTGTATCCAAATCTATTTAGTATTTTGTTAAATAAGATAAAAACTTGATGACCAAATAATCATCCTTGTGGTTTGATTCCGAAATACTTAGACGATAATCGTAAGGTTGTAGTATAATTTAGATATATTAGTGTATAAATTTAAGGACACTGAACTACATCACTTGTTTTTTGAAAAATGGCATATCCCGCATCCGTGCCAAATATCCTAACCCGCACTGTGCAACATAGGAGGAAATTATATTTATTTATTGTATGGTTTAAAACTATAATTGACTAGCTCGCTAAAAGGAATGATATAATAAATCGAATAAATTCAGTCTTGCAGTGAAACGTAATTAATTCTTTACTATTTGACAAACTTTGTAAGTTTATATCGAGATTCAAGTACTCGCCTCCAACAGAACCTTTGACAATTATTTTTCAAATTATTCTAGAGTATGAAAATGTAGAAGCGCAGACCGCATCGTACTTGTATAGTTGCCTCTTCTATTATTCGATACATTAGTTATATATGTTATAAAATTCGATCAAATGTTATTGCAAACAAAATGATAATAGGTAGGGGAAATTTATAGTAGAATCTTCTAATTCTTTAGTTATCATATCATACTTCAATTGACTCACAGTTGAATTCACATACATTTGTGAGCAAGTACATAAATTTTGATAGTCAAATTATTATTTAAAGGCCTTCAAACAATTAAAAACTTAATATATATTTTTCTGAAATTATTAAAATGGAGATGTCCATGTATTTAGAAATGGAGAAACAATAGGGGTGGACGTGAAATTTTGTCCGGTTTGTAGCGCACCCTGAGTCCCACCAGGAATTTGAAAGTTTACAGAGGCAGAGGACAATCCGGTCACACGTAGGTGTTAAAGCACTCATTTAATAATTGCCGACTGTAGCCCCTCTGTGTTTGAGTAACTGTGGCGCATGATTTACTGTGGCTTGGATCTAACGTGGTAAATTTAAATCAACTCATACTATAGGCTCTGTTAGGATAAGATGAGGGAAGAAGTATTGAAAAATGTGTAACTTTGTGAAAAATTTGGATTGTTTATAATAAATTTATTCTCTTATTTCTTTTTTTCAAATGAAATCCAAACGGAGCCATATATACTACGCAAAGGGAATCCGGTACGCGTACCAGAGCCCCGTACCATTGACCGTATTCACTAGTTTGACCTGATCAGACTAGTCGGTACGCCACGTGGCGATAACATAGTTAACAAGTGAAATAAAATATTAATATAAATTACAATTTTATTTTACTTACATGAAGTCCTGCTCTTGTAAAACTCATGGGGCCACCAACGGAATGACCATTGAAGCTGACGAGAGTTAATGTGACTTCATATCTAGAATTTGGGTTCATGTTAGGAACACCCCATGCACTAATTCGAGCTTGACCTCCATAATAATTTCCATTGTATGTGACATATCCGGCATGCTGTAGAGAATTAGGAACAATGAAATGAAAAAAAAATATTCAGATGAAAGAAAAGAAAATTAAATTAATAAAGAATATACCTATTTCATAAAAATAAACTAAAGTTGGGTATGTAGAAGGTGATTACATGAATGATTAGACCCGCTAGGCCGACTACAATATTATTGTACGACCAAAACAACAAAACTAAAATGCTCCTCAAAGCCATCGCGAAAGAAAATCGACCACTTCAAACAGAATGCTTTAACCCTTTTGTTAGTTTGGATATATATATAATGTTGCTGTCTCAACTTTTTGGATGTAGTAACTAGTAATGATACATGATACAGTAGCATTAGTTTTTTTCTATCTTTAAATATGAAATGAATCAAAAATTGATACAGTAGCAGATTTTTTCCCTTTGAAATATATAAACATGAATGTCAATTTTTTTTTTTTTGATAAAGTAATGTTTTTATGAAAGTATGGTACGCGCGTGCATGTATAATGTCGATATTGAATATAGTACTTATATATGGTGCATTAAGGTCTTGATATATTCAAAATCTAAATTATTTATTTCAACAGAATATAAATGTTAGTTTCGTACAGCTTTTAATGACCGTATCTCAAATTCTAGGAAGTAAAAATCTCTCTCAGTCAAGGTTTTAAAAACCGAATCGGATATTAAATTCAGTTGGATTGTAATAACTATGATATAATGAATAAGGGCTGGGACGACGTCAGTGGGTCTAGGTTTCAACAAATGCAAAGTGACTCCCTAGTCTGATAGTCTCCCTTGATAGTTAGATCAAATGCCATTATGCCACCCGGCCCCGGCCCCTCTGAACCTGAACCCAGAGGGAACATTTTTTTTGCGTGGGTATTGTAGGGGAGATCGAACCAATCGAATTGATCGATTCGATCCGATAATTTTTCAAATTAAACAGTCTTTAAATTTGCCAAATAAAAGTTTTTGGGTACATATTTTTATAAAATTGCTTCGAAATTATAACTAGGCCAGTTTAGATGATACAGTAGTTAACTAAGATTAAAAATTTTGATAATTGAAGTAATAAAATTGGATAAAAGAGAGTATTAGTCACGAGGTCAAATTTTAATTTCAAAACTGCTACTTTTCAAAATCCTGGTAAATTTCATATAATCACTAGTATACTATCTTGATTACATGTAAATAGAATATAAATTTTTTTACCGTTAATATGTAGTATATATCAACACAAACAAAACACAAACATTTAATAAATAATATAATAGATGAAAATTATGCCACAAAAAAATCTCCATTTATGCAAAGAATAAACTAATTAAAATATCAGTTGTATATATTCTAGTTTCAGGATTATACAAAAGTTTTGCTTTTATTCTCTTCGATTCAGTATACTTTGAAAGAAATTTTATTTCGTAGATATTTGCAAAAACTTTTATTGCAAACGGCAAGTCTCTTTTTATCAATGTTTTGAAAACCGACAGGGACATCGAACCGGCTAAGTCATCGGTTCAATGGTTCAATTGGTTCGACCAGTTGAACTGGTAGAATGCATCGAATGACGTAATGGTTACCATATAGTTTATATAAATTAAATGTTCACTTGTTTATTTACATCAAAGCCAATTGACCTAGTGGTAGAGCATGCATCTCATTTCTATTCAAGACATCCTAGGTTCGATCCCTCTCTATGACATTTTTTTAGAATTTCATTGAACCAAATAAAAAATATTTAAAAACTTGTAAACCGTTCGGTTCAAGATTTCACTGAAAACTGGACCGGACCGTCCGGTTCGTTGTGGGTCGCTAACAGCCAAAAAACGGGCTCAGATTAGCTGGACTAGGGTCTCGTTTGCAATTGAATTGGTCGAACCGGCCAGTCCGGTCTGGTTTTCAAAACATTGCTTTTTATGGTCTGTTATTAGAAAATGAATGATGTAGCTTTAGATTTAAATATTTTATCTCAGGTTGATTTCAACCGGATCCAGTTTAATCAAGACGGATCCGCTTGAAACGGGGGCCTGAATTTGGAAAGTCGGTTCATGCTGGTCTTTATAAATATCCTCTTATGTAACCGCCTCTGTACGTCTGCAAGTTGTCTTTTGAGTGCACCACAATTACAGAGAGAAGAAATCTAGGGTGTGAAAGGGAGAAAACCATCATATTGCTTGGAGAGCAATAACAACCACATGCACAAATTGATAGTCTTTTGGAATCATGAAAGATGACACTAAGCCCTCGTTTGGGTGGTAGTGTGCCGGTGCATACGGAGAGAGAGCAAGGCGTACAAGAAGGTTGGAGCACCGCTTTTGAGAAGGGTCTAGACTATTTGATTATTTTTCGCTGTGGTATACCTAATTCCTTGAGTTTATGATTCATAGGGCTAGATATGCATATAGTACTATGAAAACTGACAATAGTATTAGAGCCATAAGGTTCTTTTTTCGATAGTTTGGTACTGTTTGAATTCTAGAAACCATGGCTAGTTAGTTATATTTTAGTTTTTTATTGAGATTTGATTGCTCTGACGAAATCCTAGATTTGTATTTTATAATTTTTTTGCATAAGGTCTATTATTTGTGAATAGAGTTCATAGCAATCCCTGTAAACCAATCAATAAAGCAATCATGTTGGCCGAATAAAACTAGTTCTAAGGCATTCCGTGGTGGAAATACCAGAATTAAAGTTTTCAAACGGATCAGTTCAAATTCGAACGGTCCACTTGAAACAAAGCTTATAGGAAAACTCAGGGTTTGTCTTGTTTGATGATTGGCTGGATTATTTGCCTGTCAAATGGGCTGAAATTCATCGGAAATTGTTAACCAGAAACTTTAGGTTAGAGTTCAAGCGGAGCGCTTCATAATATCCAATAAAACTATATTTGTCGGGTCAATTTCAAGCAGACCGTTTGGTTTCGAACTAGTCCGTTTGAAAATGTCCAGAGAGATGTTAAGGCTTGACTTGACTAACTTTGAACGCTCCTCAAAGTCCAACATGGTGTTTGATGCTATCATTTAGATAGTTCAAAGGTTCAAACCCTCCCTCTGCATAAAGAGTGATGGTAGGTGTTGACCCTAAAAGTTAAACCTGAAAATCAAATTCAAAATTCGAAAACCTAAATCCAAATAGCGAAAAACCAAAATTCTAAATTGTCAAAAAATCAAGATCAAATTGCGAAAACTACCAAATAAACTCCAAAAATCATCAAAAAATACTCAAAATTTTCCTGAGAATTATGATGAATTATCATGATTTGAAAACTCCAAAAATATCTACAGAAACTCCAAATTTTGCAAACAAATCCAAAAACTCCATAAAATTACCAAAATAAATCTATGAGGAATTTGCCAAATCCATTTGAACCACTAAATTCCTCATATTTTTCTAAGATTGACCATAAAATTTCATCCAAAAATACCCAAGGGAAGGACTTGAAAGAATTTATTTTGATTTGGCCTTAAAGAAATAAAAAAACAAATTGGGAAAATCAAATGGAAATCCCAGAAAAATGCAAAGCGTTTGGCGCGTACATCCATTGGAGACAATCCCAGGGGTTCCAAGAATGTCACTGCCCCCTGGATGAATTACAGTTTTGATTTAAAGTCTTGGATGCTCCCGTTCTTTGTAAACCATGCACAGAAATTCAAAACAATCAATTGGTGCACCGAGAGCCGAGACTACCTATCTCTTCCTCTCTCACTAAACGCTCAAGTTCACCCCACCTGTCATATGTTTCTCCCCGGGTGAAAGTGAAACTCTGATTTTCTTACCACGAACGCCGGGTGAAAGCGGAGAAGAGAAGAAGAGGCGACGACGTGGCTCCTCCATCGCCACAGAAGCGATACCACCAATCTCGCTAGTGATAGTCCAAAAATCTTTGGCCCTTGGCCCGTCCTTTGGAAGACCGTCCTAAAATCCGGACCGGACCGGCCTTTCGAAGGGCTTTTCGATGGACAAGGATCTAGAAGAGCCGGATTTTGAAAGGGCTGGGTCTAATTTTTTTCAAAGACGGATGTTGAAGGGCCGAGTTTTGAAGGGCCGGATCCGACCTAATCGTTCAATAGTAGTGACTATTTGATCATGATGGGACGATAGAGATTAAAAAACTATTAAAAAAATTAAATGTTGGTATTATTTTAGAAGGACTAGAAGGACCAAGGACTTATAAGGGCCGTATTTTCAAAGGGCCGGTCTCGTGTTTCAAAAAACAAACCCGTCTAACCCGTCCCATCTCGACCCTTTTTCTTTACCTGGTCCGATCCGGCCCTTCTGATGAGAGGATTTTATACTTATATTTTGGTAGAATTTTGTCTCAAAACTAAACCAATTTGACTTGAGTTAGGTTAATTAGGGTTATTTTAATTATGATTTGTGTCAAGAATGAGTTACTACCATAATTCCTACTTTAATGCAGATTTTGGACAAAAACATGACTTAGATGAATCAATAATGATGTAGAGCTTGTTGTAAGCTTTCCAACGGTTCTTGAATCACCTCAATCGGAGTCCGGATGAAGGAGATATGGGCAAAATACTGACAGGACGCAGTGCTGAAATTTCTGGAACGGACCGTCCCAAATTAGAACGGTCCGCCCCAACCGAAACTGCCAGAAACAGCAGGATTGCCCGTTCTAGATGATTGGGACGACCCGTCCCATATTAGAACGGTCCGCCCCAACAGAAACCGCCAGAACTTCCAGAAATAGTCCAGAGTTGCCAAATTTAGAGTTCTATTATGTCATGGCGGTTCTAATCTATCTCTGGCACTTCCAGAACGTGTCTTCTGCTATTTCCATCATCTCTACACATTTCTAATGCCTATTTAAACATAGTTTGAGGGGATTTTTGAGATATACAAGAGAGAAGTTCAATACCAGATCCAAGTTAAGGTTAGATATAGTTCTATTTGAGAGAAAAGTCTCAGGTCAAGATCGTGGCAGCGCCGAATCGACTGGTTTGTGGCAGAAACAAGGCGTTTCGATAGAAGACTTCGACCTACAAGAGAAAGCAAGGACATATTGGGTTTTATTCTTCCTTTATTTCCTATTTCTCTTTGTTTTGCATGATGTCTTTTAGTTGTTGAGTTGATTGTTCTAGGCTATGGTTGTAAACCTTTCTACTTAGTTGCTTGTTTTGTTTGAATACTTGTTTATTTGCTAAGTTAAGTTGCGTTTATGATTTCTGCAATTTTATTCTATCTTTTTGTTGCAATTTGTTACTGTTTGAATCTGATTATTGCGTTAAACAAAGGCCTAGTTTAATTGTCAAAGTAAAGTCAATCTGCAATAACAAGCAAACACTTAGATCAATTAGGTAGGCGATATCCGAAAGGATTTAACCAAACTTCAAGTAATTAGAAGTTTTACTCAACAAACCGAGAGGTTGAGAGTTTACCAAGACCCAGAAATCAATTAGAAACACCTAAACCAAGAAACGAGAGTTGAAATTTAGGAGTTTTTAGGATTTATCAAACAGAACCCCACAACTTGACCTGAACGAGAGTTAGAGCGCAAGTCTGTAGGTTATGTTTGGTCCAATTCACGTAAAAACACTCAGCAAATAACTAAGTAGGATGACAAAACAAGTATCAACCATTGGAACGGACCGTTCCAAGTGTTAGAGATATGTCCTAGAAGCCAATCCTTTTTGGCTACTTCTATGGTTTTATGTTATGGATGATTTTATATCATTTGTTCCTTGATTTATGTGTTGACAGTTCATTCAGGTTGAGGATCTGAATTATAGATCACTGTGATTCATTTAGTAGTAAATGACAACAATAAATCTAAAGCGTCCATAATCTTGATAATTAACAAGGAACATTAATTATCAATAAGATTAGTATGCAAGTTAAGTGTTGATTAAGTTCTATAAATCAAAGGTTAAGAGTAACCAACTTAATTGCATATGTTTATGTTAATTGAACATAGTACAGGACATGACCCAACGAAATAAATATATGGATTGTGTTTTGGTGTCATTATTTATTTCGTTATGATTTTGATTCTAAGTTTGAGATATTTATCTTTTCCACATGAGGATAGGTTCAATAAATATCGTCTACCGCTGATTTCCGATAAGGGCTGCTATACGGACGTTATTTATGTTCTCTTGAATTGTGCGGGGAAAAGTTAAATAGTCAAGAAAACCGTATGTCCCTCATTAATTCACTTAGTGAGTGACGATATCTGTTTTGGGCCCCTTGATGGAGATAGATTGTTTGCTAGCAACTGATACAATTATCTCTAGATCAAGAAACGTATAATCTGCAAGAATGACACATTCCTATCTTGGATTATACGATGATATCGTGAGGCATAGGAATCAAAATAGAGATATACTTTTATTCTCTTATGCAGGATTGAAATATTGTAGCTGTACACTATTTATGCGAATTGGGAATCATAACGTGTTGCTAGATACCGCTTATGATTATTGGATTTAAATAGCGATTTAACTCCATGTCCAACGTAGCATAAATCCTCAAAGGGTCACACAGAATTGGTGTTTTAACCATGCTTGCATTATTTATTTATTTGCAATAATTGGTATTGCAAAATATGATGAGTTGATTAATTAATTAAATAGCGTTGTAGACCGTTATAATTAATTAAATCAAAGGGATCATATAGAAATAAATTAATGCATTATCTAATCCCTAAATAATTATTATTAAGTTAATAATTATTTATTTCAACACATATGCATTTAATAGGGCTTTAATTAAATAGTTAATTAAAGGCCCAATAGGGAGTCAAATTGGGAGCAACAAGAAGGGCCATTTAATAGGTGATTAAGTGGACCCAAGAGGCATTGCACATAGCCCATGAAGGGCCCATAATGTGGCCGGCCATAGCTAGTGGTAGGTGGGATGGCAAAGTTGTAAATAGGTGTTGAGAGGTAGGTAGGGTTTGAGCTCTATATAAAGGGGTATATGGTAGCAAATCCCCCTCTCTCTCTCTCCCACAAACCCTAGCCGCCCCCCCCCCTCTTTGTGGCCGGCGCCTCTCCTCTCTCCCTCTCCATTAGCTCATGTGTTGAGCCCCCTCTCTTCCTCAAATCAATTAGTTTATTTGCTTGAAGATTGGGAAAGCTAGGGATTAGGCATTTCCTCCAAGTTACTAGCATAACTTGTAGAGGATTTGGTTAATACCAAGTGGACTCGAGGCGATTCGACAAGGAGGCGCGAGCTAGACGTGAGCACAACCACCTACAACCTAGCCGGTTCGAGCCTCTTGATTACTAGCTCAAGAGAGGTATACCTTGAACCTTTCTCTCTTGTGTGAATGGCTTAGTGCAAGATCCGTGTTTGTGCATGATTGTTTATGGATAATTAGTAGTATTTAATCATAAAATGAAAATTATGCACTCAACTAACAGTGGTATCAGAGCACATGGTCGTACTTAAGCTATTTTGACACTTAATTAAGAGAAATTGGCTAATTAACGGATTAGTAGAGATGATGCGTTTGTTTGCTGTCTGGAAATGGTATTTTCTGTGTTGTTTCGCGTTTTTCGCTTTGATAAGTTCTCTGGAAGTTTTTTCCATCTACATGAAAGTTGTAGATCTGTGGATTGTGATTCTTTTGGCGTTGGATTCACATTTTTCTGAATTAGTATAGATTTACTGTGAATAAAATGGCGACAGTGCGCAGAACCAGTTTCTGCTTGCACTGTCCTGTTTGAATGGCTTGAAAGATTTATATTTTGAATATAAGTACCAGTGTTCTATGGCTAGATTTAAAGAGGACTTGAAGCTCTTTCTGAGCATGTAAAATTTGTTGCATGGCTCAGATCAATTTGTGGGTTTTCAAGTATGAAAAGAAAGAACTTGTCAGATCCAGTTTGTTGAGCAAATCGATTGTTCTAATAAACTGTACCAACTGAGAACTCCTTTAAAAATTCTGTTTAAATGGAGTTGTTCTATTTTGAGTTAGGATTCCAGGAAAATTAATTTCATAATTTTTCGTGGAGATTTGGACCTTCAACTAGGCTAGAACTTTTCGATCGACAGTCTGTTCCAGTACAGAATTTGTTGGTTGTTTAGTTAGTAACTCGAACTTTTTGAACTAAACTTGGTGGTTTTCTTTTCATGAATAGTTAGGCTATAGAATAAACTAGTTTTTCTATGTATATTGTATATATAAAAACTAATTAGAAGGTGGTCTAACAGACCAAATGGTTGAGAGGATAATCTGAAAATCTCATAACGGTGTTTCGTGCACTTGTAAGAGATTTGTCATTTTTGATTCTCCCAGATGGTGTAAGATCTCTTCTTGAATTTTTTACTGGTAATCACAACTATGATAAGGAGCTTAAGTAATTTATTTGAGAATTTTTGGAGACCTAAAACCTTTGCTTTTATTGGATTCCATTAGTTACGTTTTTAATAAATTACTGTTTTTCTAAATATTCAAACTAGTTGAAATTAATTAGAAAACTCCTTGTTTGATCTCCTTTCTGTTATGGGATGTTGAAAGAACTTTCTAAATGAATTTAAACAAGTTTTGTTGTTTAAAATTGAGGATTTGTACACGGAATTTACTTATGGCAAACGATACGCAAAGATGCTTGAAAATCGTTAATTGGAAACAAAGTTCTTGTATGTGCTAACTTTGTTTTGTAGGTGGATAGTGGGTTTAGTATGGCTCAAGACTCAATGCCTTGTGGTTGTAATGAATGCATGTGTGAATGTTTGTAATGCGGCCTTTGGTGCCATTAATTAATTAATTTGTTGATTAATTTTTGATGTAACTTGTGAGGCTTGCATGCCCCTAAGGTTAGGATGGGAATAGGATGCTTTCACATGTATTTTGCACCTTTATTTTATATAGGATTTAGATCCTTATAGAATTTAGTGGGAGGGCAAGAAATAGATTAGTTTTGCTCCATGGACGATGTGGCGAAACTAATGCAAGCGGGAGCCATACAAACCCACAACTATGAGATGCTTATATGATTATTTTGTTAGGTTAGGTATGGGTGTATGCTTACACGACCACCAAACAAAGTGTCATATGAATTGTTTGTCCCAAACTAAAACGAATAAGTTAAATCGCCCTCCTTCTCTCTATCCCCTTCACGCCGATTGTCACTCATGGCGCGGTCCGCCCAAGCGGACGTCATGATTGCCAATTCGGTAGTCGGGGTGCAAATAGATAAGATTTGCAAGGAGCAAATAGTGAGAAGTGACTTTTCGATGGACCCAACTAGAGTTTGGACATCGGGGCGAAGTTCGCTCATGCGAACCAAGAGTCATGGTAAGATGATTGGTTGGAGAACCTACCTTATCTAATCATTTTGGATGACGTGCCATAGCAGGTCCATTTTGATGAAAATAGGGGTCTTGGAAATCACTATACTTAGGGACTTTAAAAGTGTAGTGAAAGTTTTACTTTTGTTAAAACTAAAAACATAAAACTAATTGACCTTTAATTCGATAATTGTTGTAGATGTCTTCCTCCTCTTTAACGCTTCGTTCTCTTCTTGAGAAAGAGAAACTCGCCTTTAACGGTGCTAATTTCTTGGATTGGCACCGCAACCTAAGGCTTGCCTTTAGGTTTGAAAAAAGGGAGTACCTCCTCTCCACTCCGATTCCCTCTGCTCCTAAGGACACCGATCCAAAGGATAAGCAAGAGGAATATGAGAAGCACGTCAATGACGACATGGAGATGTCGGTCTTGATGGTTGCGGTCATGGAATCGGAACTCCAAAAGGAGTTCATCGATAGTGGATATGGAGTGTTTGAGATGATCACTCGTCTCAAGAACATGTTCCAAACCAAGGCCCGCACCGAAAGGGCCCGTCTCATCAAGGCCGTCGCCAACACTCGCTTGGCGGAGGGTCATGAAGTCGGGCCACAAGTCATGAAGATGGCGGGGTTGTTTCGGCAGCTCGAAAAGCTTGATACGCCCTTTCCTACGGGTGCGATTCAAGATTTCATTCTCAACTCCCTCCCTCCAAGCTTCACCGGTTTTGTTGTGAACTACCGGATGAATGGCATGGACAAGAGCATGGATGATCTCCAAAACATGCTCGTTGAGACGGAGGATAGTCTCAAGAAGGAGAAGGGCCCCAAGGATGTTCTTGCCGTGAGTGACAAGAGCAAAAAGATCAAGAAGCGAGGCCGTAAAGCCAAGAAGGGCAAAGGCCCGGTGACGCCCCAAGGTTCGGCCAAGGGTGCTCCCATGGGTTCCAAGAAGAAGAAGAACCCGGCCACTCCCGAGACCGTTTGCTACTACTGTAGCAACAAGGGTCATTGGAGGAGAAACTGCCCCAAGTACCTTGCCGACAAGAAGGCGGGAACCGTCCAACCTTCTTCTTCAGGTATATTTGTCATCGAAACCCTTCTCGCTACCTCTAACACCGATTGGGTATTCGATACCGGTTCGTGTGCTCACATTTGTCGAAATGTGCAGGTCCTAAAGAATAGGAGGCGGCTCGAGAAAGGTGAAGTTCAACTCCGCGTCGGGAATGGCACGTGCATCTCCGCTATGGCCATTGGGAGCGTGGATTTAACTTTACCTTCCGGTTTTGTGTTGGAACTAAAGGATGTATTTTTAGTTCCCTCTATCACTCGAAACATTATCTCTATCTCTTGTTTGGACATGGATGGTTTTGATGTTGTAATAAAGAACAAGTTGTTGACCTTGTTTCGAAATGAAGTTCGTTTTTGTGATGCGCATTTATTGAATGGTCTTTATTTGCTTGATTCTAGCGGACTTATCTTGAGTGTTGAGAATGACAATAGGAAACGTAAGATTTCACATGAGAATGCAACTTTGATGTGGCATTGCCGCTTAGGTCATATCAATGAGAAACGCATCAAGAGATTGCAAACCGTTGGTCTCTTGGATCAATTCGCTTTCGAGCCAATTGACACATGCGAATCTTGTTTGATGGGAAAGATGACCAAAGCGCCTTTTCCTAACAAAGGGACAAGGGCAAATGACTTGTTAGACCTTGTACATACCGATGTATGTGGGCCTATGAGCATTTGTGCGCGTGGTGGTTATTCATACTTCATCACATTCACCGATGACCATAGTAGATACGGGTATATCTACTTGATGCGTCACAAATCCGAATCCTTTGACAAGTTCAAAGAATTTAAGAATGAAGTTGAGAACCAACTTGGTCGAAAGATCAAGGTCTTACGATCCGATCGAGGTGGTGAGTACTTGAGCCATGAGTTTGGCAACTATCTAAAGGAGTGTGGAATCGTTCCACAACTCACTCCACCCGGAACACCACAATGGAATGGTGTGTCCGAAAGGAGGAATCGAACTTTGCTTGACATGGTTCGATCAATGATGAGCCAAGCCGATTTGCCTATGTCCTTTTGGGGATACGCCCTTGAAACCGCAACTTTTACATTAAACCGTGTTCCATCAAAGTCCGTTGAGAAGACGCCCTATGAGCTTTGGTTTAAGAAGAAACCAAGCATGTCGTTTCTCAAGATTTGGGGTTGTGAAGCTTATGTGAAAAGGCTAGTGAGCGATAAGCTTGGACCCAAATCGGACAAATGTCATTTCGTAGGATACCCTAAGGAAACGAAGGGTTACTACTTCTATAACCGCAACGAGAACAAGATAGTTGTTGCTCGTTATGGTGTGTTCTTGGAGAAGGAGTTTCTCTCAAGAAGAAGTAGTGGGAGCAACGTGGTGATTGAAGAAATTCAAGAACCGCAACAACAAAGCATGCCTCAAGTAGGCAATGTGGTTGTTCCCAATGTGGTGCCAAATGAGGTTGCACAAAATGTGGATGCACCAAATGAGGTTGTAGCCGAACCCATTCCACAAGTTGTTGTGGAAGAAGAAGTTCACGAACAAGCTCCCTCAAATGAAAACTCAAACATATCGCGAGTCGATGATGTTGAGGAAGCACCTTCACTTGAAGTTCAAGAACAAAGTCCACAAACCGTTGTGGAACAAGTTCAAGAACCTCAAACTTCTACCCTACGAAGATCGGCAAGGCCAAGTCGTCCACCTATAAGATATTTAGGTTTGCACGACGTTCTCGTTATGGAGAACGATGAGCCTTTGACCGTTGATGACATGAGAAAGAAACCCGACTCCAAGGAATGGCTAAAAGCCATGGAGTCCGAAATGCAATCCATGTATGACAACAAGGTATGGACCTTGGTTGACCTTCCCAACGGAGTAAAACCCGTTGAGAACAAGTGGATCTTTAAGAGAAAGGTCGACATGGATGGCAACTTGACCATTTACAAAGCACGACTTGTAGCGAAAGGTTACAAGCAAATTCATGGTATTGACTATGAAGAAACCTTCTCGCCCGTCGTCATGTTCAAGTCAATTCGGATCATGTTAGCAATTGCCGCATTCTATGATTATGAGATTTGGCAAATGGATGTCAAAACCGCCTTCCTAAATGGAAATTTGGAAGAGGATGTGTATATGACACAACCCGAGTGTTTTGTGGATCCAAAGAATGCTAACAAAGTATGCAAGCTTCAACGATCCATTTATGGATTGAAGCAAGCATCACGGAGTTGGAACAAGCGCTTTGATGAGGAAGTCAAGAAATTGAACTTCTCTCAAAGTGAAAAGGAACCTTGTGTCTACAAGAGGTTTAGTGGGAGCGTGGTTGTGTTTCTTGTTCTATATGTTGACGATATACTCTTGATCGGGAATGATATTCCCGAATTGAATGCAGTCAAGGATTCATTGAAGAAAGTGTTCTCAATGAAAGACTTGGGCGAGGCCGCCTACATCCTAGGAATCAAGATCTATAGAGATAGATCAAAGAGGATGTTAGGTTTGAGCCAAGATGCATACATTGACAAGGTGTTGCAAAAACACAACATGGCGAATTCCAAGAAGGGATTCTTGCCTATGTCACATGGCATTTACTTGAGCAAGACTCAAGGTCCGACAACGGAGACAGATCGGGAGTACATGAAGCGATTCAAGTATCCATCTGTAGTCGGATCGATTATGTATGCCATGCTATGCACTCGCCCCGATGTGGCACATCCGATTAGCGTGACTAGTCGATACCAAGCCAACCCGGGCATGGCACATTGGACCGCAGTCAAGAATATCCTCAAGTATCTCAAGAGAACCAAGGAGAGCATTCTCGTTTACGGTGGAGACCAAGAGCTCGTTGTAACTGGTTACACCGATGCTAGTTTCCAAACCGATCGAGATGACTCCAAATCACAGTCCGGCTTTGTATTTCTGCTTAATGGTGGTGCCGTAAGTTGGAAGAGTTCCAAGCAAGATACTACGGCCGATTCCGTCACCGAAGCGGAATACTTAGCGGCTGGTGAAGCAGCAAAAGAGGCCGTATGGATCAAGGAGTTCTTGACCGAGCTAGAGGTGGTTCCAAGCATCTCGGGTCCAGTGGATATCTACTGCGACAATACGGGAGCCATAGCTCAGTCCAAGGAGCCTAGGTCTCACCAGAAGACTAGGCACATTCTACGACGGTTCCATCTCATCCGTCAGTTGGTCAATGACGGATGGGTCAAGGTCAAGAAGGTGGACGGTGCCGCGAACACAGCGGACCCTCTGACAAAGCCTTTGTCTCGAGCCGCGCATGAGTTGCATGTTGCATCCATGGGGATTAGGCGTATGCCTGATTGGCTTTGAGTTGTATCTTTTATTTAGGCGTTAGTATGAGATATGTATATTTGGATATTACATTGAGTACTATACACTGGCTAGAAGTCACTGTTGATTGACTCTAGGCCAAGTGGGAGATTGTTAGAGATATGTCCTAGAAGCCAATCCTTTTTGGCTACTTCTATGGTTTTATGTTATGGATGATTTTATATCATTTGTTCCTTGATTTATATGTTGACAGTTCATTCAGGTTGAGGATCTGAATTATAGATCACTGTGATTCATTTAGTAGTAAATGACAACAATAAATCTAAAGCGTCCATAATCTTGATAATTAACAAGGAACATTAATTATCAATAAGATTAGTATGCAAGTTAAGTGTTGATTAAGTTCTATAAATCAAAGGTTAAGAGTAACCAACTTAATTGCATATGTTTATGTTAATTGAACATAGTACAGGACATGACCCAACGAAATAAATATATGGATTGTGTTTTGGTGTCATTATTTATTTCGTTATGATTTTGATTCTAAGTTTGAGATATTTATCTTTTCCACATGAGGATAGGTTCAATAAATATCGTCTACCGCTGATTCCCGATAAGGGCTGCTATACGGACGTTATTTATGTTCTCTTGAATTGTGCGGGGAAAAGTTAAATAGTCAAGAAAACCGTATGTCCCTCATTAATTCACTTAGTGAGTGACGATATCTGTTTTGGGCCCCTTGATGGAGATAGATTGTTTGCTAGCAACTGATACAATTATCTCTAGATCAAGAAACGTATAATCTGCAAGAATGACACATTCCTATCTTGGATTATACGATGATATCGTGAGGCATAGGAATCAAAATAGAGATATACTTTTATTCTCTTATGCAGGATTGAAATATTGTAGCTGTACACTATTTATGCGAATTGGGAATCATAACGTGTTGCTAGATACCGCTTATGATTATTGGATTTAAATAGCGATTTAACTCCATGTCCAACGTAGCATAAATCCTCAAAGGGTCACACAGAATTGGTGTTTTAACCATGCTTGCATTATTTATTTATTTGCAATAATTGGTATTGCAAAATATGATGAGTTGATTAATTAATTAAATAGCGTTGTAGACCGTTATAATTAATTAAATCAAAGGGATCATATAGAAATAAATTAATGCATTATCTAATCCCTAAATAATTATTATTAAGTTAATAATTATTTATTTCAACACATATGCATTTAATAGGGCTTTAATTAAATAGTTAATTAAAGGCCCAATAGGGAGTCAAATTGGGAGCAACAAGAAGGGCCATTTAATAGGTGATTAAGTGGACCCAAGAGGCATTGCACATAGCCCATGAAGGGCCCATAATGTGGCCGGCCATAGCTAGTGGTAGGTGGGATGGCAAAGTTGTAAATAGGTGTTGAGAGGTAGGTAGGGTTTGAGCTCTATATAAAGGGGTATATGGTAGCAAATCCCCCTCTCTCTCTCTCCCACAAACCCTAGCCGCCCCCCCCCCCTCTTTGTGGCCGGCGCCTCTCCTCTCTCCCTCTCCATTAGCTCATGTGTTGAGCCCCCTCTCTTCCTCAAATCAATTAGTTTATTTGCTTGAAGATTGGGAAAGCTAGGGATTAGGCATTTCCTCCAAGTTACTAGCATAACTTGTAGAGGATTTGGTTAATACCAAGTGGACTCGAGGCGATTCGACAAGGAGGCGCGAGCTAGACGTGAGCACAACCACCTACAACCTAGCCGGTTCGAGCCTCTTGATTACTAGCTCAAGAGAGGTATACCTTGAACCTTTCTCTCTTGTGTGAATGGCTTAGTGCAAGATCCGTGTTTGTGCATGATTGTTTATGGATAATTAGTAGTATTTAATCATAAAATGAAAATTATGCACTCAACTAACACCAAGGTCAGGACGGACCGCCCGAGAGGGGGCGTCTGACCTAGAACGGCCAGTTCCAATCGTTGACAGAGGCTGAAACGGACCGTTCCAACCATTAGAACGGACCGTTCCAACTTTGACAGAGGTAGAATCGTTTGGAACCAGAAATCCTAGAATTATTTGACCTGCTGATTTTCTCTTGTTTAGTTCTTGCTTTAGTCTTAATATTAGATCTAGGATTTGTATTCACCTTCAACCTTTAATCCACAAAAGAAAGTTGAACTCGTCTAACTAGTTTAGTAAAGTAAAAGACCGATATTCCAACACCGTCCCTGTGGATTCGACCCTCGAGCTGTTCTGCAAACGATTAGATCGGTAAACGAGGTTTATTTATTTTGAGACTTGGTTCTACACCCGATCACCTTCTACCAAACCCGTCAATTCTAGTCTTTTGAAATCCGGCCTGGCCCTTTTGTCTTTCACGAAATCTCGCCTATGGTTTGGCGAAACCAGCGCCCTAGTGCAGCTGGAGGTGAGCCGTTGGATCAGGATTAGGTGATGGAGATGGTCACGGATCTAAAGCACAACTCTAATCCCCAAGCCTATTTAAACCCCTCAAATTGGATCTAAAAGAGGAGAGGAGGAGAGAGAGAAGAGCAGCCGCAGGCTTGGCATAGGGTTAGACTATTGAAATTAGGTTAGGCAGAGAGAATTTTGAGAAGATCAATTTATCGAGCATTTTGTAAAAGAGAGGAAAGAGGTGAAATTGAAGGTCTTTGTCCTGTAATTGCTTGTGTTTGAGAGAAAGAAATCAAATTGAAGGTCAATTCGTAGTTTTGTTGTCTCTCATCTCTAGCTCAGCCACCAAAACAATGGTGTGCTTGAGCCATGTAAATACAGCTCCTATGAGCCATGGTCTGAAGCGTAGCATCAGCCATGGGCATAAGGAAGATCCCAATAAGAATGCCCATGAAGGTTTGGAGCATAGCTCCTCACTTCATGAGTTGTTCTCATGTCAAATGTAAAAACCACCATGGTTGCCATGTGAGGTCTTCAGCATAGCTAAGTCTCTCATGGTAGTCTCAACTTGACTTGGTATAGATCCAGAGCATAGCACTGGTCTATCCATGTTCAAGGAACAAATGTGATAAAATAGAAAATATGTATATACTTAAATGTTCATGTTAACCTCAACCAGCCTCTTCTCTGTGGAACTGCTCCAAATTCAGGGTTTAAATGTAGATCTTAACATAAATTCTATGAGCATTAAGTTTCCATCATATGTTAGAACAAAAATGCATATGTATATAAATGTTCAGATCTGACCAGAGATAAAAATAAATGAAAAGTTGGGATTTTATCTGTGTAAAAACACAAAAAACAGACATGGATAGTTGGTATAGGATTCACTAGACAGCAGGGAACCAAATTTGTCATTTCTGGAAGTTTAGACGATTTTATATAAATTTACAAGGGCAGCAGGGGTAATTCTTTAAATAATTCATTATTCTTCAAAACATTGGACCTTTCTGCAAAACTTCATACATAAAAAAGTTCATAAACATATTAGAGAATATCTCCACAAATTTTCAGGGTTTTTGAATAAACATGTATAAGTAAATTCTCATCTACCTTCAAAAGAAGTTAAAATTGCATAAATGCACAAGTGTTTGCAACAAAAAATAATAAAATATTAAAACTGTCTTCAACAGCTTCAAATGCATTTTCTTATGTCTAGTGCAAGTGGTTTTTCTGCATTTTGAACAGCTTAAGTGAAAATCACCAAAAACAGTGGTAAGGTTGCTTAAAACTGAAAATTGAAAATAGTGAAAAATGCCAAAGGCCTGGGTCTCACAATCGGTATTGACTTGAACACATAAAACAAAGTTAAATTGAATGGCAAATCAAATTCATCTGCTGTAAGACAGCTTACATGAAAATTGGGAGTTGAACAAAACAATGCTTAAAATGTGTAATTCTGCTTGAGGCCTTTCCATCAAATTGCGATGCTTCAAATTGAAATAAAGATATGTACAGCATGTATTCGACCTCCTTGTTCTCTCCAAGCCATGGCTGGCACAAGGAAACGTTCAAGTGGGCCCCACATCAGCCGTTCAAATCAGGTCAAATTGAGACCGTAATGCCTCAGTCCAGTTCGTCTTTTTCAGGGCTTCTACATGACAAATTGATATTATAACTCTCTTCTATACATTCCCAAGAGTGAGATAAACCTCAGACTGGCAAAAGAAAATGACCAAAGAACTTCAAACGCCATTAATGGCTACTCGAATTTCCTCAGCTGCCGAGTGGAAAACCAAGATTCCACGGCTCCAACAAATTGTGTCAGAGCATTCTCCTCGAGCCTATGACTCCAACGCACCAAGCCCCGAATGAAATGATGGACTGAGCCGTCACCATTCCGCTGGAGGAAATCAAAGGACTAAACTGCAAAAGAACCAGATTCTGGCGAAGAAGATGGATTTAAACCCATGTTCTTACGGATCCTCTGTGGCGAAACCTATCGAGGCGGAACACTGCCATGACAGTGACTCGTCACACCAAAACAAATTGATTTAAGATAAATAAAATAGTAGGTGCCGCGTCAGCAACCTCGTTAGCGCCACGCCAGACGCCAGTCAGCACCAAGTCAGAAACCCCAGCTGACGTGGACCAACCAGAA
This sequence comes from Rhynchospora pubera, assembly GCA_028095005.1. NCBI lineage: Eukaryota > Viridiplantae > Streptophyta > Magnoliopsida > Poales > Cyperaceae > Rhynchospora > Rhynchospora pubera. The sequence continues at coordinate 77,589,397 of CM051459.1, forward strand.
ATTACCAAATCAGCAGAAACTTCAAAAATTCATTAAAAATAGTAGGAAACTCAGAAAAATTCAAATAAAATATCAAAAAATTCCTAAAAATCCAAATAAACCAAATGCATTAATATTTTACATAAAAAATATTCAAATTATTGGAATTTTCTATTTTTGAAGTATTTTCAATATTAAATAAATTTTATAAAATTCTAAAATGATGTTAAATCAATTTTTTAAAATTCCAAAATAATTTTAAAACTCAATTAAACTCTCTTAACAAATTTTCAAAAATTAACATTGAGATTTTAAAAGAAATACATTAAATATCAAGTATTTTCAAAACTAAACATAATTAGAAATATAAAAAGATATTTCAAAAGTCTAAAATTAAAAATAAAAATAAAATAGAATTGTGAAAATGGTAAAACCCAAAGATAAGCTTAAGAAATTAAAAGTCGAAACACGAAACCCGAAATCAAGACCGAAACTTATTCACTCAAGGAAGGAAAGTTCTTTAGCAAATCGAAATTGATTTCAAGCAACTCCAAGATTAGAAATTCTCACACGTGGCACAAAATAGCCCGAGAACCCAAAACTTTGTTTCCACGAGAGACCCAAAATAGTCCCGAAAACCATTTCTCAAAAGCGGTCCAAAATAATCCCGAGAAATCCAAAGGCCCAAAATAGCCTTGAAAATCCAAATCAAATCCAAGGCCCAAAATAGCCTTAAAATCAAAATCCAAATCCAAAGGCCCAAAATAACCTTGAAATCCAAACCAAATCCAAAGGCCCAAAATAGCCTTGAAATCCAATCAAATCTAGAGGCCCAAAATAGCTTTAAAAATCCAAATCCAAACCCAAAGGCCTAAAATAGCCTTGAAACTCAAATCCAAATCCTCCAAAGGCCCAAAATAGCCTAAGGATCGAAAACAACGTCCCGACATCAAAACGAAAACCAAGTCTGTTTCAAATAAAATAAAAATCATTCAAGTGTTCTCAATTGGGTCTCGTCAATTAAGTCTGGTACACCAATCGAGTCCGGTTTAAACCAAAAGAAATAAACCCAAAATAAACATAAAACCATGATTCTCTTAGCCTTTACATATAATTCTTTAGAGCCCTTAATCAGAGGTTCTCGTGAGCGATCAGGGGGTAATTAACAGTAGGGGCTTGCGCCTACTGGAAAGAAAGGACCCACGAAATCAACAAACATTATTAAGAAGTGACTCATGTTTTGGTTCTCTTGTTGTTAAGAGATACTCGAACGGAAATTGAACCTTAAGGGGGGGAGTGAATCTAAGGCTATGTTCTAATTTCTCGAGGAAACCAATTTCATTCTTCGAGGAATGACGAAAAAGCCTACACAGTAGGTACTTGTACCTCTCGGTAATGTTGACATATTTGAGTAACACTTTTAGAGTTTTTGACTCGCATGTTAAGATAGCACACAAAGGGTGACTTTGAACTTAAAGGATCTAGGTATCTTATCCAATGTTTGAACTTCTCACCAATCGAGTTGGTTAGAAGGTGGTGTGCTTAATTCATGAGATTGGATTAGTGGTCCTGGTTGTCATCTCTCGGTTATAGTGGCTAGATTGTACCATCTCTTGGATTGATTCAAGAGTTATGAAGTGAGGTATAGTAGATGTTATAACTTCATGTTATATCATATGAATGAATACTAACATGCATTTGTGTTTTGTTTCTATTTTGTAGAGAGATGTAAACAAATAAAAACATAATAGTTGATCTCAATTCTGGTGAGAAACTTGAACAATAATATCGTAATGTTCAATTTATCCTTAAGCTGCAGGAATTGCAAGAGTCACTCACAAAAGAACTCACCGAAGCTAAAAGAAACAATCCAATGCGAGTTCAAGCCAATGAGGATTTTATAAAGAAGGATCGTATCATCGCATAACATTACTGAGTATCATGTCTAATGATCTTCTCCACACGTTTGAGAGGTGCCGCATCATTAAAGAGTTGTGTGATGCGGTTAAGCTCCAATATGGTGGCACTTCGACCACGAGGATCTGCCAACTCACATTGATGTTTGATGGCTATAAGAAGAATATGAGAACTCTATGTGGGAACATATCTTAGCCATGTCTAACATGATTAGTGAGCTCGAATAAGCGGGACGTGTCCTCACAGAATAGCAGCAAGTGCAAGTTGTCATCCGCTTTCTACCTCGCTTATAGGAGAACACATGAGAGTCAATTTGACCCACAATGACAACATACGCACTTCTGACCAAGTGGCACATCATTTGAAGTTAGAAGAGGACCGCTTGTTGGCTGAAAAAGCCAACAAGATGGCTGGAGAGGCATTGATTGTTGTCTCTAAGAACTCGCAAAGGAAACCTAAGAAAAATTTCTATTCTAAGAGCGATGTGAGTGGCAACGACAGGGCCAATGCCAAGATTGACAAGGAGCGCAACAAGAAGTGCGAGAAAAAGGAGAAGAAGCCCAAGGAAGCATGCCTCATGACAACATGAAGCCGAAAAAGGTACCTTTTTAGGCGAACCGTTTGGATTCCAAATGGACTGTTTAGACTCCCTCTGATTTTTAAATGGACCGTTTGGATTTCAAGGTGTCCAGTCGTAATCTATTTGCTTGTGATTCAACATTATATGTGTTTAGTCGTTTTATGCCTATTGTCGACACTCATGTTTGGACTGTTGATTCTGCAGCAACCGACCACATAACAAGAGATCGAGCGGAGGCAAAGACATAATCATTGGAAATAATAGTAGTGTCTAAGTGCATGCCCTTGGAAAGGCATCACTACAATTTTTTTTTAAAAAAAATTATAGACTTGCTGACATGAATTTCTAACTACGTACGCCCTTGGACAAGCATCACTACAAATTTTTTTTTTTTTTACAACATCAAGCAAAATCAAGAAAAATCAGAAATGGAAAAATAGACAAAATCACAAGCATGAGAAAATAAAAACTGCAAGTTTGTCTTTCTCTAGAAACTGACCTTGTTCAAAACTTGCATCACCAGCATGTTCGTATCGTCCGTTCTATCTCTGAAGATGTTGAAAAGAGAAAGGATGCACAAGTAGAGGAAAAAGGTACCTTGATGTCATCTGAGAGAGAGGATGCACAAAAGAACAATAACGATTTGATTTCTAAGGAGTAGAAAGGAGACGATTTGAGTTTTCAAATCCAAAGCCTGATCGGAAAGAAGAAAGAGGAAGGAGACGGATTTGATTTCATCACTCATCTTCGATCGTTCGCGCTTCAATCGAACGGAGGTCGTTGCAGAGAAATCAAATCCCACCAAATTTCATCGTTTTGGCGAAAATTTCTGTACGGGATTTCAGGTCTTAAAACTCCCGTCGAATCCAATTCTTTTCCGTCGCCTTCTCGCTTCCGATCAGAAAATCGTACGGAAACGAGAATTCTGATTCCAATTCCAGTTGAGAATTTTGGTTCCGATCAGGGTGTAAATTTATCGACCTCTCTTTCAATCATGTTGTTCCTTATATTGTGGGGAACAACATTAGGAAAATTGAAATTTATAAACAAAAACAAAACAATGCGTGAAGACGATAAACATTAGGAAGAAAATTCAACGAAAACGTAAAGAAGAAATCAACATCATAAATGAAAAATTGAAATTTATTGAGGGGCTGTTTTGAGGGACGCCTCAATTTGGGAGAAATCAGGGGGGAAAAATGAGAAACCCTGACGAAATTTATATGGTTACTAAGAATGGACAGCGAAATTATCATTTTTGCTCAGTGCCAAATCCTAGGCTCCGTTTGGATAGGTGTGGGAAGAAGGGAAGAAGTATTGGGAAGTGTGTAACTTTGTGAAGAGTTTGAATTGTTTATAATTTTTTTTTCTTCCTTCTTCCTTCTTCCTATATCCAAACGCACCCCTAACGAAGATACGGAAAAGCGATACTATCTTGCAACATCATGCATTGTTCAAACCCTAGCGATTGGAGGGCTAGGGGGAGGAGGCAGAGGGGAAGTGGAGCGGAATTGGTAGAGAAGGATGCGAAGAAGTGGAAGTGAGTAGGGTTTGATCGAGAGTGAGAGAGTAGGAGGAAAGAGGAGGCAACAGCTAGAGAAAGAAAAGAAAACGAAAATGAATTAGGGCTCAGTGTTGGATAGGGTTGTCAATGGGTACGGTACGATACGGTGGAAGGTATTTTCACTACCGTACCCGTTAAAATTTTCTTTACTCGTACCCTACCCGTACCAGGTAAAAAATGAATATAATAATAATAAAATTTGTACACTCTGTATAAATAAATTATATCAATAAGTATATTAATAAAGTGCAACAATGGTGGCGAATATTTTAGATTTATGTTTTTTTATTTATTCGTACCCTGAATGGAAAGAATTATAAATCTTAAATAAAATCTAGCAATATTTTTTTACCAATCATGCAATATAAGATGCCATATGTATCATGTAATTGTATCTTTTTAATTGTGGTAATTACCCGTTATGAAAACGGTACGAAATAGCTTTTACCCGTACCCATACCCGTTAAATTAATGAAAGAATTTCCTTACCCGTACCCGTACCCGTTAACTTAACGAAAATAAAACTTTATCCATACTCGTCTTATACGGTACGGTACGGGTTGGGTAAACGGGTTTCATTGACAGCCCTAGTGTTGGAGGAGGTGGCAGTAAAATAATTACGGAAGTGCATCGTCAGCAGGCAGCAAAATAATTACGAAGGTGCATCCTCAGCAGTCAAAATTTTTAAAAAAATTTAAAATTCAAATGAAAAATCCAAATCATTGATCTTGTTAAATTTTACCGGCGATGTGTTTTCATATAAGTTTTATAAAATTTGAAGTTGATTTGATACTTGATTAAGTGACCAAATTATGATGTATTAGAATTACTCTAACTAGATTCGTTAATTTGTTGACCACTTGATCTAGTATCAAATCAACTTCAAATTTTATAAAACTTATATGAAAATGCATCGCCGGTAAAACTTAACAAGATTAACGATTTAGATTCTCCATTTGAATTTTAAATTTTTTAAATATTAGAAAAAAAAAGAAAAGCAAAGGTTTTTTTTTACTGTTGAGGATGTGCGTGCAAATAGTTACAATCGAACCCAAAAAAACAATGTTTAGGCAAAGAATCGAAAGTGATTATAGCAACAAAGATTTCGCTTAGTAAGCTTCCCGGAGACTCGACAGGTTCAGATAAATTGCTAGCGTTTTATCTGATAGCTGCATCTTGACTAAAAATCATAGCAGATTAACATAATCAATGACTCATATTGAATGTTAGAGATTGGATACAATCTTTATCTGGTTTGTATTACAAGATTTTAGATGCTTTTATAAATAGTAAAGATAAAGATAAATGATAGTGGAGAACAAAGATTCCTTCGGGTTTTTAAACCCAAAGTTTATCGATTACTTCATTCCCTCGTTTTCATTTATCAAATGTAACAAATATTACGTTCGTGCTAATTTTGGATTATTAACGACTAAATTAGATTAATAATGGTTAATATGAACTAATTTGGATACAATTTAATCAATCGTCTTAATTAACACGGTAATATATGATTAAATAATACTAATTAAAACTTACTAATTGAAATTTACGGACTATGTTGCACTTGCGGGTATCGACGTATCTTATACGATACGCATGCATATAAATATGATACGACATGACACGTTTATAGAATTATCATGACACGTGCGTGTCTTGTTAGAGACTTTCAAATATTAATATATCTTCACATGACACGAGTTGAGACAATAAAAGTTAATATTTTTTAATTTATTAAATTATATTGAGTTTATATTATAAATTTAATTACTTTATTCATAATTTTTTATTCAATCATTTTAAAATATGAAATTAAAACAATTTATTATATTTTCTATTTTAAAAATTATTTAAATATTTTTAATGAATTTTTAGCAAACAAAATTAATATATATTGTAATATAGTTTTACACGTTTAACATGTCGTATCAACACGACATGACACGTTAAAAATATTTACTCGTATCAACACGACATGACACCTTAAAAATATTTACTCATATCAACATGACACGGTACGATTACAATACCATGTTAATACCATTTTGAAACCCACTAGACAAATTAATTCGGACTTCAAAATCCGAAACGGGTCAAACGGACAACTGTTTTATCTGTTTTTTCCTCTGCTGCAAAAAAAAATATATATATACAAAACCAAATAAAAAAACAAACAAGGGATAACCTGACCTGGCCGTAGGGGTGCATAACGTGGAAAACGACCACGAAAGTGGTCATTTTCGTTAACCATTGCATTGATGCACGAAATTTTTGTACTTATTGCGTTGATTGTTGCACCCGTTTAACACATGTTGCGTTGATCGTTTCGTTGATGGGAACGATCAAAACGGTTATAACCGTCTTTGACTACCTAACTGTTTTGCATTTTTATTAAGATGCAAGAAAATAAACTATTCTGTATTTTGTATGAAACAGAGATAGAGAAATGACAGATTAGGTCACGCGGGAAAGGGGAAGGAGGCACCATCATCACCTCTCCTTTCGACGGCGATTGTACTGGGTGGTGCAGAGTCGAGAGAGATAGATGTGATTGTGTTCGGTGGAGAAATAACGGAGCGACGCTGCAGAAATCTAATTTTACTAGTTTCTTCCTTGATCTCTCCGCTGAGGTCCTCTGCAATCTAATAATAAAACCATAAAAAAAAAATTTAGACGAAATGCGCGAAATAAACGACCACGAAACGTACCAGTTTCACTAATCGTTCTGTTCTGAGACGAAACAATATTTCTATTTGCGTTAGTTGTTCCGTTCCTTAAACGAAACTAAAATCCTTATCCGTTACCGTTCCGTTCCGGACGAAACGAAACGAAAGAACGGTTGAAACGGCTACCGTTTTCAGCCCTACCTGGCCGACCACAGGCACATGGCAACTTCGGGGTTTGATAGGCCGAAGTGGGCTGATTTCCACTTCGTGCTTTTGAACCCGTAGTTGGGTGTTTATTTTTAAATTTACATCTTTTATAAATTTATTGTTAAATTAAAGATGGTTAATATATTTATTATTTATTTTAATAAAAATCCGCTTTAGGGGCCGGTTTCGTGCAATCAACTTCTGACCCGAAAAATTTAAAAATAATATTAAATTAATATAATATATTAAAAATAATATCAAATATGATAATATTTTTTAAAATAGTATCACAAGATCGGAATCTGGGATTCCGACCGCAATTACGGAATCTGAGATTCCGAAATTAGCTAAGATCGGAATTTCGGATTCTGACCTTAGCTAAGATCGGAATCTGGAATTCGGATCTTAAGCTAAACCAATTTTTTTCACCGGCTTGTCTCATTGTCTGTCATGAATACCATAGTTCATGTCTTCCACCCTCTCTGCTACAATTGGTGTTGCGAGTAACTGTCAGGGTGATTTTTTTTTTTTTTTTGGCGGATATCCTCATTTGTCACTTATTTTTATTAATATAATATATGAATAAAATAATCCTGACAAATGATATCATTATGGTTGAGGATTACAATATCTATTTTTTTCTTAAAAAAGTATTGAAAGTATATGTAACAATTTCATTTTAAAAAAAAAAACAATACCAAATCTAAAGAATTAATGGTTAAGAGCCCTAAATCTCTAAATTGTCTAAATTACCCTACATAGCAAAATTACAATAACAATTTCAAATTTTAAATGCAACAAATTGAGGAGATGAACATGAACTCAATTTTCTTAATTATTATGTTTCGGATATTTGATTATGTAGATGAGTATTGAGAACATTTTACATGTATCACCTGATGCATCTAACACATTCAGATTTACTTCAAATTGTTTAGATCATTTCATGAAAGATATTGAAATATAGAATTCCATAATAACGAAAAATATCGGCAATGAATGAGAATGAGTGGACAAAGTAACAATAAATAAGATTAAAACAGATCAAAATTTTGGTGCGCTTAAGCTTATGCTAATTCTGAAAAAAAAAATTAATTTTCTATTATTGAAATACGATCTGTGTCAAATAAAGAGTTCACATATATAGATGTCAAAAGATAATCACAATATGCTTCAACATGTTATACCCATAAAAATTAATATAATGTGAAGTCTGCAAATAATAATTATATTATGTGTATGATATATATACATTTAGCACATATCAAATAATAAAATAATATGACACGATCGTGTCGTGCCGTGTTGACACGTCGTTTTAGTCGTGTCAAATCATGTCATATTATTTTATTATTTTTTAATAAAAAATTTATTAAAAAAATTAAAAGTAAGAGAAAAATTACTAAACATAATAATTTGACACGAGTACGATTAACACGATTCAACACGACACGATTCGACACGCAACATGACACAAACACGAATTAACACGACACCTCAACACAAATTTAATTATTAATGTTGATTATTTAAGCAAAATTAATAATTTAATTTCAATTTGTAATACTATATTATATTATTTACCATCATTTAAATTATAATAGTGTTCTAATCTAATTATTATTTTTTATAATTGCTTTACAGGAAATCAAACTTCGGCGTATGCTCTGTCACGTCCCGCACCGACTGGTCGCGGGGCGCGAGCTAAAACGGTATCTTCTGCATCCATCCGACGGTCCGTCAACCTACGTCGCAATTTCAGTCGGAATTCTAGATTCCGATCTTGTGATACTATTTAAAAAAATATTATTATATTGATATTATTTTTAATATATTATATTAATTTAATATTATTTTTAAAATTTTCGGACTTCTGACATTGTATGAACCTTTTGGGCTACAGAAAATCGTCGGGGCATATGCGCATCTGATTCAAAAGGAAAGCGGGTTGGTTTCGTCTCTTCTTCTCGGGTGTGAACCCGTTATGACCTTCCGACCAACTCCGGCCTCCGGCCATTGCGACCTCCAAGAAGAAGCTCTGTCACATCGTGGAGGAACGAAGAGCACGAATCTGTAATTAGTTCCTGTTACGTCGGCCTCAAATGGTGGGGGTACCATTAGGCCGTTACGGTGGTTCAGGAGTTTGGTACCAGTGATGTAGATTCAGGTAATCAAAAGAATGCGGTTTAAACTATAATTCATAAACCAAATTGCTAACTCTTCTGTAATTACTATGCATTCTAATTGTTCACATCATCCATAGACCATGGGGCACAAATTGTATCACCTAACAGCTCATGAAATTTAATAAACTAACATTAACTATAGACTAACTTATATGTCAACTACATGCTATAACGTAAAGCTAAATTATTTATTACACAGATTTTATTACTGTATTCAAATTGTCTTCGAGTTCTCCTTGGATACCTGAAACAAGGAATAAAGTTAAGTCAGCATAAGAGAAGATATAATGCAAAACTATGCTAACAACTCCATACATGAATTCATCATATCATTTTTGTTATTTCAGACACAATCCAGAGAATTGAGTATCACATTACATTACAGTAAATATTTTCTGTTGATGTCACAATTGTAAGACTTTAAACAGAAAAAAATTGCTCAATTTTTATCTTATTACTGAATATACAAAGCTTATAAAACACGATTTAATTTATGCAACCAGGTCTTTGATTTTTAGCCTGTAACAACCAACACCAAAATTGACTTGTTATATATTGTAAGTCACATCAACTCATCGCTTAAGAAATGGTTTCAAATTCCTCGCGCATTTCATTTAAATTATAAGAAAAGTAAACAATCATCTTACCATCTATTTCTTGCAGAAAATACTTTAAGTTTTGTGTAATCACACAGAGGGACTACCATAACATCTCTGACTACCATTCATGCAATCTATTAGGTTACAGAATTCCGTGTTAGACGACCCCATAAACAATCTATCTCACATTTCACTGTTTGGTCCTTGTTTCTCTTAAAATTACTGTATGTTAGTATAATAATCACAAGACAAATGCTTACTCAATTTCAAGGCAATGGGTGACATTACTTGACTGATTCTATTTATGAAGTTCTAGTCCCAAACAAATATATATGATTGCAAGATTGTAACTACAGACCTTTTTAAGAAACTTTTGCATACAGATCTTGCACAAAACAAGCAAGCCAGCAACCATCAAACAAGAAAGATGAGAAATTTAAATCACAGGAACATTGCAACAAGGCCATGTCAAGGAAGTATCATCATATATCAAGGTGTGATTCCCATTTTTCCAGAAAGGCCCCCCTCCTTTTATTTTCTAAAGATGATATTTTTGTAATGAGACCCTTCACTTTTAACTTTTACCAATTCAGGGGTTATTTTCTGTTAAATTATGACCAAAATTAACTAATTATGATCTGACTTAATCTATTAGCACAAAGTCAAGGCTACACAATGCTTTTTCAATCGAATCACTATGTTGACATTTACACCGACCCTCAAGGAATTGGCAGTAGCATGTACAAGTCATAACATACAAAATATCCCTACTCCCTTTTTTCTTAAAGTCTTATCCAATTTAAATTGTACTTATTGACCGATTTCTACAGCTACCATGTTGGAGTTTAAGAATTGCATCTAGTATTCACAACTTCATGACATGGGGTATGCTACACCTATCCAGTTATCGAATACAATCAGGCAAGAAGTTTATTCTTACCAGTAAATAAAGTCAGATTGCAGCATGTAAATATAATTAAATATCAAGAAAAAATGTTACCTGATACTAAGCTGGAGCAACTACACGACGACAAGTGGGACAAGAGGCTCGCACCAGAAGATACGGGTCAATGCAAGTCGGATGGAAGTAATGACGACAAGGAAGAACCCGAATGTCCATCCCTGTAGCAATGTCCTCCAAACACCATGTGCAAGATGGATCCTGTACATCATCCGGCCAGCGAGGAGATGGTGGAAATGCTACCACCGGCAAGGACTCGATGGTCGTATGCTCCAAGCCATCGGTCGGAGCTACATGAAGCGGTGGTGCAATCTGTAGCTCAATCTCGGGATCAACATTATGTCCTGCTCGGTTGCTTCTGATTATTCGACATACCCAACAAATGAGGAACAGAATGGCAATAGATCCCCAAATAGCAACAAGTCCGAGCACCACGATGTAACCCGGTATGACAATATCTCTCCGAGTATAATATACCTTGCCTCCAGCCGATGATGATGTGTTTACTAACCCTTAAATTTAAATTTAATGAAAATTTAAAAAAAATATAAGTTTATTATATTAATGAGTCAAAATATAATTTTGTAAATTAAATTTAAGCTAAATAAATATTTTGAAAACCTAATAATTTGATTCTGAATTTTGTCGACCGTTTGACCTGTTATTTGATTCTTGGATTTATTTTCATCTTTGGATCTATATCATTGTTCGTACATAGGGGTGAAAACGGCGATCGTTTTGATCGTTTTTTCGTTTCGTTTCGTCCAAAACGAAACGAAACGGTTAAAGATTTTTGTTGCGTTTTAAAAACGGAACGGTTAACGAAAGCTTGAAATGGTTTCGTCCATGTGTATTTTCGTGGTATTTTCGTGATTTCGACCGTTTCGTTCAAAACGAAACGATTAACGCAAATTATAGTCAATTTCGTGACCAAAACGAAACGGTTAACGCAACTGACCATTTTCGTGGTCGTTTTAGACGTTATGCACCCCTATTCGTACATCTAATGTTTGTTCGACCAAACGAAATCGCTACAGGAGATCTCTAGCCCAAGTCTCCTTTCTTCAGCCCAGTTTTCTCCTTGCAAAGCTATACCAAGTCCCCTATACCGGCTATACGGCTATACCAAGTCCCTTTCCACTGGAACCAGATCCTCTGGTCTGCCGACCAGAGAAATTCTCTGGTCATTTTTAGATCTGAACCGTCTGATTTAATCTTAATGGCTATGGATGCCCCGTGCTAGTACCACGATTGATAGGCCCGAAAAAATGTTAACCGTTGAGATTAAATCGGACGGTTCAGATCGAAAAAGACTCCCCTTTCCACTCCCTCCCCGTCTAAATTAATACATCTCTTTCTCTCTCTCGACCTTACTCACTTTTTTCTCTCACCCGACTACAACATCACCCCTCACTGTCTCTTCCCTCCTCCTCCTCCTCCTCCTCCTCCTCCTTCTTCTTCTTCTCTCTCTCTCTCTAACCAAACCATCCTCTCTCAAATCGAACCCATCCCATGATTAGCTGGCTCTGTGATTTCTTGTTGTTGGTTCGATTTGAATTGTCGAGTAGATTTAAACCTGTTATTAGGCTTATCGCTTGTCTAATTTGGGCCTGCCACTCTCTTGATACACTCCTGGTTCTCTTACCAAGAAGGTACAGGCTTGGTATCAACCTCGTACCCTTTGTGTCGCTTCCTGGTATGCCATTTTGGCGCCAATAAATTATTTTTTTGTTCAGGGAGACCTATCAGGAACTGATTTTTAGAATACTTTGAACTGCTTAACGACTAGTTTATAATTCTGAAAATAGATTACTATTTTACGCAATTCTGTGCACTCTCTATGATATAAAGCCCAAGTTTATTTTCACTTTGGATACGTCTCATTGTTCATCTAGTCCATCCGTCTCATTATAACAAGTTTATGAAAATGTTCATCTAGTACATTTTTTGAACCTTTAATTTTCAGGAACGTGTTGGCAATTATTTTTGTTATGGGGCCTGAAATGTAAATCTAAGACTAATATGAAAATCATGTAAAAGAATTAGCTATATTTTTTTTAAGGATAAGCATACCGTCAGGAGTAGGTGCAGAGCAGCATAACCATAGAAATGATGCATGCGTAAATAGAGTGAGAAGAGCCCTTGTGCTGTCCATGACCTAGAAAAGAACAATTTTTCAATTCATAAAAAAAAAAATTCTAAATTAAAATAGTGGGAAAAAATGCAAAAAGTATCTAGAGGGTCCCATTATATAAAAGTTAGAATTTTTTAGTAAATGAAGATGTCTTAGTAAGTGAACTTGGGCTGTATTGGATTCCAATTCTAGCGAGTTAGGAACAATTCAAACTCGACTCAATTATAACTCGAGTTGACTCGAGTTAGAAATTTTGAGTTTTTAAGCTGACTGAAATTCGACTCGGCTCCGACTTGAGCTGGCTTGAAATAAACATATGTCCTTCAAAATTTTATTTTCATATGTTATAATATTAAAACTTATTGACATGCTAAGTATTTTAAAAAATAAAATTATTGTTTTCAAAATTTTTTTCTATTGATTTAAAACAAAAAAATGTGTTGAAACTCAATCCGTCGTAGATTACAATTAATTGAAATAAAAATATAAGAAGAAATTATTTATTATTAATTTATAAATTTATAGTCATGTTAATAATACAATCTGATATATAAATTTATTTATGTCATGAGTTAGTCGGCTCAACTCAAAACTCCTCAGCCAACCGAGACTCTTGGTGTAGCTAAGTTGTGCGAACTCGAATTCCGTCGGCTCGGTTGTAAACCTAGCTTTTTTCTGAATTGAGTTCAAACGGGCTCATGAATAATGAGTTCAGATTTTTTTGTTCTGTCTGAATTTCTCTCGCTCCCTTCCTCTTCCTCCGCTCCCTAGTCCCTCCCCACCCATTTCTCCCCTTTCGTACAATAAATCGTGCTTCTGCATCCCTTTCCTCCCTCCTCTCTCCTCCTTCACAATCTCGCTACTCTCATCTAGTCATCTCCATCAATCCACTTTACAAACTCCTCCCTAATCAAATCAGTTCGGCCGATACCGCTACCAGCAAAGACAAATCCAACTCTGGTTGACAAAGACGAGCTCTCTGACCCAGCTATGCTTTCCTTTACAAAGTGAGGTGTTGGGATTACTGCTTTATAATAAATGTTTGGTTTCTTTCATTCTTTGTAATGCTTTCCTTTAGTGTCTATATATAAACCATGCTTTTCTTTCCACAGTGAGGTGTAATTTGCAATTCTTTCCGTGATGCTCTTTAAATTGCATGATTATTCACATGCTGATTAAGAGAACCAAGTATGTACTAATATTATCTGGTGAACCAAAGAAATTTTATGAAATGTTAGAAATTCAATTTAATTTTCATTGAGATTTACATAAAGTATGAATGATAACGTCATGTGAAGTTCATAAAATCTGCTCCTGTTAGTGCATGTGATTATGTAAAGTTCTAATATATCTTGGCTTAATTAATGTGATTTGGCTATCAGATTGGTTCATTAATTCTATAATTATGTGTTGGATTGTGCGGGTTACATAAAAATAGCTCAACTGGTCTAGAAATGTGGCAGATACCATATATACATTGTTTTAGAATATTTTTTTTATTCTATCAATATTGATATCAATAGGTTTAATTTGTGTACTTAATGTCATGTACAGGCCAGTACATGTTACATTATTCCCATAACGTATTTCATTCATATCGATTCACTTTTTTTTTGTTTTCATATATTCAGAAGGAATAACTTAGGGAGGACGAATTTGAAAGGACTGTCTGTCACACATCTACTTGAGGTAGTAAGGGTTGTTCACTTCTGATTTCTTCGTCTGGTGGAGTGTCGGAGACGGGTGATGCAGGAGAGCAAGAAAGGACAGGGAGGCACAGTTTGCTCTAGTCTTCCTACTGGTTTCTTTCTTTATTTTTTGTATGTGATTTTCTCTGTTGATTTTGGATCCTTTTCATTTTATCTATTCCTTTTCGATTTTTTCTTTTAGGCGAATTATGTCATTGTGGATTCAATAGAGAAATTCTATCAGGTTCACTTGAGGAAAACAGCGACTGACCGCATTCAAGGAGGAAGAAAACAGTGAGAAGTGGAGGATGCTATTGGATAGAATGGTCTCAAAGTTGGCTGGTTGGAAGGCCAATATGTCATCTCATGTTGGCAGGATTACCCTCATAAAATCTGTTTCTCATGTCTCTACCTGTTTATCATATGGCAGCTGAAACTATACCAAAGTCCATGATCAAACAGATGAATACCTTGATAGCAAGGTTCTTTTGGGGTAAAATTGGACAGAACAGATACATGGCTCCTAAGGCATGGAAATGCATTTGCAAACCAGTAGATCAAGGTGGGCTAGGGGTTAGGGATTTGAATTTATTTGGAGAAGCTCTTTTCAAGAAACTGGTTTGGGCTGTGATAAGTGAAGAGAAGAAGCTTTGGGTTTGGCCAGCCATGGTTTGATTGTTGGCAATCACAACAGCATGTACCTGGGTCAGTCAGAAGGAAAACAGTGAGTGACGTATGATTTTGGAAATCAGCAGCGGCGGATGGATGAGCTGGGTAACTGGTTTAGTCAAAGTCAGATGTTGGCAATTCAAAATATCCAATCTCAGCAAGCAAGAGATGGATCAGTGCAAGATAGATTGATTTGGGAACAGTAAAAAAAGGGGAAGTATACTGTGAGAGAAGGTTGCCGGTACATGATCACCCAAGATATTGTGAGGGGTCCCAATGAAGTGGCTGGGTTGTGGTAAAAGTTTCACTCCTGAAAGGGAATTGCTCCAAAGGTAAAAATTTTCATGTGGAGGCTAATCTCATAAGCCTTATGGTTATCTCAAAATGTGAATAGAAGAATTAGTAAAGTATCACCCATGTGTCAGAGGTGCAGCATGGAAAATGAATTTGAAATGCATTGTTTTTTCTACTATCCTGGCACAAGAGGGGTGTGGTTTTGGGGTAGATTTGGAATAAGAACACAAGACTTACCGCTAAATGTGGTAACAACTGTTAGGCAGCGCACTCAAAGCATGACAGATGAGGGAAAAAAGAAATTTTGTTATACACTACGTGAAATATGGGTTGCAAGGAATGAGATGGTCCTGCAGCAAAAATAGTTTGAGCCTGCACAGGTTCTGAGAAAGGTGGAAGGCTGGATGGAGATGGATTCCCATAATGGAAGACTGGTACATGGTACTGTCCCTAGGAATGTTGAGCAGAGGGAGGTGTACTGGTACAGTTGTAATACTTATCATAATGGATGGGTCTTGGGACAGTCAGAACAAGGCAGGATGTGCATACATAATGTATTTTGAAGGTCAGCTGATAGAAATTGGTTACTCAAGACATGTGTTATATGATCCATATAAGGCTGAGGTATGGGCCATAAAGGAGGTGCTACAGAGAATGCAGATGAGAGGTGGGTCACAGCAAAAGATTTAAATCTTCTGTGATTGCAGCACACTGGTAAAAATTATGAAGGATGGGGATTTGGATGATGTCCCAGCTTGGCGAGCCTGGTAGGATACGATGCAACTGATACAGATGACACAACAGTTCCTGGGCAATTTATTAGTGACACAGGTGAGGAGGGATGCTGTGTACCAGGCGCATATGTTGGCTAGTTTCACTAGAAGATCAGGGAACAGATACTGTGGCAGGGCAGAAGAAAAAGGAATAAAAGATATTGATAACAGGTTTTTTAAGAAGGTGCAGTTTGAGCCACCTTGATTTGTTTTTTCTTTTTCTTGGTTTCCCCAACCTGGAGTACTTCTAAGTTTGTTTTCTTTGTCAGTTAAGTGTTGTACCTCTTGTTGGCTCCTGCTTCTCCCTCACCTACCTTCAACCAGAAACTTCTCAAGGCCCTATGGCAGACTCAAGGGTTGTTGCCGCGTGTCAGAATGTTCCTGTGGAAAACTATGCACAATAGTTTGCCCTTAGGAGATATTCTAGGTAGGAGGATCGCTAATGTCCCACGACCTTGTTCTCTTTGTGGGTACACTGCTGAAACTATAACCCACGCTTTATTTAAATGTCCATGGGCTAGAACTCTATGGTTGAGTTCAGAATTTGGGTTGCGTACTGATGAGCTCGATGACAATGTCACTGCTTTGTTAATGACCGTTTTTGGAGAACCTGAGGAAAATAGAACACGATTGATGGCAAATTACTTATGGGCGCTGTGGAAATTGCGTTGCAAAGAGGTTTATGAAGCCAAGAAGGCTACCCCTCTTCAATTCCTGACTTTGGCAAACTCCTATGAAAAACTAGCAATACTTTCTGGCACTACGCCAGGCTCCGATGGCTGTACCATCCCTCAACAGGTACAAGTCGGGTCTATCACATGTTCAGTTGATGGTTCTTTTTTGTTACCTGATTCGGCTGGATGGGCGTACCTCTTATCAGATGAAGGGGGCAGAATGATTGAATATGGATTGCAAGCAGGATTGCTTTCTTCTCCACTGCACGCTGAAATAATGGCAATGCTTGGGGCAACAACTGCAGCTAGTAAAAAAGGAATTCAGGATTGCATCTTCTATACTGATTGTGCCAACTTGAATATGGTTATTAATGGTTCCTTACAAGCTGACCAGCTTGACTGGCGAGTCTACCATGATCTGCTCAATGTTATACACATCTTCAGAACTAACCCAGGCTATAGTTGTGCCCATGTACCAAGGGAACAGATTAGTTTAGTTAATGAATTGGCTAGATTTGCTAGGATAAATAGAACTGTTTACGAAGGTTTTACTTTTCCTCTATTCCAGCATTGTACTTTGTAACTTTTCCTCTGGATTGTTTTTACCTACGGGTTCAATATCAAAAAAAAAAAAAAAAAAAAGTTAAGTGTTGTACCTGATTGGAAGGTGGCCTGGGATAAGAAAAAAAATTGCCGGAGCTTGAACCAAAACAGATACAGTGTCTTATAACAAGTACTTGTTGTGTGTGTGTTGTGGAGTAGGGAGGTATTTCTATGAAATACTTTGTGTTAGTGGAGACATGAAAATTATTTTTGGAAAGAATTACATCATAAAAATATGAGATAAGATGCTGATAATAATATACTTTTATTTTGGTCCTACGTAAATGACTCCCATGATCCCATCGTTAATAATGTTATAGATCACCTTTCAATTCAATCGATAGTATTTATACTTAGTTAAAACAAGATAATATGAATGGTATCTTTCCACAAATATTGATACATTTTATGTTATCCTACAAATTATCACACACGCTTTCATAACTAGAAGGAAGTTAAAAACCACACATACCGGATAAATTAGAAAAAAGAGTACAATAATCTACTGAATGAAATAGCAAGTCATATAAAAGAAGCAAACCAAAATTTAGAAGTTTTCTCACCAAAAGGACCACTTAACTGCTCAGGAGGGAAAAAAGAAAAGAAACGATAGGAAAATAAATAAGATGAGGTGTACAAGTGGGTGACCTGGCACTACTTTATAGTTTCTCTGTTGACCTCATCTCGCTCTCTTTGCTTTTAAATAACTCAGTAGTTCCATTTTGAGAACTCGCGCCATTTGGAGGGAAAGAAAAGCTGGAAAAGTGTTAGGGGCCCCTTAAGTGGGAGTAGTTGGAGTGAAAACAAAGGTATTATGTAAATTATCGCATCTATTTTGTAAATCTCCTCTTCAAATTCTCCAAGCACCATGATTCTTTCTATAGGTTTCTCACCTGATTTCCATTCATCCTTAGTTTCTTGATATGTGCACTTTTGTTTTCCTTTTTTATTCTTGTGCAATTCAACAACTTTGAAGACTTGATTTTTCCATAATTGACCTCAGGGATCATTATATTTGCATGTTGATGGTCAGCATTTATGTTTGAGTTGTTCATCATCACATAATTGATACAGTTTATGTTAAAATTTTGAACTCATAGGGTTTATATCAGGATAATGGCAGTTGAACTGGAGATAAAGGGAAAGAATCAATTCACAGTTCATTACGCAAATTCCCCACCTCCTAGGGTCATTGACCGATTGGGCTCTGACAATTTTGTCTTGTCCTTGCCGAAGTTCTTCAAAGCCAGGTTTATTTCTTTTCTCTACAAATTGTACCTTATTTTTGAAATTCTTCATACAAATACGTGTGGTTGGTTGGTTTTTTCTGTTGAGAATTTTCCCAATTTTTTTATGATTATATTATATGTATCTAAAAAGAATTTGAGATAATTAATGGAGATTTGCAATCTTGTCATATTGTTTTAATGTTTACACATAAATGGATATAGGAAAGCTTCTACAAGAACGAAGCCGGGAAAAGCAGCAGCAGGGGCAGAATTGTCCATAGCACAGAAATTGAAGCACTGCTAGCACTTAATGAGGCCTTAGCTAGGCATATGCAAGAGAAAGTGATGGATAAATCTCTCAGTGATAGTGAAACTGAAGGTAAATTACAAGTATACAAAGAGCCTGTTTGGATTCTATTTTGCACAGTATTGTAAGTACCAGTATGTAGCTTTCATGTACCTATCAAAGTGGTAGTGTTACAATAGTAGAAAGGATTGGTTGGTACCGATGGTGCCAACACAATCCAGTTGTGTGGTGTAAGGATGGGCAGGAACTGACTAATTACCAGTATATACCACAGTTGATATCAGCAGAATATTTCACTGATACCGATTTGTTAATATTGTTATCTATCTGACATGGATACTTGAGAATTGTTACCCATGAAGAAGCAAACTATTATTTATTTTTTGTTATTTCATTTTATTGTTTCTAATTTTGTAAAACAGATTTGGTATGTGTTGAATCTCCTTCAGAATCTGATTCAGACTCAGAGGCTGGTGACTCACCTCGTACCCGTAATTCAGTCGAGGTACGAATCTAATGATTTAAAAATATTGTCTAAGCTATCTTACAACGGAAAAATGTTTATTCTTTTTTTTTTTCATGCCATAAGTGATGAGGCATGACAATTTTGATCCTGATAATATGACTTATGAGGTTTGTAAAACAAAGCCAATATATTATTTCCATCTCTTTCCTTGCAATCACAATTGTTTCTTTGTTATAACTATGCACATATCTAGAAATTGAAAAGATTAGGAGAAGATGTAATGAAAATAGAGGTTTGTCTGACGAGCTCATTTCCTATTTGGAGACTTCAAGGTATAAGACGGGCTTCTTTTCCAAAAAAGGGAAGCATGATGAGTACGTTTTGATCTTTTTCTGAACTAAATTATTTGCCAACTTCCCAAATACAAATTTAGGGTTCATTTCAACGAACGGTAGTAGAGAATACCAGGTGTTTGACTTTTTGATACTTATTTGTGTTCGTCTTGTCTTTTCACTTTTGCTCGACTACTTTTACTTGTGATCATAACAAATAAAAGCTGGGCGACTCCATCACTTTTTTCCAACAAAAAAAAGAAGAAAAAGAAAAAAAAAATGAAAAATTGCAATTTTTTGTTTAAGCCATATACTAATTGTTTTCAATTCTTTTGGCATGTAGATGCGTAATTGCCAGGAAGAACATAGAAACCGTGAAAGGTTGATTAGTTTGCCATGCAGGCATTCCGTGCATCATGCATTACCAAGTGGTTGAAGATTGAGAAGGTCACCTTTGCGTTTAATTACTTTGTTGCTTCCGATTATCTTATTATTTAACAGTCCAGTAGTGATGAATGGACGAAAAAAAAAATTAATCAAAGAACCAAAATTTGGAAAGAAAAAGAAAAGATGAAACTAGCCAAAGGGTATGATTTCAACAGCAGATGGTACACAATTCAGTAATCAGTGTACCAGACCATTACAAGCACTGCTGCACTGGTACCATCTTGTTCATTGCCAAAGCTGATTTGGCACAGGACCTCATCTCTTTCCCTATAATTTGGTATTAAATACTTGCTTAATACTTAATAGCAATTGTAGTAGGTTATTCGGTTTTTTTTTTCCATTTAACAGACTTGCCCGGTTTGTAAATGAGGTATTCGGGCCTTAGAGAAATGCCGGTTTCTCATGGTAATGATGGAAATCTCCAAGCTCTTCTTCAGAGTAGATTTGTTGAATTTTGTGTTATTGCACCATTATTATGTACCATACTAAGATTTAACTTGTGTTCGTGTGGTACTGTGGCTGCACCAGACGCCACAGGATTTTACTTGAGAAATGCATCAATGTTTAATAAAATGTATTCTGATGTTTAATAGAGCTTAATTTATAGATTGTGCCAAATTTTGTGAGAAATATTTATTTAATTTTATTGCTCAAATCTGATTATTTACAAGAATGATTTTCATGCCTTATATAAGCCTTTTCTCGATAACAATAATAAAAAAAATAAAGATTTTGGCGTTGGAGAAATTAACGGTAATATTACCAAAAGGATATGTTTTGTTTTCTCAACGGTTTGTTTGGCAAACTTGCCTATTTTCTATTCACACAACGTATTTTTGGTTTCATTAACAAGCAAATCAGGGAACCTATTACATTTATATGACACACTATTTGCAAATGAGTTTTAATTACAATTTGATTGTTTTACAAATTTGATTTCAATTACAATTTAATTACACTAATTGCAAATGAGTTTTAATTACACACCTATTACATTTTGATTTTGTTTCATCAACTTTCAACTTACTGCACGAGCTACGTTGTGGAGACCTGAAAACTTTTTTAGAAAGAATTGACAGTGGTAGTGGAGAACGGATGAGTTGAGTTGGCAGGTACACAATTTTTGGTAAACTCAGTGATACTTTGTAATATAAATATTTGTATTTGAGAATTCAATTTCTGAGTAAAATAGATTTAAGAGGTACATAAATATCTGTAAAACAATATGACAAATAATATTATTCAAAAGACAAAAATCACATTAATGAGAATTGAGAAGCATAAATCTAACGCAATGACATGCGTCAAGGTATTCTTGAATTGAACTGTTGATGAGAAACACAAATCAGTCTAGGAAAGGCATCAATAGCAGAGGCCAGCGTCACAATTTTTTTTCATTTTTGATGACACGGCGCTAGGGGACAATTTTGCCGTAAATTTTTTTAATAGACAAATCTTAAATTGAAAAATTAATACTAAACATAAAAAATAAATGATTTTATCAATAAAAATGACAGAGCGCCACTGAGAGGGCGCATCGGCGGTGGCACCACTCCCATTGGCCCACGTACCCATTCATACCCATTTTAACTCTCTCTGTGTGCTCTCCAAGTTTGAAAATTTTTAAATTTTTTATATGTGCCAATCCTAGTGGTGCTTCACATTTTCAAAAACAAAAATACTAATTTAAAAATAAAATTTATCTTACAACGTCGATGTGATGGACGTGTTAATATTTTTAAAATAATATTTTTTTACTTTTGATAAATTTATTATTATTTTTAAAAAATTCATTCCTATTTTTAAAAAACGATTTTGTGTGACAGCACTATCACAGCGCGTTAATATTTTTTTTTGAAAAAATTGTTATTATTTTCAGAATAAATTTCCCTTGAATCTAAGAGCGCCATTTCCTATGGTGCGGTTGCAGGGGTGTCAGTCCCAGTAGAGTCCTGACATGTTTATAATAAAAAAATTATATGTTTATTATTAAATTTTTGTTAAAGAAAATTACGGACAATTTTGTAACTACAAGTTGTTACTCTACCTAGCTTCTAGGATAAAGAAGAGAACTTTTTTAAAAAATTAAGAAAAGGATAGAAAAGAGAAATTCATAAAATTGAAATTTCAGAGATGCGAGAGATGTACTTATATTAGTGCTGCGGCCACGTCATTACTTGGCTATATTTACACCTTGTCACCTTAATAGGAAGGCGATGGTTAACAGCGTGATTCGAATTTCGAAAACAATGTGATTTTTCAATAAAGATTTACAATCAAGTCAAATCAGTTCAATCATCATACCTTTAAAAAAAAAAAAAAAGTCAATCATGTTAAACTATTTTTCTATTTTAATTGAGTATGGGTACTAGGATTGGACCGGTAGAGTTACAATTAATCTGAGCCGTTCACCGAATGCCAAAATCCAAACTGGTGGCTCATATATATCAATCACTGTTTTCTACAAAATCTTGTAGTAGTGCGACGTTTTATTACATTGAATATATTATATAAGACCAAACTTTATTGTCGTTTTTTATTTCTTCTGACATAGACGATACATGTTTCTCAACACTAGTATTTTATTCGACATTAGTCAGTTGAGTTGACAAAATTTTTTAATCTTAATTTCTGCAACCACGGGGTCCCCCATAGTAAAATTTGTGTCTATCGCCAATCTCACGGAAAAAAGAAGCAGCAGGCAGCACAGCATAGCAATCCGGCCTATCAACTTCTCTCATCAGATCATATATGCTGGGACTAAAACCATTTCCGGCCTGATCGAAGTGTTTAAGATCCGCCATGTACGCTGCTTTGTGCCAACCTTCCCGTGGAAAATGGCCGCTACCCATCGAAGGACCTGTGTTGTTGTCGAGATAATTAGCAAAACCGATCCATTGTACTGCATCCGCTTTGTCTTCTAAGCCTCCCAAAATCCCCTTTTGCCACCATCCTATTTTCATACTCGTGTTGTAGTCTTCACGGTATACAGTCCAAAGCTGCGTCTCTGGATCCTACATATACAAATGCCAACAAATAATGTACGTAATTTATTATTAATTTTAATTTTTTTTTTGTAAAGTAACGCTTGTGCTATTTTTGTGAATTAAAACGCTATCAATATAGTTAATTTCTATTGCAATGTGTTTGAAGTTTGAACTTAAAGATTCATAATATAAGATATGGAACTCTTGTCAAAATGTAATTTGTGATAAGAGTTTCGAAAAAAATATTGAAAGAGTAAAATTTAATTATTTATAAAAATTAAGAGTTTCGAATTAATACCAGCATTTTTTTCTGAAAAAGTTCAAAAGTTTCACCTTTGTTCCCACATTTCACATTAATACACATTTCATTTCGTTTCCCCTCTTGGTATGTTTCCTAATTTTAATTTTATTTTACAAATTATTTCTTGTAAATTTTCATTTCTGTATAACCTCACCATGTATGACCTCTACTATTTTTAATTATAGTTTATCAAGTATGTTTCCTATTAAAATTTTTTTTACAAATTATTTCTTGTGAATTTTCACTTCTGTACGTAGAACCTCACCATGTATGACCTCTACCGTTTGGCACATTTTAATTATAGTTTATCAAGATAAGCGCAAGTCGTAAAATGTTGAGTTAAAAAAGAAAATAGTGATCACCTTTCTTATACTAAATGTCATATAGCGATCTTCTCCATCATATTGAGATAGGGGAGATACAGCTTGACCCGGGTAAATTATTGATGAATTTGCAACAACAAAACCTGGACAATTAGTGTTGTAGCATCCAGTATTTGAATTATCATCCTGAAAAATAGATACAATAAGTAACATAGGTTACGCACTATTACATTTTGTTTCATCAACTTTGAACTTGCTGCACGAGCTAGGTAGCGTAGTGGACACCTGAAAACTTTCTTAGAAAGAATCATCAAATCAAATCATCATCAATCAAAATCAAAACATACACCGCACGGATGTTATCATCCTTTCTTTTGTGCATTCCTCTTCGATTCTCCTACCGCTGTGCATTTCAGAGTATGCGCTCCTATCTGTATTATTTTACCTTCGATCACCTTCACCTATACCCTCCTTTCCTTCTTTCTTACTTTTTTTTTCTGCTCTTCTTCGTCCTTTTGATTTCTTCTCCTCCTAGGTTTTCTCATCTTCGGCTCATTGCAGTGGGGTTTTGCTTCTCACACTTTTTTTTTTCCTAATACTGTAGATCCTTAATTTCTATATTATTTCTTAGATTTTCCATCTCATGGAGGGTGCGTTTGGATAGGTGTGGGAAGAAGGGAAGAAGGGAAGAAGTGGGAAGAAGTATTGGGAAGTGTGTAATTTTGTGAAGAGTTTGGATTGTTTATAATTTATTTTCTTCTTCTTCCTTCTTCTTCTTCTTTCTTCCAACGATCCAAACGCACCCGGAGAGAGGAAAAAAGCTAATATTTTCTGCTTTACAGTAGATGTGCAGATGTGTGTTACCAGAATAGTCGGCTTATACTGAGGGGTGTATTGTGGTTGTTGTGCATCATTCTTTTATGTTCTGGGTTGTGTAGATGAGTATGGTGTGATTTTTTTGCATGAATAATTTTGGTTTCCCTGTAACATTCAGTTACTGTTATGGAACATCGCTTTGCCCATCAGAGCTCTTTGGCCATGAAGCAAAAGAAGAAGGGCATGAGCTCCTCTCTCAAATCTGAGACGGATACAGGTCTTAATTATTTCTCTTCGTGTTTTTTGGATTTCAGGGTTAAAAAATGATTTTATTACTGGATTTTCTCTCTTTTAGGTAACAAATTTGAGCAATTGTGGTTCCGATTTAGGAAGAAAATTGTTTATATTTTTTACTATATATTTTTTTTCTCAAATATAGCTTCAAATTTATCTGTACAAATTGTGAAAAGAAGAGAGGAGGTAAAAGTCTTGCCTACAATGGTAGTGACTGGACTTAGGCGACGTTCCTTCAAACTTTTGACCTTGAGGTTCACAAGTTGGTGACTTTATTTTTTAATTAACGGATGCTCAGTTTGGATATAAATACATAACTCTAGGCCTAAATTAGAAAGGAAGGACATTTCAGTACCAGCCAAGTCTAGGTCTAAGTTCCTCTAATAAAGTTTAATCTTACTTTTTGCACATGAAGCTCCACGACCCCAATATATAAATAAAACTGATATCACAATTTTTATGATATTAGTTCTCAATATATAAATAAATTAGATGGTGGTTTTTCGTTATCTACAATTTAATCCTTCAAATTTTGTTGTCTCTTAGGATTCCTGCCATCTAATGGTGCTTCTTTCTTTTCTTTAGGTCTCAACGTAAGTTCTCTATGCACATTTACTGCTTGGTAAGTTCTCATCAATTCAGCCATTTTTACATTGTGCCTCTTATGATTAAGAATGATTTGTGTTGTGGTCTTACAATGCTAACAGTCCTCCAATTAGTTTCTGGTGATCTGAAATCGGAGCCAAGCAGAGAAAGATGGGGTAAAGAGAATAAAGATAATTCCTTTGTGTTGGAACTTCAGATTTTGAAGGTAATACCTGTTATTTCGCTTTAATTTCAATCAAATTATTTGTAGAGAGAGTTAAAATTGTTGACTGGTTGGTTCTTCGGTATTGATCAATCAGGAGCTATACTTTGGTTTAGGAGATTGTTTTGGACTTTTCATTTTAATAAAATGGAAAGAGGTGGGGCTGGAGAATCCTTACTGGTTTCAAAGAAATATTTAGGAGGTTGAGGTATGTTTCTCTTCTGCTGTTCTATCTCAAACCTCATTTTAATTTCTGCTTAGGGGTGGTTATTTCTCGAAGGTTTGTTGATAATAGCGTTTCATTGATTATTTTTATCTTTGTCATTTTCAATTTAAAGGATCAATTCATACGCTTCTGCCTATTAATTATGCTATAATTTTGTCACTAATTGTTCATAATAGCATTTCATTAATTTTGTCACTAAAGGATCATTTTAGTTTTTAGGAATTGTCCTTGCTAATGTTCATGCGCCTCCCAAAAAGTACATAAATCTCTATTTCTATCTCTACTATATTAAAAGCACCGGGATGTAAAATCACAAGATACAATCTTGGTCTGAACAATCTAAACCGTTGATTGAAGGTTCTGAGCAATATATACCATTGATTTTTTTAGAAGTTATTTGATATGCGGATCAGATGAGGTCTCCGAACGAAGAGTTAATTAGTCTTTCGTTTGCAGCGCTATTAGGTTCGAACAAACGCGCAATTTATTACTTCGCACCATTCTCCGCTGCATGTAATTTTGTCTGACAAACTTTCTTAATTTTCTTAGGCTTATCCAGACCCCCCACCCGCCACGCCACGCCACCCGCTCACATCTCTTTTCATCAGTGGCCGACATATTTTCAAATTTGGTTTCTCCACACCCCTTCGCCTCTTTCCCATCTATTGTTGTGCTTGTGCTGCATCATCAGAATGAAAAAGAGAGAGAGAGCGAGGTTTTTTCTAGCGCCGTACAAGCAGCGGTTGTAATGTTGACTCCAACCACCGTTTATCGGAGAATCGAGAAACGAGTTTTCTGTAAGTTGATTTTAGTGATTCCATCCCTGTAAGTTACACTATCAATTGAACTTCACAGTTCACACTATCAATTTCATCTTTCCTTTTCTTTCATTTTTTCTAATTTGTTCCATAGCAGCAGTAAGAGAGAGATAGCAAGAGCGAGAGGAATGGCTACGGGATCAAGAGTTTGGAACTCTTGGTTGGGAGTTTGGCGGCCAGCCAGAGTTTGCAAATTCTATGCGGGGGGCTGCCGACACCGACCTCCTCCGCCTCACCTGCTACCCTGCACCTCCTCAGATCTCCTTGCTTCCAGATCTGAAAATTTACTGATTTTCGCATCCACTCACCCTCTGCTCCGTGTGCTCTCTCCTCTTCCGCTCCTCGGTTCAAGATCGTTTCACATGCCTTTTTGTTGTGCTGTCTCCAGCAAAGTACCTAAATTCCCCCAATATGGAGTAATAAGACAACCAGAATTCCTAATGTATTCGGGGTATTCTTGATAATTTATTCTTTTATAGTATGATATATAAAATGTTCCTTTATATTCTTTCTTTCTGCGAGAGGAGTTGCTGATCAAACTATCTTTAGGAAGAGGAAGCACTGGTTCGCAAAGCAAAAGAGAAAGAAGCACTAGCTTTGGAGTTTGAGAAATGGAACGATTCATTCTCAGTTGATGCAGAGGGAACCACTGAAAATGAATTACAGGATGATGGCCAGGATTTGCTCCACAATTTTGTTGGATATATTAAGGTTTGCATATCAGTATACAATCTCAATTCTTACTCCATATCCTTGAAATACCATGTATAAAATAGGAGATGAAATGTAGTTTTCTTTTCTCAATTGTTTGATCTCTGCTGGATAAATGTCTTTTAAAAAAACTGAAGCTTGGGATATTGCTGACACCTTCCCATGCTTTCTATCAGGATATGGCATTACTTGTTTAGATTGTAGGCTTGGAGCACACATGAAAATTTTTTTTTTCCATAAATTCTGTAAAATTATATTACATCAATCTGCTGCTGTAGTTTAATCACTTGATAAACTTATTTTGGGTGGTGGTTTGTTCATGATACTCATCTTTTCTTTCATAAATATTACCATGCATTTTAAGATTGAGATATCGAACTTATTTATCTTTAATATCAAATAAATTACTTTACATTTCTATGTGAACATTTATGTATGTGAGTTAATAATAGAAAAAAATAAAATGAGTATGCAATGCTTTATGTGTCAACTAAATAAGTAGTTTTTAGATTTATCCTTGGAAGCAAAAACCATTTTTTTTTAAAGATTTATCTTGGGTGTCGAATGCATCGTGTATGGATATGTTAGTATGCAACAAGGCTCTATGTAAGATGATGTTTGGTTGCTATTTCAATAATTCACCCACGAATTATTTTCAAAAAAATCTATTAGAAGGGTGGTCGCGGCTTTCGCCACGACGACAGATTCCCCTAGTGATACATGTTGCTCAACAATAGTATTTTATTCGACATTAGTCAGTTGAGTTGATTAAATTTTTTAATCTTAATTTCTACAACCACGGGGTCCCCCATAGTAAAATTTGTGTATATCGCTAAGCTCACGGAGAAAAGCAGCAGCGGGCAGCACGTCATAGCAATCCGGCCTATCAACATGTCTCGCCAGATCATGTATGTTGGGACTATAAACATTTCCAGCCTGATCGAAGTGTTTAAGATCCGCCATGTACGCTGCTTTGTGCGAACCTTCCCGTGGAAAATGGCCACTACCCATCGAAGGACCTGTGTTGTTGTCGAGATAATAAGCATAACTGATCCATTGTACTGCATCCGCTTTGTCCTCTAAGCCTCCCAAAATCCCCTTTTGCCACCATCCTATTTTCAAACTCGTGTTGTAGTACTCTTCACGGTATACAGTCCAAAGCTGCGTCGTTGGATCCTACATATACAAACGCCAGCAAATCATGTACGTAATTTATTATTTTTAATATTTTTAACGCTTGTGCTCTTTTTGTGAATTAATAGGTCATCAATCCGTTAGTTTCTAAGGCGATGTTTTTTTTTAATAGGTCATCAATCCTACATCACCTTTGTTCCCACAAGTCAAATACACATTTTCATTTCGTTTCCCCCTCTTGGTATTGTTATTTATTATTTTTTTTATACAAATTATTTCTTGTGAATTTTCATTTATGTAGAACCTCCATGTATCGCCTCTACTACTATTGGGCACGTTTTAATATAGTTTATCAAGACAAGCACAAGTCATAAAATGTCTAATTAAAAAAGAAAATAGCGTCACCTTTCTTAAACTAAATGCCATATAGCGATCTTTTCCATCATATTGAGATGGGGGAGATACAACTTGACCCGGGTAAATTATTGATGAATTTGCAACAACAAAACCTGGACAATTAGTGTTGTAGCATCCAGTATTTGAATTATCATCCTGAAAAATAGATACAATTATTATTCTTATTTGTACTTTTTTTTTATGAAAAAAAAAAGAAAGAACAAAAATAAACTTACCCTCCACGATGTGTAAAGCCGCAATTCGGTGTCATGATACAACTCTGGAAAGACCTGCCACCCAATAAAAAGGTTTTGAATCTCTTAAATGCGGGTTGTTCGTGTTCATACATAATTTTATATATTCTACTATTTATTTATAAAAGCATAAAAAAAGAGTCATAATAATTTCACCAGTTCAAACATTTGTCATATCAATTGTACACCATTGATATGTGATTATGTGCAATATGATTAGATCTGTGGTCCGTCCGGATCGTGATATATATCAGATAAAAGGTGGATCCCAGCTTAATTATTTATTTTTCGCTGTCCTTAAAAAAAGCACAGAAAAGAAAAGGAAAGAGAGGCTCCTCCCCGCACCCTTATCATTTATTGTGCAAGGGTTTTACCAATCGGCGATGGCTATCACTCGAACTCGATCCCTCAATAAAGGAGGTGGCACACCTTCTCTCCTACAACGAGGGCTCGATCTCCTCCTCCAACCCCAACCCCAACCCCAATCCCAGTCCCTCCGTCGTCCCAATCAGCAATTCAATTCATGGGGACATGGGGTCAACAATCACAATTACAAGTCACAACTACTGTACTAAATGGTGAACCTAAACTATTGAATTTTCAATTGGAGGAACACCCACTATTTCAGTGATGATATCTTGAATTAATACATACATAAGAACAAAATTAGACCCAGCTAATATCTACTTATCACACAATCTTCTCAACTCGCACGACATGATAGAGACATACCCCACAACAAAGAAGAGAGAATAGCACGTACATGGGGCTGCACGGCCCCAGGCCTGCCATATGTAGAAGAAGCCATAACCCCAGCCGGGAACAGGCTGATTGGCGGGGAACTACAAGTGATCGAACCAATACGCCAGTTGAGAGATGAATTTGACAGGCGGAAAGCTGACGTTGTTTTTGCTTTCCAGTTGAGAAATCCAGTGTAATGGACACGCACTTTTAATGAATGATGATACTAGGAGGAGCTAGGTTGTTAGAAATGGGGTATAAGAACCCAATTTTGTTCTTCATCCTTGGATTCTTTTGTAAAGGCTGATGATGTGCCTCTAGATGTGCGAATGGAGCAACATAAGCAGGTATATTTGTGCATTAAGGTCAAGCGGTTATACCTATAAGTTATGCATGCCATGTTTTTGGCGGTGCTGAAAGCTTTTACGGTTTTACCTATTCAGACCAGTCTTTTACCAGTATGGATTTAAAGCTGACTGAAATGTACAGCATGACCAGTGCAGCGCTGGCTCAGATTGTCAGTATATGTGACTAACTAGACCTGATAGGTACTGTATGAAATTTGAGACTAACATACAAATTTGATTTATTTGATTTAGGACAATAAAGCATGTGCATGTCTAATATCTCACCCTTCTTTGTACCATTGCCTCATGCGTGCAATGTAAAAAATAAAAATGCAACTCTTTTATTCTAAATCCCTGTATATGTTAAATTAGGTGTTAGAAGATGGAGTGTTTGACCTAGAGACGACGATTGTGGCAATCTTCCCTTCTCCTATGCATTATGCAGGACCCACAGAGGTGCAGTGGCATGCCAAGGCATGCATAGTGCAGGTGCCAATTTTTACATTGTGGGTCGTGACCCGGCTGGTATGGGTCATCCCATTGAAAAGAGGGATCTATACAACCCAGAGTCCCAGACTATGGAAAAAAAGGTTTTTACTTTTAAGCATGGCGTCAGGGTTAGAGAAGCTCGATATGCTCCCATTCAAGTTATTACTATTACAAATGCTTTTTGTTATGACTTATAATTTTATCCCCCGGTATTTTTATACTGGCTTTATTTTACTGATATGAGACTTGACACGACACCACCAACTGTACTAGCAGCTTATTTCTGTAATTCTGGCCAGTATACTGCACTTGGAGCTTCTTCTTTTTTTCGTATTTAATATCTGATGTTACCATACTGGCAGCTCCCGTTTACACTTCTATATCGAGATTCATGTACTCGGCTCCAACAGAACCTTTGATTATTATTTTTCAAATTATTTCAGAGCATGAAAATGTAGAAGCACAGACCGCACCATACTTGTATAGTTGCCTCTTTCTATTATTCGATACACTAATTAGTTATGCAATAAAAAATCGATAAAATCTTATTGCAAACAAAATGACAATAGCAAGGGGAAAATTATAGCAGAATCTTCTAATTCTTTAGTTATAATATCATACTTAATTGACTCGCAGTTGAAAAGTAGAATTCTAGGGATTATATACTAATTACTAAAAATTGAATAATTTTGCCACTTATTGTTAACAACTAAAATAAAATATTAATATAAATTATAATTTTATGTTACTTACATGGAGTCCTACTCTTGCGAAACTTACGGGGCCATCATCGGAACCATTGAAGCTGGAGAGAGTTAATGTGGCTTCATATCTAGAATTAGGGTTCATGTTAGGAACACCCCATGTACTAATTCTAGCTTGACCTCCATAGTAATCTCCATCGTATGTGGCATATCCGGCATGCTGTAGAGATAGGAACAATGAAATGAAAAAAATTATTCAGATGAAAGAAAAAGAAAATGAAATAAAAAAAAATTATATATCTATTTCATAAAAATAAAATAAGTTGGGTATGTAGGAGTTGATTACATGCGTGATTAGGGCGGCTAGGCCAACAACAATATTGCACGACCAAAATAATAACAAAACTAAAATGCTCTTCAAAGCCATCGCGAAAGAAAATCGACCACTACAAACCGAATGATTTAACCCTTATATTTGTTTTCCTGTGCAAATAAGAAAATAAAATATTGATATTATTATTGTTTCATTTAGAACTTTACGTGTTAGACAATAAATTTTTGATAAAATCAATAATTTAGTCTTTCCTTTTATAATTAATAAATAGCTAATTTGATAGTAAATTAATCTTTTCAAATAAAAATCTAATTTTGATCTAGATCGTTGATTGTATCAAATTATACAAATCAATGCTTTTATAGTAAGTATGGATAAGGATATATATATATATATATAAGAGAAAATAAATAATGTTGTTGTCTCGACTTTTTGGATGTAGTAATGATACATGATACTACATGCTAGTAGCATTAATTTTTTCTATCTTTAAATATGAAATTAATCAAAAAATGATACAGTAGAGGTTTTTTCCCTTGAAATAAATATACATGGATATCATTTTTTTTTATAAAGTAATATTTTTATGAAAGTATGGTACGTGCATGTATATGTACTCGATATTGGATATAGTACTTATGATGCATTAAGGTCTTGATATATTCAAAATCTAAACTATTTATTTCAATAGAATATAATTAATTAGTTTCGTACAGCTTTTAATGACCGCATCTCAAATTTTAGGAAGTAAATATCTCTCTCAATGAGTCCGAGCAACATCAATAAGATATTTTAAACAAATATGCCCCCCCATATCCATTCCGATTTTCTTTTGTTACAATCTTTTTAAAATCTTTGTTTACCTTTATTTTGTTTTTCTCAAAATACTTCCATCATATTTCGCGCTAAGTGAAAAAAAAAAACTTAAAGCGTGATTCTTCTTTCTTCCAAGATCTTTTAATGCTTTCTTTCTCCAAATAACTATGCCAAAATTTATGTTTTAAAATTTGCTAACTTCTCCTAAAATGTTAAAAGAATTAATTAAATGAGATTGGAACTGACAAAATTTTTTTAGTCCATGCAGCACAGAAAAAGACGAAATTTGTGATTTTATTAATTTAATATTTTTTGTCCATGTTTGAGTCAATAAACTTGAGTTTATTTTGTGGAGAAATGCTTCTTAAAATATCGGTTGATAAGTTCTACATGATGCTACTAGCCTACTACTGACGTGCTGCACCATAGCTGTTACTTGTTAGGGTTGAAAATCGATCAAATTTTGACAAAGTTAGATACGATTTTGAAATTTTAAGATAACTATGACAAAATTGGTACATTTGAATCATAATGAAATCTTTTGTAGCGTACTGAGGTCAAACCGGCCGAGCTACTGGTACGGGGTTTATCGGTTTTACCGTTTGAACCGGTTCGAAAAACCGGATGAGGTTATATAATTATTTAAATATATAAAAATTTAATTAATAAAACATTTAGAAAATATATATAATTTTTAAATCCTGAAACATATCGTTGATTCATTGAAGATGCAAAAAATGATTAAATGTCTATTTATTTATTGTTTTCGATTAAAAATGGAATGGATTAATTAATGTTGGTGCGCCCCAGGCCCAGCGCTCCTTTGTTTCCCAATGAATTTCTGGACATCTGCACTAGAATAACAAAATCTTATTTTTTTTCCGTTTGTCAACACATTTGATGCTCATTTTTGTGCAGCCCATCCATCAATAATGCTAGTACTTGGATAAATGGACATGTTCTTTCAAAAGAATAAATGGAGATACTTGAAAAAGAAAAATATGCTTGTCGTTTTGCCTTTCCCTTCACGTGGACGAGTGAGGTTCGATTTGAAAGATTGAATTGAAGCCATCAAAAGTTGAGAGAGATAATTAACCGGCCGGTCCGATACATATACTTATCCGATTTTACCGTTTTTTCATCCGATTTTTTTCGGTTCTTCAACATCCCGATTTTACCAGTCCAAAGTCCGGTTCCCGGTTTTACCCGGTTGAACCGGCCGGTCCGATAGGGTATTTTAATCATTACTTTTGGGTGGAAACCTGAGAATAATATGCTACTCGTCCCTTGCTCCTATGCCTGATTAACGTGGTAAACGGACACGGAATGGAGTGTTCCGTTTACCGTTCCATTAACGAAACAAAATGGATTTCGCTACCGTTTACCGTTCCACTTACTAAACGAAATGATTTCGCTAAACGGCATGTAAAAAACACGTTAAAACACGTTAAAATGTTCCATTTCATGTTCCGTTTACCGTTTCATTAAGGAAACGAAACAAATATCTGTACCGTTTACCGTTCCGTTTCAGTAAACGGAACAGCATAACGTTTTTTTTGTTTCCGTTGGCAGGCCTACTTGCTCCTCTCTAATCCTGTGTGGCGCGGCATGGTTTACAGCGCACAGGATCAGAGCCGTTTACGAAATCTAACGGTCTGTGTTGATTTTCTCTCTCCCAAGTCCCAAGTCCCAAGTCCCGAGTCCCAAGTTCCAACTCCTCCGCATCGGATCCGAATTAAAAGAGCACAGTGTCAGTCGGTCGGGTGAAATTGGAGGAAAAATCAGAATCCATATGACCGTCCGTCCACGGTCGCTTCCTTTTCTCCTCCTCTCTCACTCACTCGCACACCACCAGTCACC
Source organism: Rhynchospora pubera (assembly GCA_028095005.1). Classification (NCBI taxonomy): domain Eukaryota; kingdom Viridiplantae; phylum Streptophyta; class Magnoliopsida; order Poales; family Cyperaceae; genus Rhynchospora; species Rhynchospora pubera. The sequence goes on from CM051459.1 coordinate 77,624,034, forward strand.
ACCGGCCTCCCTCTCTCTGCCTCTCTCGCCCTCGACCTCACCATCTCTCCCGCCTTCTTCACTCGAGCACTATAGTTATAGCCAGAAGTTTAGTGTTTGCTTGGCCATCTTTTATGATAATTGAGCTTAAATTGAGATTAGTTTTCATCACTGAACACTGATGATTAATGAAGTCGCAATATGAATAATTGAGGCTGAAGCTCACATTGAAATAAATTGTTCATCTCATAATTAGATGACCCTCGATGAATGTGAAGAACGGAGCTATAACAACGAGAGAGAACAGCTAAGCATCTCTTCTGAGAAAGTGAATTTGGAAACTACAACTACTGGCATATTAAGAAATTTCGAAACTACAATCGTCTATTGTGCAAAGTTTGGGGCACTAATTAGGGAAAGAGACTATAGAGGATTAGCCAACTGTAAAGGAATTTTTGCTCTATTTAGTCGCAAGTTCAATTTGCTGGTTTGCTTCTTATTGTTGTTTAATTTGCTGGTTTGCTCCTTACATTTTTGTAATTGGGCGCTGCATTCTATTTCGTAAACTTACTCAAATTAATTTTTAAGTACCAATGCTACATGTTTCAGTTAGAAACCAAAAAGATACATAATATAGGCAACTATATTTGAAACAGTATTTCATGTCCTCTATATTATTCTACTATATATCCTTATCTATGCATCTTTCCTAAAACAAAATTAACTTGGCACATTAATATGCACAAAGTACAAACTATCTTGTGTCATTTCCAACATTTGATATGTACAAACAACTGATTAAGTTAACTACAATAACCATTTTTACAAAATCACCTAAAACATAAACTAATCGCCAACTTTTCTCATCGTTATTTCTCTATGATTCTCTTCCCCGTCAGTTTTGCTCCATGGCTTCTTTCTTCCCATTTCATTTATCTGATGCAAGCTAAAAAACATAAATGGTTAGTGTGAGAGCATCAATTAATTAAAGATTTCAATATTAATTAGTCTAACCATTAAAGATTTCAATATTAATTAGTCTAACGTATGACAATTTAAGCAATTAAATTGAATAATATTTGTGTATTATTCAACTAATTCGTCATGTCAAATTATTATTATTATTATTATTATTATTATTATATAGAGAGAATTTGTTACAACTTTAAAGACAACTGTACAAGCTACGTACGTAGTGGAGAGCAGAAAGTTTTTTTCGATGAAAAATAGGAGTCAAGCTCCTACCTTTGTATTGAAATTTAGAAGAGTAAAATTACATAAACGGCAATTACCAGGTTGGTAATTTGCCCGAAAGGACTAAAAAATAAAAATTAAAATCGAAGGAACTAAATATAAATATAAATCCTATAAAACTAAAGAGACAAAGATAAACAGAAGAGGAGAAGATCTGTCTTGCAGAGCCGCTATGTCATCCTGAAATGCTGGCAGGTGGGTTGAGGAAAGCTTGACACTCAGAGATTATTTCTTGCAGCAATATGGAGGGTTGTTTACTTATGTCAGAGAAATGATATCTCATTTTTATATGCATATTTTGACCATACTTAGCACCAAAATAACACTCAAACCAATATAAATTGTCTCATAATTAACTGTGATTTTCAGGATATTTGGTACTGCCGCCGCTTCTTTGTTCTTTTGTAGAATTCTCGTGAAGATTGAAGACTAGACACGCAAACAAGACGAATTGGAGCATAGGTCACTGCCAGACGTCTCATTCCTGGCCCACAGACGCATGAAATGGACTAGAGAAGGCCTACAAAGCACCATGCCAAGCCTGGATCTCACATAAATGCTCAGACTCCACCTTTCGGCCCAGACCAGCAGAATTTCGGTCCGAAATTCTGAAATTTCGGTCCGAAATTCCATGTATGGAATGTCTTCTTATGGCAACTCGAAAAGAAGGAAACCTCTCTCTTGCCCTGGCCGCCTCTGGGATTTTGCTAGGGTATTTATATGCGTTTTTCTTGACCAGAAAGCATCCATTATTCGCTCTAGAATATTTTCCATAATTTGCACTTGTGTTCTTGGCTCTTTTCACGGGATTGGGGATTAGGTCAGAAATTGGACAAGGCGGCAGCACGTCCAGAGTCTCTCTCATCGATTCCTTAGCCCTGGGACAGCGATATTCGCAGAGGATATTTTGGTTTACTCTTTTATGCTCATGCTTCGTTATTTCATGGCTTGTATCGTACTTCTTTACATGATATTTATTGTTTTAGTTATAAACATGTTAGGCTAAACTTTATTATGATGTTCTAGGGATAGTTAGTAGATAAATTTGGTGAAATATTATGACTTGATCATTTATGCTATGTTATGTGATGAGTTTTGTTGAGATTGATCTCTTGCTTAGTTAGTTTGATTAATTGTTTTATTGTCTACCTATTGATGTCTGCAGCACCGTTAGGACATTAGCCAAAATCAATTAATTGAATTGTTAAGTACATGAAATAAACCAACGCTCGAAAGAGGAGGTTAGATGCGACTGATAGGTGCATCTTTTATTGATCTGACAGGACCTTAAATATTTCTAGAACCTTGACTTAACTTACTTAAACAATCAGCTTAGGACGAAAGTACACGTTGATTGTTTACGAGGCGAAAACCAAGTTCCAAACCAAGTTAAAATCGAAATCGTGAAAACTGAGATTATGATTTAGGTCTGGTTGTTAAGTACCCTTTCCATAACATCGTCTAGAGATATCAAGTTGAAATATTCATTCTAAAGCAATTTCAGTCCAAAGTACTAAGAATTTCGGACCGAAATACTTATATTTCGGACCGAAATTTGCCTCTGTCTAGACCATAATCGAAGACTTAGGTGCTTTAGAGCCAAATTACTTGAACACTAAAACCCTAGGACATCTCTTGCATTCATTTGGACATTTTAAAACAGAAAAATCAACCCAAAAATATTTTATAATTATTTTATTAGTTTTCAATTGTTATTTAGTTGTTTCCTTTAAATTAAATCCTCACAATTTTTATTTGTCTAGCTTTTAAGAAAAACTAAGTCCGGTACTCATTTTTACCGTCCTTTGGGTTCGACCCTTAGCTTTACCAGAACGATTAGTAAGGTAGAACAAGGTTATAAATTCATTTGACCTAGGTTATAATTCCCTTATCAAATTGGCGCCGTTGCCGGGGACGGTATTGATATCGAGTACTTATTTTAGTATTAAGAGACTAGATTTTTTCTTTTTATTTAATCTTTTCATTGTTAATCTTCTTACTTTCAGGTTGAGAACTGGCCGGGAAACCAAAGAAAGGCAAGTCAAAGCCCGCAATTGTGCGCAAGTACTTCACCAGGGGACTTGACTCAGACCCAGAACTTTCGGACCAAGCAACCTCGAGCCAGGCCCACTCCGTAGCTCAATCAACATCCGAGACAGTACAGATTTCGGACCGAAATTTCCAAATTTCGGACCGAAATTTTGAGGTGGTGACTGAAACAGCGGGCGAGATGGCAGCCAATCAGGGCCCAGTCAACGTTGAAGCAGAGGCCCAGCGGCTGGAGAACCTGAGACTTCAGCTCGAACAAAGGGAGGCCAGACTTGCAACCGATCGCGCCAATGTTGAGACTCAAAGGCGAGCACTAGAAGATGAAAGGCGGCGATGGGAGCAGGATGACGAAAGTGTTCATGGAAATTCAGATGGAGAGGAGCAAGGGGGGCAGAACAGATCTCTCATGGACATTGCAGCTCCAAAAGCCAGCCACGTGGGTGGCCCTGTGGTGATTCCAGAGATTGAAGCCAACAACATGATAATCACCGCCAACCATGTAGCACTTGTGCAACAGAATCCGTTCTACGGAGATGACAAAGAGGACCCACACGCTCACTTACAAACTTTTCTTGATTGCACACGTTTGGTTAAAATTAATGGTGTATCCCAACAGGCCATTAGACTTTTATTGTTTAGGTTTACTCTTAAGGACCGAGCCATCAAATGGTACAAAACCTTAAAAAGAGGGTCTATTAGGAGTTGGGACCAAATGGCACAAGCCTTCCTTGATAGGTATTTCTCTGCCGACAGGGCTGACACAATTAGGAAGGAAATCAATAATTTTCACCAAAAGGACAATGAGTCAATGAGAGATGCATGGGAACGTTTTAGGGACTTAGAAAACTCTTGTCCACACCATGGTATCCAAGATTGGATGGTGATTAAGGCTTTTCACAGTGGTCTATATGACAATATTAAAATTAACCTTGATTCTCTTTCAGGTGGCGCATTTAAGCGACTGGATGCAGCACAGGCACGAGACAAAATTGATGAATGTGCTAGGAATTACGAGTGGTATCCGATTCCCAACAACCGCCGCCCGTCTAGCAAGCACCAAGTGAATGAGATCACAACAAGAGACTCGAGGATTGCCGAGCTCGAAGCGGAATTAGCGGCATATCAGTCACTTCAAGGCACCCACCTAAATTCCAACACTTGTGGAGCATGCGGCGAAGAAGGGCACAATTCCATTGATTGTCCACTTGCGCGAGGAGGCGGCGATGGGCATCAAGTCAACTCGCTTAACAGCGAACCTTCTTACTTTCCTGGACATATCTTTAGTCGCAGTTACTCTTTGAGTGATCGAGAACAAGCCAATTGGGCAGACATGAATCACCCTAATTATCACAACAATGAAGATAGACCTTTTGTACCAAGGAACCAGTACAAAAACACCAACCAACCAACTTTGTATAAAAATACCCAATTTAACAACAACGGTCGTGACCAACCTTTTCCAAGAAAATCTGTTTACAATAGAGAGGGTGTACCACCGGTTGTCCAAAGCTTTATGCATGAACAGGGTAAATTTAATCAAATGTTGACTGAGGAACTGAAAACTAACGCTGGAACTTTGAACAGGTTGGAACAAATGATGGAATCACACTTTTCGAGGCAGCAAGGGAAGCTACCGAGCCAAACAGAGGTGAATCCTAACGCCCAGTGCAAAGCTTTGCACACATTGAGGAGTGGCACGCAATACATGGACCCGCCAATGCCATTTGAGGCGGACGAGCCACCAAACAGCAAGGGCAGGGAGGTCAAGGAGACGAAGGGGCCATGTTTGGAACAAGCCCTACCTTCCCCACCTCTCCTGGACTCAACCAACACAACTGGAGCTCAGTTCGGCGCGCAGACAGAGCAACATCACCCAATTGAGCCAAAATTTCGGTCCGAAATTCAGAATTTTCGGTCCGAAATTTCTGGCCCAGAAGGTGAAAAAGGCCCTCCAGAGAAGAAAAAGGGAGTAAATGCAGTCCCAGAGCCTTCTTACCAGCCCCCTGTACCATTTCCTAGAAAGTTGGCTAAAGAAAAAGAGGATATCCAGTTCATGCGATTTTGGGAGATGCTAAAGGAGGTCCATATCACCATTCCCTTCTCTGATGTGTTCACTAGGGTACCCATTTATGCCAAATTTCTCAAGGAATTATGCACTGGAAAGAGATCCCTAGAAGAATTGAAGGCGATAGTTCTGACAAGGATGAGCAGTGAGGCCCTAAAAAGAAAAATGCCACCTAAACTAGGGGATCCAGGGAAGTTTGTTTTGCCTTGTCTTATTGGAAAGGAGTTCATTAAACAAGCACTGTGTGATATGGGGGCAAGTGTAAGCCTGATGCCCAAGTCAGTTTTTGAGAGGATAGGATTTGGTGAATTGTTGCCCACAAACATCACAATTCAGCTTGCTGACTCATCAAAGCGTTTACCCATGGGTGAAATCAAAGACATTCCAGTGCAAGTTGGCAAATTCCTTGTCCCAGGCGACTTTGTGGTGATGGACATGGAAGAAGACAGAGAGGTTCCAATCATTTTGGGGCGTCCCTTTTTGAGTACCGCAGGGGTGATGATGGATGCCAGAGAAGGCACGATCTTGGTTAGAGTGGGAGGAGAGACGCTTCGCTTCTCCATCAAGCATGCCATGAAATACCCTAGCGCCAATAACCACCATTGTTGCATGATTGAGGAAACCGAGCCAATTGTTGAAAAATCTCTTGAGGACCAATATGAAAATGCTCTAATCCTGTATCAAAATTTTCTTTCTGATGTGCAGGAATCCATTGGAGTACAGGAGAGCATGGAGGAGTTTGAAGGCGATCAGGAAACTGACGAAATTGCCCTGCCAGAGGAAGTCAACTCAGCAGATACCGAAAATTTCGGACCGAAATCCAAAATTTCGGACCGAAATTTAGCACCCCAGATCGAATTAAAACCTCTTCCAGCCACTCTCAGGTATGAATTTCTCGATCCAGATCAAAAATTTCCTGTTATTGTTAATTCTGGATTGGATGCAGATCAAACAGAGAGACTTTTGGTGGAACTTCGCGCCCACAAAGGTGCAATTGGCTACTCTATTGATGATTTAAAGGGTATCGATCCCTCAATTTGCACTCATAGGATCCTCTTGGAGGAGGGCCACAAACCATCCATTGAAGGGCAGAGGCGACTCAACCCTAATCTCAAAGAGGTGGTCAAGAAGGAAATCCTCAAACTCCTTGATGCAGGCATTATTTATCCAATCTCAGATAGCAAATGGGTGAGCCCAGTGCATGTAGTGCCCAAGAAGGGAGGAACAACAGTGGTGAAGAACGAAAAAGATGAGATGATTCAGACAAGAATGGTGACTGGATGGAGGATGTGTATCGACTATCGCAAGCTCAACACCGCTACGCGAAAGGATCATTTTCCACTTCCATTTGTTGACCAACTGCTTGAAAGACTTGCTAATCACTCTTACTTTTGTTATTTAGATGGTTATTCTGGTTTCTTTCAAATCCCTATCCATCCAAATGACCAAGAAAAAACCACTTTTACCTGTCCCTATGGTACTTATGCATATAGGCGTATGCCTTTTGGTCTTTGTAATGCACCTGCAACCTTTCAAAGGGCAATGATGGCCATCTTTTCGGATTTTATTGAAAAAGAAATGGAGGTGTTTATGGATGATTTCTCTGTTTATGGCACTTGCTTTGATTCATGCTTAGCTAACCTTTCTAAAATCTTGCAGAGATGTGAAGAAGTTAACTTGGTTTTGAATTGGGAAAAGTGTCATTTCATGGTGCAACAAGGGGTCGTGCTTGGACACGTGGTCACATCAAGGGGGATAGAGGTTGACAGGGCTAAGATTGAGGTGATAGAAAAGCTTGACATGCCAAAGAGTGTGAAGGATGTTAGGAGTTTCTTAGGACACGCTGGATTCTATCGTCGATTCATCAAAGATTTTTCTAAAATTGCTAAACCTTTAACAAACCTCTTGATTAAAGACAATGAATTTATTGTAACTGATGACTGTCTTGATGCTTTTTGTAGGTTAAAGGAAGCCTTAATCTCAGCCCCTATCTTACAACCACCTGACTGGAGCCAACCATTCGAGCTTATGTGTGACGCGAGCGATTATGCGGTTGGAGCGGTCCTTGGGCAGCGCAAAGACAAGAGGCCAGTGGCTATTTACTATGCTAGCAAGGTGCTGGACCCTGCCCAAGTCAACTACACGACCACGGAGAAGGAACTTCTTGCCATCGTCTTCGCGCTTGACAAGTTCAGATCCTATCTCGTTGGTTCCAAGGTGATCGTGTACACAGACCATGCAGCAATTCGCTACCTCCTCAGCAAAAAGGATGCCAAGCCTAGGCTGATTCGTTGGGTGCTACTTTTGCAAGAATTTGATCTTGAAATCAAGGATAAAAGAGGCTCTGAAAATTCAGTCGCCGACCATCTCTCTCGCTTACACTCAAATCAAAATCAAGAAACTGAAATGCCTATAAATGACTCTTTTCCTGACGAAAAATTGTTCTCTGTGCAGGAAATTTTGGGGGCAAAATTTGAAGATGTGATGGCTGAGATCGCGTCTGTAGCAGAAATTTCGGACCGAAATTTCAAAATTTCGGACCGAAAATTGGGAGAAAAACAGAAGGCAGAAGAACCTTGGTATGCAGATCTGGCTAACTTTCTGGCGAGTGGCTACCTACCCTCTGACATGACTTCCCAGCAGAGAAAGAAGTTGAAATCAGACTCGAAGTACTACTTTTGGGAGGAGCCATACCTTTTCAAACTTGGAATCGACAACATTTTTAGGAGGTATGTGCCACATGACGAAGTCAAAGCCATCCTTGCAAGCTGCCACTCCTCTGCCTATGGGGGCCACGCGTCATTTTCAAAAACAGCAGCCAAAGTGCTCCAATCAGGTTTTTACTGGCCTTCTCTTTTCAAAGATGCTCATTCTTTCGTTTCCTCTTGTGATCAATGTCAAAGAACGGGCAACATTTCCAAAAGGAATGAAATGCCTCTTAACCCTATTCTTGAAGTTGAAATTTTTGATGTATGGGGCGTGGATTTCATGGGGCCATTTCCAAGTTCACATGGATTTGAGTATATTTTGGTAGCTGTTGATTATGTCTCAAAATGGGTGGAAGCAATTGCATGCAAGGCGGCAGATTCAAGCTCAGTCATCCGTCTTTTCTCTAAGATTATCTTCCCACGATTTGGTGTGCCAAGGGCGGTGATAAGCGATGGTGGCAAGCATTTCATCAACCGTTACTTTGATGGCCTTTTGAAGAAACATGGTGTCTTTCACAAGGTGGCCACAGCCTATCACCCTCAAACAAGTGGGCAAGTTGAAGTGTCCAATAGGGAAATCAAAAGCATCTTGGAGAAGACGGTGGCTCGTTCGCGCAAGGACTGGGCCAGCAAACTTGATGATGCACTTTGGGCCTATCGAACCGCCTTCAAGACACCCATTGGCATGAGTCCCTTCAAGCTAGTCTATGGCAAGCCGTGTCATTTGCCAGTTGAAATCGAGCACAAGGCATACTGGGCAACTCGTGCCATCAACATGGATTTGCTAAAAGCTGGTGAAAAGCGAATATTAGACTTGCACGAATTGGATGAGGTACGCCTGAACTCCTATGAAAATGCTAAATTCTATAAAGAAAAAACAAAACTTTTGCATGACAGGAGAATTTCAAGGAGAGAATTCAAGGAAGGCGACTTGGTACTTCTATTCAATTCACGATTGAGGCTTTTCCCTGGCAAGTTGAGGTCGCGATGGTCTGGCCCGTTTCGCGTTGTCAAGGTTTACCCTTTTGGTGCCATTGATATTTGTGATAAGGATTCGGAGCCTTTCAAGGTCAATGGGCAAAGACTAAAGCATTATATAGCCAATGAAGATATAGCGAAAGTGGCTAGTTTCTACTTCTCCGAACCTCCAAGTGAAACTTAGCCAACGACGGTCAAGCTAATGACCTAAAACGAGCGCTCCTTGGGAGGCAGCCCAAGACTCTACATCATCTCTTCTCTCTATTTTAATTCTATTTCTCACACATGTTAAAATGTCTTATACGTTGTTGAAAAAAAAAAAAAAAAAAAAAAAAAAAAAACGTGGTGCGATTCATACGAATCAGAAAATAAAAAAAATTATATATATAATAGATATAATAATTCTATATGTTATTGTAGTATTTAATCATTTTTATCTGTTTGGTGTAGGAAATCCAAAACAAAAAGAAAAAGAAAAGAGCAAAATTGATCGGGGCATCATGAAGAAAGTAACTCGTGCCAGAGCACCTATGGCCCGCAAGAATCAGGCCTTCGCACGACCTCATGCGAGTTACACCATGAACAATTTTGGGAATCACACAAAATGGAGATGTTCTTGCCAATTTCTGAAATTCCAGAGACAAAATCAGGATTTACTTCACTGGAAAATTTGAACTCATTTTTCTTGATTTACTGTCCAATTTTCGTGATGAACTGAACCACAGAACACATGTTTTAATGCAACAAACTGAAAATTTCGCACCGAAATTTTTTATTTCGGACCGAAATTTTGGTTGGCCCTCCTGTTTAAATTCCATTTTAAATCATTTTCGATGGGCCCTCTCGTTGTTATAGTCTATTGGGCCTAATTAATTGTTTTCTTTGTTTTAATGCAGGCCCATAGTGGAGATGGTATGTTTTTCTTAATGGATGCAATTTTCTAAGTGCCCAAACCCATTTACCCATTAACCAATCCGAAACCCAAACCCACATCTTACACCCTTTCGTCCCTCTCTCTCTCCCCCATTCGAAAACCCTCACAGAAACTGAAAACACAAAAAAAAAAGGAAACGCCTCCTCAAACCCACCCCTCCTTCTCTACCAATCGCATCCCTTGTCCTTCCACCATTCTCACAGATCAAACCACCCTTCGTAGCGCCTCTCTGCCCTCTTTCCGCTGGTGCCTTCGGTTTCTCAAGAGGTGGCTTCATCACGACGAGATTTTGAATCGAAGTTGGCGGCCTTGGACCAAAACCAATCCGAAATTTGGTATTCTACCCCATCGAGCGACTCCACGGCACTCTACCACACCTCACCTCACTGCCTGGGCCGTTCTCTCTCTTTCCGGCGCTGTTTTGTATTTTCTAGGGTTTAAGGTTGGTACTTCTCACTTTTTCTCTTGAGAATTGGATTTTCTGGTGAAGAACAAAGAGAAAGGAAGGCGAAAAGGGAATTTGGGGAGTCAACCTGGGTTGTTCTCAAAAGTTTGAAGCGAAATCACAAAACCAGTGACCTCTTTGCACATTTTCATCACATATTTCGGTCCGAAATTTTGAAATTTCGGTGCGAAATTTTGGCTCTGACAGTTGAATTTTTGTGAAAGATGGAATATTTTAGGCGCAAAACCAGGTCACAAACTCTTGGTGCGGGGGCCTCTTCCAGCAGGCAGCCTCGTTTGGGCAGCAATGAGGCCAGAGACCCTGAGGCAGCAAGGTATGAGCCCGCGGCGGGATTCTACATGCCGACGAAGTGGCAATTTGACAATTACAAGCGGCTCATGAGGCGTCCCATTGAGCACACCAGATTGATTGACTTGGAGGTGCTGGCAGATTTGGGGATTAAGGAGGAATTTCTGGAATTGACTGCACAGGTTGGTTTTACCAAACGATTTTGGGAAATTGGGCAAGAAGCTTACAAAAGGTACACTCTTGAATTTCTCTCTTCATTGAAATGGGTTAAGCACAACGGGGAGGATTGGATTGAGTATAGGTTGAACAACCATGATGTGAAAACCAAACCAGATGTGATTGGAGACATGCTTGGGTTGGAACCTGGATGTGCAGTTATCAATCTCAAAGGAAAGGGGAGTAAGGGAAGGAGAGATAGGGTTTGGAGCAGGATTACACGATCCCCAGGTTCCGATACTTTTATCCATCTGATTGAGCACCCCACTTTGAGGATTCTGACCCGTGCCTTAGCTTCCATGGTATTTTCTCGCGGCGAGACCATGAGACGTGCTGTCTCAGAGGACCTATTACTCTTGGATCAGATTCTCCAGCCCGAGCCACAGAAATTGTGCATCATCAAGCTCATGATAGATCATTGGATTGACCAGCGCGATCAGCGCGGTACTGGGGCCATTTCTATGGGGGCCTATGTGACATGCATTGCACTTGCCGCGGGTGACCCGTTACCAGAGCATACAGAGTGCACTGCTTGGTCTTTCACTGACGCAGATAGGTACAGGGAGATGGGATTTTTGGAGATTGAGGATGCAGGGCCATCTCTCAGGTACAGGTGGAAGATGAATCGCCGTCCAGACATTCTTTTGCCATATCCACATAGGGTTGACTCTTCTGATCCTTCCACCTGGCTAGTTCTCATGGACCATGCAGCCCCAGTATCTCAGATGGGCCCAGCACCTTCGCGGCGGGAGCCTCCTCGTTCTGACATGCCAGAGAGCTCCCATAGGCCAGCAGCTCCTGTTGAGTACCCCTCATGGTATGGTGAGTTGAGTGGCATGGTGAGGACCATCCTGACTACCTCTACAGCTACACAGGCAGCGGTCGCGCGTCAGGAGCAGCGTTTGGATGAGTTATCTCGTCTCGCCAATGCCAACCACCACTACCTACGTTACAATCAATGGCCGCCAGACTGGATATCTTCCCCTTCTGACTCGACTGTCCCATCCGCTGGTACTCCCGGACAGCCGCCTCATGACGCCCCGCCCGAGGGGCCTCCTCCTCCTCCCTTTTGATTCGGTACCTTTCTTTCCTCCTCCCTTTATTTTCTTGTGATTATGATGCACTGGGACAGTGCTTGTTCAGTTTGGGGGGGGTTACACGAAACATGGACGAAATTTTTAAATTGAAGTTGGCTGTTTTGGACTTAAATGCAAAAATTTCGGTCCGAAATTTCAAAATTTCGGTCCGAAATTCTCTCTGTTTCTTCTGTTTGGATTGCAATTTGGATTCTGAAAATTTAGGAAATGACTTTTGCATGAATGTTTGATCTCTGGTTTAATTAATTGGATGAAGTTTCTTACTGTTTTACACAACTTGAATTTTAGAAAGCATTTTGAAATTTTTTTCTCAAGGACTATTGATGTTTAAAATGCTTTAAGTTGATTTGGGCACCAATAGAACGAATTGAAAATTAGTTTGAGGATTGAGAACCTGATTTTGGATGCTTGAAGTTTGTCAAAATGATCTAAGTCAAAATTCACAAGTTTTCGTCGAGTGAACGATTTTATATCTTGCAAATGTTTGTTCAAAAAGGATTTTATGAACTTTGAAAATTATAAGATGACCCTAGAATGTGTTCTTTAAATGCTTGAATCACCAACGAGCAAAATTCTAAATTGACAAAAATTTAAATAGTTGTGAAAACGAGGATGCACCGAGGCCTTCTTCCACCAACTTAACCATAAATTGGAGGGTATCGGACCTGGTGCGAAAGCATTGGCAAAGGAGTTGTTGAGTATTATGGCCCAAGTGTACCGTGGCCATAGTCGAGCAACACCCGTCCAACCTCCCTAGCGCGACATGTGCTAGTAGCAAATTTAAGGCCAATGACACCGCATTATATCCTCTAGGGTGTAAAGCCCCACGACTCGACTTGCACAATGTAAATTGGTGAAAAATAAATTCAATTGAGAAGGGTTCATTATAAAATTTTCAACTTTGATGAATTGCCTTTACAAATTTATGCAAGATGTGGAAAAGAACGGACGAAAGAAATTGAGTTTGCAATTATTTTGATAAGGAGAGGCTAGGGTTTTTGATTTGAAAAATGAAATTCATTAGGACTAAGAGATGCACAAATTCAATCGAAAGGAAAATTAAACCCTTGCCCTTGAGTTGAAATTATTGATTTGCTTGAATTGTTCAAACTTGTGTGAAACATTAAAAAAATCCAATTAATTCTTCATTGATCGGTTTGAGATGATTTCATCCTAGGTCTAAGTATAGTCAATTCTTTTAAGCTTAGGATTTTGTTTGAGGACAAACAAAGATTTAAGTTTGGGGGGATTTGATATCTCATTTTTATATGCATATTTTGACCATACTTAGCACCAAAATAACACTCAAACCAATATAAATTGTCTCATAATTAACTGTGATTTTCAGGATATTTGGTACTGCCGCCGCTTCTTTGTTCTTTTGTAGAATTCTCGTGAAGATTGAAGACTAGACACGCAAACAAGACGAATTGGAGCTTAGGTCACTGCCAGACGTCTCATTCCTGGCCCACAGACGCATGAAATGGACTAGAGAAGGCCTACAAAGCACCATGCCAAGCCTGGATCTCACATAAATGCTCAGACTCCACCTTTCGGCCCAGACCAGCAGAATTTCGGTCCGAAATTCTGAAATTTCGGTCCGAAATTCCATGTATGGAATGTCTTCTTATGGCAACTCGAAAAGAAGGAAACCTCTCTCTTGCCCTGGCCGCCTCTGGGATTTTGCTAGGGTATTTATATGCGTTTTTCTTGACCAGAAAGCATCCATTATTCGCTCTAGAATATTTTCCATAATTTGCACTTGTGTTCTTGGCTCTTTTCACGGGATTGGGGATTAGGTCAGAAATTGGACAAGGCGGCAGCACGTCCAGAGTCTCTCTCATCGATTCCTTAGCCCTGGGACAGCGATATTCGCAGAGGATATTTTGGTTTACTCTTTTATGCTCATGCTTCGTTATTTCATGGCTTGTATCGTACTTCTTTACATGATATTTATTGTTTTAGTTATAAACATGTTAGGCTAAACTTTATTATGATGTTCTAGGGATAGTTAGTAGATAAATTTGGTGAAATATTATGACTTGATCATTTATGCTATGTTATGTGATGAGTTTTGTTGAGATTGATCTCTTGCTTAGTTAGTTTGATTAATTGTTTTATTGTCTACCTATTGATGTCTGCAGCACCGTTAGGACATTAGCCAAAATCAATTAATTGAATTGTTAAGTACATGAAATAAACCAACGCTCGAAAGAGGAGGTTAGATGCGACTGATAGGTGCATCTTTTATTGATCTGACAGGACCTTAAATATTTCTAGAACCCTGACTTAACTTACTTAAACAATCAGCTTAGGACGAAAGTACACGTTGATTGTTTACGAGGCGAAAACCAAGTTCCAAACCAAGTTAAAATCGAAATCGTGAAAACTGAGATTATGATTTAGGTCTGGTTGTTAAGTACCCTTTCCATAACATCGTCTAGAGATATCAAGTTGAAATATTCATTCTAAAGCAATTTCAGTCCAAAGTACTAAGAATTTCGGACCGAAATACTTATATTTCGGACCGAAATTTGCCTCTGTCTAGACCATAATCGAAGACTTAGGTGCTTTAGAGCCAAATTACTTGAACACTAAAACCCTAGGACATCTCTTGCATTCATTTGGACATTTTAAAACAGAAAAATCAACCCAAAAATATTTTATAATTATTTTATTAGTTTTCAATTGTTATTTAGTTGTTTCCTTTAAATTAAATCCTCACAATTTTTATTTGTCTAGCTTTTAAGAAAAACTAAGTCCGGTACTCATTTTTACCGTCCTTTGGGTTCGACCCTTAGCTTTACCAGAACGATTAGTAAGGTAGAACAAGGTTATAAATTCATTTGACCTAGGTTATAATTCCCTTATCAAGAAAGTTCTTGCGCACCTCTCCCGCCAGATTATAAAGAATGTGATAGCCCATATGCTTCTTAATATGATTGTTGCATTATCACTAGATACCAGGTCCATTGGGTTATGTGGGAATTGAGGTTCAGTAATGTGTGAGGCAATAGAGTGATAGTTTTGTACCATTGAGCGGATTTGTAGGTAAAAGTCGCAAAATGTGAAAAGGTGAGGCACAGTTTCTGACTGAGAAGTGCAAAGGGGACATCTATTGGCTAGGTTCCAGCCCCTTCTTTGTAAATTATCTAATGTTGCAATCTTGTTTTGGATCATGCGCCATATGAATATTTTGAATCTTGGCTGGATTTTGAGATTCCAGATTCTACTCAGATCACTGCTTGGAGTTGGGTGTGATTTTAGCATTCGGTATGCTGAATTTGTGGAGAACAAACCTGATGTGCCTTGTAGCTTCCAGGTTGGTTGATCTGCTGCAGTGAATTGGGTGGAGTTTTGGAAATTGTTTGCCATAGCCGATAGTCTCCTTAATTGAGTGAGAGCCATTGAGGATCTTGTCATACGGTAGTCAACAGCAATGAAGGGTTGATGATGTTGGAAAAGAATGAACTGAGAGTTAAGTTTCCATCAAGGGTAAAAGAGTAAAGATGTTGAAAAATGTATTTGAGGATCCCATATCCCCAGTTGTGGTGCCACAACAGTATCGATCTGCCATCCCCCACAGAGAAGGAGACAGCAACATTGAAGATAAAAGAAGCTTCAGTTAGTGAGGCATGAATAGCTGATTGCATGGGAATGGAAGGGAGCTGTAGTTGATATAAAGCGTTGAGTTGTGATTTCCAAATAGTGTCATTTGTGGATATCCACCTCCATAACCATTTCGACATTAAAGCCAAATTGAAAGCTTTTAGATCAGTGACTCCCAGCCCCCCACAATCTTTAGGTTTACAAACTAACTCCCATGGAACCATGGTCATTTTCCTCTGATCATAGTTCTTCCCGTGCCAGAGAAAATTTTTTCTCATTCTGTCTATCTCCTTGATGACTGAAATTGGAATTCTGAAGCATGACATGAAGTAAATTGGGAGTGAAGATAAGCAGGAATTAAGGAGAACCAACCTACCTGCCACTGAGAAAAAATTAGCCTTCCAACCCTGTAATCTGTCCTGGCACCTCTGAATAAGTCCGATAAAGTTTCTTTTGAGTAGCTTTTTGTTTGACAATGGCAGGCCTAGATAGTTGATGGGAAATTCAGAAAGTTTGCAGCCTAAGGCATCCGCCAATCTCTGTGATTCTGCTAGAGGGAAGTTCAATGTAAGAAGTTCTGATTTTGTCGAGTTCAGTTTTAAACCCGACAAGAAACCAAAAACCACCATTATCATCTTGATCGAAGACGCCTGACTATGAGTAGGTTTGAAGAAAATGATTGTATCGTCTGCATAATATAGCGAAGCGTAAACTCCCGGCATCGGCGGTTTGAAAATACCCTCAGTTTGCAACTTAGAGATCCATCTAGATAGAAAGTCGAATGCCAAAATGAATAAATATGGCGACAGTGGATCTCCCTGCCTCACCCCTCTTTTGAGAGAGATGGGTTTTCCGGCTATGCCATTAACAATTACTCTAGAAGTACCTCGGAGTACACAATTTAGTATCCAATCAACATAGGTCGGTGGAAAACCGTGTGCCAGAAGTGCATGCTTGATGAAATGCCAACTTAGAGTGTCAAACGCCTTGTATATATCAGCCTTGAAAAGAGCTAGAGGCGTTTTACTGGTATGTGCAAAATGGATAAGTTCCTTGGCTGCGAGGAAGTTCTCTGTTATTGATCTGCCCCTTATGAATCCCGTCTGATTTTGTGAAGTTATGAGATCAAAGATAGGCGTCAGCCTAATAGAGTTGAGTTGAGTTGCCAGGTACACTTCTTCCTACTCTAAATTCTGTGGCTCGGGTAATTATAGCGCTACTTGGTTTATGGTTTATAAAACTTAAAAGAAGGTATATGATGAGGCGTGTGCCGCGTGTAAGTCAAAAACAGTCAAATACGTGCTTGACACCATGGTGAGGTCTTGACTCTTGAGCTTAGGAATAAGGAAGAATAATTTCTTCTCAGGAATAACTTCTTTCTAAACATCTAAACAAACTAGGAATAAGGAGAAAAATAATTTTTTTTTAGAAATAGTTTCTTACAATAATTATATATACATAATTTTAATAAAATTAGTTAAATACTAATAGTTAAATGAAATTTTGTGTGCTCTTTAATCTGCACTTTATTTAATATTAAAATAATAATTTTTAATAATTTATTTAAATTAATATTAATTTGTTTATTCTTAACTCACCATTCAATAATATTTTTTTCTTTCTAGAAATAGCCTATTCTCACTCTTTCCAAAAGTTACACACTTTCCAATATTTTCTTCCTAAAATTCTTATTCCTTCCTTATTCCTATACCATCCAAACGAGCCCGGAGAGAATATCGCAAAGACAGAGAAAAGAAATGGTACAATTAATTTGAATTAAAAATAAAACATTATTTCGTCTAGTGGAGCTCAAAACTAATCCAACAAATATCAAAATTGACGTCCGAATCTAAACCTCCAGACTTCTTTTTGGTGGAGGTGACAGATAATTTTGTCCGAGATATTTAAAACTGATCTTGAATATTTAAATTTACTTCTTATGGATACTTTTGCAAAAATAGTGTGGGCAAAAGAAGTTGAAAATTTTGAAATGTTCTTATTCTAGAATATCATATAAGAGAACTAATTTACAAATAAAATAATATAATGTTCAACAAAAAAAAAAAAACCGGCCCCACCGTAGGCTTGGTAAGTTCTGAGAACATAATACCCATTTGTAACTAATAGTCAATTCCAATGAGTCCGACCTTATAATCCATCCAATAGATTAGATTTTAATGGTTGACCCCAAGTCCCCAAGTCTCTTGCTTGTCGGCCAAACTTCACGTCCTCTCCAGCTTTACAAAGTTTATTAATAAAAAAGTTACTCCAGTGAAACAATGGAGATACTCTCTACTTAAATTAATTATTTACCAAATTAAGGAATGATTGATATAAGGGAAAAAAAAAAAAGGAGAGAGGAGAAACTCAAACCAAGAGCGTACGTCTCATTGAGGAGTCTTTTGTGCGAAAAAAACATCAAATTGCATTTGTATTTATTAAAGGGATCACTCTATTATATTAATATAATATTAATGATCTTAAATATAAAATTCAAATTTAAAATAAAACTAGATGACTTTTTAGATGTGCAGTATTTTTTGATAAAATTTTTTAATATGACATGACATGATGCATTTCAAGAACTACACCTATCACTACACGACAATGATACGTTTAAGAACTACAAATACCCACCACTACACAACAGGTAACACATCACGGCACTTTTGCATAACACTACTAACACATGTGTTTGTTGAGTTACTTGCATCTAAAATTTAATATAAACTAATATTAAACACTTAAACAGTAAAATGTTTTTATTTTCTATTAACAAGGGACATATCAATTGCTTGTAGAGAACGGAGTGGAGCCGACGCACAACAGCACAAGGTCCTCCGGGCAAAGGAATTTTTTGCACTAGTGAGAAAACCCAAACAACTTGATATTTTCTTATATTTTTTTTAACTTTAATAGAACAAAAATATGCAACCAAATCCGAAAGAAAGTCACCAAAAGGTCGGTGGCCTTAGCCACTTGAATTCATTCAAATACCAATTTGACTCTTCTTTGAAAATGACTGATAGTGACCAGATGCCAAATCATGCATGAGGTTCTTTTACCATTAAGGCGTTAACATTATTGGTCCCTCCTTGTAAATTGTAATGCAAAAGGTGCTATTAATTAAATGATCATTTTTATCGTTTCTTTATAAATTATAATCCTATTTTTTTTCTGACAGTACAAAGTTTAAATCTGAAGGGGAAATATAGATGACGGATTTTATAGTTTTTCAAGGATAATGCATTAATATCACACGTAATGCAAGATTTTTAGAATCTGTTTCAGAAATTCAAAGTGCAATAAGTAATGTAACAAATTAATTATAACAATGATGTTGTTGTTTAGGCCTAACTGATGTTATAAAAAGATAAATTCTATATTTTGAAATTTTTTACGTAAATCAAATTGCATTTGATACATGGTAAAAATAAAATAAAACCATCAATGAGAACCAGCTCTTGGTCTAGTAGCAAAGAACAATGTACCTCGAGTGAGAGGTCGAAGGTTTGAAACCTAGGTGGGGGGTCTTTAATAGACATTTAATTTAGAAATAAGTTGGGAGGCTTGACCCCAATTTATCTTTAAAAAAAAATAAAGCCGTCAATACATAAGTTTTGTTTGAAATTTTTATTTGAACGGTCGAAATAGAAGAAAAAATAATAAGTAACACTGGATCTATCTCCGTTAGGCCATAATTGAAATAAGTTGGGAGGCTTGACTTCCAAATTATTTTCAAAAAAAAAATAATAAAACCATCAATACATAAGTTTTGTTTGAAATTTTGATTTAAACTGTCGAAATAGAAGAAAAAATAATAAGTAAACACCGGAGCTATCCCCGTAAGGCCATAATTGAACTTTTGAGTCATGATATGATTTTTGAAGTAATAGATGGCGCAACCATGAATAGATAGATTGAATATATATTGAAAAAGTCGCTATCTTTATGCATTTTTTTAAAATATATTGAATATTTTACAAAACTATGCATTAAAAATGTACTTTGAAATATGCTCAAAAGTTCCATAGAAATTTTCAATATATTAAGATTCTAGTTTAGCTATATAGTAAAGTAAAGTAAAGCGGAGTGAACATATACATGAAGGCCAATTCCAAATAATTTAATTAGGTAGGAAAAATGATATTTTCTGGAGGGTATATAAGAAAAGGGCTTCATGTAATATATGGCAGTTAGTTGGTGGTTGGAGTGTTTGCCATTGAAATTATCACTCCAATCCTGCCTAGTTAAAAAAATTGGCAGTTCGGTACTAAATACAAACGGAAAACAAAACAAAAAAAAAAAGTGAGTTTATAAGATTTTTCACAAAAACACACGACTATTTTATCATATGAGAATGGCGCCACGTATGCACCATGAGACGCCATGCATGGCGTAACCAAAATTGTCATTATTTTTCTTCCATCATCATCAATCATAATTAACCATCAATGACAGTGTTTAGGTATTGTTTTTGTGATGGTTATACCAAAAGAATAGATATCTTCAACAATACTGAAAAGTTTAATGGTATGGATTGATTTATGCCATTCCTTCTGTGCCCATCAAATGTTTCAGGAAAAAAAAAGAAATTTATAGTTTCGACATACATTTAAAATTTTTAAGAACCTGTTATAATTTACCTGTCACCTATTAGGTTATTCAGTTATTAGATTGGCCAGGGTGCATTAACGAAAATATATTAGAGAGGTAATATAATTCTTTAATTAGTAATGAACTTTATTCATTGATTGTATTTTTAATACCAAATACATTCATGTTAAACATTAGTAACTATATAAAACAATTTCAATTTCAAACGGGTTGAGAGTTTATAAACATATATAATATCATGCTAAAAACGCTTTATATCAAGGGTCGAGGGTCAAAACAAGAGCTTACACTGTTACACAGATTGAAATCAAATTACTCTAATATGACATTAATCTTTGAACTATAATTTCCTCAAATTTCATACGAATCAGTGAATGCTCCAATTTACTATGTATAATAATATGATATAAATTGCTGTAATAATATTTTTATTTTGGTTTAATGACTTACATCATAAAAAATGTTATAAATACCATTCAATCAATCTATAGTATTTGATTAAAATTAGACAATTTGGATAGATCTACATTCTACATGTGATATAAATAAAAAATTGATAAAATTTATGTTATCCTACAAATCATCATGCACGCTTTCATAACTAGAAGGAAGTTAAAAACCACACATATAACATACCGGATAAATTAGAAAACTTAAGAAGTACAACAATATAAATGAAATAGCAAGTCATATAAAAGAAGCAAACCTAAATTTAGAGGTTTTCTCACCAAAAGAAGGACCAGTTAACTGCTCAGGAGGACAACAAAAAAAAATTATTATTAATAATAATAATAAGTAGAGAAAAAAAAATGAGATGAGGTGTACAAGTGGGTGACCTGAAACAGGCGCTACTTTATAGTTTCTGTGTTGACTTCACGTCTTCACCTCGCTCTCTTTGCTTTTAAATAGCTCAGTAGTTCCATTTGAGAACTTGCGCCATTCGGAGGGAAAGAATAGCTGGAAAGTGGGAGCAGTTGGAGTGAAAAAACAAATTAATCGAAAAACAAAGGTACTTTTGTAAATTATGGCATCTCTCTCCCCTCATGAATTTCTTCTTCAGTTTCTCCAAGCACCATGATTCTTCTTATAGGTTTCTTTTCTCATCTGATTTCCATTTATCCATATGGTTTCTGGATATGTGCACTTTTTTTTTTCCTTTTCATTCTTGGGCAATTCAACAACTTTGAAGGCTTGATTTTTCCATAATTGACCTAAGGCTTTTATGTTTGAGTTGTTCATCATCGCATAATTGGATTCAGCTTATGTTAAAAATTTGAACTAATGGGGTTTATATCAGGATAATGGCAGTTGAACTGGAGATAAAGGGAAAGAATCAATTCACAGTGCATTACGCCAATTCCCCACCTCCTAGAGCCATTGACCGGAGATTTGACCGATCGGGCTCTGACAATTTTGATCTTGTCCTTGCAGAAGTTCTTCAAAGCCAGGTTTATTTCTTTTCTTTATAAATTGTACCTTATTTTGCAAATTCTTCCATGTACTTGTGGTTGGTTTTTTCTGCTGAGAATTTTCCCAAATTTTTTTATGATTATATTATCTGTATCTAAAAGGAATTTGAGATAATTAATGGAGATTTGCAATCTTATCATATTGTTTGTAATGTTTACACATAAAATGGATGTAGGAAAGCTTCTATAAGAACGAAACCGGGGAAAGCAGCAGCAGGGGTAGAATTGTCCATAGCACTGAAATTGAAGCACTGCTAGCACTTGATGAGGCCATAGCCAGGCGTATGCAAGAGAAAGAGATGGATAAATCTCTTAGTGACAGTGAAACTGAAGGTAAATTACAAGTATACAAAGAGCCTGTTTTGATTATATTTTGTACAGTATTGTAAGTACCCATATGTAGCTTTCATGTACCTATCAAAGTGGTAGTTTTAAAATAGTAGAAAGGATTGGTTGGTACTAGATGGTGCCAACACAATCCGGTTGTGTGGTGTGAAGGTTGGTTAGGGAGTCTACTAGTCTAAGGACATACCAGTTAGCAGTATATGCCACAGTTGACATCAGTAGAATATTTTACTGATACCGACTCGTTAATATTGTTATCCATGAAGGAGCAAACTACTATTTTTTTTTTGTTAGTTTATTTACTTGTTTGTAATTTTGTAAAATATTCTACTGATGTCAACTGTGTTAGTTTATTTACTTGTTAGTTTATTTACTTGTTTGTAATTTTGTACAGATTTGGCATGTGTCGAATCTCCTTCAGAATCTGATTCAGACTCAGAGGCTGGTGACTCACCTCGTACCAGTAATTCAGTCGAGGTACAAATCTAATTATTTAAAAATATCGTCTAAGCTATCTTATAACAGAAAAATGTTTATTCTTTTTATTTTTTCATTTTTCATGCCATAGGTGACAAGGCAAGACAATATTGACCCTGATAATATGACTTATGAGGTTTGTAAAACAAAGCAAATATATTATTTCCATTTCTTTGCTTGCAATCACAATGCTTCTTTGCTATAACTATGCAAATATCTAGGAATTGCAAAGATTAGGAGAAGAAGTAGGTAATGAAAACAGAGGTTTGTCTGACGAGCTCATTTCCTATTTAGAGACTACAAAATATAAGACGGGCTTTTTTTCCAAAAAAGGGAAGCATGATGAGTAAGTTTTGATCTTTTTCTGAACTATAAATTGTTTGCCAACTTCCCAAAGACAAATTTAGGGTTCATTTGAAAGGGTGTTAGTAGGGAATACCACGTGTTTGACCTTTCGATACTTATTCATGTTTGTCGTCTTTTCATTTTTGCTCGACTACTTTTATATTATTACTTGTGATCATAACAAATAAAAGCTGGGTGAATTGATCACTTCTTCAAAAAAAAAAAAAAAGAAATGCTAATGTTAGTTTAAACTATTAAATAGCTGTTTTCTATTCTTTTGGCATGTAGATGCGTAATTTGCCAGGAAGAATATAGAAACCGTGAGAAGTTGATCATCTTGCCATGCAGGCACAATTTTCATGAATCCTGCATTACCAAGTGGCTGAAGATTGAAAAGGTCACTGTTATGTTTAATTTGTTGTTTACTGTTGTCTTACTATTTATAGTTCAGTACTGATGAATGGATGAAAAAATTTTAATTAAAAGAACCAACATTTAGAAAGAAAAGATGAGATCAAACTAGCGAGAGGGGTATGATTTCAACAACACACAGTACACAATTCAGTAACCAGAGTACCAGACCATTAAAGGCACTGCACTGGGTGCCATCTTGTTCATTGCCAAAGCTAGTTTTGGCACAGGACCTCATCTTTTTCTCCATGATTTGGTTTTAAAATACTTGCTTAATACTTAATAGCAATTGTAGTAGGTTATTCTGTTTTTGCATTTAACAGACTTGCCCGGTGTGTAAATATGAGGTATTTGGGCCTTAGAGAAATGCCGGTTTCTCATGGTACGACAGCAATTTCCAAGCTCGTTTTTAGTATAGATTTGTTGAATTTTGTGTTATTACACTATTATTATGTACCATACTAAGGTTTTAATTTGTATATTGTGTGGTACTGTGGTTGTACTTCATTTACCGCGGGATGTTCTTGCAAAAGGCATCAATGTTTAATAAAATGTATTATGATGTTTCATAGAGTTTAAATATATGGTTTGTGTCAAATTTTGTGAGAAAATTTGATTTAGTTTATTGCTCAAATCTGATAAGCCTTTCTCAATGACATCAGAATAACAGAAATTATAAGTGTCATCGGCAAATATACCATCCCAGCCATCGCTAAATATAAAGTGAACATATACAGTAAATAAGGTGAACATATAGGCGATCTAAGTGAACACTTACAAACAAATAAGTATTGTCATCACTTGTTCAGAAGTTTACATGCATATTCAACTAATTTTCATTGAACTTATTTGTTTGTATGTGTTCACTTAGATCGTCTATATGTTCACTTTGTTTGCTGTATATGTTCATTTTATATTTAGCGATGGCAGGGATGGCAAAACTGCAGATCGGTTGGATATGTTTCCAAAAGGATATGTATTGTATTTTGTTTTTCTTAACGGTTTGTTTAGCAAATTTGCTTATTTTAAATGTCCTTTGTGATTATTCGCACAACGTATTTTGTATCATTAACAAGCAAATCAGCTATGCTGGAACCTTGCACGGATTGATCGAATTTCTTTGTATCATACAATTTGTGTTAGTCCACTACGAGTTCTCAATGAAATCCTGAAAACCACAAAAAGATTTAGCTGAGCAACAAAATCTCAAGAAATAGAATAAAGGGGGGGGGGGGGGGATTCCAAATATCCACTATTCTTTTATAGCAAAAGCATTAAATCTGTGTAAATTGTTTTTATTTATTCTGTCTCTCTCTTAATTTTGCTTCCGTATCTTCTTTTGATACTGTAACCTTTTAACATGGCATCTTTTATGAATAATGGTATATTATTTTTTCTTACGTTTCTACCATATCTGAGCAGAATTAAATCTAACATTAAGCGATAAATCTTTTACCCTATTGATAATTTCTTCCCTGAATGAAAAAAGGTGGTAAAAAAATAAACAAACACGAAAACAAAAATTATGTTCATATAAAAGGGCACGGCCCAGATAAAAGACCTGGTATTTTCAACTTTTTTATTTTTCTGCAGTTCCAGAATTTCATTTTCATTAAGATTCCCGTTCTAGACCAGCATAAACAAAGTAAAACCTCTCCATTTTAGGATACAATGGAGAGGTATCGTCAAATGGATTTGTAGCCTTAACAATCCAAATCCAGTTCCGATTCGGACTCGATATCAACTACAGGTACTGGGATAAGATAAAGATTCAGGTGTATACCTATTTCCTTTATCCAAATAGAATTCTTAAATTTGATATCCGATTTTATTTCCCTGCCGGATTAATCTACCATTTTGATAGCGTGATTATGCAATCACTGCCTTTGCGAGCAATAAATACCAAATTTGTAAAAAATCACATTGCATAAATTTTGCTAATTAATTAATTCCTACATAAACTAATCCATTTTTAGAGCGTGCTCTCCTCCCATTTCTCAGACCTTGCAGTAAAAGAGTGGAAAAAGAAAGAAAAAAAAAATCAAGAAGAGGTGCTTAATTCTCTCTTTGCTCACTATTACACTCTTTTTTTTTTTACGCTGCATCAATCTGTTTGAACAAATAATATTTTCAATTGAAAGGTTTTCTGTACTAACTAAATATTTTTTAGCCTAATAATGGGTGGTTCATCTCTTTTGGGATTCGTTCAAAAGAAGTATTCTGTGGTTGATCGTGCAATAGCGGAGGCACTTCAAAATCAGGTCACATTTAACTTCCTCTCTCGTTAATTTTACTAGTGATATGATGTGAACAGAATGTAAAAGTATCATGCCTTACCTAAGTAGCGGGGAGCATCAACAGTAGAAAATATCATATATTTTTATACTTAAATTATTATTGTAAGGTATTTGTTGATCTCGATAAAAGTACAATAAGTAATAATAACAACACATGCAGTAATTATGTTTTCTCCTTTTTGCGTATACTAGTATACCCTAAAAATAATACTAGTACGATTATTACAATATATTATGCACTTTATTGTATATTTGAATTAACTTACAATTAATTTAAAAATAAAATATTTCTTTTTTTAGGAGATTATGCTTAATAATTCGTCTGATGAGGAGATAGCAAGGCAATTACAAGAAATGGAAAATTTATTCATCAACGCAGTCCCTGACGAAGAAAGACACTTCAGCAAACCTACTACTGGTACTATTTTTTTATTATTATTATTTTTGACAAGGAAAAATTAATTGTTATTTTTCGCTGTTTAGATGCATATGTTGCTGTTTTTTGTTCTGTTTCTTTGTTGTATTTTATATGCTTTAGTAGTACTTGCATTTCTGTCATCAGATAGCCGCATATTGTTCTTAATTAATGTTTTATATGACACAACAAATCATCATTAAACAAGTAAAATGCTACCATTATATAAACGTTCAAATATGTATTTATAATTAATATTACAGCTTCCTCAAACTTGATACAATATGTTTGTAATAAATTTGGTGAGTCTATTTTTTTTTTAATTATGTCTCATTAAATTTAATACAATATATGTGTAATATTTTTTATTGCTCAGCCAATAAATCAATCCAGACCATTAATGTAGAAATAAATGCTTTTGAATACAATAGCTTTTGTCGAGATCATCTCTCTTTCTTTATATCATGATATCATGATAAATAAAAGAGAATTACTTACTGATATTGATTATATCACATACGATGGTCATTTGCTTTAGAAATCATAATTCAACTGTACAGAGTAGTGTTGGAATTTTGTTTATTCCGATTGAGCATTAGATATTAATTGATCATCTTTTTATTATTATATATAAAGATAAATCTCAAATTTCTAACGCTATTGCTATGTATAAATAAAACAAACAAGCAAAATAGTGGGTCTAGACAGATACATTAAAGCAAAAGTCACACTATAAAGCGAGTGCAGATTCAAATGGAAAGCATCATGTCCCTCTTTTCAATTTTTTTATTTTTTTTAAGAAATTGTTCTATTCAATTTTTCTTTAATTATATTGGCAAATACAAATGCAGTTCCTGTCCAAACTCCGAGAGGATCACCAAACAGGAATGATGGGCATGAGGTAACAAAATTTTAGTCTAAATTTTATACTAAAGTTTTTGTGAACTCCCAACTTTTCTGTTATACAACAAAATTATTTTGAATCTTTGATTTGATTTGCAGGAATGGGGAAATTTTGATGATGATCATGAGAATGATGGGGTATGTTAAACATTAGTATTATCTTTGTTTATAATTTATAATTCAAGTTCTTTTACATCTTCGCAAATAAGGTACTATTAGACTTCAACTGGAGTATAAATTATCTTTTTTCACTTTTTTGGTGTTATTAAAACATCTGGTTATTGTAGCAGCAGCAGCCGAGAGGGCATGAAAATGTTGATCCCGACAACATGACATATGAGGTAAATTGAACTCCAAAACATTTTCTAAAAAAATATATTTCAACGTTTCAAAATCCAATAATATTTCTGTACCGATTATCAATCAATCCAGGAGCTGCAACAACTAGGTGAAGATATCGGCACTGAGAGCAAAGGTCTATCTGAAAAAACTATTGCCTCCTTGCGAGTGTCCAAGCATAATGATGGTTTCTTCTCAAAGGCAAAGAAGCAAAATGAGTATGTTTTAATGGAATTTGTTTCTTCATTTTATTTCCTTGCAATCTAAAAGAAATGTTGTTTTTTTCCCAATATAATTATCCTGCCCCCATCTTAGTTGGAACTTTTAAGAACAAAATTTTTGCCTGTAACTTGAAAATCAATTAATTACATTCGCTTGTTGCAAATTGTTTTCTGTTTGTAGATGTCCAATATGCCAATCTGCATTCCAGAAGAAGGAATTGATAATTACTCTACCATGTAAGCACATTTTCCACAAAGACTGCATCACTCCTTGGCTGAAGATGAATAAGGTTATATATATCTCTTTTTTTTTTCCTGAGAAACGATATATATGTGCCTCTTTTATATTTATTAATGATAATGATGAAAATGAATTTGTACATGCCACCATTGTAACCGATCTTGTTTTGTTCTTTTCTGGTGTATAATTGATTTAAAATTTGATTCACCGCTACGCATAATGCCTGTGGTATAAATAGAATATTGTACAGCCTGTGGTCTACAATAAGTTCTTTTCTGGTCTGATACTTCGGCCTATGATTAACCAATTCTAAAACAAACAAGAAATAGAATAAGACAACTTTTGAATTAGATGAATAGTCAATTCACATCCTAATTCTTATTCTCATATGAAATGGTGAAACAAGACCCATGAATAAGTAAAAATAATAATAAAAGGATATAATAACATTATATTAATTTTAATAATTTATCATTATTATTAATGTTATCACAAACTGATATAAATTATTATTCGTGAATAGGCTATTCATTCTTATTTTTATGTTAAAATAGCATGTTGTATCCTCGTTAATTATATGTTTTACTATTACTATATATTTCAACAGGTTTGTCCCATGTGTAAATACGAAATTGCAGATAAAAAATAGATATGGGAAGGCAGAATACAACGCTGGATATTAAGAGAACCATAAAGCAACTGAAATGGCAGTTGCAAAAGTTTATCTTAGGTTGTTTGATTTTAGTAATAATATGAATATGGTGTTGTGTGTGCTTTGTAATCTTTGCTCAGATCACCACAGAAGACTAAAGCAAACTGTTGTTGATGTTATTTTAAATTATTTGTTATTTCCAAGTTTGACTTTCAAATGCTAGAAATACTTATATGAGGATTTATTAATTTGGTTATAACTTTCGTCTTTGTTTTGCAACATAAATGCATGCAACAAAATAATATTTTCTTGAATGGTGAATGCAATAATGCTAGAATAATATTATTCGTAGTGTGTTGGAATAGTATTATTGCTAGAATAGTAAAATGTTATTTGGCACTCTAAATCTATTCCGACGTAGTGAATTTATGCCTTTTTACTCTTTCGTGAATAGAGACATATCAAAAGAATCTATTTATGATTTTAAGGTTTTATTACATATATATGGTACTGAATTCTGGTTGGAATAGAGTGTTATTATGATATTTTAGCAGGAAATAGAATATCAAATAATTTGGCATTTATGTTACGTATTTGTTTCCATTGGTATAAACTGTAGATTAATAAGGTTTTGAGGCGTGTTGAAAATACTTTTTTAAAGTTATTATTATCTTCATTACGAATAATTTTGATAACGGCTAGTCAGCTACGATCCTTACTAGATTAAAAAAAAACGAAAACAAAAGCAAAAAAAGTCAACCCAAAATCTACGGCAGTAAAAGAGATATCACTAAGCACTTTCGAAGTATATGCTTAATTCAATATATCTCATGTTAATAACATCTCTTTATTTGTTCAACGAACATGACACACCATTTAAATGGAACTGTTGATTACACAAAGTATTAGCAAACAGGCACATGTCACTGCTGCAACCCTGAAACTGTCCGTTTTAACCCAGAACAGATTCCAGATAACATATCATACAATTAATACGTCTCTGTTTCAACCTGACAATATATCAATCAATCAAGCGAAGTAAAATTCTAATTAGCAATCAGTCGCACAAAATTATCAAGTGTATTTTCTTTTACATATATTACAATACCCGATCTAATTACAACAATGAGAAAATGAAACAGAAAAAAAAAAAAAAGGAGTTAACCCCTCGTGCAAATAAACCTTTCAATTTTCCAGTGGAAGCAATATTATGCCAGTTACAATTATTGTGGCTCTTTTGTTTCAAAAAGAGAACCCGGTATCAAATTAACCAAAAAGAAGAGTACGAGTCACATAGGTGGCCCAGGAAATAACAGTAATACTCAGTAGCTTTGCTTTTGCGACAACTATGTTGCATCAATGCTATTAGTGCGCCCGGAAATATTTCTACTAATATTTCGGTTGATTTTGTTGAAAGATAATAACTTTCCTCAAGTTCTTTTTCTCGTGACTATTTTGAAATTAGAATTCACAAGATGAGAGGGCCGGAAAAAAAAAAAGAAAGAAACATTAAAAAGTTCTTTTTTTCCAATAGATCCGCAGTTATTCCGATGAGCATCGGACAATACAAACGTAATAAAAAAAATCAAACATAATACAACTCCCCCATAACAAACTACAAATTTAGCATTCCAAACATACTTAACGAACTTTACATTACACAATGGTTTACATACTTCAGTAGCTTCTTTCCAGTGACAAACTGACAACAAGGCAACCACCAGACAGCAGTGACAACGGTAGTTCAGCTAAAACCAACATGGCAACCATCATTAAGAGCACCAATACAATAAAGGTCTAATTCTATAATAGACAAGCAAAAAATGGAACAAAAAGGGCAGGCATCAGGCATTCCTGCTTTAAGATCCAGAACAAAACCTAAAAATAGAAAATAGATTCAAGAGGTTAGTGTATTTAATCTAATAAAGATAACTAATAAACTCTAAGCAAAATTAAAAATATTGACTGTGATTTTGAGCTGTAAAACAAAAGAACGACTCATTCACATCCAGACAAACGGATAACTACGCCCGCAATGGATGTCCTGCAAAAATGAAAATAGCCAACTTATACAAACAAATCTACTACAGGTCTTAGTTTATTGAATATAAAATTTAATACTTTCCATGTATGAGTTTGATGGTTGACCCTGAAATGTTAATCCTTGTATGATCGTATGAACATCTGGCACTGGGATACATGCAAGCCCAACATTAGGAAAGCTCCAAACCATGTCAATAAAAAAAATGCAAGCTAAAAGTAATTGTGGACTTGGATATTCCATTAACATGATAACTTTACAGGAAACAAAAAAATCCAATGCAAAACTTAGTATGACTGCATGTTAATATACTCACAACTAATTATAACTATACAAAGCCAGTTACAACTATGATAAATTCTGGAACAGTTAGTATTTGAGCTTATTTAACATTTCTTAAAACCTAGTTTTAAATCTAAACAGACAGGTATCTGAGTTTTCCTTTTTTTTCAATTCTAATAATTGGTAAATCAAGAAATTTATTATCTTATAAAAATAATCCCAAAATAAAAGAAATTGAAAAAGAGAACACTAAGAAGCAAGTACAATGATGGAAAGACCAAAGAAACAGAAAAATCTTACATTTTGTCCCATCAGACAAACATCATAAGCTCAGGACGGCTGTAGGTGTTGCTCTCTTCATCCTCCAGAATGGGATAGGAGGCAACCAGTGCATCCTGTGACCCAATGTACAGTGAGTTATATATCTTCCAGTACACCTCCCGCACCTTCCTCGCCGGGTGAAACAAACCTTGAAGACAATAATTCAAAATTACTGCTGGGCCTAAGGCCACACGCATCCCCTCTATTGCCTCCATTACAGCATTTATCACATGTGGTGAGGTCTCAAATATGTTGGGCCAGACGTAATTTAAAAGATGTACCAGGGCATCCTCGCATCCCAAACCAGCTACACCCAATGCCATGTGCTTCACAGCCGAGGCTGCAGTCTGTCTGTGTACCAGGTCCCGATCCATCAGTGCATCTTCTAGCAGTGGTGTGACTGCATATATGTAGTCCTTCCCCATTTCTCCTATGTATTCAAAGAGGAAGGAAAGGGACTTGAGAACTCCGTTCTGGACATTCAGTTCTGGGACCCGGTACTCATTCATCAAGGCCGGCAAAACAGTGAATGGAGAGCATGTCTCCGCAACAATAGCTATGGCAACAGTGGTGCACACACGGTTCTGCCTCTCTTGCACTTTCAGATTGTTTAGTAAGGTTGCAAGTACATCTTGAGGACCTATTGCCTTGGCAATGTACCCAAAGGTGTTCACTGTGGCTCTCCGTATTCCCTTCTTATGAGCTTTCAGCATTTCCAACAGTTCAAAACAGATGCGCATCCATTCTCTGGCCGGTACAAACTCAGCACCACGGTCAGCAATCCGACCAACCAAGTCGATGCAGTTCTCCTGCACCTTCTCATGTCGATTTTTCAAAATTGGAGTTAAACGAGGGAGGAGATCCTTGATAGGTGGGGTCATTTTAGTCATACCAATCACATTAACTATGGCTTTTAAAGCACCCAAAATTGACCCCAAAACCTCAGGATACTCTTCTCCCAAGTACTCATACAGGACAACACCTAAGTGACCCATCAATTGCTCTTCATGACACTGCTTCATGACAATAGCAATCCTTGAAATAAGATCAGCAGCTTGTTGCCTGACCTTAGCACTCTTGTTGTTGAGGCGCCATTTAATGGTACCACATATCTGAGGAAGGTATGGCTTGACCCTCTGACCAAGAGCATTAACCACAGCTCCAAACCCATTAAGCATCACATTCGCATCATCACTAGTCTGCTCCTGAAATGCGTACAGGATACCATCAATGAGCAACTCCTCCAACCGAGCATCAATATCTGATGCACCTAAGTTCGCCACAACCTTCTCTATGGTCTCCATGACCATTCTCCTATAAGGCTCACTCTCATCCTTCAGATCTTCAACCACTCTTCCCACTATATCAGCCACACCAACCTTATTTGCCATCTCAACTGTCGTCTCCACAAGCTGTTTATAGTTCCTCCTATCAAGTGCCATTCGACGAACCCAGAAGTGCTTGAAGAACTCAGGGAGTATGCTATCCCTGATGTAATCTGCCTCTACTCCTTCAGTACTTGCACACTGTTTGACCACTTTTAACACGATCTTCTTCATTTCTTCATCAGGAGACTGAAATTCCTTTATCAGAATTGGCATCACCTCTTTGGTGTAATAGCTTGCATACACTGCATCCATGAGCGGGATGATAAAGCCAATAGCTTTCAAAAAGGCAGCTAGCACCTTGCCACGGTGAGCTCGGATACCTTTCCAGAGAGGCTTCAACACAGAATCAAAGCTCTCTATGCCATATGGGGCCGCAGCCTCAGCCAAAGCTGCCAAAGAAAGAGCAGTAATGGTACGCACCTTTTGGTTTTCATCAACTAAACCGTGCTCAATGATCTCAACCAGAGACCTTAAATGGGGAAGCACAGCACAACCCATGAGAATAGCAATCTGCTGAACAATTTTAATACCAGTATGCCTGGCTTGCCATGACTTCTTACTCTGACAAACAGCCTTGAGGAAGGGCAAAAGGGCAGGTATACCCAGCGCAGAGGCAACCACACTGAAAGCCCTAGCAGTTGTGTTTCTAACGTACTCATCAATGTTATCAATATCAGGTCTCATGGCTGCGATCATGGTTGCCAGACCGGCAGCTTTGCTAAGGTTGGATATAATCTCCCGACCTTCCACACGTGCATAATAATCTTCATCAATCAAAAGAGGTTCAATAACCACCAGGATCTTATGAACAAATGGCCGAACCAACTCATCCAGCTTGTACAGAACCCGGTCAATTACCTTAACCAAAAGATGCCTCTCTTGATCCTCCAACGTTGGTTGCATGAGCAGAGGTAAGATCTTATTAAAAAGCGGACCTGCACCAAACTCACGGGCTTTATCAGTCAGCTGTCTCAGAGCTGTTTTTCTCTGAGGCGGGGTCCCATTCTTCACCTTCAACAACAACCTCATGATTTTTCTCTCCTTCTGCTCTTCTGGTGACAGCTGTTCTTCCTCTTCTTCATTCAACAGAGACCCAAAATACTGGTAATCTTCAGGTTTCATGAAAGGCAAACCACCCGGGGCCTCTTTGGGTACATCAAATTGCTGACCCCTATTCTCTTCTGGAATTGAGTACAGTGGTGTACCCATAGGTGTTGGTGTGGCCAACAACTTTCTTGCAGGGGTTCTAATTGGCACATAAGAGGCTGGTGGTTCCAGAATTTTGTACCCTTCTTGTGGGAACATGGCATCAAGTTCTTCATCAGTCAACGGACGGTTTCGCTCCTCAATATCCCTCTCCCACCTTAGTAAATTGTACTGCTCAGGTGTCATCGGACCCCTGAGATTAAGTGCACTTGGTGTCGGGGTTGCTAAATCAACACCACCCACTGGGGTAACACCAGGGGTGTATGCCACGGCAGGAGTCGCAGCACTAGGCGTTGCAGGGGTAGCACTGCCTGCAGCTGGTGTCTCATCCCATCTGGACCTCTGTCTTTTAGGAGTTGGTGTGGCCAAACCGGAAAGTTTAGGTGTTGCATCCCATGTCATCCCAGCCGGTGTGGCGCCTGGAGTTGCACCAGCAGCAGGGGTTGCATCAGCATCAACCAGTCTGCCGGGTGTTGGTGTCTCATCCCATCTGTTTCGTCGAACTGAAGGGGTTGCGTCCATAACCCTACCAGGAGTAGCATCAGGAGCATCCCAATCAGACCCGACTTTAGCCTTCTTGGCCACACTAGCAGCATCATTATCTTGCGACTGGTCCCATCTGTTCCTCCTTTTTGGTGCAGGAGCCGGTTCTTGCACAACAGTTTTTGTGGCACCTGTCAAATTTTTTATCAAATAAAAATACAAAATTTTATACAATAGGAAATATGATCCTATAAATGAATTCAGAATTAAATTTATTTTGGGGCAAGATAGAAGCTTTCAGTTAACTCAAAAGTTTAGGCCGAAACAATTTTTTTATGTAACTTCCAAAAGTAAGAAACTTCATTAACAAATATCAAAAGTTCAGAACTAATATGAGCTATTGATGTACCTATTATTATATAAAATAATATTCATAAAATAAGTATTTTCTGAATGTACTTAAGCCTATTGATCCTTGATTTCAACTAGGTTTATCAAAAGAAAACCATGGTAGCTTAATTCTGAGTAGCCAATTCAGGTACGAGCGATGAGGAGCAGGAATAGAATCCAGACTTGCAACCTTGCCACCAAGATAATTTCAATATAGCAAATCTATATTTTTCTTTTATTTTGCCCACAAAAAATTATGAGGATTTTTGCTACCAACCCTTCAGGATATGAGAGAACATGCATTATAAATTAATAATCGGCAGTATTTAGTGATTATATTTGCATTGTATTCCCTATTTGCAGCCTTGTGTGGTGGGGTTGTTCAGGGTGTTAAGAGTTCTACCTTTCTCTTCTTCTTTCTTCTTGGCAATCTCCTTCATAATAGCCTCCTTTTGCTTCTGTAAAGCCTGTTCTCTCATCACATCCACATAGGTTCGCACAGACGGATCCGGGGTAGCCTCTCCCATGGCGAACGGGTCGTTCCTCTCAGGCGAAATGATTCGATTCAGCCGCCTCTGCCGATACTCATCCTCCCTGTCAGTGATCCTCGGCGCCTTCCTGAACCCGGCCGGCTCTTCCTCCGAGTCGCGAGGGAGATCTTGCATGGCTATCCGGTGGCCAGTGATGGAAGAACCCGGGCGGGGAGGGAGAGGTGCCAAGTCATCCTCGGCTTCCTCGTCGTTGGCGGGGATGGAGGACACGTATCCCTCGAAGCGCTTGTTCCCGGCGGCGCCGTACAGATCGGCGTCGAAGGCGACAGCGGAGGGCGCCATGGGAACCATCTCCTCGAGCTTCTTCCGCTCCTCCTGAGCGCGCGCGAGCTCCGCGTCGAGCGGATCCATTGGTGTGGTACGGAGTAACCCTAGATCGAAACAAGAGGTTATAGTGTAAAGAAATGAAAAGGAAGAGGAAGAAGAAGATACAAGAGTTTTGATCCGTGGCTAGGGTAGGGTTTTGGCCTTATAAGAGAAAAATGGTGGAGCAATAATTTCCCTTCTAGATTTTTTTTTTTTTTTTGTGAGGAGAATTTCGCTTCTAGATTCTCTGCCTCTATCCGTGGTCTACGAGACTATGACGGTGGATTCATAGGCTTTATTGGGTTAATAAGGGGGCTTTGGTATTGGGCTGGGCTGCACAAGCTATAAATAAGTAAATAACCCTTCTTTATGCTGAACGAATCCAGACGTCCAGTTAAGGGTAAGACTCCACTCCATAGACCAGCATCCTGGTCCTCCATAGACCTTTTGTATTAGACTCGATCAATGCAAATAGGACCAGCATTCTGTGCAGATCTTTTGATCTGAACCGTCCGATTTAATCTAGACAATTAAGATTAACGGATTGCACAAATTTTGATATTAATCACACGACATTCATTATCGATTGGACTGTTTGGATTAAAAGTCTATCCTTTACAGACCTAAAAAGGTCTACGGAGAATATGGAATCAATGCAAATATGGCCGTCATTGTGGTCGAGACCATCCGTTGGAGAGTTTTGCATTAGTTCAACACTTCTTTCATTTTAAATCACATATATTTGTTCCAAAATATAATTTTTCCTCTCGCGTATATCACGTGCAACTGTGCAATATAAATATAAATTGTGTTATATTAATTACTCGAGAATGCAATATAAATATATTGTGTTATATTAATTATTTTTCTGAAAAATAACTATTGTGGTTACCGTTTCATTATACGAAATAAATGACTAAAAAATAACTATTGAAGGGCATACGGCTGATTTTGCCTTGTTTATAATAGTAATTTATTTCGTGTAATGAAACGGTAACCACAATAGTTATTTTTTCAGAAAAATAATTAATATAACACAATATATTTATTTTTAGATATAAATATCACTTCTTTTTTCCAAATTTTATTATGGAATCAACAAAACTATCATTGAGTAAATAAAATAATCTTAAAATGAACACTTTAGCAAAACAATCCAAATATTTGAGCTCGCTTTGAATTTAGTTCGGTTTGTGCTCGAATTGGCTCTACTTTGATGGCACTATTGATTTTTAATTCAAGTTTACAAATAATTTGTTTAAAAATAAATCAAATTAGAATAAGTGTCAAATTGCTCAAGCTCCATAAGTTGACAATCCTACAAGTCAAAATTAAATCTCGATTCATTGAGAATGCTTGAAAACAAAGCTTAATTGAATTGCAAAGTGAGTATGTCAACCTACTATATGCGGACGGTCATAATTTTAAGTACAGCAAAAGAATAGTGGCTTGTCTTCACGAAAGACTAAAGTTTTCAAGAACAAATTTTTTTCTTTAGATTTGAAAGCCCGTAGGCAAGATTTTTAGAATCAATTGATGAAAGTGTGTTAGCTTGTATTATTGAAATGGAATTACAATCACAATATATTGTTGCCTTTAGGCTATGGTGTAGTTCAATTTTGTGGAGTATTTGGAAGTTACGAAACAAATGTTGTTTTGAGCAAAAATAGTGGCCTTCCATGTATAATGTTGGAGTTTTGATATTTGGATTAATTAAATATTGGGCGGAGATGTGGCCAGCTGAGTTGAGGAGGCTGTTTGGAAGATAACTCCTTTGGTGTCAACATTACCAATGCAGCTAGATGATGACACGCAGGCGGGCTCTTCTGTTGAAGAAGGATTGCGCAGAATGCTTCAAGTCACACCTGGAGCTCCAATGGAAACCGAGGAGTGTCGGGGTTTAATAGAGATTGATGTGTGGTATCTTTTTTACTTACTTTAGTTCTTATATCAGTGAGGAGGGGGGTTTGGGGATAGGACGTTTATCTGGTTTGTTGATGTGTATGTGTTGTTTTGTTGGATGATATATTGGCGAATGTTTTCTGATTTGGGTTCTCATTGGATACAATAATTAAGGAGCATTGGTACCGCCCTAGCTGGTATTAGTGCAGTTAGTTGCTAGTGTGTTGTATTCAAACTTTGTTTTTGGTAGATGAAAGTGGTAGGTCTCTGACCTACTTGTTTCAAAACAAAAAAAAAAGTGTGTTAGCTTATAAACTTTTGTTCGTCTTTCATCTTTGCATTATTTTTATTTTAATTCGATTTAACAAAAATAGCCATATTTTATTTTTATTGAGAGAAATAACCATATTTTTAGGGATAAAAACTTAATTTCTCTTAATTTAATTTATTTAAAAATTGAATTGGTTTAAGCACAAACATGGAGAAAAGCTTCAGGAATATGGCAGCACTGCAAGCAGCAGCCAAGAAAAACAAGGATGAAGATAGTCATATCATTGAGGACACTTCATCTGCAAAGAGCTGACTACTTTGGTTTTCAAATTTGAGTTGTTGTTTGATATACTATTTTAAGGTTGTGTTTGGCAAAACATTGAATAAGTCTTATTCCGAACAAGCCTTATTCGGAATGAAACCAAACGCGTTTTGAATAAGCCTTATTCCGAATAAGGATTTATTCAACTCCTTATTCTAATACCATCTATATAGTGGAATTAGAATAAGGGGTTGAATAAGCCCTTATTCGGATTAAGGCTTATTCAAAACGCGTTTGGTTTCATCCCGAATAAGCCTTATTCGGAATAAGACTTGTTCAAACCTCATACCAAACAAACATTGTATTATATGTGTGGCTGCTTAATTTGGTGTGTTTGGCAAAGGTTGAATAAGCCTTATTCCGAATAAGACTTATTCGGGATGAAACCAAACGCGTTTTGAATAAGTCTTATTTCGAATAAAGGCTTATTCAACTCCTTATTCTAATACCATCTATGTGGTAGAATTATATTCTTATTTAAGCCTTTGTTTGGATGGGGTTGGAAGAAGGAAGAAGGAAGAAGGAAGAAGGAAGAAGGCCAATAAAAAATTATAAACAATCCAAACTCTTCACAAAGTTACACACTTCCCAATACTTCTTCCCTTCTTCCCTTCTTCCCACACCTATCCAAACGCACCCTAAAAGAGAGAGGAGAGAGAATCCTTATTCAAAAGCTTATTCCGTTTGCTCAACTTTCTAGTTTCAAAAAGTGGTCCTTAGGTGACTGACACTCTTAGAAACCTTTTTATTGCAATTTTCGGCTTAAAATTGTAATAGATGTAGTTTCTCTGCTTGGAAGCTCTTGGATTAAAAAAAATGACTTACCAAAAAATCAAATGCCTGACAAATTATTGCAACAATAATTATATAAATATAAATAAATAAATATATGCATCACTTCTATTTGCGGACTATATGGGATATATAATTTGTAGTCGTACATATTCGTAAATCGTGATAAACAGATGGACTCAAAATCGGGTCTTATGTAGGCTCCGTTTGGATGGTGTGGGAATAAGAGGAATAGGGGAAGAAGTATTGGGAAGTGTGTAACTTTGTGAAGAGTTTGGATTGTTTATAATAAATTTGGGAGTAGAAAAAAAATTATTCCCTTATTCTTGCACCCATCCAAACGAGCCGTATAAAGAAAAAAATCTTCGTTGCTAGTTTGAGCCTTTTCTTATGATACTTAACTCACGATAAAAGCTTCGAAAAACTATTAACTATATTGCAACTTATTAGAGTTTCTTCTAATTTTCCGAAATATGGATCAAACCGTGACTTCGTCCGATAAAACCATCAAAAGGAAATTTGCAATATTTTAAATAATAAATTTTGTAACAAGAATTAGGGCTGTCAATGGGTACGGTACGGTACGGTAGAAGGTATTTTCATTACCGTACCCGTTAAAATTTTCTTTATCCGTACCCTACCCGTACCCATTAAAAATAGCTTTACCCGTACCTTATCTGTACCCGTTAAGAATTAACGGTACGGATACGGTAACGGTAAAAAATAAATATAATAATAATAAAATTTGTACACTCTGTATAAATAAATTATATCAATAAGTATATTAATAAAGTGCAACAATGCTGGCGAATATTTTGGGTTTATGTTTTTTTTATTTTTTCGTACAGTGAATGGAAAGAATTATAAATCTTAAATAAAATCTAGCAATATTTTTTTACCAATCATGCAATATAAGATGCCATATGTATCATGTAATTGTTTTTTTTTTAATTGTGGTAATTACCCGTTATGAAAACGGTACGAAATAGCTTTTACCCGTACCCATACCCGTTAAATTAATGAAAAAATTTCCTTACCCGTACCCGTACCCGTTAACTTAATGAAAATAAAATTTTATCCATACCCGTCTTATACGGTACGGTACGGGTTGGGTAAACAGATAAACAGGTTTCATTGACAACCCTAACAAGAATAAGAATAAAAATAATAAAAAAGGAAGTAGAAGACCATAGGTAACGCCTTTACAGAAACGACATCTAAAATGGGAAAATTAGATATAACCCCTTACAAACTTTGCCGATTAGAAATAACCCCCTATAAATATTAAAATTAGAAATAACCCCCTACAATCTTCATACTCAAGGAAATAGCTCCTTTTGCTTAGGTTTAAATCTTTTCATATTAAAAAAATCATTATTAATAGCAGATGACAAGAATACCCTTATCCTTTCCCCTTCAATCAGAGTCCTTTCATTTTCCTCCTTTCTCTAACGACTCAAAGAGATAGGTGGCACCCAGATGTACAATTGAACTATGTGGTATCGAGTTACTATATTAGTATATTTATATTAACTGAGAAAAGAGAATTACGATTGCTTTATTTCATCAAGTGTTTAGACATCTATATAATAAAATCAAAACCTCTTCAGCGGTCAAAGTTCAATTGCATATTCTCCTCATTTCTTTGTACCGATGTGTGTCAGTTGCTATTACCACCATTTAATTCATCTCAACCGTTGTTTCCAATAAAATCATTACAATTACATGCCCAACCTTCTGTAGTTTGTCGAATGAGATTATTTCATACATTTTACCTTTCTAGAAAGAAAAAACTGCACAAATAGAAACTGCTTAAAGAAATAAAAATGAAAGTTGATTGCAATAGCAACCATTCATTTACGTAATGATATATTTTTTTTAACTATTCTGACAATACACAAAAGTCGTGTGCAACAATTGAATTGAAGGGATAGATCTAAGGGTATTTTTGTCATCTGCTATTAAAAATGATTTTTTTTAATTATGTAAAGATTGACTCTAATTAGAAGGGGTTATTTCCTTGAGTATAAAGATTGTAGGGGGTTATTTTTAAT
This sequence comes from Rhynchospora pubera, assembly GCA_028095005.1. NCBI lineage: Eukaryota > Viridiplantae > Streptophyta > Magnoliopsida > Poales > Cyperaceae > Rhynchospora > Rhynchospora pubera. The sequence continues at coordinate 77,664,717 of CM051459.1, forward strand.
TTTAATGTTTATAGTGGGTTATTTCTAATTGACAAAGTTTGTAAGGGTTATATCTAATTTTTCCTAAAACGAACAAAACCAGACTTGTCTTTCTCCTTCCCTTCTTTGGTCTGACCGTCTCTCTCCACAAAACAAAATTTCATTCACCAGATAAAAAAAAATTACATAAAAATGGGAGCTGGTATATCATGCATAGAAGGAGGAGATGGGTCCCACTGTCAGAGAGACACCGTCCTGGGCGACCTTCCAGAGAACTGCGTGGCGCAGGTGCTTCTCCGACTGGACCCACCAGAGATATGCCAGCTGGCAGGACTGAGCCGTACTTTCAGGCTGGCGGCGGGGGCTGATCCGCTGTGGGAGGCCAAACTGCCACGTAACTACTCCTACCTCGTCGACAAGGCCTGTCAGAGTGACGTGGAAGGCGGACATGACAAGTGGGCCCAACTTACTAAGAAGGAGATCTTCGCTCGGTTGTGTCGCCCCATTCCCTTTGATGGAGGCACCAAGGTTTTGTTTTTATTTCAATTCACAAGTTAATAGCGAGAGTTGTTTTTGTAGTTCTCTTAATTAGACTTCTGATCATAAGTATGATTATTGGTTTAGTTAAGTTCTGATCACTGAGGTTCTGAAATTTTAATCAAGTGCTAGTAATTAATTGTTGTGTTTTATCCTTCTAAATCGACAAAATGGTTAATTTAATTCCAAATTTTGAAATTGGTTTACTCTAGTAATTCAATGATAGTTTGATTCTGTTCTCATTTGTTGTAGGACAAAATAATCACTTATATGATATGTTAATATATCTGTTTGATGTAGGAGTTCTGGCTGGAAAAGCGCGGAACCGGTGTTTGCATTTCAATTTCTTGCAGAGCTTTATCGATCACTGGAATTGATGATAGGAGATACTGGAATTATATCCCTACCGAAGAATCTAGGTTTGCTTCTCATTCTTGATCTCTATCGCATTTCTCTTTTGATAATTTGGGATGCGATTTTAATATCTTATAAGTACCTGAGTAGGAAAAAATGTATCCATTTTCTCCCACTTTAAAAAGGGTAAAGGATTCTCATCAGTCCATTATAAACTAAATTGTCAATTAGAGGTCTAACAGCTATTGCTACGGTCCTTTCAACTTAATATACTGGAGAAATTTTATGTATCGACCAGTTGTGATGTACACTCCCTTGAACCATTTGGTGTACATGCGAAGTGAAACAAATGAATGACTGTTGGGATCCATCTAATTTCCTATTTTTTTGGATCAAATGTGAAAAAGAATAAGATACATTTGATTGGTCTAGGTTTCAAGCCGTGGCTTACCTCCATCAAATCTGGTGGCTAGAGGTAAGAGGCGAGACCTACTTCTCATTTCCGGAAGGGACTTATAGTGTATTTTTCAGACTCCATTTGGGCCGTCCATCAAAACGGCTCGGCTTGCGCAAATGTATCATGGACCAAGTGCATGGTTGGAACATTAAACCAGTTCAATTTGAGCTATCGACTTCTGATGGCCAGTATGTTCAGTCCAGGCACTACTTGACTGATCCTGGTGCATGGATTATTTACCATGTTGGTGACTTTGATGTGACGGATTCTAGTGTGCCAGTTATAATCAATGTTTCAATGACTCAAATAGATTGCACGCACACAAAAGGGGGCCTTTGCATTGATACCGTTTTGATACAGCCTAAGGGATTGTTTAAACAACACAAGCATAACACGGCAACATAAAAAAAAAAAAAAAATGGGATAAATTATGACAAGAATAGAGGGTGTCAATTTGAGGGATAGGCCATCAACCCATTGATAGTTCTGACATGGAGTTTTTAGTTTTTACAATCACATACCTAATGATAGTTGCTTTTCTGATAATACTCTACATCGAGCATTGTGTTTTTGGTTCTGACCCTTTGAGTTGATAAGCACATTTGAAAGTTGGGTGATTAATTTCACCAAATTATGTTCAGGTGTGAGGTAGGTAGTAAATCATAAAGGTTGGAGTGGTCTATTTAGCCCTCAATAGAGCAAAGATCATCAAAAAACATAGGGCTTTATTAGTTTCTAATTGCCTCTTGGCTCTGCCCATGCTTTTTATTGCATGTAGTTTACCAAGAGTCTGTGTGTTCATGTGGTTTTTTGTTTTCCCCAGATAATCTAACAGATTTTGTGTATATTAGAACTAGGCAGAGGACTCTTGACTAGTGTTAATATTTAAAAATTTGTATAGAAATGATTCTGTAATATGCATGAAGTTGAGGCTTGATAAACCACGCTACATGTTCTGATTCCTGTCTGCTGATAGTGACTTGTATTTGTTGTGTCACTTGTTGCATTTTAGTGAACTGTGAATCCTTTTGATTTTCTTTCTCCAAGTAATTTACGAGTTTGATAAAAGATGTCATCTCTCAACTTTATGAGCCACTGCTAGATGCTTTCATTGTCTGCTTGTAATAATTAATATTTGCCACCTCTCACTGATTACAGACGTGTAAAACTCGGTAGTCTTGATCTTATCTCTCAGAGGATCAGAGACTTTGATGAAGGGATAGGCGCAACCGACAGCTATGTAAACCATTCAGACAATTATTAAAATGAAAAAAAAATTAATTATAGATATTTTTTCTAGGTTGGGTATCAAGTCTGATGCAATTTGATTAATTGGTCATTCACCTAAGTTGTTCAAAAGTTTAAAAAAAAAAAAAACTATTGAACTACAGCCTGACAAAAGTCAAGCTCAAACATCCTCAAATTGCACCGGTTGTTCTAGTTTCTCTAATCACACTGATAGCCATTTTGATTCCGTCTGCATGCGGAAAACTAATATTTGCTACTCTTGAATCATGTTAAATTATTAATATGTTACTCAACTTTTGTTCTCTTTCTAAGAAATAAGTTGACTAGTCCAAATACATGCTCTCAGAGATCATACGACGTCAAAGGTATCAAGCATATTAAATGTTGCTCGGTAAGCAAAACTAAGCATAACTATAATTATCCTTGAAATATTTTCACTAACTATTTTAGCATGCCGAACATCATATTTTTCTTGCAATGATTTGCTAAAGCATACGAGATCTTCAACATTAATTTTAGATAACTCTTCCAATACAACTTAAGAAAAAACCAAAAGAAGTTAACAATAAGTCTACTAAGAAAGCACCTCAAAACACTCCCCTACAATATTTTGTTGAAAATAAACCAACAGTCGACACCTGCACCTGCACTTTCTCATCATAACTATACAATATACTAGCAGCAGTATACTGATCTCTTACCACACACCAGTCAAAACACGGAAGAATATTGTCTTCAGCACATCACATTTTCCACCCATATCCATCTGCAGAGTCAAAAAACCCATTATCTGCAAAGTCTGTGATCTGATCCAGTTCAGGTAAGTCCATTGGTTGCGCCACCTCAAGTTTAGGTGTAGGCAAGGTACTGGCACTGGCACCAGCTGTTGGGTTACTTCCAACTGACTTGAAACTGCTGCTCCGGTTCATCATATGTGCATTTGGGCCTGTCATACCTGTGGGACCGGTACCGGCACTCATGTTTGTGGTGCATGGTACTTGTCCAACCAAGGGTGGAGCTGGAGATAGGGCTGGTCGGCTGTTATTTTTTACTTCTTGTAGCAACTGCTGAATAACATGTTGTTGTAAGTGTTGCTGGTTAACCTGAGCAGGTTGTTGTATTAGACCTGTTAAGCTGGTGCCAGGCATACCTGTCATGCCCGTTGTACCATTCTGCTGCAGGTTAAAGACACTTGAGACTTCATGGGGAAGTGCATTCCTATTTGCACTCATGGAGCTTTTAAGCATGTTATGGTAGCTAGACAGTGCTATAGCACTTGTTTGCTGTGGAGGAGCTGCGTTGGTAATTTCAGGGTGCATGCCAGGGATTTTGTTCATGCTAGTTGAGGGGTGGTCTGTTGGTGGGAGGCTAGAGACTGTCATAAATTGGTTGGCTGTATTGTCTTGTTGCAGGTTTTGAGCAGGGAGACTGGGCGGGTTCTGGGAAGCAAAGCTCTTCAAGCTGTCTGAAAAGAAGAAAACAAAGCAAATATTTTACTAATGAATAATACAAAAAGAAGCAGCATGCCAACAATGATCAATACTCTTAATTTATGTCGCACAACAAAAAAGAAGTCCATAAATATTCTGTTATTTCAGAACAGAAAAGTCAACTTCTCTGATTTTTAGTTGATGCTTCCATGTTTCGCCAGGAACATGAGGTTATTTCTTGCTATGAAGTGAAAAACATGCACTGTAACATCTAAGCACATCCAACCACAGCATGTAACGATAAAGTAACATAAAAAGAAATCATACCGATGGGACCCATTTTATTCTTGTTGCTGAATTCAATCAAGTCTTTCATGCTATTGACCACCTCTGATATCTACAGGCATGCAACAATGATATAATAAGTTACAGCTTCAACTGAAAATATCTAATTATGTTATCGACAACTCAACACAACTGTATTCCTTTAAATGGCTTTTCATGCCGGCATAACATGATTGCTTCAAAAAAAAGTGTCCTTTTTGAACTCCAAATTCTAGTTTTTTAAGTATAAGTTGAAACCAGTAAGTGACTTAACCTGCAAGCACCGCACATATCTTTTTGAAAAACCATGTTCATTCAACAACTGAAGCTCTAAATTTTTCATCATTTGACGGCCTGCGCTGACAAACCTGAAAGGAGTTCAAATATAGATAAGAAAATCATGGTAAAAACATTGCTTCATGTTAGCTTAATAGCTTAAATGTTATCAACAGAGTTTATATACCATACCTAACATACGGAAAGCAATTAACCCAACAAATCCAGTTTCTTTCACAATCCAAAATAACAAACAAAACTTTTGCAAAGCATTATAATTTTTACATAGATGTTGCATACCTATGAATAATAGTAACTAATATTGATGATGAAAAGAATAGTATTAAAAAATGGTTTAATGCATTGAAACATACATATTACAGATTGCTTGTGTGTCTTGATGAGAGACACCACTTGATTGACCTTCCACAGCAGCCTGATACTTCGATGCCACTTGTATTAAGTGGTTTACCTGTAACATAAACAAAAAACAAAAGAAAATTTAATAGCACAGCAATACATATATGCACATGACATTTCCAAAAATATAGCACCAGAGACGATGTTAACAAAGGAAAAAAATATTAAAAGTAAACCATGATTTTACAATGAAGACAGCAAAAGAAAGACCTGAGGTGCTATAAACCTTCGGGGAACAAACTCCTCGTGGCGTCTAGCACAGAATTCCCAGGAAATTATCTGAATATAGTCAGGGTACAACAATCAAAAATATATTTTATTTACCATATAATACAAAGAGAAAAAGTAAAGTGAAAATATTGAACACGCCTTCAACTCGGGAGTAAATATAATGCGGAGACGCCCCTCATGAATAACGCGCACGTGTTCATACACACTCTCTTGAACTGCCTTGGAATATTCTAGTACCATTATACCAGAGGATAGCCGATACTCGTGTGGCATGTCCAGAAAGAGGTGCTCATCCATTACACCTCTGTCGAACTTTATTTGACACAGCCTTGGGAGTATTTCATAAGTAGCCTCTGCAGAAGGAAATTAATAAGTTAGTTAAAAGGTTATAACAGCAACAGAAGAAACACTAAAAGATATTTGACATGGGCGAGTGGTGGAAGTTGACTGACCAAATCCTTTTCCTGACTTTGCACCGCAGATGTCGCATCTCCATGCGTCCTGCAATTGCATTAAAAATTTACAATTATTTTTAATCACTCGAATTTATTATTATAAAATTAAAGGGAATAAGAATAAGAAACAAACCGAGCCAGTCTGCTGGAAGCTGTTGGAGGCATTGCCGCCTCGATTGTCATACAATGACACACACCACCTTTTCCTTGCCTTGGGAGCAAAATACTCATCAACAAGTTTTCTCCAGTATGAAATGGAATTATCCTACAAGTGCAGATCGTCATTGTTTAATCTATTATTCAATAGGTGCAACAAAATTCTTGTTCAAAGTAAAAGTTGTAATCAGGATATCCAATAACCATGCATTCTTCCTCTTTTGATCAGGTTTTCATGTTTTGACCTATTACAACATTTCAGAATAGCAAAATAAAGTTAAAAAACTAAAATCATACAAGAAGGATCTCATTTGTCTGCAAATTACCAAATTACTTAAATTATTTCGCATATGGGACAACAAAGGGTAGTTAGGTACTTCTTACAAGAATTAGGACATATTTTTACAGAGGCAGGTGAGATATTTCTTTTGTTCAGGACATGTGCGAACATTTAATTCCCTTTCACGTTCTAATACATGATAAAAACCAAAATACCGCTGGTCGTTGTCTCTTGTGGTACAAATACTGCATGAGCCGTCTGAAGCACAGCCCACTGTCGCTGGGGTTTTTAACAAGACCCCCTGCCTGCCCGACCTGGATTGGCTGCTGCGGCATCAGCTGTGGCCGCATCTGTTGCTGCTGTTGCATGATTTGCTGTGCCCGCTGCATCTGCGGCACTGCCTGCTGCAGCATTTGATGTTGTTGGGCCAACCGCTGCTGCTGAAGCATAGCCTGGAGCTGAGGATTCTGGTGCAGCTGCTGCATTGCCTGCTGTTGGAATAAAACCTCACCTTGGCTTCTGAGGTCAGCCCTAGATTTCTTCTGTGGAGGAAGAGGTTGTGATGTTACACTAGACGAGGCAGCTCGCCTCTTTTGCATGTGATCTTCATGCGGGCTTGGTTGTATTATTGATGATCCATCAATAACCTGCTGTTAACACATTTCTAGCAATCAGAGAAATCACAATAGTTCGATTAATTGATGTCTAAAAATCAGAGGAATTTGCAACGAAACCCTAATACCAAAATCAAACAGAGCCCCTTTCCATTAAAATTTCACCTTCTGCTCAACAAATTCAAAAAAGGTCCCAGAAGAAATGGCCAGTATTAGCAACAGCAATTCAACCATGAAAGTGTTCAAGTGTTTGTATAAGTAGATTAAATGCTACAAGTCTACAACTACAATGATTAAGTAGAGGGACTTCTCCCATTTGACAGGATTGTAAGTTTCTATGTGAGTTTCTGAACAATTATTACCGATGATCCAGAGATGTTATTAGATGAGAAAGACATTGGGGAAGCAGGCAGGCGCATGTAGGACTCGGTATTTATGCTGGCACTTCTCTGCATCTGGGGCCCACCTGACAGGCACGAGTTGGCGTCGGTGACAAGTGAGCTGACACCGACGCTGGGGCCGGCCGAATAAGCCGTACCGTTAGGTATACTACCAATGTTGTTCATGTCAGCCCTTGACAGGTATCAAGCTGCTGATTGGTACTTCATTTGTTGCCAAATTTAGTGTTATTTTGATCGAAATCCCCTTTTTCCTGCTACAGAAGAGAAACAAAAAATTAGTACTCTCAGAGTACCCACAAGTCCCTTGTTTCATCATATGTATTAAAATTGTTGTGGATTTAATACAGATTGACACCAAAGCGTGAACACACATTCACAGAGAAACAATCAGGATTTCATGACAAACGCATGATAATTTTAGACAAAATTAAGTATGTATCACGTGAATTTCTTTTTGGTTTTCTGAGTTTCACAACCTAAGAAAAAAGGGTATCCTCTGTGGTTTATAACTACAAAAGCTAAAGCTAAAACATGAAAATATTAAGAAATAACAACAGGGTAAGTTTCAGGGCCAAAGCTAATTAAATTAAAATAAGCAAAAAAGGACACAGTTTTAGGAATTTCAATTTGGTTACCCAATTTATTAACTTGAAAGGTTCCTGAAATAATACCCAGAGAGGTAGAGAAGATACTATGTAATTGCTGAGTGAATTCAGGAGAATGGCGTAGAGATACCCAGTTTTGAGACCTAAACCAAACAAAATCAAGCCGACTAGACCTGAGGTAAAGCTTTCCAAAATGGGACCTAAAATAGTTAATTTAGAAAAAGTTTCCTGTGATGAAAATCACTAACAGAAATATCTAGTTTCCAAAATTGGGGAAAGAAAGAGCAAACAAACTCCAAACAGGAATTAACCTAGAGATCAAATCGCGCATTAACAACAAGCAAAGAACTTACAAGGCTATCGCCGTTGAAGGAGAGAAAACAACTAAGAAACCCTAAAATTTCCTTCGGAAAACTTGACAAACAACACCAATTTCGCCCCAAATTCAACCAAACAGAAGCTCTGGAAAAAAATTCTCTAAACCCCCGATTTGTGCGCTATGAACTCAAATCAGATCAAAACAACTTTCAACCTTCAGAGAACGAATGAGAATTAAAACAAGCTACGAATTAAGACCTCTTTTTAACAAGAACTAGCGATCAAACAATTCTAAAGCAATCGTTGGAATTCCTACAAAACAACAACGAACTAAACTAGAGAAGAAAAGAGAAAGAAATTAGTAAGAGCACTTGGAAATTGCTTCTTACCTTTGCTAATTTCCAGCTAATAATTAAACTGAATTATCAAAAGGCATCTCTCATTCTCTCTCTCTCTCTCTCTCTCTCTCTCTCTCTAGTGGCGGTGGGCTCCGACCAGCTACTGGCCTGAAGAAATAGGAGATTTGTAACCAAAGTACAGACGAGCTCGCGACCTGCTACTGCCGGTACTTGCCCCCTGATTTACCTATTCAACCGGTCATCCCAGCTACAATTCTATAAATAAATACCTAGTCGGCGTCATATCGTAGGCCTTATCAGCTTGCATGCGGGTCCCACTTTTATTTTACTTAAGCGGGACCCACAATTAAGTGACTGTGTACTATGAGAATGCGATAGACCATGTCCGTTCAAAGTTTTCTTCCTGCCCTGCCTACCTCTTTGAATGAATCGTTGAACGATCCTGGATCATTATTACCTGTGAACCGTAGATTTTTTCCTTTTCTCGGAAAGGGTCTGAAGAGTGAAGACCGGTAATTCTTTCCTTAAAATGAATTGGTGTTTAGTCCGAAACTTTGCACCGGATTCATTCGACAATTGACAAAGGTGCTACAGCCTGATCCGAGATAATAACGACAACAAAAACTTTTCATCTAATTCTGAAATCTATTATGATGTGAGAAACGTTGTATAAATTGCTAGTGCGATTTTACGAGACAATTAACTCTATTATAGTATTTTGAACCTAGGGTACCTTTATTAATTATTTTACTTAGATATTTTATAAATTTATGCCATACAAGTGGTTTCTAAAACTAAATAACGTGTTGCATGTTTGTATTTTCAAACTGCAAAGCATTAAATGTTCCGAATTTTATTTTAAATTAATGTAGGCAATCATTTAATATGCTTATGAATTTCTAACTTCCTATTAGAATTAGTTGTTTTATGGGTCAAATTTTGTATAGAAAGTTATAGAAAATAGACTAATAAGCAAGCCACGTAATAATTAAATTATTTTTCTGTCTAAGTACTTGCATTTTTATCATCGGACATTGCGTGAGTGAGTACTTTTAATCGTGCTAGACAAATTACAGAGATATTTGGACTAATATGTAAATTATGCATGCCATATTTAAAATTCCTATAGGGCAAAGACGTTAATTATCCATTCTTACAAGGTTAATTGTTCAAATATATCATTGTCCTTTTCGGAAGTCTGAAGAGGCACCCTGCACCAATAGATATTGTCTCGTAGAACCCTGGAAAGATCCCATGCATAATTCAATATCTTAATTTCTTACAATGAAATTTGGGACCCATATAAATCTATATTGGCATTAAACCAAGCACCGAGTGTAGTCAACGTTGGAACAAAATGCCTCGCAAGGTTGAACACGTGCTGGTGTATAATTGGGTGGACTGTGGGCCCGGATTTCGAGGAGGAGGGAAAACGAAACCGGAAACGAAGCGAACCGGTCATTGTTTATCAAACATCTACATTTTTTAAAATCAATGGAGATATTGTTTCTTCCGAAAATTCGTCAGCTCACCTGCTTTATTCGTTAATGGACATCTCCATTTAGAAAATAATGTAGGGAATGTTAGTCTCATGCTTTAATTATCACCAATTAATTAATTGGTCCATTAGTAAATGATTAAATATTATAATAAACCGAGACTGAAGTCACTGGATATCATGCTGCTCAAGTAACCGCGTAGCTCCTGAATACTGCGGAACCTAGTTTCTATTTTATTTACTTTTTATTTTGCAAAATACACCCTGTTTATTTTGTAAATTTAGTATAAGTGCATTTCAACTTTGCACCTGGTCTCCGCGATTTTGCGAAATTTTTGAAAGGTTAAATCTGCAAAATGCGACGAAGTGTTTTTAGATAAGATCGCTTTTTATAAGTTATAACGATTGTATATGGCAACACGGCTGTATGAATCTTTTACTGCCGTATTAATTTGGATTCGGATCCAGAACTAGGCCTCTAGGCCAATAGTTTTTGGAATTTTATTCGATTTTTCTGACACGATAAATTGTCATATCTGGTGCTTTCTTTAAATGGCGCAATTTCCAAATCAATATTATTTGATTGAGATTAGAACATCAATATTAATTTCATGACTCGCCGTAGACTCGTATTCAATTCAATAATTATTTATAAAAATCGTTTGGATTAATATTTAGTTGCCAAAAAAAACTAAATTATTGAACTCGGAATACTCAATCAAACTCAAGGTAGACATGACTTGTTTGGAAATAGTTTACGAACTGAGTCGACTATTGTACATATATATGTATACTAGCAAAATGAACTCATCCGATTGTTCCGCAATGGAAAAGAAAATATTAGGCGACGATTTTGGTACAGTGGGAGAGGATTGATTTGTTTTTCTCTTTCTTTTACGTACTGTAGGCACAAATTATAATAGAATAAGAAAAGAAATTACCATCCAGCTCCTTGACCATTTTCTATAAAGGGATCTGACTATTAGAGATCTAAATCATACATCAGATCAAGTTGTACAGATCGATGGTCTATAATGATGCTAATAAATGTTTGAACTCTCTTTTGTGAAATTATTATTATGATTTTGTTTGCGATGCTTTTTATAAATAGTATAGATACAATTTATAAAATTTTATAGGTATGAAATAAATCAGTGCTATTGGTGTATCTTTATCTAAAATAAATATATAATTTCATAATTTATTTTTTTAACTTTGTTTTTAACGTTGAAAACTTCAACCAGTCAAAACCAGCTCGAATCTATGTTGATTCACGTGTTGAATGTTTATTAATTTTTTTCTTTGAAATCAAGACGTCTCGAATTCTTAACAAACCAAACTCAAACCACCTTATAAATTTGAAATTATAGTTTGATTATAAGCTAGTTAAGTCGACAAAAAACTAAAGGTAAGTTGTTTGAATTTAATTTGTTTACACACCTAAAAACATATAATCCACGCAGTATTTTCTAACTTAATTTTCGATTAAGATGTACCGATTTTTATTACATTGTATATTTGTATTATTCCAAATCCATACTGAAAAACTATAGGATGTTTTCACACACAAAAAAAATACATTAAAAAAAGGGAACAAATTATAGGAAGACTTTTCAGTTTAGTAAAGATGGGATTCATTCATGGATATGCTGATATCAAATGTAAAATTGGCATTGCTTTGTAGATCATTCCAAAAATGAGTTGGCTTGCTAAAATGAGAAACGTTAGATGAGATTTGCAAACATAATGGAAGTTTTGTTATGCAGACATGAAACTTTTTTTTTTTTTTTTGTTGAAATGGGAAGCCGCTAGGAGCTTCATCAAAAAAATGTCTGATACGTAGATCAGAGGACTAATGGTAAATATAAACAAAATTTTATGTAAGTAATCTGATTAGCCCTCGCACGAAACTTTTTCGAGCTCTATTTTTCAAAAATAAATTTACAGGCCGGCATTTCAAAAATAATTTTCTTCACTTTTTTTTTCCTTTGGACTAGCTGCAATAAATCTACCATACAATATAAATCTCGTGCAATTAATCTAATTTATCGATTTAAAATGAGTAGTTGGGGATAATATTAACAAATAATTAATTGGGAGATTTGAAATTTGGAATCCTACATTTAAAGCATAGTCTATGCACTATATATCATTTACATATAAAACAATTTAAATTCGATGATAGTTTAAACTTAAATTAGATGCATATTTACCATTCTTAAAAGATTTAAATTCGGGAATAGTTCAAACTTAACAGCCTTTTGATATAAAATTAAAATAACATAAATAGCATGAAAATTCATACAATCGTCAATATTTTCTATATATTTTTTTTTTCAAATTAGTATTTACAAATAAAATAATATTTTGTCAAGTTATTATCATTGTTGATCTTACTTCCTATGATATCTAACATTGTCCATGACGCCAAATTGTTGGGCTTCACGCATGATTAAATTTTTAGAATACGAATAATTTTGCAACTAAAAAATATTATACACAAATACGAGCTATTAATTACTGAGAACAACAAATATTTTTTTTTCCGAAACCTTGATAGAAGCTATCAGTATCAAGTGATAGAACAACAAAGGTTTTTAGTCCCAGACAAGTTGAAATATGCTAGAAATAGAATCAGCCAGTTGAGCTATGAGCTATGAGCTATCAGCCAAAGGAAAGTAATTTCCACCGTGAATCCGTGATAGATTAAAAAAAGAAAGAGATGAATTTACAACTAATGGACATGTTAACATATCCAAGTGGCGTCTCCTATTTGTTAGAAAATTAATTTTTGTTTTTGGAGAATTTAGTCCATGTCAGAAGATAGATCAAAATCCAGTAGACATCAAATGATAAGCATCAATAATGTCCATTTCAACGGAGCTTTTTTTTTTCCAAAAAATGGGGAGTCCCTTGTGTTACTCCAAGAAACACGTTTTTATTTATTTATTAATTATTTTATTTTATTTTTTTCATCTATCTGGTCGTAGTTGAGCACAAAAATGTTGAAGCTCTTCGGCATAGGATGGTACTTCACCATCCGTTATGCTATACGACATCACATGAAATCTCAAATTGAAGCTAGGCATAAAAAAGAAAAACAAGCACAAAAAAGCTGCTATAATTTGAGTACGTGTCGGACCCAAATGTGGGCCTGTTCATCTTCTTCGAAATAAAGTCTTTAATTAAGCGGGTTAATTAAGAAAATAAAATAACGCAAAATTCAACCCGCAATATATAAGTTACACAAAAAGTAACAAGAATAAAACCGAGGCAGCTGTACCGCCGACCTCAGTACCTCACACATTATTTCTATCTATTTATTATTTTAAATTCAGATTTCAACCCCACGTATCTCTTTCCATAAGCATCCCTATAAATTCCTCTTTTTATAAGAAAAAAGTTGCATGTATGGTTTGTGTTTTGTTGTTTCAGCCACGAAACTCTCTGCGCATTTATAAAATAATATCTGATTGGCATGAAGCAGAAGAATTGTATGCATGAACAAAAGCATTATTTTTAGGTCCATAGGGTTCTACATTTATTTTCTGCTTTGCCAAAATAAAAGACCAATCCGAATTCGTTGTAGCATAGGACACGGTATAGCGCACGTACGAGCCGTCTGATTTTGATCGGACGGTTCATTTTTTACGGGCCTATCAATCTAGATTATATGCACGGAGCTTTTTTGTTCATTGAATTTTGATCAGACGGCCAGAATGCCGCGCGACACATGGTGTAGCGCGGCAGCGGATCTCAATTTAATAAAAGACACATTAGAGAAGCAAATATTTACATCGGAAGGACATGGCTTCATATATACTATTATTTTCGATTTGGACCATAAATTATTTTGAACTGTACGATGAAAATAGTTATTTTAAATTGACCTAACGGGATATTGTTTGGAATTGAATTTTTTTTTTTAATAATGTCATTTGATTAAATGAATAAATTCATACTTGTCAATTTCAAGTTTGCAACTGGCTACTAACGGACGAGGCATCGTGAGTGCTTGACGTTGCTAATTATTGGTGGATGCAAGGGGTGTTTCTTGCCAAGCAGCAGAATATAGAATTGATTTTGCAATTTGGATTAAAGGAAGAGAAATGCTAGAGTTCAATATAGTGGACGGATGAACTCCGTTCAATACGATCGTTTTCACATTTAAATTTCAAATAACCGATCCGAACCGTTCAATATGTTTTTCTTATTGAAAACTCATAATAAACCAATTTTAACATTTTTTCTGAAATTTTTTACCATTTTTTTAGTATTTTAGAAAATCCTTGTTATTGAACGATCCATAATGTTTATATCATGAATTTTCAAAAATATAAAAAAATAGTAAAAAAATTCGTCATATATACAGAACACTAATATTTCTCTTAAAGGAATAGCTAATTATGTGTCTAGCTAAGAGTATATAGGTCAGAGACTCAGTGGCACGTTCATGACTTCTTGGCTATGAATCTCAGCTGGAGACATAGAGTGCCAATTATCATGTCTGGCCGCCATAATAGCTGCTTTGAGACTATTTTTTCTAGTTATCATGAGCTTGTAAAAATATAATATATATATATTTTTAGTTTTAAGGATGTTGATAAACTTGTGGTTCTTTTCGGGATGCATTGATTCCATTAGAACTGCTAGGTGCATGTATTCAGTATTTGAAAGCAAGACATAATCTTGAATATGAATAATTGGTGTTATGTACAAAAAAAAAAAAAACCGCATTACAGACGAATAAAAAAATGCGATATATGGTTGAAATAGGTCGATTTTTGGTTCCTAGCTTACTTAACAAGGTAAAATCTGCCACCAAATTCCAATAGAATCACATATCATCACCTACATGGATTTTTCTTTCTTCCTATCTATCCTTTTTTTTTGTGGCAAAATTACATCCGAAAAAAAAAATGGTTTAGTCCATGTTTGAGACAAGCGTTTTAACTTTAAATATTCATAAAATAATTTCCACCGGATTTTAAATCTAGAACTCCTGTTTTGAATGCGTGGTCCTAGATGGCTTGATTACTCGATAAAAACATCGATTCTCTATTTGCATATTGGGACAATATAGTACTGCATGTTTTATCAACTTAATTTTTCACCTATGCGGAATGCGTTAATGTAATAGAAGCTTTACGTGAAGATATCCATAGATAGGGAAAAAAAATAAAACATATCATATCAGCATATCAGTGGGGTCCAGAACAAGAGCATTCCAATCCATAATTTTTTTAAACAAAAAACCCAAAATTTTATATTTTAATAAAAAACCTGCGACAGAGATATTTAGAGGAACAAACATATTAGTGTGCAGGTGGCCTACGCGGGCTCTGACGGCGGCAGAGAGGTGAATATAAATTTTTAAACATGGTTTTCAGGAGGAAGTACTGCCTGCGCCAGTGGGAGTGGCTCCGCCATGCCCGCGCAGGCCACCTGCGCCCTGTATGTTTGTTTCTCAATTTTTTGAGGTCAAATGTTTTGTATTAAAATAAAATTTTGGATTTTTTGTGTTTAAAAAAATCACTTCATTCCAACAAAGTATGGAATAAGACGGCTTGAGAATGTACAGTAAGAATGAACCTAGAAACAAAATAATGTCGTTTTTCAAATTCACCGGCCCGGAAAGTCAATTTAGAACTTAAATACCCATTAAAAACGGTGGGCCTTAATTTATTAATTTCAAAGTCCTTTTATTTTGGGTTTTCCGGATTTATAAGCATCAGTTCCGACCCGACCGAAAAATTTTAAAATAGTATTAAATTAATATAATATATTAAAAATAATATCAATATAATAATATTTTTTTAAATAGTATCACGAGATCGGAATCCCAGATTCCGAATGTAAGATCGGATTCCTGGATTCCGATCTTAGCTAAGATCGGAATCCCGGATTCCGATCTTAGCTTTTTTATTTTTTTATATATTATTTATTTATTTATTTAATTTATTAATTAGTTAAATAATTAGAAAAATAGTTAATATATTGTAAAAATATTGACAAAAGATGGAAAAAATCAGGAATAATTAAATTAAATTTTATATGTAATTTAGTATTTTTTGGAGAAATTAAATTTATTTTCATTTTAATTAATTTATTTAATTAAAATATAAATTTTTATAACTTATTTAATTAAATGAATTGTACCATTTAGAAAGGATTATGAATTTTCAGAATTTGCAGGGATACAAAGGCATAATCCTTTCAGAATGTTCAAAGTTTTATTAATCCTTTCTGCATTTGCAGGGATACAAAGGCATAATTTGAACATTAAAACTTTAAACAAGCTTAACTTTTGATAGGAAGGTCCGTTTGGGGCGATCGAGCACAATCCGGAAAGCTGGCGACGAGATCTACGCATACTATTGGGGTGAAACCCCGTAACGACCATTTTCGGACCCAAAAAACGCTCTCTGGACCTCCAAAATCCACTTTGAAAGTTTGCAAACCTAAAAACCACTCTAAACTACTAAAAATGTTTTTAAAATCATAAATTAATCATTAAAAAGAGAAATGCAGTAAATCAAGTGAATTTAGTCTTTCTTCTCCGTCTCAATAAAATATCAATCTCGTGTGATTCCTTTCTAACGCAATCCAGAAAGTGCTGCCTTGATCATGAGACTCGATATGATTGTTTAATATATAATATGAAAATAATATATATACAGAGGACGACATCCGGGACGCATATCAAATGGTTGTTTAAATTAATTAAAAATTTATACTTAATTATTCATTTTTTAATTAAATTAATTAATTAAATTTATATTTAATTAAATAAATTAATTAAAAGGAAAATAAATTTAATTTTCTAAAAAAATACTAAATTACATATAAAATTTTGTTTAATTATTCCTGATTTTTTTATATTTTTTCAATATTTTTAGAATATATTATTTATTTTTCTAATTAATTAACTAATTAATAAACTAATAAAAGGAAAAAAATTAATTTCCCCAAAAAATACTAAATTACATATAAAATTTAGTTTAATTATTCCTGATTTTTTCCATATTTTTTCAATATTTTTACAATATATTATCTATTTTTCTAATTATTTAACTAATTAATAAATTAAATAAATAAATAAATAAATAATATATAAAAAAATTAAAAAGCTAAGATCGGAATATCGGATTCCGATCTTAGCTAAGATCGGAATCCAGGAATCCGATCTTGCATTCGGAATCTGGGATTCCGATCTCGTGATACTATTTACAAAAATATTATTATGTTGATATTATTTTTAATATATTATAATAATTTAGTATTATTTTTTAAAATTTCGGTCCGACCCGATAAGTCGAGAACATACTTCTTTAAAGGCAGCTTTATAAGCAACAGGCCGACAGCTCAGATTTGATGGGCCGGTTGCAAAACTATCAAAATACATCTGTTGATCTGTATTTTGCAATTTTCTGATCCCAATTTCTCAGTCACTCACAGCCTCACAGTCACAGGTTAATTATTAAAATTGATGCTTTCAAATACAAAAATTTTCAGTGAAAGAGTAGGAGCTATTAGTGTAATGGAATAAATAATTTGTATTTTTTAATTGTAGATATAATCCTCAAATAATTTCTTATATATATATATATTTAATATAATAATATATATGAATTGAATTTGAGCGCTTGTTTTGGTTGGGCCCAAATTTTCGTTGACCCAATATCCACAGTATTCCTAGGTTGGGTTTTTGATATGTAGTACGTAGTGGGTACTAGGTACCATGCATCAAACGGATATCAGAGAAAAATAGTTGTATGAAATAAATTATAAATGTATCAGGAGCATGCCAGACAATAGGGCAAGAAGCCCACCATGCGGAGATGTGTTTTGTCTTTTTTTGCTCCAGAAGGAGAATTTACAAAAGACGACCTTTATTAGCCTAAGCATACCAAAATTTGATTACCGAAATCAGGCAACCATCTCTCTCTTTTCTTTTTTATTTGTTTCTTTCGTTTTCATAATACAGTCTAGATGGATAGACCGCACTCCACCGTCCAAAACTCCTTTTTTTTCCCTTTTTCTGAGAAAAAAATATATAATTTAAATTCTACTTGTCGGAAATTCAAGTTTGTTGTTATAGTAGTAACAAAACAGACTGAAATTAGAGAGAATATGATATATTGATTAAGGATAATTAATTGGTAGTTGATTTTTGACAATGCAGCAGGGTTAAGAAAGTAAGACCAAGTCCATGAGTTCTCCATCAAACAATTAAAGATTTTTGTACTTAATAGATCAATGAGAAATGTAATTTTTGTACGTAATAGTTTGAAAATGATGACAGGGGTCTGATTTATGCCGTATCTGTGTAGACAGTTTATAATTCATAAAATACAGCTTGTCTACTATTGTTTTGAAGTTGGTTTTCACATAGGCCCTGATCACTATGGACAGGACTTGGGATTTCAATTCATTTCATTGGATTGGAGATGATTTCAAATTGACGGGAATTGAAATCCTATGATCAAAACTATTAATGGATGAATTGACGGGAATTGAAATCTTATGATAAAAAACCATATGATTATAAGAAAGGAAATGATTTGTCTTCTATAAAGTGACCATTTTGTCCTCATTATTTAAAAAGGCTGTTACGGCTAATATGCCCCCTTGTTTCTACGGCTAATTAATAAACAAGCATTTGTAAATATAAGGCCCTCGTTATCATTCTACGGCTTTTTTGTAGAGCATGATCCGTAGCTAGTGCGCAATAGATACAATGTATATAGTGTTATCATAGGATTTGAATATAATCCTATGATATATAAGGCAGTAATAGTGCGCAATAGATATGAAAAAGCAATGTAGAATCTGTGTTACAATAGAAGAGCACTGATAACACAGTAATAGTGCGCAATAGATATGAATTAATTGAAGATTAAGGCATGCATAGTCTGACAATAGAAAGAAACGAACAAATCCAATGTAGAATCTGTATTACATTCCATCAATCATTATTCCAAAGCAAAAGAAATTAGAAATTCTATACCAATCACCATATGTCTAAAGAACAATATCTAAGAATATTGTGTACTATTTCTATTTGATATTGTTCATATAGAAAAAGCAATGTAGAATCTGTGCCAAAACCACAAACATACAAGGTATTGACTCATAGCCAAAATCACAAACAAAGTAATAAATTTTTTATCCAACAAGATCATCTCAGTAGTAGAATCTGTGCCGAGAATTTGAGAGCATCCTTTAGATTGTTTGAGTCCTGACAATTAAGATATAATAAAATAAGAAAGTAGTAACTACAAGCTATAGATTTGCATCAGATAGTGATTAATGAGGTGGGTATTCATTCTTTTAGCTACAACTGTTGGTGATAATGCATACCACTTTGATTTTGGCTTAATTGTAAACTTTTCTTCCAACTTTTCTGGACTTAATTGCACATAATCTCCTCAAGCCTCAATCAACATATTAAGCTAGCACCTGGTCGCTGCCAGTGGACCAGAAAGCATCCTACTAGTAAAACCAGTTTGGTACAGCACCTGTATTCTGTTGTTGCTGTACAGATAACCACAGTGTTACCAAAGTGAGGTTATCACCTGGTGGCGTTTCTCCCACCACAACCATAGCACTGTCTAAATTCAAAAGAAAAGGAAGTGAGATGCATACCTTCTTCACCATCAGAATCCATTTCGCTGCAACCACCGACCCTTGAGCTCATCAGGACAACCAAAAAAACTGCCAGCCTTTTTGTTATCAAACATGAGGAGATCAACAACACCAAGCATGTTATCATCAGAAAGTTCCAATTTTTGCACTTCAGCATAAATTTCCTCAGGTGTATAGACCCTAGTATTTGACTTGAGGAAATACTCATTTGCAACAGCAAGTTGCCGACCAATCTCAGATAGAGAGTCACGAACAATCATCAAGCCTTCATCATATTGGCGTTGAATAGTTGCACTTCTCGACTCAACTTCATCAAACTTTCTCTTGACACCCAATTTGGAAGACCTTTTTGTGGGCTTGGAGGAGGATGAAGCTCCATTGGCAACTCCATTTTGAGTGTCACCGGTAAGATTGTCAAAATTATCAAGAATGACAATATTCTCCTCTTGAAGTCGGTCAACATCATTGATTGTCAGTGCCTCCGCTTCCCACTGTTGGAGCCTTTCCTTGCAAGTTTTAGCCGTGCTACCACTTGCTCGGTTTTTCTCAAAAATGTCACATAGAAGTGAGAAATTGCATATCTCTTTGTCTCTGATGCGCCTCATTTTAGGGTTGGCCTAAACAAATGAAGTAGTTACTGTTAGCATCTCAGTCCCTACAAAATTTATATTTTGGCCTAAACAAATGAAGTAGTTACAAGTACCTCAACAGTGTTAATCTTATCATTTGGCTCTTCTTGGACATATTATTTCCTGTAGCCTTATATCATACGTAGCCAAGTAGAAATGGTTTAACATGGTTATACAAATCCCTGTGCACAATATTTTCAAATGAAATCTCTGACAAGTTTGGAATTGTCGTATAGGGCCTCTTTGACATAATGATCAAATATAACTATTTCTGGACTTCATCGTTTACAAATCTATGAACTTCAATACCCAATTGCAACCTTTACACTAATGAATAGGTAAGACAATCAATATCCAGGTGGGACTTCATCCACATTGGTTAGCTTAATTGGTCAAAATTCATATAAGCGTTGTACAAGGGACATCTATTACTTTCTTCAGGTAAGTCAATTCATAGTTCTTTTCAGAAGTTACCTACAAGAGGGAGAAGGTACCAGTTACCCAGAATGTTAGGTAATCATTGACAAAAACATTGCAAACCCCCACTCCCCACTCAGGTTCTGATAGGTTCTGAAATGTTTATGTTTGGTGCAAAACAATTGATTATCAATCATTATTCTGACCTATTATCTATTTTTTACAGTCTACAGTATGCATTAAGCAGCTGGCTTATTCAATGCTGGAATTGGCAATAATATCGTTATTTCCTGAATTACGGCAACTAATTAGCGAAATTCATGAGAAGGCGTATGATAGCTGATTGTTTCAATTTCATCAAGAGAGAATGTAAAAGGCTTGTAAAAATGAAGATGCATTTTCTCATAGTGATTTTATCATCTTTATACCTCAACAGTATACAATAAAGTACATGTAACCAGATGCAAATAAATTATACAGTACCTTGATTAAGTCATCCCATACTGCGGGGCCGGCTTGAACCTTTTTGGTTGACTCACTCCACGTCAGACCACTCTTCTTGAGGGCGTCTAATGTCAGATTCATGATGTCTTTCAAAGTCTTCAAGCGGTTTTGAATTTTCTCCTTATTGATCTTCAGATTGAATTTGGTGTTAATTTCCTCCATTGCCTTCCTGTATGCACTTGCTTGAAACCCACTATCACCCTTCAAACCCTTCAACTGTTGTTCTCGAAGAACTTCAAGAAGAAATGTATCCATTGGCTTTGTCCATGCAAGGTAACAACCATCCATTGCTTTTTCATCATGTTGAACTTCAATGCTTGCATGTTCTCCTAGCATACCATCTAGTTCCATAATTCTCTGTTGACATAACAAATTTCAAAGTAATATACATTTAAGCATTTATTACTTGCATACTAAATTATCAACAAAGACACACACAAGCAAGACAACTGGGCATTAATATGCAAAGATACTGAAACTATATTAAAGATCATATCCAATCTTATAGTAATACTGAATAGTAAAAGATTCAGATTGTAATACAAAAGAAATGAAAAATAAAAGCAAGACATCTCTTGACTATGACTCGCATCTATGAAGCATTCAGATTGTAATGATGCCACATCTTCAAAGCAATATCATCCCTAATCTGTTCACCTAGCCTATAATTATCATTCCTAGAACTAGAACTTGACAGTGTGTTACTCTCAATTTCACTATGCATAATTTCCTCATCCACTTCAGCAATCAACTCTTCATCTGGGTCAACTCCCATTAGATAATTGTGGATAATGCAACATGCTAAGAACACATCCGATACTGTTTCCTCGTCATAATATGGTTCACTGCCACTAGCTATGATTGGGAACTTTTTTTTAAGTACACCGATTGATCGTTCTACTGCATTTCTTAGGGATGAATGACGGAGATTAAAGAGCTCTCTTTCATTTTCAGGAGGGTGGATTGAGTACTCCTTGAGGTGGTATCTAACACCACGGTACGGGGTGATGAAAGATGGCGTCAATGCGTAACCAGCGTCAGCTAGATAATACCTACCTATACAATTAAGAAAAAATCACAAGATATACATTTCAGTTCAACTGACTGTTTAGCAAATATTATAGCAGCAAATCCATTATTAAGATCTTGGTTTTCAAATGATAAATTCCTCAAACGTGTTTATTAGGTATCTCAAAAGCAAACTAATTCTAAATTCAATTATATTCTATACCTCGTGGTATCAACAATCTATCTTCTCGACTAAGAGCATCTTGAAGAACCTTTGAGTCATGCGCTGATCCTTCCCAGCCAACTAAGACGTACGTAAATTTGAGGTCAAACGTGCATGCAACTAAATTGCTATGTGTAGGAAACTGTTTTCGACTTCGGTATCTCTTTACTTCATCTCTTGGAACTTTTACACGGATATGGGTTCCGTCTATGGCACCAACACATTTCTACAAATTGAAACAATGTACCAGTAAGCAACTTCTATGAAACAGATCCTAGTGACAGATTTAATTATAGAACAACACTCATCACAGTGTACCAGTAAGCAAAAAAAGAGGTACACTGACCTGGCCTAGTACTAACACATAGAGAACAACACAAGTAAGCCGAAATTTAATTTTGAGGTAGAGAGAATTAAAAATACCAGACCTCAAAATAGGGATAAAATTTTCCTTATCTTAGTCGAATCTCATTAGGGATCGGGCCATCTTCTTTTGGTTGCACAAGGAATCTATCTTCAAGTGAAATCACCGCTCTCAATACCTTACGGAAGTGGTTGCTAACAGTTGCCAAAGATCGTCTGAAATAGAACCTAATGAGGCGGTTCCTCACGTTGTGAGATAGAACATGCAAAAATTTTGCAACTTGTTCTTCAACACAACTGTATTTGTTGTCTGCAAGTCAGCCGGTTTCTCGAAGAATAAAACAGAACCTTTCAAAGGCAGCTGTCCCCATGCGTATGATATTACGCGACTCCTCATTATCCCTTAGATGTTTCATCAACTCATCACGCACCCTTTCTCGCTCAATTCTTGCCTTAGACCGTAGTTCTAAGATTTCATTATCACGCCTCTTAATTTGAATCAAAATAAGCAAATACGCGACATACGAAGTTAAGGCAGAAAACACAATTGATCGATACTGTTGTAAAGCATCCATCTCTACCTAAAAGCAAATGAAATCACAAAAAATCATACACTTGTTTATTCATGTACCTATCACTAACAAAAGTTGCAAACTGAATAACCAGTATCACTATAAAGGTCAAGTAAAAAATGCTGCCAGTGATACTGGAGAAAGACCAAACTTTAGTATTGAAAAGAAAATTACATAGGTTATCATATATCAGAAATAAGAGCAATTCTCTTTTAAGTAAAAAAAATGTTGTCAGGTATATGTCACTTTCAATATTTTAAAAACAATATCAAGAAAAAAAAAACTTCAAAACAAATATACAGAAGTGAAAATATACATAAGAGTATAAAACGAAAACAAACATATTACAAGGGAGATCTGACTTAGTTACGATACTTAATTAGTTACCATCATAATTAATGCTAACAAATTAAGAACCTTAAACTAGCTAAAGGAAGAAGCACCAGCAGAAAATTCAAAGATAGAAGCAAAATTCAACACAAAATTCAAAGCTATAAGAAGCAACAACGAGAGAGAAAGAGAGCGCGCGAGAGAGAGGGGTTTACCTTCAGCTTGAGTAGCTTGACGGCAGGATGGCGGAGAGAAGAAGCGGCGGTGGCGGAGAGAAGAAGCGGCGGTGGCGGAGAGAAGAAGTGGCGGTGGCGAGATCTGATCGGAGAAGAGGCGCGCGTAGAGGTGTTGGATCGGAGAAGAAAGTATTGGATTGGAGAAGAATATTTAGATCTAATCGAAGAAGTTCAAAATTTATCAGATAAGAGAGAGATTCGGAGGATATTATCGTCTTTTTACAATCAACGCATATATCAGGGCTATAATCTCACTTGTGGGTCCGGTTGGTGGGTCCAGAGGCGATCGAAGGACCTTCCGAAATCCGATCAAATTTTGACGAAAATCATAGGATTTCGGAAGGCTCAATATTCCGACAGAATCAGATACAATCAATTGAAATCCGATATTTTACTTTATAATGATCAGGGAATTTCAAAATCATAGGAAATCCGAATCCAATTCCTATGGAAAAAGTCGATAGTGATCAGGGCCATATTGTTGGTGATAATGGCATACCTCAAAAATTAGAAGATATTGTCATATTCAGTCCGCAGTTGCCTAATTCTTTTAGAAGTCTTTTGATATAGCTTGTTGCAGACTTGCAGTAGGTGTGTATGGATTGCAATGAATGCATTATGTCTTCAAGCAACAAAATAGGATCAGCGACAAAACCTAACGGTAATTTGTTGCTTCAGTGCAAACTGCACGGCTGGTCTGAACTTTAGAGGGAGAATTAAAAAATACATTCTTATTAATTAACACAACATCTGGAAGGACAATTAGAACGAACTTGAATTTCTAAATATATTCGGCATTACTTATATATAATATATTTAATTAGTATAATTTTAATTTAATTTGATCATCTATCAAATGTTGATAATTAAGATTTTAAGTACAGGAATTGATTTATACACGATATATAATTAGTTTTAAATGACATCAATTTCCAAACACAATGCAACTATGCAAGTGATGTAGAAACTAATTTCTATGTCATATATATCACATTTTTTTTCTGGCGATTTTAACAAAAAGGGCTTAAATTTCATTCTCAATATCCAGCCCAATCTATCTATTCGGCGTCAAACACGTGTCTTCTATTAAAAGAAATTATAAATGACCAACCAAACCTTTTGCTTTTAATCTTAATAGAACAAAATATAATTTGTTCATTTTCACTAAAAAAATGAATGCATGATATCTGATTTAGGACAATCTTTCAACATTGTTTGTTAATTTTTCTTCTCTAATCATCATCTTTCTCTTTTAACATAGCGCGCGTCATTGTCGCCATTGCATAATTAGATAAAATCTTTCTATATTATTTTGTAAATGAAATTCATAAATTATGATCTGTCAAAATTAATTGGCTTTTCTGTTAGCTTGTCCCAATCGCCTGAGAAGCATCAATGCATCAACCAACGTTGAAACAAAGAAAAATATTTGCAAAATTTTCAAATGTTTTGATAGGTGCATGGCCGAAATTCGTATGAGCACTTGAAATGAAAATACTCAGATAGCAACATGACCTTCATGGTGTTACTTTACTTCCCATCACGCAATTATTATTATTTTAAAAGGACAAATTTGGCTTTCATCCCTACAAAATCTCAAAATAGTATAAAGTGAAATAACAAATACACCACCTAACCTTATGCTTCTCCAACTGTATTTTACTTGGAGAAAAACAAAGTAGCTTTTGTCTGCTGTATTTATCCACAGTCAAAGAATTAGTTAGGAGTTGTTCACGCACATTTTGGATTAAAAAATGGTGTGCTAGTGGCATGTACTTTCATGTGTTCCACAAATTTAAGCATGAGGTATCTTCTATACAAAAAGGTATATATACGTGGATCGCCGTTTTGCAGAGGAAACGACATAGAAGTGTATCGAAGAAAAAAACATATAATTATTCTCAATAAATGTTGAAACTTGAATGATAAATTCAAGCCATCAGTTGCGATTGAATTTTCAAAATACAACAAATTGGTAAGGTTTAAGGTTTTAGACTTCAGAAATAATGTCAATAAAATTAATACAAATTTGCTGTAGATGAAACGCTTAAAGTAGGCCATATAAATTCTTTGTTTTTTTTGGGCATTAATATATACATTTTTTTTTTTGGGACCATATGGTCCGATTGCATTCTGGAAGGCAAACACCTTCAGCCAGTTTGATCGGTTGTCAATAATGTTAACAGAATAATAAAGTGATTAATGCGTGAATAAAAAAGTCAAATCACTAATATTGAAGAACTCTATATGAATAAAAAAAAAACAAAGCAAACAAAGTGCATGATAATGCACTCGAAATGACTAAATAATGGCAACATAATATAACAAAGCGCACAAAGTTCGTACTAAGACACTCGAAATGACTAATAAGTCAACAAGCTAATAATTAAAAACTTAAAAGTGAAAAAAAAATCAAATCTAAAGCAGTCGGAGTTTAAACCAAACAATAAAACACATAAACTGATACTGAAGCGTTAAAATCAAATATAAAAAGTACACAGACGGTTAAACTGAATAATTAAGCACATGTACACAGTTAAGTTCAATAATAAAAGAACTCAAAAAAAGTTTAATAATAAGGGTCATGTATTCTTAAATTAGGTAGTAAAATATAAGCTAAGTATTTAAGATAAATTATTTATGAAGGACGTAGACCAATACATAGCTAAATATTCTTAAATTAAATATTTTGGTATTTAGTTTATATGAATTATTTTACTCTAAATATCTCTGTTCGATCGAGTTCGTAAAAAATTGTGGGAGCATCGTCAATTTTGAGTTTAAATGTTTTATTATTCACTTTGCCGCTTGGTAGAAATCACCTGGAAATGTTTTATTCTTGTTATTAAAAATATTGAATAGTCAAAGGAAATTGCTGCTCGACAAAATACTGGCATATCAAATAATTATAATTATAATTATAATACAAATAATGATATCAATACTGGTATCATGCTAATGTTCTTTTTTTTTTAAAGCATAAATTCGGAGGAATAGATTCTTCAATTGGGTCGTCTGACGTGGCTATTATATATTATCTCCGTTTGGATGGTTTTTTTCCGGAATAAGGAATAAGGAATAACCACTTTTTACTAATAAATTTATTTCTAAACATCCAAACTCTTCACAAAAGTTACACACTTCCCAATAAATTTACCCCTTCCCAATAAATTTCTTCCATTTTTCCTTCTTCCTATCTTATTCTCAACGCATCCAAACGGAGCTATAAATCGTCTTCTATAATTTCAAGCATAGTAGTAACGTTTGATTGCAAATTGAAAATGGGAAAAAAAAACACATATTTCTTCATATATAACTGATTTACAGACTATTTTGTTCTATCCACAATTTTCTGTTTGAAGAAAGATTAACACGCACCAAATACAACAACCGCAAGTTTAGTTAACATTCTTTAATTTTGTACTTTTCGAGTTAAAAACTTGAAAGGGACAGTATGTGTCGGTTGTATTTTAGTAGTCCAAGTGGCATGTGGGTACAGGCGTTGTATAGTATAGAAATACGTATCGAACCAAACACCAATTACTCACATGGCTATGCCAATTTTAATATGATCATGCATGTTGTTAGGAGATTAATCAAGCCTAAATTTGATACTCCTTACTCCCACCTATTGGTTGAAATTTATATCCATATTTATTTAAAAAAAATTCACGCCACAATATGATTAAGTTTTTTTAAAGATGTTGACTTTGATTATAATTAATCATTCATCAGTGCCACTTGGAAAAGGAAAAAAAAAAAGAACTACATATTAATATTTTAGGTATATATGGTTGTATTTTTATAATCGACGTGCCGTTTTATTTATTTATTGATAAAAATATGCCAGTATTTTATAAATCAATGCAAAAATTGTACTTTTTTTTTATGTATTATGGGTTCTATATTTCTATGTTTTGGTCTGCGTACGAAGATTTCTATATTTCTTGCCAAAGACCGAGACTCGTAAAGTCATTTACACTTTGCTTCTTTGCTGTAAACAGCAACAGACAGCAGGGAGTTGTCGTGTTTGAGAAAATTACCAAAGTGCCATTAAATTATGTCCAATGGCTGATGTCATTTGCCGTAAACGGTCAAACCCCTGTATTTTATATGTACATTCAATTTTGTTAAAGCAGACTAAAGCACCCAAATTTCATTATGGCTTGTTAACCACCTTGATTTAACGTAAACCATAATTAAAAGAGTTGTTGGACAAATTTGTAATTTTTGTTAAGTTCGTTTGTGTTATCAAGTGATCATTGACCGATGATTTACGATGAATAGTGTAATGAAGTCGTTTTTAAATTTGCACTGGTAATATTTTGGGTAGTTTTGGCATATTATTTAACTCGTAAATTTAATTTATGTCTGACTATCGCTAATACTAAAAAGGAAGTATAACACTTGCGATTTAAGCCTTAATAATTTAAATATGCATTCTTAGGGGTGTCAAATCAAAGAGAAACACTCTAGATATTAACTTAAAGAGTTATATTATATATGTTGACAGTAGACCTTATGATAGTGATTACAATCAGCTCAACGCTTTTCAAATATTGAAAAGGATACAAATTTTCAAATGCATTTCTTTAAGATTTACTCTATATTATATTTCAAATTTGATGCGGCAGAAATTTAATTACTTGTCCATTTAAGCACTTCAAAAAAATTAGTTATATTAGTGTTTCATTGGTACCAAAATTCTCAACTTAAATCAAAATTAGCTATTAACAGCTATTCTTTCGGTTTTTAGAAAGAGTAAGTATCAATAAATTTTTGCCTTATGTCTGGTCATTACTGGACGAAAATTCCCGACATTAACTCCTAATTAAAATTTCCTAAGTATGAATTATATAATCAGCATATATTGGACCGACAAAGAAAGACTAACTTCCTATCCTTATCATGAGATAATGATCTCATACTTTTTGGCTCATTCCTTCATCTGACTTGACTACCTAACTAAATGCCAATATAATATATTTGCCCATTTCCATAGCACATTAGTCGCCTAGTCGGCACATTATTTTCATAATCATGTAGGCCAACAAAAGAGATGCATTAAGTTTATTATTTATCGGAACCACTCTTCAAAGTGTTTTGAGCACATAAAATACTATATATGTATGTTTTTTAGTATAGAAATGTAAGTTAAGCTTGTTTTATTGTTGTTATTATTCCGGTTAGTGCCGTGGTTGTGGTTTAACATTATATCATGATAGATTGTATAAAGAAGAACATAATCACTTGGAGCTTCTTATTCAATTATTTCCTGGACCGTAAGCAGAGCTAATGTCGTATTCATAGCTTTTTGGTCAAGGTGTGTTAATATTTAATTTAGAGACGAATGTATGTCTAATTGTATGAATATTGGTATGAATCAATATGAAAAATTATTGACAATGGCAGAAACAGGGAAGTGCATAAAAAGAAATTATAAAAAATCCGGCGGTCTCTGATGGTATATAACGGTGTCTTAAGGTTGGAATTTGGAAGGCATCGTCATCATGAGCAAGTAGAAATCTTCTCATATAATTAAAAAAAAAGTTAAAGTTAAAATTTTCAACTTCAAATATTTTTCTTTTAATAAACTTGACAGAGACTCTAATTTCAAATATTTGTTAAAAAAATTTCAACCCAGTATTGAATTAGTGTTTCTTAGTTGGAAAACACTGGTTTTAATCATTAGACTAGAAATTGGTTCTTAAGTTTTCTTAAAATGTTAGGCTCTTCTATTTCTTGTTTGCTATGTTGCAAAGGCATCATGATAGGTTGCGTGATCCATAATATATACGAGAGTCAGGGTTGTACACGTTGGAATTGTGACCACCTATTTTAGATCAATCTAAGGTGTGATTCGTACTAGCTATCTAGTTTGTCTAAAAAAAAAAAGATGCGATTCTTAGTTAACCCGGCTAACTTATTATGGATTTGTAATTTCTCAATAAATGTGAAGTACTTAATTATGTACTTTGGCATATTGGAGATAAAGATACCATTTAGTAGAATGTTTCAATTGATTACATTGTATGTATCTTCTTAAAGGGAAAGAGAGGCACGTACAGCCCTTTTTTTATATTATTATCCCTACTACTTATAAAAATACCCATAAAAAATTGAAACAATTTTTACTAGTCCCTACTATTTATACAAACACTCATAAAAAGATCGGAACAATTTCACTAGAGGGGTGAAAATAATTGTTATATCAACCATGAACTATTAATTTGTTTAAATGTTGATTTTAGATAAAAGATCAGACCCTTTAATAGAAAAAAAAAGTCAAGTGGTGTTTAAACAATTTATTTTTTGGAAAGATATCCACCTATATCGGTGGGAGATTCAATCAGATATTTTTATTGTCTAACATTATTTTATTTCTTCATATTGGAACATCTCTTGCTAGTATTTATAAATAAATCAAGCGACTTTTAAATTCCACACATCTCGTAGACGAGAAATTATCAATGAATAAACTATATATCACATTACAAATGCCATAATTCAAAATTGTAGATTAATTTTAACGGTTCTCCTAATTGTCAAAATAATTCATTGTTAATTAATTCGCCAACTCTTTACAAATTCGAAGCTACAAATGATAGAAGCTAGAACTTTGAGTTGAAAAATCATTTTCCTATCTTTAACACCTAGAAGTGCTAGATAAGATATTAGAAATTGTGAGCATGGAGATTTGTCTGATAAGGAATGAGATTCTGCCTCACACATTGAATGGTTTGTAAAGTAAAGTTTCCACCAGACTGTGTATCTAAAATTGGGACCCACTTCCCCCAAAAAGAAATAATGACCCATCTTGACCCGGTTGTCATACGAGAAATCTGAGCCCCTGTTTTTCCTATGACCCATTGAACAGTTGTAACAGCTACACAAATTGCATAAATTTTGGGGTTTGATGTAACTCGGTCATTGGCTGACAATTTTAATGTTTGGTTGCAAAATTAATTGACAATGTACTTTTGAAATTGCTAAAAACAGTGTACTCTAGCTAACAATCTATAAATGAAATTTAATCTAAAGCAAACACAACTTTTCCAATCTTTTTATATAAATTAAATTGCACACTTGACTCCTTCAGGAGTAAAATTATTTTGACCTTAAGCGTATAATGATAAACTTTAAATGTTGTCAAAATTTTGCTCTTGTGCCAAATTGAAAATCGTCAAATTAAATATTTATGCTTTCAATTTTTT
Source organism: Rhynchospora pubera (assembly GCA_028095005.1). Taxonomy (NCBI): domain Eukaryota; kingdom Viridiplantae; phylum Streptophyta; class Magnoliopsida; order Poales; family Cyperaceae; genus Rhynchospora; species Rhynchospora pubera. The sequence continues at coordinate 77,695,803 of CM051459.1, forward strand.
TTAAAACTCACCTTGTATATGATCAAAGACATTGATTGTATACTTAGAATTTATTTTGGGTGCTAGTTTTCTTTTTATCAAATTTCACATATTTTTTTAATCAAATGGAAGTTAATTTAAAATTTTACAAATGTAGAATGTATACACATGTATAGAAACTATATAAATCAGTGGGAATCCTATGAAGCTTATCCTTATTATACTCCCTATCCATCTAACCAGTCCCACAAACTCCGCAACATTTCCTTTTTGTCACAAACAATACCAAATGTTATCTACAAGTATAGAGCCACAGAAGATCCGTCTCCATCTAGTGTCGACGCAAGATAAAAGAGAACATTCGCACCAGCACCTTTCCTTTTTCTCCTTTTTTACGCTTTGGTAGATAGACTAATTTGGCATTGTAATTCTGTACCCAACTCTTTTATTTTTTTTATTATTTTCCTCTCACTTTTCACCTTTTCGCTGAATTTCGTGTAATTTTGGGTAATATATAGAGACATTGATCATTGGGAATGGGAGTAAACTGTAAAGTGAAACCGTGTTTTCATCAAACAAAAATAATTGAGTGGAGAAATACAAAGCGTGCTGAAATTAAATCCACTCCAGTTCTAAGACTTACACGTCAGCATAGTATCGCTCTCTGCGGAGTACCGACAGTCTGCTCCCTGTCCATATCGCAACGGATATCTCCATTTTTTTGGAACTGGAGATAACGGGGACCTATTTCTGTAGGAAAGAGTGCATCGTGTGCCAAAGAACAGAAGACTTTCATGGTCAATCTCTCGGAAGTACCAACTCTATTTTATTTTTGTTTTCAGGACACTAACCTAGTAATTAGTATTCTGCCTAGGATGATATATTATTTTTTTGGATGAAGTCTCTCCATAATACTATATAATTTGAAGAAAATTTGTGTGAACTTTTATTAATTTCGAAAAAAATAATTCTTTTATGTTAACTGAGGACAATTTGAGCTAAATATTAACTGGTATAAACTTTAAATTTTAAGTAACATCTTTTCTCTTTGCGTAATTATATTAAAAAAACACATTTTTATTGTCAAACTAAAAACATTGCTTGTGTGTAGTAAAAAAAAAACTTTATTTTCTGGTTCCATATTAATTATCATTTGTCTGAAAATTATATTAATTTTTTTTATTCAGCGAACACAAGATATACTAGAAGTGGTCAAGAAACGAAAAGATAATAAATGAGCTAACAGGTAAAATAATAGACTAATCTCTTTAATTAGCAACTCTAACATGCTACACACAGAGCAATCCATTTTTTTAACATTAAAACATCAGTTGGTCGAGAGAAGAAGACAGAACTAAAACAAAACTTTACAGAGGGTGTAACCGTAAAAATTGCCTTCTGACTACTCTCGTTGATCTGCCGTCTGTATATTTATTATTTCAATCATCGCTTGTTCTCTAGTTGCTTTCTCGCTAGAGCCTCCTTCCTCTCTCTCTCTCTCTCTCATCTCTCTTTACACAAACCAAAGATCCAGCTTTGCTATCGTACAATCTCATCTCCCAATTCAATTCGGAGGAGTTGCGCAAATCTCTTAAATTCTCGCATTCCTGCCCCAATTCCATCGAATTCTCAATTCAGATCTCCAATTCATGCTATAAAATCTACCCAAGATGATGAATAATCTACCCAAGTCGACCATGTCGCCAGTGAAGGAGTCGTCGCCTAAGAAGCAAGTGGAGGTGGAGGAGAAATGGGAGGTCCGACCTTGTGGCATGCTTGTGCAGAAGAGAGATCCGGATTCGGGTCTTGGGTCGCCGGCCCGTGTACCCACAATTCGAGTCAAGGTCAAGTATGCTGGGGTGTACCATGAGGTCTACATCAGCTCTCAAGCTACTTTTGGTGAGAAATTTTGGATTATAACTTCGATTAAGTTGCAGCATTGTTAATTTTTTAACTTCTAGTCAATTGGAGTTGGGACCAAATCAATTTTTGTTGGTGTTTCTGATATCGTGGTAATTCTCACTTTGATTGGGTGAACTGATTTCAGTATTCCACAGTTTATCTCATGAATTTTATAGATAAAGAAGCTTTTGGGTTGAGAAAATAAGTAATAGAGTATGCAAATCAGCTTGATTTACGATTACTGTAGCAAAATAAGAACTTTTTGTGATATCCATTAGTTACTCTGAGAAATATTATGAAATATCTTTTGTGGCACATTTCTGATTTTGTTTGATTTTTTTTTTCCCAATGGTATCTTGAATAATAGGATAGCCAATTCTGTTAATATGTTTCCCAAAGTTAATTGGTCAAAAAAAAAATAATATATATATATATATATATTTGTTGGCTTTCAATTTAAATTCTTCATCAATTCTTACCGACACTGTAGAAAAATGGTCCTATTATTTTTTTTATAAGAACTCACTCTACGTTTCTCTGATTTGGAAACAAATTGCTAATTTAATAGATGCCACCTTGGCTTTCTATTTTAAATACCTTTTCAAATCCACGATCATATTTCTTAATATTTTCAAATCTTATGTTTTGTGAACCCAGTTGTCCAATGTACTGTGATCCTAATGTATCATTTCCTTGTTTCTCTCCATATTATGAGAGGCAAAAAATGGAAGAAACAGGAAAAGACAATATTGAGGGAGCAAATCATTGCATATCTATTTGCTGCATATCCTATTTTCTAGTTTCTGGAAAGGAAAATTGAATTTCTAATTCAGTGAAAGAAACAGATAAATAAATATGTTTCAGTTTTTGAATTAAACACTACTGCATTCCTAAAGTTACAGATAAATTTATTTCAAGTAGAAATGAAGAAACAGGTGGGTAAATCCTGAATAAAAATAGGATCACATCAATACATCACTATCATCATTAATTGCATATTTTTTTTACAGAGGGCTGATAGAGACCATTAAACAAAAACATCAATATAGTATCACCAGAATTCTAAAAAAGGTTTGATGGAGCATACTAACCAATAAAGTTATGCTTAGATAGAAATACACATTAACTCAAAAGAATTGTATGACGATGGCCTGTCGTGGTGTTTTCTTTGGTGACCAAAACTTGTTCCCTTCTTTCTTATAGCATTTACAAAAATATCTTGCAGGGGAAGTGAAGAAATTAGTGTCAGCAAAAACAGGCCTCCACCCAGATGACCAAAAAATTTTGTTTAAAGACAGAGAGAGAGACTCAAAAGCCTTCCTCGACACAGCTGGCGTAAAAGATAGGTCGAAGCTCACACTCCTTGACGACCCTGAGGCACGGGCCCGCCGCCTCCTTGAGTTACGACGAACTGAGAAAGCTGACAAAGCCTCCAAGTCCATTTCTCGTGTCAGCCTTGAGGTTGATCGGCTTGCAACCAAGGTGGGTTGCTTTTCTACTTTGGCTTGTGCATTTTTTTTTTACAAAGAAAGAAGAAAATCCTGCATCATCAATGCTCACTTTTAGACTTTGTCTGTATTTGTCCTCCCATAGATTAGACTTCCAACCTCACCTTTGCTTGGACCAATGGTAGACCTACCAGCAAAAACTTTGTTCGTTAGTTTGGAAGCATACAATATTATTCTGTATATCTCAAATCTCAGAATGATTTTTCATATTTGCAATTGCATTTTCAGTGATCAGTTTACTTTGTGTTGACCATGAGGTTGACCAACTCATTGTCGGGTTTGCTGTAGAAAAGGAAGTTAGAATGTACGATGATAAAAGGCCTGTTTTTCTTTGTTGGCTATTGTACACCCTTTTTTGTCTTACTGTATTTGCATTAGTGGCAATTTATATTACTGTCATTAACTTGTCATTTGATATAATCGCTGGTTAGTCAACCCAAAAAAAAGGCCCTATTTCTTGGGTGGAGAAAAACTAGCTTCCACTCTGCTCATCCAAACTGGGAACTACTGGATTTTTGTGAGTTCATTTTGTGCTTGGTCCCTTGGAATGTAGATGGATCATAGTAGGAGTGTACATTTCCCACAGTTTTTATCTATTTTTGGTGTTGTCTGTAAATTCAGTGAATTGGACACCAGTAATTACATTGCATGGAGTATATGTAATTTGGGGAAAAAAATTTGAGGTAAGAAATGTGATCTTGTGTAGGTGAGTGCTCTGGAGACAATAGTGAACAAGGGACAAAAGGTGGTTGAATCTGATGTGATTCGTCTTACTGAATTATTGATGAATGAATTGCTCAAATTAGATGCAATTGTCGCAGAAGGAGATATCAAGGAGAAAAGAAAATTTCAGGTTTCTTTCCTCTTCTTTTCCCTAAATTCTGGTCCAGAGTATATTTTTCCCAGTTGTACCAGTATACTGTGGTTGGTATTGAACTGGAGATTATTTTTTCTTTCTTTATTTTTTCATATCTTTTGTTTCTTTTGTACTAGATTGGTTCTGGTACCTCTATGTGATGCCTTTTCAGTTTCTGAAAATCTTAATTTTTTTTCCCCCTGATTCTTTGGAACAGGTTAAAAGAGTTCAAAAGTATGTGGAACTCCTTGATGCAATCAAGGCTAAAAACTCGAGGCCTACATCCAATGGCCAAACCAATCAGCAACAGCCACAACCAAAATCACAACCATTGAACCATCAGTATAATAAGGACTCAAATATGCCGCCAAAACCACAATCAAGACGCACTACGGATTCCTCTCTGCGTCCAAAACCACAGACACAGTACAGTAACGGTTCGCACCTCCCGCCAAAATCAGAACCAGAGAATGACAATGTTTCTCATCTCCCATTGAAAATGCCCCCAAAGTACTATAATGGCTCACATCTCCAGTCAAAAGCACAGCAACAGCACAATAATGATTCGCACACCCAACCCCCACCACCATGGGAGCAGTATGACTTGCTGTCATCTATGCCATCCACATCATCAGCCACATCAACCACCACAATGGCATCTATGCCAACGCCACGGTACGATTGGGAGCTGTTTTGAAATGTGAGTTTAGTTGCGGTTGCATTGCTGTAGATGATTTGAGATGTGCAGGAGCACCCGACTCGTCTTATTGTAGGGAAATGTGGGTTGGTGGTGTTGAGGTATTGGATTGGGGGAGCCTTGTTTGTGCATCATGTAAGAGAAATACTCTTTTTTTTTATCATCTTTTTGTTCCAGCCCCATCTGCTGTTTATTATTCTTTTTGTGTGTATATTTTAAAATTAGGAGGGCTTGTTTGCATTTGCTCTTCATCAAATTGTTCAGGGGGTAATAAACGGCGTTTCACATTTGACCTGTTCATGTTAGAATTTTGAATAATGATAATGCAATGTTTATACTCTAGTTTAAATCATTTTATCTTTCAATTTGTTGTTTGAAGATCATATACTGATGCAGATATCAGTTTTGGGTACTTTTATGGATCCGAATTGTCGGCCTGGCAGAATGACTGTTATATTAAATACTAAGATTTATAACAATGCTAAATGGTAATTTTCACTATTGAGCTATATAGCCATCTTCAAAATAGCAGATATTACAAGGTAAAGCTGTAAGATTTAACAAGAATCGAAGCAAATTAAAAGTCTAGTTCCTTTGAATAAAGTAATTGGATGATAATGCTAAATTACTAATTTTTCTTTTACTGTTTAAAAAATGAATTCGCATCGAAGATCTTAATCATTGTTATTCTTTAATCATATTATTATAACCATATTCATCAAAAAAATTAGGTTGGGATATCTTATGGTTGGCTTTCTTTGGAAGTTGAGATGCCTTTCCTTTATTATGTGGGGTTGAGAGAGAGAGATGCCCGCCTAAACAGCCTCTGATAGAGATGGTATACTTTTCTAATTTTTTTTTGTTAATATATGAAGCCTAATTTTTTCGGTAGGTGCCTTCAAATGGAAGAAGAGAACCATTCAAGGCTCACATATTTTTTCCTCTCATTTCATGTGCACAGCCTCATAAAATAAAGTCGGTAGTTAGTCACGTTTTAAAAATTAAAATAGTAGATTTTGACTAGATCGTCTCAATTCAAATATTGATGCTGAAGGGCTAACTGAACTTTATTAATACTACAATATAATTTACAATCTTTTCATACAGACGCCTACAATTTTCACATTTAGCACGTTCACTTCATACCTTTCCCTTGCAAATTCCTGTGCCCCATTTTGAAATTGTAATTGATGGTTAGAAATTAGCAATGCTGACTATACCAGATTACCAATGGATAATGGTAAATAATTACATTTTCAAATAAAAAAAAATAGGATGGCGTGTTCAAGTTTTCAGAGAGATTTTTATGCAAGCTAATTCAAAGAGACAATTCTTCTAGTGGAAATTTATTATTTGTTTGATGATGCCAACTGGCTCCTGCTGGCCTTATGGAGTCAACTTCTGAATTAATGATATCATGATTTGGTCAAAACATTTAGACCGTACGTATATATTACATTCCTTCATATTTCGGATATTTTAAAGAATTATTGGGAAAATAAACAATGCTGCCAGCTAAGGGATGCCAACATGGATCAGAATTCAGAAAACAGTGAGCTTCTCACAATGCCGTGAATAGAAGTGTAATTATTTTAAAACTATGGGAAAAAGTAAGTATTTAATAATCTAGCTACATGACGCCAGTTGCATTAAAAGGACAAGAAATGTAGGCCTGGTAAATCTTCCAGACTGTCGGTGGTGAAATCCGTATGGTCGAGAAGAAATAAAATTTGTGAAAAATTCAACAAAATATTAAATCATCAGATTTGTGTGTGTGTGTTTGAGGGGGGGGGGGGTAAGTATCAATTATTAAATATTAATTAATTATAGGTAGACCCTTGACTTGTAAACTACAACTCATACATTATTAAGTTATTACAATTAATTTTTTTTGTAAAGTACGGACTATATACTTGATCAAAGAAGTTTAAATGGACGATATCTTTCGTTAACTGAGGTTAGAGCGAATCATCTAAAATATACAATAACAATCATAATGCTAAAATTCCTAAAACAATTACGGCATAATAATGGAGCACTAAATAATATCTATAGAAATGGTGAACAAGCATAAAAACAATTTTATTCTCTTTAGTTTCATGAGTTTTTATCATCATTTTTTTTTTTTGAGAAAATTAGTTTAATGGGTTCACTGTTTATACAGAAGATGGAATTAATGAAAAAAAAAAATCTGTTTGTAAGAGCACAGCTGCACAGATACGAAGAGCAGGCTAAGATACAAAAGGGCCTGACATCATCTCAGCAAAATAAAATCTGTTGTATTAGCCCATCCAACTGGGCTGACAGCAATTCAAAATTCTAAACAGGCCACTCTTACACCCAGTTACTATCTAGTTATCGAGGCCTTTTATTAGTGAATATAATTAAAAAAGGTAATGCATTCTAGTTGTAAATTAAATTTTCAGACAAATATAAAATTTCAAATCTTAGAAATGTCAGGACATTTCAGATCAAAGACGGTTGTTGTTTCCAAAACTAACACTGAAAGAGAATTTTCGAAATTATTATGACCTATAACCAAAAAATGATATGACTTGCATCCTATTTTTTATCGCAAAATATCCAAATATGGTTGCTACTTGCTAGTGTACGAAATTTTGTACCTTTATTGCCATTGCTATTCCGTTAAGAAAATTAAAAATAACATCACCGCACGTATTTTTCATGTGAAACATTGTGGTGTTCTCATGCCAAAGAATCAAATATTGCTGTTGCATCAAAACCAACCGATGACGCTTTGACGCTTTGGCACTACTCTACTCGTCATGCTCATGTAGCGTGTCATAGCGGGCTAGGAAAGTATCATGTTTTCAATATGCATCCGCATGATTTACATTATACATTGCATGCATTCGTTATTTGTAAAGCATTCATGAAGTAAATAGTGTTCCATATGAAATAGAGACAATTATGTTACTCTATATATATATGATCCATAATAAAATAATATATTTTACAACAAGAATGACATCACTGTCAAGGGGCGGAGCCAGGATCTCAGAATTGGGGGGGCATAATATTTTTTTTTGATAGTTCGCAAGTCCCTAACTAGTACCGGTTCATCATACCTAACTTGTGACCGGTACAACATAACTAACCAAAATATCCTCCTTTACAACACTACTGGCTATCTAGCTAAACAAAATTTTGAATTTACCAATAAAAAAATAAAATAAACTAACATAAAATTGCATAGGAGAATCTATATACCTAACGCTATGCTCTTCAGCTCTTGTTTCCTCATGCAATGGTTCTTGAGAGCTTGAAGCTCTTTCAGTTTTCTTGAAAAAACTTTCAATTGTTTCTCTCTTCATAGGTTGCAATTTACAACCTATCCTTTGTAAAAGAAAATCATAATATCATTATCAGTATTCAATGTTTATAATAGTAGAAGCAATATACTAAATTTCAGAAGCTCAATGTAGAAGCAATATAAAAGAGTGTGCTAAATTGAAGTAATATAGAAAACCAATCAAGCAAGAGTACAATAGATATAGTCATATAGAACATATCAGCCTTCCCCAAATTATTTGCATGAGACTTTCTTTTGAACTTTGACCAATCGTTGTTATAAAGATTAAAATTTAAAGGCATACTTAATTGCTGGCCTACTACATGTGTGAATCATTGTAAAACAAATAAGAGTTGTATCAGCCTTAATACAAGAGTATTAGAATATAAGTAATATATCTCAAACCAGTAAAGGCAGTAAGCCTAAATTTGATGAAGAGTACAATAATCAAATTTCAATAGTACAAGCACAACCATTCAATCAACACATAACAATAATCAAATTTTATAATTCATATATACTAGCTAGTACCGTATGTATTGAATATTTGATTTTGATTAATTGAATTTGATGAGAGAAATAAAGTAAACTTATAATAACTAGAATAAAAATTAAACTTACAATTAGAATCAGAATTAATAATCACTATTAATGAATGGGGTGTTAGAGTTATGTCCTAGAAGCCAATCTTATTTAGGCTACTTCTATAGTTTATGTTATTGATGATTTCATATCATTTGTTCTTTGATTTAATCGTTGACAGTTCATTCAGGTTGAGGATCTGAATTATAGATCACTGTTATTCATTTAGTAGTAAATGACAACGATAAATCTAAAAGTTCATAATCTTGATAATTAACAAAGGACATTAATTATCAATAAGATTAGTATGCAAGTTAAGTGATGATTAAGTTCTATAAATCATAGGTTAAGAGTAACCAACTTAATTGCATATGTATATGTTATAGAACATAGTACAAGACTGGACCCCACGAAATAAATATATGGATTGTGTTACGTGTCATTATTTATTTCGTTATGATTTTGGTTCTAAGTTTGAGATGATTATCTTTTCCACATGAGGATAGATGCTATAAATCATGTCTACCGCTGATTCCTGATAAAGGCTGCTATACGGACTTGATTTAAGTATTCTTGAATTGTGCGGGGAAAAGCTAATTATCAAGAAAACCGTATGTCCCTCATTAATTCAATTAGTGAGTGACGATATCTGTTTGGGCCCCTTGATGGAGATAGATTGTTTGCTAGCAACTGATACAATTATCTCTAGATCAAGAAACGTATAATCTGCAAGAATGACACGTTCCTATCTTGGATTATACGATGATATCGTGTGACATAAGGATCAAAATAGAGAAACATAATTGCTCTCTTATGCAGGATTGAAATTTTGCAGCTGTACACTATTTATGCGAATTGGGAATCATAACGTGTTGCTAGATACCGCTTATGATTATTGGAATTAAATAGCGATTTAATTCCATGTCCAACATAGCATAAATCCTCAAAGGGTCACACAAAATTGGTATTTAATCATATGTGCATTATTTATTTATTTGCAATAATGTGTATTGCAAAATATGATAGATTGATTAATTAATTAAATAGCGTTATGGACCGTTATAATTAATTAAGTCAAATAGATCATATAGAAATAAATTAATGCATTGTCTAATTTCTAAATAATTATTATTAAGTTAATAATTATTTATAAACAACACACTTAATTTAATTAAGTTATTTGGGTTTTAATTTATTGGTAAATTAAATGTCCAAATTAAATAGCATTGAGTGGACCTTTAATTAATAGAATTAAAGGGACCAAATGGAGATGGCCTAGTGGGCCAAAGGAGCCCACTAGGAGGCCGGCCACAAGAGGTAGGTGGGAGTGGCACACTTGTAAATTGTGTGAACTCCTATCTAGGGTTAAGAGGCTATATAAGGCACCATATGGTGGCTCCTTGAGCTCTCTTCTCTCTCCCTCTCTCTAGCCGCCACCCTTGCCCCCCCAAGAGGTGCGCCGGCCCCCTCCTCTCCTCTCCACTCTAGCTCATGTGTTGAGCATCCCTTCTTCCACAAATCGATTTGGTTCTTTAGTTGAAGAAAGGGAACGCTTGGGATTAGACTCGTTCTTCTCTTCGCTAGCAAGAATTGAGAAGAACTTGGTTAATACCATAGTGGACTCGAGGCGCCGCGAATAGGAGGTGTTTGGAGAGCACGCCACCGACACCAAACCCAAGGATTCGAGCCTCTTGGTTGCTATACCAAGAGAGGTACAAATCCTTCCTTTCTCTTGTGTCAAATCGGCTTTTGTACTAGATCCGTTTTGTGCTTTGTTTTCTTGGCTTAATTAGTTGGTAATTAGCATAAAAATGAAAATTAGCACACTTTCTAACATGGGGCACTGAGCGAGTGAGCGGGCTAGCAGAGATGGCATGCTCAGATGCAGGGCGAAGAGAATTTAGACCCAGGGGCGGAGGGTGGACTGAGGGAGCCGTGAGACATCGGCCATCTCCCGCCGATCAACAGCAAAGTTAGGTTTTGCTGTGTCGCGTCGACAAAGTTTTAATGTTTAGAAAATAGTAATTTTTCCCTTCTTTTCTTTTTGAGTCTTCAGAAAGCGACTCAGCCACTCAACAGCGAGACTGCGAGAGCAATTGATAGTGATGAGCGAGAGTAATTGTTTAATTTTTTAATTGAATATAATGGATAAAAACACTGAACACAGTCACACAGAACAGTTGAACACTCAAAAAGAACAAAGAGAATTAAACTTGGGCTTTGGACTTTTACTTTGGAGGCCTGTTAAATAACAAGGGGGGCGAACACTTCTATATTATGAAATTTGACAATGACAAACATTACAACATAGATATTGTAAAAATTTTCAAAGAACGGGAGGTCAAAGCCCAAGCCCGCACCGGTATTCCCTCCGCCCCTGATCACTGTATACCACTAATTCAAACGGTCGAGCAATACTTTGTTAGATTTTCATTTTGTGCATGTAGTGCATATTTATTGTTACTTTTGTGATTGCAAAAGAGGCCATATATACGGATTTCTTTCCAAAAAAAAAGGCCATATATTTATAATAACTTTAATTACGGCATGTATAATTAAATATTTTCATTTTTCTTTTCCAAGTACTAATTTCAAATTTTATTTTTTCCTAAGAAAATCCCCCCCCCCCCCCCCGGTTCATACGTTCTTTCAGAAGTCAGAACCGCTCAGTGGTAATTTCAGAACGGTTGCCATAACAAGGCAGTTCCTAAAAAAATAATTGAAAACAAAATCGTCCTCCATGTAACAAGACTGGATACGTTAATTAAAAATCTGGTGTTGTTGGGACTTAGGGTTAACAACTGAGTTAATTATATTTTATTCTTTTGAAGGCGAAAGCTCAGTAAACTAATTTACGGACAACTAGGAGGAGATTCCATTCACAACAACGTAACATCATACAAGTATAAAAAATAATACTTGAAGATCAGTTGTATTCGAACTAATAACTGATAATATTATTACTATATTTTGTTTCATGAAGGATCTTATTGAAAAAAATTATAACACCAACTTTCCTAACTATACTCAGGTATGACCAGTTATTTTTATTTTCTTTTACTTAAGTAGATTCAATAATGATTAAGGCATATTGGTCATGGAATATTGACCGCATTTAATGATGGTCATAAGCTTCACGTTAAACTCTTGATTCCATTTTTCTACTACACTAACTAGCTAACAAATCATGTTACTTCACCTACTACCCTCGACTGGTTTTAATATTGCTAAGATACCCTTCCAATAGATAGAGATGGGTCACGGCCATTGGCTAAAGTTGAAAATTTCTGCTCTTTAATCTGTTTTCATCTACTTGGCGCAATGATGATGATTGATTGGTAGGGTATAATAAATGAAAATTCTGAATCTCGCCTTTGATTTTTGGAATTACATTAAAATTTAGAAATTTTACTTAAACTAGTCTTCTATGATGATTCTACTCGTCATGACGGACTTATCGTCAACAAAATATAATAGGGAACTCTTGTTTAAGAAAATCAATAAGCATGTTTGATGTACTATTTGCTCCACATAATTGTATTTCGCCTATTAAGTTGGAGGATTTTATTTTTTATAATAAAAGGAGTAATGGGGAAAGGGAATTTGGAAATGTTGAAGATTACAAGTCTTTTCCTAACAAAACATTTGGGGGACTCCTTCGAATAAGAGAGAGAGCTGATTTTTTATTTTTTTGTAAGATCAAAACATTATTATTTGTTTATTCGTCTTTACAGGAACCCACTTGCCTGTTTTATCTCACCATTCCCACAAAAGTTGTACCTCTCCAGTACGTTAATCAGCAATTGAGATACCTGAGGTTAAATAACAAATTGATTTTGTAAGAATTTTCTGTAATGATCTAATTTATTTATCTTGTGAAAATTAGCTTATTGTCAAGTATCTACCATTATTTAAATGACCAAGGTTCCAATGCCAACATTTTGGTTGCCCCCAAATGCCAACATTTCATTAATTACTTACTTTTTCAAAATTAAAAATTGCAACGTCAAATCCAAACCGTTCATCTTATTTAATTTAATGACCGATGCATTTTCATATAAGTTTTGTAAATTTTAGAGTTTATTTGATACTCCATCAAAGGCTAAAACATGAACGTATTAGAATGAATCTATCATAATTAATAAGGTTCGTTTATTTTTCTACCTCTCGATGGAGTATCAAATAAACTCTAAAATTTACAAAACTTATAAGAAAACGCATCGGTTATTAAATTAAATAAGATGAACGGTTTGGATTTGACGTTACAATTTTAAATTTTGAAAAAGTAACTAATTAATGGAATGTTGGCATTTAGGGGCAACAAAAAATGTAGGCATTGGAACCTTGCTCTATTTAAATATATCATTAACATATAAAAATGTTAGGTGTCCAGTCCACGCGACATCATTGGCCTTGTCTACTGGAAAATATTGAACAAAAGGGGTTCATATTACATATTCCACTCTCCTCATTCAGAAAGAATGTGGTTGATATGTCAAAGGTACAAACTTTTTTTATATGAGATGGGCTAAAATCAGCCACGACTGACGGATGCAATCGTCAGCTACGATCAGATCTCAATTTTCGTGATTCTAACAGTCGATCCGAACCGTTCAATGTGTTATCCATATTGAAATCTCATTGGAGACAAAATTTTATATTTTTCTGAAATTATTTAGTATTTGTTTGATATTTTACAAAATTCTTAATCTAAACAATTCTGGACCCTTAAATAACTATGATTTTTAAAAATCTAAAAAAAATAGTAAATAAAATCAGAAAAATGTAAAATTTGGTCTCCAATGAGATTTGAATATGGAGAACACATTGAACGGTTCGGATCGACTGTTAGAATCTCGAAAATTGAGATTTGATCGTAGCTGACGGTTGCATCCGTCAGTCGTGGCTGATTTTAGCCCATCTCTTTTTATATGCATCTATATAAATATATGCAAGACTTTAACATATTATTTTGATTGTATAGATATTTTGAGTTTCAAAAGAACATTTTTCTTATCCAAATTTTGGTGAATATAAACTTTATTTTAGTTATTTTAGTTTAAATTTTAATGTTCTTCAATAGATTTTATTTTAATTTTTTTGGCGAAATCCGATACACAACTTTAGTATGATAAGAATAGACGGAAAGGGGGTATAACTATCTTTTTAAACTATATCATTTCTTTTAACTTTTTTCAATATAATTAATTTGGGGAGCATATCAATGTAAACTCCTTAGAAAGATTACAAGAGGTTTAAATTATCAGATTTTCATTAGTTCTATTATATTTTTAAAAGTGTGAACCACTTTCAATAAGCATATTTTATTCTCAAATCATATATTTCTTTAGGAAAATTTATGCATTTAAAAAACATATTATTTTGAATGGAGAAATGAAATTTATTAGCATGAATGAAAAATGTATGATAATTCAAAGTTGCAATGATTCATACATTGGAGATATATGTAAGCCACATTATCTCCGGTTCCAAAAGAACTGGAGACAACATCCCAGCTCGCTTGCGTGGTATACGCTCCAGTGGCAGGTCAGGTCATAACTCACAGCGATATCCTACGAGATTTATTTAAAAAAAAAAAGAAAAGTTCCTCAACAGAAACAATTAATAAATCTCACTTCTCGAGGCAGGATAGGGATGCGACATATTTTGTATACACCTGTTCTTCAAAACACCAGCATAAGACGGACGGATATACTCGTATACCGTAGTAATATTTATTCAGGTCCATCACAAAACAGGTGCACGCAGATGTTGGAGCTTAGCGCCGCCTCAGCTTTTCCGTCATATTGCAAGAGGCACGCGTTATGATGTATACCTTAATGTACCCAGTGTAACTCTGCAACCTCACGGCTTCTTTTCATATCAAGATTTTTTTTTGATAAAAAAATTATTTACAAAAAGAAAAGAAAAACAAAATGAATTAAACAAATACAATTTTATGAATCAAAGAGACAAGAAAGCTTTATTGATTTTTTTCTTTGTTTTATTCATGTTTCTGGTTTGTACTTGTTTTTCTTTTTCTCTTTCCTAGATAGTCACTATCTAGTATGTTTAAAAAAATTTTGATATCAAGATATTATCGTCTATTAAAAATAAAAATTAGGTTCTGATATTATGTAATTATGAAGAAATTATTATTTAACACATAATTGATATACTTTTATAGTAGGTTCTTAATTTTGGAAAATTATATATTTCTATTTTTTATTCAAACTTTCAAAGTATGTCTTCCTTTTGATGATGTATCTTATATGTATAATAATTTGTTCTTAATTATTGACCTTATCTTACAAAAGGTTAGACATTTAAGAGATTTTTAGAATAAATTAAGCTTTTTAATATTTAATCATTTTTATTGTCATACATAAATTTACCTATAATTTTGTTAATTAAGTTATAATTTAGACATACCGACCAACTCTAGATTAAAAATCACGGTGGTAGTTTAAACTTTTATAACAATTATATTTTTAAAAATAATTTTAACGACTCGTTCTTTTCTAGATGTGAGAAGTTATTTGTATAGTACAACTTAAGTTTGTTTCTCTAAATCAGTTATTTTAATTTTTCTTACAATCATTTTATTTCTATTTTTAGCTGTTTATAACGTAAGATAGTTACAAGTCAACATGACGTATGGTCATACGTATCCTGCTGGGTTATTGTTGTGTACATCAATTTGTTTTTTCCCACCTCAAAAGAAAAAAGATAGAAATGAGATACGTCAGCTGTATAATTCCCCATTAAAAAAAAAATAAGAACAAAAAAAAAGAGATCCCTCATTTTTTAAGGAATTTCACATTTGTTGCTTCACTCAACCTGTGATCCCGTAACAGTGGGAACTCTCTCCTCCTCTCCTTCTCTCCTCTCTTCTCTTCTCTCGACTTTCTTCGATCGATCAGGTACGAACTTAACCCGATCTCATCTCCCTTTTCTGTAATTCTCGTAATTGGTTTGATTGTCGCTTTCGAAAGAGGTATTTCTCTGTTGATTTGATAGTTTTCAGTCTTTATCCCACGAATAATCGATCGAGAGGTGACGACATGCGTAATTTTGTCTGGTTTGGTTTTCAATTAGAGATTTCTGAAGAGATTTAAGGAGCAAATTGAATTTCTCCCATAAAAAGCTCCTTCTTTTAAAAATCAGAATATTAGGTTCAAAACATTTTCCTTGCGAAGGAAATATCTGATTATTTTGGTTATATAGAGTTATTTGGTTATTTTCATGGGAAGCACGGCAGAGTATATGCTTTTTTAAATATCTATTTTTTTTTTAAAAAAAGCGTAGACTTATTATTAAAGTTCATTTATTTAGTTAATTATGATTGGGTCTTATTTTATTAAATTTACAAGACACATGTATGTATTGTACAAGGGCTGGGTAATTCAACTCTTTTTCCTTTTTGAAGCTCAGCTGGTAAGTGGAAACACGGACTGTAATTTTTATTAATATCCAGTTATTTTTTCCCCATCTTGTTAATTAATTTTTAAAGGACTTGTCACCTAATTTTTTTATTTTCCTTTAGTTGATTGCAAGGATTAATTAATGGATTGTATATGAATTTGTACTCAAATTTGCCCTTTTTTTGGCTCTCAAGTTGAATATCTTGAGTTGGCAGAAGTTTGAGTCAAGGGTGCTTACCTCAAGTACACGTGGCAAATATGGAAGTTTTAGCTCATGCTACATGTGGAGACTTGATCCATTAAATCAGATAAAAATTAAATAATTGGTTGCTTCTTCAATCAAACTTGCTGACTTGTTGTATCGGTTGATTTAGTATAAGGGGGCAAATTTCTATTCTCAAATGATTAGTTTAGGCTTCATTGATTGTACTATAGCACCTTGGTCTAGAAAATCAACTTCTATTTTATCAGTCAATGCAAATCTCTTTGAAAACTTGTATCACTATCCATATGATATTTTGAACCCTCAGGATAACATTTTTCTTTCATTTGGTGTTTTCTGTATGATTTTAAAGCTAGAAAATGAGTACCGCACTAGACACAACAAGAGCTGAATTGGCACTGCTAGTGCTGTACCTGAATAAAGCTGAAGCAAGAGATAAAATATGCCGAGCTATCCAGTATGGGTCAAAATTCCTAAGCAATGGTGAACCTGGCGCAGCACAAAATGTCGACAAAACCACTAGCCTGGCTCGCAAAGTTTTTCGCCTTTTCAAGGTTCTTTCATTCTCCTCTATTGGAAATTTCATATCAGTCCACAAAAGTCACAAAGCTTTAAATATCATATCGATCCCACAGCCCGAAAATATCATGTTAGCCTGCAAACCCTTTTCTGCTGAAGCTGAATAATACCACCCCTTCTCCCTTAATCTCTCTCTAGGAGTCATATCATAGGTGAATGATATTTGAGAGAATTGGAGAAAAGGCTTGTACTTAATTTTTTCTCTGTTTTGTATGGGCATGGTTGATATTTCTTATTTTTTGAGGGGCATATCTGATATTGAGATTTTGAAGGGGCAAACATTACATTTTGGCCCTTGTTCAATATGAACATTTTGTGCTACACATGAAACCTAATTCTATATACAAAAACTTTTAGAATTTATCCCTGTTTTGAGAATAAATTGGAAACAAAAATCGTGCTTTGTCCTTAATTTTTTTTTTTTTTTCAATTTCATGCAGTTTGTTAATGACCTTCATGCTCTTATTAGCCCACCAGCTGCAGGAACTCCACTTCCACTGATTTTTCTTGGAAAGGTATCTGTTCTTAGAAGGATTGACATTATGTGTTTAGTTTATTTATATATTTATTTTTGTTCCTAGTTTTGATTTATTTGTATGGTTTTACAGTCAAAGAATGCATTGATTTCAACTTTCCTCTTCTTGGACCAAATTGTATGGGCTCACCGGACTGGAATTTACAAGGTCAGTTTCTCCGAAAAGATCTATTTTGTCTCAGGAATTGAATTTCTTGTATTAACTTCAACCTTTTAATTATTGCAGAACAAAGAGCGTGCCGAATTAATTGGCCGGATATCATTGTATTGTTGGCTTGGTTCTTCAACATGCACTAGTTTAATTGAGGTACATATATACCTATATTTGTTTGTACTGTTTTCATGTTTATTACTTGACTAGTATTAAGTTGTTCACTGATTGTTTGGCCTATTGCAGTTGGCTGAGATAAAGAGGCTGTCAAAATCGATGAAGAAGTTAAAGTGCAATGTAAGTATGATTACCTTTCTGTTTCCATCTAGCACTTGTCTTAGATAAATCATAATCATTATTTAAATATTTTATTTACAGGAAGAGCAGTATGAAGCGAAGCTCAAAAAATCTAATGAGAGATGTCTAGCTCTTGTGAAGTCATCTATGGACATGGTGGTTGCTGTTGGACTGCTCCAACTTGCACCCAAGAAAGTCACTCCACGTGTCACTGGTGCATTTGGTTTTGCTTCCTCCCTCATTTCTTGCTATCAGGTTTGATCTCTAACAACTAGTTTTTCCCTTTTAAACGGAGAGATTTATATTGGTGCCTGGTTAATAGGTAGACATTGTTTTGGGTATAAAAATCTTGTATATTTATTCACATTTTCTTTGTCTTTTCCTATTGCCAGTTGCTTCCAGCTCCAGCTAAGGCGAAGGTGAACTAAGGATGAAGGAATGCTTTTCTTATTATTTTTCTCCTCTTGTAGACAAGCTTGTCTTTTAGCAATAATTTTGAGATAAAAAAAATAAATGTACCAGATGGCCACATGGCTGGGTAACAGACAAAAGCTCATCGATGCCAGGTTTAGTATTGGCGCCACGGTGCCACTTGATCATACATCATAAGGCCAGTAGCTTTGATTAGAACTCAATTCTAAGATATCGATGCTTGTATTTGGCTAAGTTAAATTAATATTATACAAGTGAGTTGAGTAGTGTTGTTGGATGCATTTTTTATTCATGGCATGCTTTGAGCTTCTTTCTAACTTTCAAAGACATTTTTGCACCATATTTTGTCATATCTATTGGATTCAGTTCCACCTTAACTGAACAGTCTGGCATGTTGCTACGTCTCATTCAAAAATAATAATATTGACGAGAATTTATTTTTATATTGCGACCAAATTTCAGAAAGGAAGTGGAAAAAAGAAATTCTTTTTCTCGTTAGGAAGATTAACCAAAATTACCTCCCCTCTCTGAGACGTTATATAAAAAAAATATATAGGCAAATTAAAAACTAAAATTCAAGGTGCAAAATGTTGTCTTAGAAAGAAAACATAAACAGAGCAAAATAGTCTCGACCTGATCTTGTGGCCTACGTTTCAGGCCCAGCCCATGCCAAAATATCAATATCAAATCTCAAAATTGGAAGTTTGGAACTTTGTTTTGTTTTTTTTTTTGTTATTCGTCTAATCCGAAATTCCTAAAAACTTGAAATGACAACATCGACTGTTTGTCTCAGCCGCGCACTCACAGAACCGGCTCGGTTTAGGGCGGTGCGGTGCGCCTCCGGTAAGAGAACCGCCTCCACATCTTCTTCTACTAAAACCATAAGAAGCAAGACTGATACGACGGATGGAAAGAAAAGGGCGAGTAAGCGCACCGAGCCCACGTGGCAGTGCGCCACTGGCTGTGGCGCCTGTTGTAAACTCGCCAAAGGCCCGGCGTTTCCTTCTCCTGAGGACATTTTCTCAGACGATCCTGAGAGCCTTCAGGTATATATATGAAATCTGTAGTCATTCGCTGACATGTGGACCCCACAAGCAAAAGAAACCAATACTGGTGTCGTTAATTTTACTTTCAAGAATGTGTTTATGTTGATTATTTTTAATTGACAGCTATTTAAGACTCTCATTTAGTGATGGGCATATGAGGCACCTGTACGTGCCTTTGCCTGAAATCCCTTACCCGTAATGACCTGGTCATCAAGAAAGTGCGAACCCATACCTGCCTGTTACTTATGAATGGGCTTAAAACTCAATGCCTTGCCTGCCTACAGGCCTCCCCTCTTAAGCCTATACCTGCCTGCTTAAACCCGTTTACCCCCTAAAATACCCTTCGCCCTCTAATACCTCACGTACCACAAAGAATTACATTTTTTTACTACAGAAAACAATATAAATTCATTTAAACAAAATAAAGGAGACGGAAAGTTAAAACAAATTAACAGTTTACAACATGAAACAACTAAATAAATACTTAATAATAAATTAATAGCTTTGTTCCTCTAAGTCATTAAAATGCTGCAACCTACGCAGATATACTTGAATTAACAACTCCTTTCAACAACTCATACAATTCCAAAATTAAGAAGTAAAATGCTATTATTTGCTATCTTAGACTTCATCATCCATGTCGATACCATCATCTTCCCTTAGAAGCTCCATCTCACCTAAGTATGACAAGGAAACCTGAAACACGGTGTAATGAGCATATATTGATATAAGGTATTCATGAGTTTGGTGCTGAATTTCTATAACATATTCCATCCAGTACATAAAAGTAAGGATCCATTGCATTTTGATCTATTATTTATGGTACATAAAAGAAACCTAAAACAGACAAGGTTTTTATTTACCAAGGCAAAAAAATAGAAATTGTAAAGATAAATCATATTCTTCTTTTTTTTTTTTTTTTACCAACAGTGCATAAAGTTCAAAGTAGAAATTGTAAAAATAGAAATTAATAATTTGAAATATCACTTACACCTTTGATCTCTCCTTTGTGCATCTGTCCATCCAAATCAATCTCCAATGTCAAATGACGTTTCTCCCACTAGCCTCCTGGATAAATAAAAATGTAAACAAATGTTAGTGATTTCATTGCATTTGAATATTTCTTTTCTGCCGGTTACGGTAAAAATTGTACAATTGAAAGTGTATTTATAAATGAACAATTTCAAATGTAAAAAAATCTGATACAGGAAGTTGAGAGGTGCAATACTGATAACATGAACTTGAGAGGCGCACAGATGATAACAAGAAAGAATACACTGGCCATGCATCTGAACATCATGCAAGTGAAGCAAGGAGCATCTTTCACCTTTGTTTTAAAAAAATAACCATTCAAAGAACAAAACTATGACCAGAAATTTAAAAAAGAATGTATCATCCTAATATAGAAATGCATTACACGCTTAACTATAAGAAATTTAATCCTTTAAACACAACTCGGGCCAATACAAAATAAATAATCTAAAATAACAACTAGTTTACAGATATATTTATTTTCAAAATCAAGATATCTAAAAATAACAACTGGCTTAAGCACAGAAGTTCAGACTAGGTCTAAGGCTCCTCTAGGACCAGATCAAGTCCTCTAAGGGTTGCAACTACCATAGATATTTTCAAAATCAAGATAACCCAAACAAAATGACTTGGGAGAACTTAGAAGAGAAACCAAATTATAACAAAACCAAATCCATTCTAGTACAAGCCTTTGATCAGCAATCTTCCCTTCAACCAAACTCAGAAATTATTTTCATTCTGCAACAATATCCCTAAACTTCCAAGGCTCAATCTTATCAACTCATCTAACATCTGATAGAACCCTTAATTCATATCCATACAATTAAAACTTGTTTACCCCATTTGACAGCTACCATGATATTTTGAAATGCAAAACATCCCTACATGTAGGAATAGGTCCTTAACTATACAAAAAAAAAAAACCTGAACAAGCAGACTATACTGATTTTCTTTGAGGCTTTCATCAATATAGTGATTTCCCAAAAAATAATCCCCGCCAAGCAGAGTATGCAGTATGAAATTAGTAAAAGACACTCCAATCATCTCACATTTGGAAAAAAGATTCACTAATAAGACCTAAAAAATCATAGAAGTGTTATCTTTTGTGCAATGGAGATGAAATTGCCAAGACAATTAATGAATTAGATGAGCTACCAAAACAATTATAACAAAATTACATGTTAAACAAAAACGTGAAGTAAATGAGTAAAAAGACAATTCACTTACGACGGACACGTGGTTTGCAAATCCTGGGTAGAGAGAGCTGCAGAATTTTGAGCAGCAATCTGGTACTTCTGTACCACTACACCGAGTTGACTCACCTGCATTAGAGACCGAAAGTGTATCAACAAATCTTATTAACAAGTCATTTATAATGACACTGCTACAAAATGGAAATGCAATCAGACAATGTGCTAACATACACGAAATTATGTACCATATTCTATTCTTTTCACATTAAAATCAGAGAATAAGTGCAAGTTTCAGGATTACAATAGACAATAACAATTTGTGGGTCCTACTTAAGAAATGAAATTGAGAGGCCCTTTTACAGAAAGCTAAAACTTTTCATAAATTGTTTGACATGAATATTATAACCCAAAATTTCAGAGACCAACATAAGAAAAATATCAAAACCTCACAATAAAATTACCAAATTGACAAGTAATAAGAAAAATATTTCAGCTAGGCAATTTATCAAACATGTAATGATCGACTTGCTTCCATGAAAAGGAGTAAGAGAGAGAGAGAGAGAGAGAGAGAGAGAGAGAGAGATTACCGGGTAAGAGTAGAAGGCCGAAGGCTGACAGAGCTTCTGACTGGCTGAGAATCACTCGCTAGTAGTCTTAGAGTTAAATTTCTTCGCGAGAGAGAGAGAGAGAGAGAGAGATTGGAGTTGTAAGAGAGAGAGAAAGTAACGGAGAAATAGAGAGGGAGAGGCGGAGAGCTCGTGCCGTCGTACGGTGCTGCTAGGGTAAGTGGCGAAGAATCGAAGAGAGAGAGACGAAGTTGAGAATAGTTATGAGGTCGGGTTAAATTGAGATCCGCTGCCGCGCGACACAGCGTGTCGGGCGGTATGCTGGCCGTTTGATTAAGATCCAATGGACAAGGGAGCCCCGTGCATGTAACCTAGATTGGTAGGCCCGTAAAAAGTGAACCGTCTGATCAAGATCAGACGGCTCGCAGTGCGCTACACCGCGTGTCGCGCAACAGCGAATCCGGATGTCGGGTTCAACAGGCATCCGCAGGTGCCTTAAGGTTTGAGAGTTCTTACCCATTACCTAACCCGGCCTGATAAAAGTTCGGCCTTAAATGAGCCTGTTTTAATTTCGGGCCGGGATGATTAAGGCTTCGGCCTAATCAGGTATCTGCAGGTAGACAGGCATACGGGTTGAATGCCCATCTCTACTCTCATTGGCCCTGATGGATGGTGCATTCATTATGAGGCTGAGACAAGGACATGCTCCATTTACAATGGTAGGTACCTGTTTGATGAAATGCCTTAATGAGTCGATCAATACAAAATGATTTTGCTGCCAGTCTGAACAAAATGGCACTGTCTGGTACATTTTGTGTGGTTCAGTGCATAAAAGTTTTGTGCTTGGACATATTGCAAGCTCACCTTAGATATACAAGTATTTAATGCAATTAAATTGAGTGGAAACTCATATTAGGACAATATCAGTACTAGGGCTGTTCATGAGCTGAGTCACGAGCGAGTTAGCCGTGTCTCGAGCTCGTCTCGGCAAGATAACGAGCGAGCTGGCTTGTCTCATGATAGGGTCACGAGCTAATCTACGCAGTTTGATCTTGTCTTGTTAAGAGACGAGCTGGCTCAGCGAGTTCAAGATAGCTCGTACGTACAGAGAGAAGAGAGGAAGTCGTCTTCGATGAGGCCACAGGGAAAGAAGAAATGGTGCCGTGGCAATGCGCGACCACTGTTGGAAAGAAGAAGAGAGCGATGACAGACTGAAGAGGGGGCGATTGCCGAACTGGGGTTTGGGGTAGGAGAGGGGCGAAGAAGAGAGGATTGAAGTGACGGACTGAGGTTTGGCCGTTTGGGGATGGTAGTAAGGGACTGCCGGACTGAGGAGGGAGTGGCGGTGCGGAGCGGGCACTAGCCAGTGAACGCCTGAACGGAGAGAGAAGAAAAGACAATGACGAGAAAGGATTTTTTGGGGTTGCGTTTCTAATTGGAGCTAGTGGCGGCTGTGGTGCTGTTGGAGACTTTTGGAGTATATGGTTCTTGACTCAAAGAATAAAGGGACGGATAAGATTAATTGCATTTTAATCGTACAGACCACTAACTCGTCAATATATCGAGCCACTAGCGATCGAGCTAGGTAAAGTTTGAACTCGTGAATTTTGGCTCGCGAGCTTAGCAGCTCGAGCTTTAAATGAGCGAGCTGTTAGCGAGTTTTTTCGAGTCGAACACGAGCGAGCTACGAGCTACGGGCTTTTCTTGCACCCCTAATCAGTACCACATAGTGCATTGTAAAGAGGCCTCCTTTCTAAAATATACTAATATCACTATGATGGCTGATTTGTATGTTTTTTTTTTTGTTTTACCTTTTGCAGAGAGGCCTACCTTTTGTCGGGTAGAGCCAGAGGTATTCGAGAACCTTTATGGCATAAAACCTTGGCGATTCAATAAGGAAGCATGCACGTATGAATTTTCAGCCTATTTTAATATTGGAATATTTTTAAAGTTGCTTCTTTTCATCTGGTTTGAGTCTGATTGTGTTTTCTTTTTCTAGTGCTTGTGTAGATTCTATTAAGCTGGTATATGGTTCTGAATCACAAGAACTTAAGAATTTCAAGCAGCTCACAAGAGGCAAATAGGGTTCTGATGATTATTTACCATGTATGCTGTAAAATTAATCAAAATTTTGCTAATTTTTTCAATAGTTGCTCTCTAGTAATTTATTACAAGTGGCTGCAAGATGTAAACACATTGTACATTACATGCTACTCAGAGATGTTAGAGTCCATCTTTCGGATATGTTTATGTATGACTTTTCGTAGGTCCTAATGATGTACTGATAATTTATGGTAAAATAAACTGAGATGAGGAAGCATTTGCAGTTTTATTTTAACTGTTATAAACAAACTTGATTAGCACTTCACCAATCTTAAGTAAGCTAGTCCAACTGGCAATTAAACTCATGATCACCACTGGTTACAGTTGCTCCTTTAATCAGGGGGAAACATATGGGGTGCTGTGTCTGTGGATAGTGGTGGGTCCAGGAGGGGACTGGCAAATACCTTGTCTCCCCCCATAACCATAATTTTACATTACATACTTTGTTTTCTTAGGCTAAATTAATCAATTTTCTTCATGGGCCTCCCTAATATAAGTCCAAATTAATCTTGGCCCCCACCAATTTCCTGGGCTGCCTCCGCCACTCTGTGGAGGTTCGAAAGTATATCAGTTTTACCGTGTGAATATACAAATGAGAGGCTTCAGTGTTAATATTCCTTATTGAAAAATTTGGTAGGTTTATTTAGCTAACGACTAGTGCCAGCTTTGCTGGTCTTTTGCAGTTCTCACAGGAGATGAGGAAACATTCTGTTTTGGTATGATGGAAGGCAAAAGATTTTTTACTTTAATTTTTGGGTTTTATATAATCCATTTTTGTGTCTAAATGTGTTCTATATTTGTAGGACCCATCTCATGCTTAAACATTAATAAAAAAAGAACTTACTGGACCTTATCTGGTACTTATACAACACTGCTAAGATCCAGTACAGCACTTAGAAATAAGTTTAGCTCTCTCTCTTTACCTGTCTTGCCGCTGAGCCTGAAAGTGACAAAGCACAATGACATTCTTTGCTTAGCAAGCGCCTGCACATCATTGACTTTTGAGTAGTCTGCACTTCGGTTATTAGACTTGTAGTCTTACCCCAGAGGATTCTGTATTTTGCCCTGATAAAAAGACAGTCATATTTTAGACAAAAAAAAAAAATTAAAAAATTAAGTGGGTAATAACCTAGGCTGGTACTGGTACCCAGTACTGGTAAGTTGGGTGTACTGATTACTGCACCAAATTCTTGGTAGACTGAACTTTGTTGAATCTAACTGTAAAGCAGGGTTACTAGGTCATAGCTTTGACCTTGAAAATTAAATTTAATCTGAAATAACCAAGTATTATAATCCAAATCTGACTATATTGTTAGTTGCACCTGTTCCAATTTTAAGAAAGATGTTTATAGTTTTTATGAGGATTGAGGTTCTGTATTACGCATATGCTTCTTAAAATTGGAACTTTTTACTTTTATTTGTTTAACGAGGACGCTTTCTTCTTTACAGAAACAATTTAGCTTAGCATAAGTTGAATTAGATTAGGTTACACAAATAATTCTTAAAAATGATTTCTAATTTTACTGTGTTGGCTCTGAACTTCCATATTGTACAAGATAAGTTCTGCCACCTAACACTGTCTTCCTTTGAAGGATGGGATATTAGATCAGCTTCAGCGTCATCTTGCTGACATTGATACTTCCTGTAATTGCAAAAGTTGAAACTTTTCGGACCGAAATAGAAATTACAGGCCGATTTAATACCCACATCTGTGATTTGTTGTATAAAGTATCGCCATGGTGTAACTAATCAAGGATACGGAAAGATCCTGTTCTAAACTATTTTTGTGCAGATTAAGACAGTTCCACCTCTTGTTCTATATTCGACAAATTAACAGTGACAGTTTCAACTCGGTTTCTGTGTTTTAATTTGACCTGGAGGTTTATAAATCTCCTTTGGTATATAACAGTCATACAGATGTACCGAAATTTTTGTATATGTTTTTTTTTTTTTTCTCTTTAAGATAGCAAGGAATCATTATTATGCAAATTGCTTGTGTTCATTTCTGGTTTGAGCCTAATTATATTCTCTTTTTTCAAGTATGTAGATGCAATCAACCTGGTATATGACTCCAAATCATAAGAACTTGAGAATTTTCAAGCAGCTCACAAGAGGCTGATAGGGCTTTGCTTTCTCAAGCGGCAAATGAAAGGCAAATAATGTGTTGGGAAAACAAACAATGGCTCCTCAAAAATCAGAATGGATGAGAACAGCGTTGAAATGCCTTCATTCTATTATTTTGTATATTTTGCAAGATATGATAGGGAATTGCTTCAAACAATCCTCACTAATATCATCCTGTTTCATCCCACTCTAGTGTTTTCCCATCTTTCCTCTCCCTTCCATCTGTTTCTTCCCTTGGTTTCCTATTCGTGCACAAAAATTTGTTCAATTTAGTAAGTACAAATGTTCAATATAACTTCCTTATTAACTTAGCATCTAATCTGGTTATTCATAGAATTGAATGGATGAGAACATTCAACAACTTGCTAGAGACTCTGGATGCTACGACAAAATTCGCTGAGATGTTAGAGAGTTCCCTTCGTTTAGGGGAAATGACAGTAAATACGTTGTCTGGTGCGCAAATATAACACTATTGATTTTATAACACTTGTCAGGACGACCTAATTATGAGTGTCTTTTTAGTCGGGACTCGGGTATGATGATACATGATTGATGATTCCTATATGTCACTAGAATTGAACTCTCTAAACAAAAATAAAAAAGGGGACAATTGAATTTTCATAACAGCTTCCTGTTTTTTTATTCCTCCTAAAAAAAAAAGAAGTCTCTTGCTAAAACAAAAGAAGGGGAAAACAAAAAAAAGAAAAAGAGAATATAATTCTTATCTCTTAAGAAGGGGGAAAAGAAAAAAAAAGAAGCATCTTTCTAAAACAAAATCCTATCTCTATTGTACAAGAAAATTCGGCCCGGCCCAAAACTTGATGTCAGGTAAATACTAAATAGTGCTTGATTCTTTTGGAAATTGATTAGTGCCATCGCACTCCGTGCCATCCGAGCCATCGCGTTGCACAACGCCTCAACTAGCGCTCTGACCCCTCTACTCATCCAGCGCGTATTTTTTGTTCAGTTAGTTATTATAAGTGTTCACTTTAATATGTACAAATATTCACTTTGTAGTAGAATTGTTCATTATTTTATAAGTGTTCGCTAGACCAAATATGTTCATTTTGATTTTTTTTTTTTTGCCAAAAGTTCAGTTTGGTCAATACAAATGTTCAGTTAATTGAGTAGAACTGTTCAGTTAGTTGCAACAGAAAATATAAATGTTATGAGCAAACATGTTTATTTTATTAAGTATAAATTTTTAGTTTAGCAAGTACGAATGTTCAGTTAATAAGTACAAATGTTCAGTTTAATAAGTATGAATGTTCAGTTAGTTGCAACAGAAATACAACTGTTATAAGAAAAAAAAACCAAGCGAAGGGGTCACGAACCAGACAAAAAATACATGTAAAAATTAGAATTGGAAATGAACCGATCCGGTTCAAATTAAATTTTTTCCGATTCTACCCCTGCCTCCTAGTGCACCTCTTGACCACGCGCGACTCTGACTCTAGCGCGATTTTGACTCATTAAACTGAACATTTCTTATTATTAAACTGAACACTTCTTATTATTAAACTGAACATTTGTAACACATAGCAGCGATGGCTGGGATGGTATATTTGCAGATGGCACTTATAATTCCTGGATTCTTTTTCTTACATCTTACCTTAAAAATCTTTCAATTTCCATAAACAGTGGCAAGCAATTAATTAGTGGATATGACGGTGTTTACTTAACAGGGAATTAAGCAAATCAGCGGCCAGGGTTTAACTTTCAGAGACCGAGATAGAGTCAGAGACAGAGACAGCGACAGCATGTACTCTTTAAAACTCCACTCCCACTACAACTACACTAACTACACACATTCTCTCTCTAACCACGCGTTTCCGTGGACGGCTCAACAGACTCTTAACTGTCAAAACATGGCCTCCCTTCCCCATTTCATTTTCTTAATTTCCTCTGCCACCTCTCCTCCTTTTCCACTAAACAGGACACCTCCATTTCCATATTTTCTCTCTTTCTTTACAAAATCAATTTCCACCTCGTCATGTTTCTAATTTTGAACGCAAAAAACCAACCGCACTCACCTTAAAATACTTCTAATTAACTTAGTTTAATTAAGACAAGAGAGAAAAGCAGCTCTGCTACAGTGTCAGGACTGGAGGGGAATGAACTGCACTAATAGTCACGTGTAATTAGATTAAGCAAAGAGAATCAGACGGAGATTATGAGTACTGGATCCAGATACGGACAAGCGCCGTCCAAAAGCTGAATTTTGTCTTTCTCGCTCCTCCCTCTCTCACTGACGGTGGGGCCCACTCAGACAACTTATCTATTAATTAACGCGTTGGCGGTTTTTCTGGGGTAATGAATCTAGTCTGGACTCTGGAGTTTGGATTTTCAAAATCCAAGTTATGCTCGCTTAGTCGCAGCGACTAACTAACAACACACTCCCTTCACTCTGCAACTGTACTTTAATCTGCTCAAGTCTATTCTTTATTCCAAAGGCGGCTGTGGAATTAATGCCCGACTAATATTGTATCGCTTTGTCAATTTTTATTAAGATTTGGAATCTCGTATTTTACATAGCAACATGTTGTTATATCTTTTTTATTTATTATTTTATGCGTCGAGGTATTATCTATAATGACATGTTTGTATATATTTTTATTTTTGAAGGAAGAGGGAGGTGGGTCTGACATCTTACCAAAATTAGGAGAACACAATCCTCTTTTATCGTGCAGACTGCATAAATAAATCGGAGAGATCTATGTTAATAGAAATTATTGTAAAATTTTTTTGAAGATTAATTATGATTGTAATTTGCCCTGTACTTGTCCGTTTTGATGTAGTTGCACAAAAAATAAAAATAAATTGGGAACTAATATAATTATCCATATAGTCACATATCAATTAATCGATACGAGCATCAATGTTCGTATCACCATAAAATAAATTATTAAAAATTGTATTTACATACATCTAACCGTAAAATATCACTATGGTATGGATGCAAATGAGAATCTTCATTCAGTCTTTTGACTGATAACGACACGACAGGACCAATTTTTTGTAAGTCAGAAACTTTAAAGATATGAACAATATTTTTAATAATTAAAAGAATAAAAAAATAAACTTGTATACTTTTAGTATCGGTGTTATTTTATATGTTTCTTAAGTATAGAGTTCTCGTTTTTTTTACATCGGGAAGAAGTTAAGACATGTGTATTATGCCCCCCCCCCCCCCCCAAAAAAAAAAAAAACCACCACCACACACACACACACACACACACACACACCCTTTAGTAAGTATATAAATCGTGCATCAAGAATCCTGCTTCTAAAACAAAAATATGTCAGAGGGCATTTCGATGATATATATAAGCGTACACCGTTTTATATGAATTTTCAGCTGGCTAATTGCAATTAAAAATTTATAAAATTGAAAAACCAACTGATTGTATTAGCGATTGTCTTAAATTGCTTGATAACAAAGTATCTTAATTGGAATTATAAGTATCAAATTCTGAATAACTTTTTACGATTATTAGTTGCTAATTTGCTATAAGTTTATAGTTAAAAAAATTATAATTTAACCGATTATATGTTTAAAAGTTCTTCTCCCATAATTTGTGTTTACAAAAAAAAAATTAACTCGTTAATTTCAGCGGAAAAAATTGAACCTAAACACGTTATCTCTCGAAAGCATCTTAATACTTTGCTATTGTGCCTTTGGGTTTGTCAACTGCAATTAAAAAATATTTTCTATAAACGATTTTTCCTAATTTTAAAATAATTTTTGCTAAAATATTCATAAAGTTTATAATTTATAAGTCATTCTCTAGTGCACTCAAAAAATTTCGAACGTCCATCTAATTTCTTTAACAGTTATAATCTAATTGTAAATTTATTGTTTCGATTCAAAAACTTTTTATGTTGTTTTTAGTAAATAATAAAATGATTGAAATAATTTCGATTCAAAATAATGTTATAATGGGGGCATGACATGACTAGGAATTACATTATGGCAAGACTTGGCACGTGTCCAGTTTAATTCCTAGTAACCTTTGATCCTTTTTAGTTGGTCTAAAATGATTAAGCATAATTTGTACGAAGTGTTTGGGCTAAATATACAGTAAGTCAGTAACTAATAATGGGGGGAAAAAATCCCTATTAAAATTGGCGTCAAAGGAAAGGCTGCTTACTATTTAAGCAAAAAAAAAAAAAAAAAAATTCTAAAACAAAAGTTCAAAAAAAAAAAAAAAAGAAACAGACGTACGTATCACGTATAAAGTTCATGGAGACATGGACAGTGACGCAAGAATAACCAAAAACTTTTTGACCATAGATCCCCCAACGTTGGCGGGGAGCACAACATGTCACCGAGGAAGATATTTAAAACTTACATGAATGGTACACGTAGATATGCTTCTAATTATTAAATATATAACAGACAATAATGGAAAGGAAAAAATCCTTTAGCAAGAAAAAAAAAGGAAAAAAAAAAGAAAAACAAAGAAGAGGTCGTGGCAGTGTAGATGTAGCGGCAGAGTTCAACACTAGTAAGGAACCCACTCGGAGTGCCCACGTACCAACCTACTCTTAATTCCCATCTCCTAAACTCTAATCCAATTATCCAATGACGCACACACACACAGCACACACTGCTGTTTCTATTCGTCTCTTCCGTTGGTTGCCACGCGCCCCCTTTCCTTTCCTGTTTTGCTTAAGAATATGTTTTTTGAACTTTTGATGGTGAGTGTCATGCTCTCCAATTCTTCAAACTTATGGCCTCATATGTATTTGTCTTTTTCTTAAATTGGTTTGGTTTTCAGAGAGGGATAGATTTGTTACTACAAATTAATATGTACGAATTGTTGCGATTAAGTTGTATTTAATTACGAGATAAAACTTTTAAATTTTATCAAAATATGTTTACAAATAGCAGTATTTTTCCAAATATGATCAAGCCTCTTTTAAATTTTGAATGATTTTTTTTTATTAAAATAGGCTTACAATGTCATATTTATCTCAAATATATGTCTTACGCAGAATCACTTTTTTGCCATTCAATTTCAAAATTTTCATGTACAAACTTTTTATTTTTTGTTCTTCATGAATGCTACTATAATATTTTTCTCGTTTGACTTGGTGTATTTATTGCTTTAACAGTTTAACTATTGATTTAAAATAAAAGTAATAATAAATAGTTGCCTCTTAACTTCTCCGGTTCTTAAGCACTGGAGACTTCAGTAACATAGGACTGTATCTTATATAAAACAAAAATGGGAAATAAACTAATGGAAAAGCCATGCTGACAACCTCCAGCTGTCACCGCCCTTTGCATATCCCGTTCCCGCGTCATAAGGCCTCTCCCTATATATAAAATCCTTCTTCGCAATTTCACCAACATCGATCGCAACCTCTTACACTTCACACAAACAAACAAACAAACACACTCTCACTCAACTTCTCATCAGCTCAGCTCAACCATGGACTATTACTACTCCACCGACTCCTCGTCACCTTCGACCTCGAACAACGACTTCACCACTATCTCCTCGGCCCCACCGAAGCGCCCTGCTGGCCGTACCAAGTTTCGCGAGACCCGCCACCCGGTGTACAAAGGTGTGCGACAGAGGGGTCCTGCTGGTCGGTGGGTGTGCGAGGTCCGTGAACCGAATTCAAAATCACGTATTTGGCTCGGCACCTTCCCGACCGCTGACATGGCAGCCCGGGCTCATGATGTGGCTGCCATTATCCTGAGGGGCCGTACGGCGTGTCTGAATTTTGCGGACTCGGCACAGCTGATAAACATCAATCCTGATACAATCTCGGGCCCGAGGGATATCCAAAGAGCAGCCATGCAGTTCGCCGAGTATTTTCGACCGCAGGAACTGGCTTCTGATGTGACAGCGGTGAATGCGTCAGATATGAATAGCTCCGTTTGCGAGATTGGAAATTATGGGTTCGGCTACGACGAGATGCCAAGCGAGGATTATTACAAGAGCATGGCCGAGGGGATGATGGTCGAGCCACCGCCACATCAGAGCAATGGTTTCGCCGGCACCGCAGGGTATAATTGCAATTATTGGGAAGATGGAGAGGGAAGTGGCGATGTTTCTCTATGGAATTACTAGCGGTTTCGGGTTTTTGCATAGAATATGTAAGAAACTTCGTGAAATTGGTCGCATTGTAGCATTGCTTCGTTCTTTATTTCTTTTATTTCTTTGGTTAATTAGGATTATTTTCTTCGTTTTTGGGTTTGAGCGGGTATCCATGTAATTTGTTGTATTGGGTGCTTCCGCCTTTGAATTGGAGTCTTGTTTAAACAAAGTTTTAGGTGATGATTCAGCAATTGGATCGTCTTAAATTAATTAGTGATTTACTTTTGTGATACGTGGCGCGAGTATCTTTGAGGTTCAAGTTTGAATGGAGCATCTGGTATCTTTGAATTTGAACAAAATAGCACCGGTCGCCTCAGGTTGAGGAGAATTTGAATGGATAATGTGGGCCCCAGTGGCCCCCAAGCTCTTTGAAAAGTAGAAAAAGCTATTATCGTAATTTAATCATATTTTACACTCTATAATTGTTGTCTAGAATCAGCACCCATATATTTAGTATGACGTGTAACACTGAAAAATGATTTATAATCTTTACACTAATTATTTATGGGGCGTTTGGATCGCTTAGGAATTTGAGGAATTTGGGAAAGTTGCAATTCCTAGGAATAAATTTATTGGGAAGTGTGTAATTTTGTGAAGAGTTTGTATTGATTATAATAAATTTATGATAGGAAGATGAAATTCCCCAAAATCCCATGGGGATCCAAACGGCCCCTATTAGTTTTTAATTTTTCCTATTATATAATTAGCGTCACATAGAATTTTAATGTTATTATTATAATATTATAGGTATTTAAATTGGAGGAATAAAAAAATTTATATTTTCGCCCAGTCTAAAGTTAGTTTATACCACACTCTTACGTTTTTTATAATCTTAATTGGCGCTCTTTCACATATGATTTTTATAATATTTTATAAGTGAGGATTTGACAATTGTTTGTATAGACCACTACTAATAAAATTAAACAATACACGAATGAGTTCCTAACCATTTTAAAAGCTACCTTTTGTTTATCCAAATCGTCTTCTCCATCATCCCTTTTAAATGCGTTTTTTTTTTTCCTCTCTCTTCTCTTTTCGGAACACCATTGTCCAACATCTTCATCATCTCTTTCTATTTATATCTCTGATCACTGTCCAATAAGTATCAAACGTTACCCACCTTTTCTCCCATCCAACCTAACTTACCTCTTTTTCCCTTGACATCATATATTATGATATCAATTGTCTTGATATATTTTTTAATTATTCCAACAAAAAATATTAATTGTACCATATTATGATATAAATTATTCTCCTATTCCAATTGTACTATAAAATAGGAAAAGAAAAATAAAAGATTGAAGTTCGAATTTTCTATGGCGACGAACTATGTGGCCAATTATGTTTTAGCTTTTTAGAAAATATATTCATAATCAAAATTTGCACATTTATTTTTTCTGAGAGGAGGATTTCGGTGCCACAGGTTTAGAGTGCAACTAAATGCCGTAACTTTACTTTTTTTGTTAATATTTTAAATTTTGAAATGTGATTAATTATAATATGCTCATGGATTGACCTCTTGATCGAGTATCAAATCAACTCAAAATTTTATAAAGTTTATATGAAAATGCATCACTCGTTAAAACAAAGATAATCAATGATTTAGATTCAAAATACATTTTAAAAATTAAAATATTAATGAAAAAGTAAAATTATGCCATTTGATGACAACCTAAACTTGTGGCACCACAACTTTATCTTGAGGTAGGTTCTATCAACTCCGACCCTTCAT
Source organism: Rhynchospora pubera (assembly GCA_028095005.1). NCBI lineage: Eukaryota > Viridiplantae > Streptophyta > Magnoliopsida > Poales > Cyperaceae > Rhynchospora > Rhynchospora pubera. The sequence continues at coordinate 77,730,190 of CM051459.1, forward strand.
CTGATCAACCACATCAAAATCTGGTATAAAACAGGTTTTGCTAGGATTTGAGCCCAACTCAAACCGACTCAAACCAAGAAATCCGGCAGAGCCTTTAAACAGAAAAAAACATGCAAGTATGTTGTTTCTATACCAGTCAAAAGTATAAGAAGCGATTATATATAAACAAGTTTAATTTGAAACATCAAAAGTATGCTATCAAATGGAATCCCGTGCATTATTGCCATTCCCTGCAACACATGAAGGAAAAAGTAAAATCAACTAAAAAGAAGAAAGAGTTCGGCTAATTCTTTCCCCAAAAAATTATTTCTCTTAGTTTTCCAATTTAGAAAAAAATACACCCTAAATATTTCAAGTACAGCGTCAGGTAACAAACTACCCTGAGTAGAAAATCAAAACAATATGTAAGGAAGTCGACCAATCAAAACAATATGTAAGGATTCAAGGATTTCATAACCTCAACCATCACAAATGGAATCCAGAAGCTTCTGAACCTCTTCACTGGCAGCCACATTCTCCATTTTTAACCGTTTCTTCATACCAGGGCTCTTCTTACCAGCTTCCACAATAAACCCTGACAAGGGCCTCGAACACTTCTTTTTTCATATTCATCCCTGCTGTTCTCAAGATATCAACAAACTTTTCTGCCCCATGCACATCTTTTATCCCCTCAAAGTAACTATCACCTGGCTAGATAGTGTCCACAGCCTCCCTGACTCTTACCCTTTTTAATTGCCCTGTCAGCACACCAGTGTGCCATTTTCAAGTCCCCTTTCTCCAAATAATAGTCCATAGAAATTTCCCAAGTTGTAGTATTGAGTGTCACACCTTTCGTCTTTTTTATACAAACAGCCCGGTCAAACATGCCTTCTTTGATATATGCCATAATCATGGCATTTGCTACTATTATATCATAGTCCTTACCTTCCAATCCCCATTCCTTAAAAATTGCCTCGGCACATGTTAAATCATCCAAATTTGTAAGAACGTGAATCATGTTCAAATAGCTCATTTTTGCCATTCTTTTGGGAAATTTTTGCTTCATACTGCACCAGACCCGGTGCACCTCTGCCAAGTTATTACCAGTAAGCTCATACAAGGTAATGAGAAACTGGTACCCAACTATATCATTACTGACATTTCTCTTCTCCAGTTCCTTCTGTGCCAACTCAGCCTTCTGAACCAAACTTGCAGCAGCATAAATGGAAGCCAGATTGCTGTATGTGGTCCAGTCAGGAGTAACGCTACCATCCCTTTTCATCTGCTCTAAAACCCTATCCACCCCTGAAAACACCCCCCTTTGGTGCAAGGGCCCGCATCAACACGTTATAAGTGAAACAATCAGGCAAATACATCATTATTCTTCATGCATGTCTTGTATAACTTTAGGACCATGTCAAGGTTGTCTGTCTTTGTGTACAGAGTCATGAGGCTATTGTATGACATGGCAGTTTGAGCAAAATTGAGCTGCTTCATTTTCTGAAACAGAGCCTCAGCTTTGTCAGTTAGGAGCTCCTGACAATATGAATTGAGGATAGCACCATAGATGGGCTGTTCTTGGAAGCTTCCGGCAGGTTCATGAAAAACTCTTTAGCAGATTGTATGCCTCGGGTTTTTGAAATCAGGTCAAGACAATAGCTGACATTGAATGGAAAATAAATCTAACTTCGGAACTATCAACGGCCTAATTTCATACTGAATGCTATAGATAATCCATATGTATCAACCCAATCTTCTACACATCATACTTCTAAATTTTTTTCACTTCCTACATCATTTGGTGTAAATTATAATATAAGTAACACTAACAATACCTATTCTAATTTCAGAAGGGAAAAGAGCACATTCAATTTGCAATCGAGTTCTAATTTCAGAGGTGAATGGACAATGCATCAATTCATTTTTCCAACATGTTCCGTCAAAATTTGGGATGTAAGAAAGTAAACTTCGGAAACCATATACGTTGGCAACAAAAGGTTTAACACACTACACACAACAAAAAATTAGAAAGAAGGTCTTTGAATATTGAATACTGGTAAAGATATATTTATTCTCGGTTAAATTGCAGTAAAAAAAAAATTACAAAATCAATAATTGCAGCCAACAAGAACAGCATTCTTTAATCACCTGAATCAACCCCCATCCCACCCCCAAATATACCCCCAAACATTTACAAAATTTGTCTCAACTCCCACTTCAATTAGCAATGCTAACTAATCACCATACTACTATGATCAGAACCCTAAACATATATAGTGACAACATAAGTTGCTTTCGAAGTCAAAATTGCTGTAGATGAACGATCTTCTATCAAGTAGAAAAAGTGCCAGACTTGGGCTCCTCAATCAAGTCTACTGCAGGGCGGTAGAGCGCCACACAACCAAATTCCTCGTGACCGTATTTCTGGTAAAGCACATTAAATTCATGCGTGCCATCTAGTGCAGCCAAATGAGCGTTCAACAAAATTCGAGCACATTCCCTAAGCATGGTAGAGGCATTGATCATTATATATCAGTAGAGTAAATTATTCAATGGAAGTTTAAATCAATTCCAAACAATTAAGTAACATACACAGATATATAATATTCCAAAAAAAGTCAAGTAAAATTTAAAAAGTCCAAAAGTGATGAGGTACTTACAATAGATCCAACTCGGAGTAAGAAGTGTGCCTTTGGAGGGTGTCTGTCCATAAAGGAGATTTCCTTAGAGTACAGTTAGCTGCGTACACAGCTGCAGCTGCCACCATGCAGGGACAGTATCGAATCAGAGTATACTCCATCAGCCCCAGCTCACCATAAAAATATATCATATTCTCCAGCTGTGAAATCATACATCATTATTAAAATTCACTGAATATTTAGAGTTTCTGAAGAATAACAGTGAAGGGATTATTGGATGTTGTACTTGCCTTTTTGTTAGCCTTGGCTGCCTTCACAAATCTGACTAAAAACATGAAAGCAGTAGGTACAGTCAGATACCACTCAAGCTTGTTCAATATGGCCTTTTCCATGCGGATAATCGACTCTTCTGTGTGTTGAAAGCACAAAACCTCCATGAAATCATCCACCTGCAAAGAATGCATTACATTCTTAATTATAATATATACAGTTTGAGGATCATAATCTGCCTAAGGGGTACGGGCTTGTACTTGAAATTTTAAATAATAATAAAAATAAAAAAATAAAAACTTACATTCTTTTGTAGCTCGTCTTCTTCGTATTTTGAAGCGATCAATAATGCACTGTTGCAAACAAGCAATAATAGCCTTTTTGGTACATACACTAGTGTCAAATACCGATCAATAATGTAAACCGCAAGATAGAGCGTTTCACGGCTCAGCCCCAATTTGAAATGAGCAGCTATTGTCCATTTAATTGCAGTTGCTCTCAATCGTACATTTATCTCAACCTGCTTCTCCATATAGTCCATTGGCCTACGCACATGCTGCTCAGAAACACAATTAGGTCAAAACTTTAATAGTTTCACTTGCAGGTGCCTATTTTTATGTAAATAAAAGCTGAGATACCTGTTGTTGCTTGTAGAAATTGTACAAATCCGTGATGTACTCCACAACAGCTAATTGATTGTTCACGTCTGGTAGATCAATCTCATCAATTTCCAAGCGTTGCATTTTAGAAATAGCACATGCAACCTAAATAAACAGGGAATTAATTAAAAAAATGCTTTGCTTAGGAAATTTCTGATCTGGATAAGAACCCTTATGGATCAATTAAAAGGGTTACAAATTTACAATTAAAATGTACCTTATCACTTGCAAGAAGAACAGATGTTGCTGCACGTCTCTTGTAATACTTAGAATGACGCACACACAAAGGGACCGACTTATTCTGTTTGTTCACTTGAAGTTTCGGTCCAAACACCCGCACTGTAACTTTCTTCACAGGTCTCGATCCAAGGATGTGCAATGTAACTTTCTCGTTAGATATAACTTGCTTCTCAGGAGTTGAATCTATTCTAGTGCAATCATTATTTTCCCCTGCGCCTTCAGCCGCTTCCAATTTCAGTGAAGAATTCCCTGAAATTTGAATTGAAACTTGTGGTAAGAATACAAATTTCCATAGCAAAACCCTAACGATTGTCTGATAAATAATCCTCATTGTTGTATGAATAAGACCAAGGTTTTGTTTCAATTTGACTTTATGCGTAAATTGAGAATTAAGATTATCTTTACGATCTACTACCATCTTAAATACTTTGATGGGTTCTTCAATTTACTTCAAAGAAATGAGATAGAGTTTGGTGGGTTTGGTACCGGTTATTTTGGTACCTGTTTCTCTGTAACTGTTGGTGATTTGTGTGTTTGGAGTTCTGTTATTTTTAGATAGAAATAGTTTTGCTACCGGTTATTGTACAGATTGTATAATTTTTTTGGGCTTTTCGTTTTAATAAAATAGAAAGAGGAGGGGAGACTTAATATACTGCATAGAAGAATATAACTTTAATTCTCACATCTAGAGTACAGTTTAACAAACACAAAAAAATAAAAAAAAATCAAGAAACATAATAGGAGGAGAGAGGATGTTGGTGCAACTGGAATTATATTATATCTCAGAAAACCCAAATCTAAACGAGAATTAACTGAATGGAAAATAGGAAACCTAACAAGCGCCTAAAAAATGGAATCATATTTCATACCTTGTTTTTCTGTTGCTAAGGGGAAGCATGGAACGAAAACCCTAGTCTCTTCTCGTGCCGGTGGGGTTTCAACAAATTCTCCCCATAACTTTTCTTGTTTTGAATCCATTCTTAATTTCTCGGTGAAAATTGTAGTTGAGGAGTGAAACGCAATAGAAAAAGGTTTGTGGATTATTAAGGTCGGTTTCGATTTTTGAAGGGGTTTGGACTTAATTTGGAGGGCGAGAGAAATGATTAATGAACTATCATTTGCTCAAAACAAATTATTATATATATAGACTGGTTTCCTAAAATATCGACTAATGAGAACTGTTAGATATATACAATTATCGTTAATGTTCATGATCGGATATCTTGATATAGTCTATCCGCGTGAAATGAGTTCGACGGACCCGAAGTGCCATGTGGCACTTTTCTTTTAACTGACACTCCGGAGTTGCCACGCGACATTCTTAATTTGTTGATATTTGATGGAAACGCAGCTCGTGTCGTGAAGCGTGTTTTTGACTTTTTTCCACTCCAGTAATAGTCTCGAAAAACAACTTTATAATTAAAAAAAATCACATAAATGTATAATCGGAGTACCAAAAGAATTTGATGGATCAACGCTATTTTATTATATATTGTTAATACATAGGAGCAATGCAGTAGTACAACATATCACCTGTTAAAGTAGAAACTATTCTTTTTCTTCAAAAAATGTAGCAAATATCACTGTTGCTATTTTGACATCCATTCCCTAACTACTTGGAAATTTATAACAGAATTATCTTTTATAAGAATATATTTGATTTTAAGTCCTTTTAAATAACCATCACATTAAATGAACATGAACCATTTAATGAAATATCACACTAATGAAGCAATTTTCTTCTTTTCTTTATAAAAATAATTTTTATCCAATCAGACACCGACCAAGTATCTTTTTCATACATTGTCCGGAGAAGGTTGAATTCAACAATTTAAAATTTAAGTTAATTTAAATACAATGATTACTATGCATTTTATGTTGGAGTAAATTATTCTATTTTAGTTTATAAAATTAATGATTTTAAATTATTTTCTTTTTGAGTTTATTATTGATAATTCATTCAGATTAAATATCTGAATTGTAAATCTCTCAGCTTGTGCAATTTAGAATGCATTTGAATTTTTTTTTTGAAAAGCTCAATTGCCATAATATTAATTAGTTCACGTTACTAGAAGTCAATTATTCTACTTTATTTTATATTATTAATGATTTAAAATTATTTGTTTCTTGAGTTTATTATTGATAGATCATTCGGATTAAGGATATGAAAGGATATGAATTGTAAATATCTATGTACAATTTTGAAATTGTGTGAAATGCTCAATTGCCATAATATTAATTACTTCACATTGCCACATAAACAAAAAAAAAAAAATGGTGAGGAGTGAGGTGATCCTAGCCTAAATCGCCCATTTCTAATATTTGTAGGGGTATAAACCTAACATCACATGTTATTACAATTATGATAAATGATAATATTATTAATAATTAGAGAATGGATTCAATCAAATTCATTTGACCGGACTCTCGATTAAACTCTACATAATCTCAATTTTGAAAGTTCAAATGTTCGATCCGAACTGATCTCTATACCGAAATCTCCTTGCAAATCAAATTTTATATTTTTATGATTTTTTTTATTTTGTAGAATTTTAGAAAATTAATATGATTAAAAATATGATAAACATTTAAAAGTCAAAAATAAGAAAAATTGGTACCACTAGAATCGAAATATTTATAGAGTAAAGGTGCCATCAAATGCTACAACTTTACTTTTTTATTAATATTTTAAATTTTAAAATTTAAATTTCGAATGTGGAGAACACATTGAATGGTTCAAATCGACTATTAGAATCTCGAAAATTGAGATTTGATCGTAGCTGACAGTTGCATCCGTCAGTCGTGGCTGATTTTAGCCCATCTCTCAAATCATTTGAGTTAAACTCGATAATAGTTTGATATTTATTTATGTTATCTAATTTATAGTATAAAAATGTATTTATTTAAATCATAGATAGTAAGTTTGTTCAAAGTTTTATGTAAATCTAGTGAGTTATATTATTTTTTCTTAATTTTTGTTTCCTCTAATTTCTCAATAACTAGGACTCAAAAGTGTATTGTGTTGATTATTTCTGAAAATTTGCCACTGAGGACCTAAGGGGCGTTTGTTTGTGACTTAGAGGGTGCATAACTATGTATCTAATAAGTTATGCATTCTTAAGTCAACAAACATCCATTACATAAGAAGCCTTAAATGTGCATAATTTATTACACCTAAAGAGGTTGCATAAGTTATGCACCGGTCCACTTTGATTGTAGCTGACGGTTGCATCTGTTAGTCATGGTTGATTTTAGCTCATCTCATGATTTGAAACTCAAACTCGAATTGAGCTGGTAAAAAAAATCTAAATAAAACTATTTAGACTTTTAAAAAGGGAATTTATATCGAGCGAGCCACAAACTGAATTTTTTTGACAGTTCTAAAACTATTTAGACTTTTTTGAAACGGAATTTAGTCATCAATCAGTATTGATCAAATCTGTAAGAGCTATTATAATAGTTCACTAACAGTGTGTTTAGTCCGATGATTCAGCAATAGTAAAAGAAAATAAACAGGGTTCTAGTATTCTTATTTCTTCTCCAGTTTCTTTCTCCTTGTTTTGGGTTACTCACATTTTTACTGTCAAGTAATCTTCTGCATTCTGAGAGCAAATGCTTCTCAATTTATTTGACAGGTGTCAAACTATCAACAGAGCTGTTACTCTCTATCGTGATAGTTTTGTTACTGTATTTTAAGTTTTAGAAAGCTATACCTTCACCTTTTGTTTTCAAGATCAGGAAAAATACCGTTTCAGCAGTTTACAAAACTGACGCAATTGGGGAAAACAATTTTTAACCACTATACAAACCAACGTGATTTGTCTACTGCTTTTTTATCACCTCTCCTGAGTATGGTTGCAGTCTGATAGGCATATGTCCAGTATATAATGCATTGTATGAAATCATATTAAAAATTCTGTATGTTTAAAGGCATCATACAATTGTGGTATCACGTTTGTAAGAGAAGGAAAAAGGAGAGCTCCATGAAATTGCAAAGTTTTAGTTTATTTTATTATCAGAATAGTGACTTTGACACTAGCCAAGAGAACTCTTAGCCAGTTAGCCATCACATCTCACATTGGTTAACCCTCAATCAGTGGGAAGCACTTCCCTCGGTAATTCAATCCCAGGAGTTCGCATAGATATACAAAGACGAGATGGATCTTTAAAAAAAAACAAAAAACATTATTAAACTTTAAGGAAAATTTCATAGAACTTGCTAATTCTGCTCCTGCGCACATAATTCCAACGCATGCTGTGCTTCTCTGAGGAACAGTTTCGTTAGATGTTTTTGACCTCTTCGGTACACTACACTTGACCAATAATGTCTCCTCATCTCTTTTTCACTGCAACATATAAAAAAAATAATAATAAGTACAAATAAAAATTGTGCAGGCATCGCATATTATATGGAAACGTCAGATGTCAGGCAATTTCCAATAACACTACCAGCTGTTAAATGAATAGCACAATCAAAACAAATGTGCATTAAAAATGGGCCAACCATCTGAAATTCAACATCTTCAATTAAAAAAAAAAGTGTGATTACCTTTCGGGTACAGAATTGAGTTTCTCAAGCAGCTCTGTGTCTGATCCCTCAGTTCCAGATCCTTCTTCAAGACCTATCAACCTTTAAGAATACTATTAGTCAAACAAAAATGAAAATAAATAAACATTTGGGGTATGTGCAGAGGTGTTGGTGAAGGAGGGGGAATGGCATGGTTTATGAGTGATAATCATACTTTGAAGAAAGAAGATCCACGAGCAACTCAAAGGCCCCTAAATCCCCACAAACTTCCCAAATCGCTGCTTGCACCTCCTTGTCAGAGGGCTCTAAGACCTATAAAAAGTTTCCAGAACAACATACTGTAAGTCTATAACAAAAGGAAAATCTGTAAACAAAATTCACAGGAACATCCCCTAGAATACCCTCAAATTTACAGGAAAAATGGACATCCTGCCCTAATAGATCATAAAAGAGCATTATTTTCAATTCTTGAACTAAGAATGGAGTGATGTAGGTTCTAAGTCAAGGGACTTATGGACTGTTAATTCGTTTGCAGAGGTGTCCATGACATTTTGAAGTTTTGTAGGGTTGCCCGTGTACTTTCATAGAGATTACTCACCTCACCAAACATAGAAGAAACCTGATCAATCTGAAAATCTTTCATAGAGATAGTACGTAATGTGACCATAAACTCCTCAGGAAAAACCAGTCTGTTCAGGTACGAAGGAGCCTTTCTTTCCCCACTCCAGCTGTAATTAGTGATCTCAGAAGCATAACTGGTACTAGTACCATTATCCTTTTGACAGGTACTAAAAAAACCAATATCAAGCAAGGTTTTTGGTAGGAGGCATCTCATTTCAGCACTCTGGAAAAGGGGATAACAAAATGATAAATACATTTTTGGAACCATGATGCAAACACAATGAAAATTAAAGAGAAGCTAATTATGCCAAACAATCTAATTATATAAATAAACATAAACCTGAATTTCTAAGAGCTTTGTTTTTTTGTCAATGGATGTTACATGCTCGAGTGCTTCAACAGGATAGTGCACCTACACAATTAACAAATTCAAAGAATACAGGTGTCTAAGAGCATGTACTAATATTTGAATATAATTCACAAACAACGAAAGGAACTGTCAGTCTGCCACTGTACCATGAGATAATCATCAGGGTTTTCTTCGATTACAAATCCATAAAGATATAACAATTCCTGGTTATAAATAAAGAAATAAGCAAGTTTAGATGTCACATTAGATTCCTTTAGCACATGCAGATTGAAGTGTCAGTAATGATGAAACACACCTCATTTCCTTTGTTTCCGTAGCTAATATGTATCTCCTTGTCAGAACAATCATAATCCGCAGCTTAAGATTTTAATCAAAATTCAAAAGCGTTCAGAACAAATAATTGGAAATTGAATACAGGTCAAAGTTGTTTACAATAAAATTGAAAGCTTATACCCAGAAGAAGATACATTGAATTGGGAATTCCTGACGCAGTACCAGCTGAATCTACCTCCCATGTTGCCACAGCTTTAGAGCCTGTGATAGTACCTTCAAATCAGAGACACATTCAAGATATAGGCGTTAGGAGTTCTGATCATTATTCACCAGGCCCACAAACAATCAATAAAAGGTAGGTAATTCCTACTAGTAGACGAATGATCTGAGATAAAATTCAAAATATCAAATATTAAACTTTCTAATTTTCATAATGGGCCTAACCATGGTTACAGAAGTCTATCCCTGGAACCAGGCCCTCCACCCAAACAGGCTCTCCATTGCCTGATTCCCCACAGTTGCACTCCATACAATCAGAATCCTAACAAAATAATTAAAAATTTCCATAATGAAGAAAATTAAATGGTGCCAGCTAAAAAAAAATAACAACCTTATGATCACTGTTTTGCTCATGCTGTGATGCTTCGGTGTCATGTTCCTCTTCGGACTTTGGAAATACATAAGAGTGAGGCATTGGAATGTTCAAAGCTCGAGTCCAGAATACCGAATTCGCCCTAATTACCGCACATAAACATGCACACACATACACTGTTATATGAAGACTGTTTCATAATAAAGATTTTATCCAAAAACTTAACTAGGAAAGAAAAAACGTACCAAAGGAAGTCTTCATAATGTATATCTCTAGTCCTGTAAAAAGATTCAAAATGATTTAGTATTGAGGAATAAAAACCTACCAAAATAATAAGAATAAACAAAGAATAAGGGCTTGACTAGCCAAGTTGACCTCTCCTGTTGATGCGACTGTAACAGCTCCTCCACCAAACCTTTCACCTTTTTCTCATATAGCTCTTCTAATGATTTTCGCTGGAAAACAACCATCTTTAGATACTTATAAATAATTTTGAACATAAAACTTTATCTACAATAAAATTATGATAATTCAAGAGCCACACTGATGCAAAAATAACCTGTAATATACTGGCACGGTACAAAGCTGTCCCTTTCAGTTCAGAAAGTTCGCCGTCTGTGAACCAGAGAGGGCTATTAAATTTTCTGGGTAGTATATCAAGGTACCTACATGTTTGCCAAGTCACCGATTAAAAAAGTTTAAAGAAGAGGTGATTTCAATCACACCAAAAATAGCCTATGCCTCAGTATGAAACAGACCCAAACAAGACAATCCAATTGCCCCACCATAAAAGAGGATAAACAGCAGATTGTTCGGGCATTTTGCGATAAAAGAAACAACAGGAAATTGGGCATTTTTGAATCAATCATGAGTAGAAAGGTAGCATATGTAAGCATGGACAATATAAATCACTTCCAAGTAAAAAGGATAATTACTAATTAAAAAGAGGATCATACGGTTTCCAGAGGGAGTCAGGACGGACACTCTCTACCAAGAGAAACAACATGACCAGAAACCGGTCGTCGACTCCACCCTGCTCAAACATAGCCCTGCAAGTGGGACCCAGTATGGGATCTTGTAGCACCCTCATGGGGGTGATTGCCAAGTCAAGAGGTACTGCCATAACAACACCTACACAGCACCAATTTCATTACTATCAGGAAATTACAATGTGTAAAAGGAGAAAGAAAGGAACTTCTTAAGAGAATTATGAAAGCAATAATTACCATTTTCTGGGCTGCATGGAGAAGTAGAGAAGACGCCATATCCCTTGTCTGGGCCGCATGGTCGGATTGTACAACCTCGCAAATCAGCCCCATTCGCCTAGGTTTGAATTAGAGAATTGTTTTAGATAGGAAGATTAGAGCGCATGCATCGTTGTAATAGGGAGATGGGGAAGGAGAGAGATATACCTGGAGCCATTGGAGAAATACTTGGAGCTTGGAAGCTGTTTCTGGCTCGGATACGAGGGTGGCCATCACTTGTTCGACGAAATGCAGTAAACAAAATAGCAGCAAGAGTACACACGAGTGTTTTTAACTATTGATGAAGCTCCTTCAACTCTAATCGGACTCTGCTCTTCTTTTTGTATTGGATTGTATCCGAAACCGAAAGGATGGATCCGTTTGGACTTTTGAGTCTCTGACTTAGGACTGCAAGACGGTCGAATCGGTAACGAAACTAGATTGTTTCGTTAACCGTTTTGTTTCACTGATGAAATTGACTATTAATTTCGTTAACCGTTTTGTTTTAGATGATCGAAATCGATGAAATTTTCGAGATTTACACATAGACAAAACTGTTTCATTGTTTTGTTAACCGTTTTATTTTTGAAACGCAACCATATACCTTAGCCGTTTACGTAGGGCTGTCAATGAATACGGTACGGTACGGTAGAAGGTATTTTCATACCCGTACCCGTTAAAATTTTCTTTACCCATACTCGTCCTGTACCCGTTAAAAAAAACTTTACCCGTACCCTACCCGCACCCATTAAGAATTAACGGTACGGGTAGGGTAACGATACATAATGAGTAATAATAATATTATTAATTTAATAAAATATATATATATATATAGAGAGAGAGAGAGAGAGAGAATGGATTCAATCAAAGCGCTTTGACCGGAGTCTCAGTTAAACCCCGTCGGTTCTCAATTTTGAAAGTTCAAATAACCGATCCGAACCGTCAAATATGATCTCCATATTGAAATCTCCTTGCCGACCAAAATTTTTATTTTTTTGAATTTTTTAAGTATTTTTTTCGGATTTTCAAAAACAGCAATTTTTGTAGGGTTCAGAACAAATTAGATTAACGATTTTTGAAAATCCGAAAAAAATACTTAAAAATTTCAAAAAAATAAAAATTTTGGTTGGTAAGGAGATTTCATTATGGAGATCATATTTGACGGTTTGGATCGGACATTTGAATTTTCAACATTGAGATATGACGGGATTTAACCGGGACTCCGGTCAAAACGCTTTGATTGAAGGCTTTCTCTCTCTCTCTCTCTATATATATATATATATAATGTGCTAAATAAATAATATCAAATAAATATATAGATAAAGCAAACATTTAGATAATATTTTAGATATAAAAAATCATTAAATTTATCCTCATATCAATGAATTAAAAAATTCTATATAACTAATTATAAATTATAATATATTGAGTGTAAATTAATTTTTTTCATCATCATAAATAAATTTGGATGAAGATCAAAATTAATAATATATCTTAAGAAATATGTTTAAAAACATGATTATATATACATATATGTTTGTAAAATATTATCCGTTAGAAAATGGGTAAGAAATAGCCCTTACCTTTATCCGTATTCAATAAGTTAACGAAAATTTTTCTTTATCCGTATCCATACCCGTTAGTCTAACAAAAATAAAATCTTATCCATATCCGCCTTATCGAATACGTACGGATAAGATAAATGAGTAAACGGATTTCATTGACAGCCCTATGGTTTACGAAACGAAACAAAATTAGGCCTGGTCAAATTGGACCAGTGGTTAGCTCGGCCTTATAACTATTAAGGCCCTGATAGGAAATTTTTTTAAGCGTTTGAAACTTGGAATCATAACTGAAATTCTATTATTTCTGGAAAAAAAAAAATTGAAAGTGAAATTCTATTCATTCACCTTTTTTTTTTTCTGATTGGAAGAAAGAGTGAAGCAGACGAATTGAAGTCAAACAGAAAATTTAGCGTTGAATTTATTTTGAAATTCTTTCAAAAATAAAGAATTTTGACGAAATTTTGTGTGCTATCGTCTGATCAAGTGAGGAAGAAGAGAGTCAAACGTGTATCTGCTCAACTTCACTACACTCTTCTTGCTTCTTTATGATCTGGAAAGTTGATTTGCAAAATCATCTCTACTCTTAACTACCCCATTCGAATCATTTTTCTCCTATTTGTTTTCTTTTAGATCAGGTGTAACTGTGTAAGTGATCTTAAAATTGACATGGTTCTTTTTTAGGAATATATACATATTCCTGGCTTGTTATATTTGGATGCTTGTCAGTTACATCTTACATGAACAACATTTTGCGTTCAATTTTTGAATGATCGGAGGTGAAATCTAAGTCAAATTAAACCTCAAATCTAATCTATTGCAGCGTAGCTTGAGGGTCGAATCCATATAAACGGTTATTCTAAACTATAGACTTTAAGTAACTTAGTTTGATTAATCTAAGGGTAAACAAGTCAAAAGGTTGATTAATTGATTAAGAAGATTAAATTTAAACTAAAGGAATTAATACTAAACTCTAATTAATCTCTAAATTACTTTAAAAATTAAGGAAAAGATCTAAACTCGAATTATGGACTTAAACTAGGGTCAATTGATCAGGTTCCACTTCCAGGCACTATCCTGGCGGGTCGCCAGAACAGTACGATAATTCAATTTAATTAGTTTCTAAGTTCTCTAAGTTCAGATTTTTGGTTTAAACTCTGGTCCAAATACTAACTCTCGTTTTTTATTTGGTATTACTAAGTTTTAACCTCTAAACCTCCCTAAAAACCTAAGTTTCAACTCTCGTTCCTTGGCTTAAGTTTTAGGGTTTGCTTTAACTATTCGGTAGGATATCCTAAATCTCTCGATTTTAGGAGGGAATAAACCTCTCGGCTAAGTTCCGATTACACCTTTTGGGTATACTAACTATCCTATGGTATGAGAATATAAATCACCTTAAAATTAGGGTTCTGTTTGCTTATCTACTAGGTCAGGCCTAACCAAGTGAGAAAACCTTCATATCAATTCAATTCATATTCTCAATTCAATCAAATAAACTCAAGTAAAGCAAAGCAACTCAGAAAAATTAGAAAACTAAATTAAACTTCATTAATCTACCAAGTCATGGTTTTCTACAATTGCCCCTAAACTAAACTACTCACTACAAGTCATACTAAACATAAAAACAACAGGTTTCAACAGACTAAACATCAAAAAAAAAGAAAATAGAGAAAGTTTACAACAAGAAATAACAGCAAACAACTCTCAGCTTGTCTTCTGGCGGGTCGACAGGGCTCTGGCGGGGTCGACAGGAGACGGCTGTGGGAGATTTCTGCTATCTTCTCTCGATTTCTCTCTCTAAAAACTGACTTGTCCCTTTCTGGTGCTCTTCCTATGTTTAAATAGCTTTCAAAGACGGTTTCCATAGGTGGAGATCATGTCTGGTTCGTCCTAGAATAGAGAAAGTGCTCTGCCAGAAATATCTCTCCAAATTGGGCAGGTCGGTTTGTGTCTGGCGGGGTCGCCAGAACAGGGGATTTGTCTGATTTGACCCTGTTCCTTTGCTCTAGTCGCTTGGACCCTGATTTGCTCCGCTTGAACTCTGCCTTGGGCCCAATTTTGCACCAAATCATCATTGAACCTGCAATTAAACAAGGGCAAATGACAGTGCCATATTTCTAACCTAAATTGCTTTAAAATCTAACTAAAACACAAATATTTAATTAAAATTAAGGCCTAAAAGGGTTGAATATTCCGATGTTAAACCCGCCTATCATTGAACAAATGCAACTTGAGCTTCTGTATTTACAATATAACGCCAAACTTTTGATACTTCATTTGAAGAATTTTTAGGTTCAATCCCTTTTTATCAAAGATTTGACAAAAGAGTATAATTTGACAAAAATTTTGTTGACTTGCCTCACAAAAAAGAAAATAAAAATGGGATAACCCATTTTAAGAGGGATGTTGCAATATCACATTTTAGCTATATAATTTCATACTTTTTCGCTTTTTAACAAAGACACAAGTAATGAAAGCAAAGAGCTCTGGATGGCAGTGTACGTGTACCATAGAAAAATATTGTAAATATTATAAATTAGGCCTGGTCAAACTGGACCAGAAAAGCTAGCTTGCCTATTAACAGACTGAAAAGTGACAACCGACAAGTGACAATTGATTCAAATGATTCCTTTTCTTTTAATGGAAAAATTGACAAGATCCCTACCTAACTACCTTGTATGCCAGAACCTTCTTTGTTATTAACAAATATCGCATTGGCTTCCATATTTACGACATGCCACCTAAAGCTTTTACTTTGTAATAACAATTTTTGAGGATTTAAATGCACCACGTCTATCAAATAAAAGCTAAGAAAGTCAACATACATGAGAAAATTAAGAAGGGTTCCTTTTTGAAAGGGATGTACAGTTACCTTCAGCAATATAAGACTTATACGACTTGTTATCACAATGCTGATGTCTCATATTAGGAATCACAATTCAAATTTCAGATGTATACTATCATTAGCCTCAATTTATAATTAATATCATACGTTCAGCATTTTACTCTTACACCAACAATCCAAATTGTGGTACAAGTTACAAAACACAGCCACATAAAGCTGCCGTGGTCATATTACTTCACAATTTCATACAAGCTAATCCTAAATCGAATCTAAATCGAGACATCAACAGACAAGCGATGATCTGAGAGACGGTGCCATGGAGAAGTCTGTGCATGAAGCCCAGCGTATGACTGACTCTGAGACGGCCAAGTCAAGTTGGTCCAGCTCACCAAGCCCGATTGTGTGGTTTCTTTTTCTCCTATTGCCGTGGTTGCTGCTATTTCCTATTACTCTAGATAAGTTCCCCTTTGTGCCTCTGCCAGTATCTGCTGATCTATTTGATGTCGCACTTACTTCTTTCAGTGTCGAGCGCCTCTCAGAGTCATTTTCTGCATCAGTTGGCATAGTTTAGTGAAAAGGTACAACTTCTTAAGATATGTACAACAACAACAACAACAACAACAAACAACAACTAAGCCTTTTGTCCCAAGCAAGTTGGGGTAGGCTAGAAAAGAAACCCAACAAGAGAACACTACAATCCAAGGACAAAACAAAACATAAAAAAAGATACTAATAAAAGTAATAGCAATAATAGCAATACTAATGATAATATATATAACAGTAATAGATATGTACAGCTGAGAATTTTATATATCATTTCTTTCTAAATACTGTTCAACAATAATTTCTTCAGTAAGAGTTTGATGGAGGCTCTGAGGACTAAGTTTGGCCAAAAGCTCATTGAATAATCCCAAAAATAGTCTATTCATAACAAAAATGCCATCAGTACAATAGAAGATAACTGCAAACAACACTTTAACAAGTAGCAACTTACCTATTCTGATATGATTGGATCCCTCCATCGTAAAAGCAGGCTTAATTTCCCCAGTTCCACCAAGAGGACTAAAAGAAAAGCTTGGCATAGAAGGAATTGGTGAAGAAGGCTCAGCATCACTGCCAAAGGAAAATCCAGTATTTCGAGTAGGTGGTGCAGTGTCCTCGAGAAAAGCTGAAAAGGAAGACCGGCATGTGAAAATGGGTGACGAAAAACTATCAACTCTGATTTGGCATGGATCTGGGGATGGAGTACTGAAGCTGACATCACGGCTAGGGGTGACTTGTGGACTGGAGAAGGAGAATGAGCCAATCTCATGTTGCATGAAGTTAGTGCCATTCAATTGGTTACATGGGGTGGGAGGTTGGTTTGAATGTTCTGTTATCCAGGGGTGATCTGTAATGGAGAGAAAAGATCCTTGTTTTAGATACCTGTACATACCAACATTTTATTGATAAAAACTATGGAATACAGTAGGGACAGGTTCATGCCAGTTAATACTGGTATTTAGGAATCAAGAGCATCATATCTTTCTGATACAGGTAAACTACCATCACTCCAAGTCTAATTGGTAACTACTATATTACCAAAAAAGCTACTAACCCAAAAGAAAGAAATTGACCCTCAGACATATACTTCCCTGCACCAGCCACCAACAATTAGCATGTGGCCACAACACCCAACTCGTTATCAAAGCTTCACAAATAATTAAAGATCTTGTCTCACCTAAAACCTGCTTGGGAGAAAGTCTCTGCCTGTGGTCACGCTTCAACATGCCAGAAATCAACTCCTTGGCCGGGTCAGAAACATGGTCCCACGGATCAGATGGGAACTGAAGCTCATTTGACCTGATCGACTCAAAAATTCTTGATTTGGTCTTGCCCCAGAAAGGTGGTATTCCGCTTAGAAGGATGTACAGAATTACACCGGCAGACCATACATCGGCTGCCTCAGTGTAGCCACCAGAGAGCACCTCTGGAGCTATGTAGAAGGGACTTCCTACCATCCCATGCAAGCTTTTACCTAAATCATGTGAAAAAATATTTTAATCAAGAAATTTAAGGAAAAATCATGTCAATTTTGTTATGCTGGGAACTAATATTTTATCTAGTAAGTCAGCTACAAGTAACCCTAGTCAGTACAGTCATGGAAAGGAGGTCATAATTATATAGTTTTCCTTGCTTGAATTTATTCTATTTAATTTTCATGTTTGAAAAAAGTGTAAAGAATTTCCATTAAAAAACAGAAACAGCATTACAGATGTCCATTCTTTTAAAAATATCAATCAACAATTTTCTAACCGAGGCTATTTTATCATACAAAACAAAATTAGGAACCAGTGGCCTAGAATTGGCAACATGTACTAATCATCTGGTGCTGTCTGTTATGGTACTTATTACAACTGATATGAACACAGAGATTTTCTGCAGGCTCTGGTCAAAGTTCAATGAAAACACCCCAGAAAGTCAGAAACTATTAGTACCACAAGTACTGCATGACCGAGGAAATACCAATGTTATAACTTATAACTAATTAGCCCAATAATTAGCAAAAACCCACAACTTACCTGGCGTGATATAAGTGGCTAGCCCGAAATCTGCTAATTTTATCTGAGAATAAGCTGATTTACTGACAAGGAGAATATTCTCTGGCTTCAAATCTCTGTGTACTATTCCCTTTCCATGACAATACATCACAACTTCTATCAAATTCCTAAACAGCACTGCCGCTTCATGCTCAGAAAACCTCCCGTGCTTCTCTAGCCTATGAAAAAGCTCCCCTCCTGCACACAACTCCATCACAAGGTGCACATGTTCTTCTTCTTCATACACCGCCTTTAGGTCGACTACATTTGGGTGGCCCGACAAGCAGGCCATGACCTCTATCTCCAATTTAACACTATTCAAGTCTTCCGACGAAATTAATCGGTCTTTAGAGATCGACTTGCACGCAAGGGTTTCGCCGGTAACTAAGTCAGTACAAGATCTGATCACACCGAATTGTCCCCACCCAAGTTGCGGACCCAGCAGATACCGGTCTTCTAGGAAAGAGATGAGGGGTGTTTCCAAGATCGGGTTGCGCAAAGATGGTACTTTGTAGGAGGTGTAGTAGGGTTGGTTGTTGGTACCGTTGCTTCTAGAAGCAACAGCCATTTAACGGGTGGATTACCCGCTTAGTGATGAAACTTCAGCTTCCTTCTCTCATATCTCTTCTCCTCTCAAAAACCCAATAGAGAACCTGAGGAAGTGTAACCACATGGTCAAGTATCTTACTAAAAAATCAGAAAAGATTACAAATTTATTGAAATCTCAAGCCACTAAGAACCAAGAAAACTGAACCCCTTTAACAACAAGTACAACCCTTGCATCTCTATAATATATAACACCGATTCAAATCTCAAAATTTAGCAACAGTACCGCGCGACCCAACACCAACACTAGATCTAAGCCAAAAATGAGTTCGCCAGAAACCACCAAGAAAATGAATTCGAAAACAGCGACGATAGCACAAACAAGACTCGAATTACCCAGATCCAGCGGTTCTGTGCTCGAAAAAATTCAAAATTTTCCAAAGAAAATCTCACCAAATTTGGCAAAAATGGCGAGAGGAGAGGAGAGGAGGAGAGGAAGAAGAACTTGCCTTGCGTATAAACAAGAAGAAGAAAACGAAGAAGAAGAAGCGAAGAGAAGGAGAGTAGAGTAGAAGAGTATAAAAGTGTAGACTTGTTCTTCGCAAACGGAGAGAGAGAGAGAGAGAGAGAGAGAGACTGGAGCTGTGTGGCAGTGTGGGGTTGGAGGCCTCACGAAATTCTGTTGGTGGAAGTCCCCACTAGTGCAATGTTTTTCCGATTTTTTTAATCATAGCTGATTTGAGATACTACGCCGTTCCTCTCCAAAAATAGTTGAATGAATTAGAATTGTAGGGATAATTCTGTGCGTATGATTTCAATCGTGCGAACGAAATAGGCGGAAGCGATCTGCTCTAAAATAGACGGAAGGGAATGGAAAGTATGGAACCAGTTGGGACTATGGGAGTGACCTGTCATGTCGATGTCTCTCAGAAAAAGATATATTTTATAAGTGTTTTTTTGTAATTTAATTTTATGGTTTTGGTGTAGTCAACCCTGTTACTTCTTGTATTTTCTTTTTGTTTTGCGTAGACCTTCCAATTTTGAATTGTTATTAAACAGTCCACGAGATTGTATTTTAATCTGCTTATCATTGGATGTCAAATAATTTTTCTTTTTTTACATTTTTTTTTGCTAAATAAATAAGACGTATCAACTTAAAAATTTTAAAATTTATAATTGTTTGCCGATTTCCTTTATGGCCATCTATTATGAAATTTAATAGTATGAAATTGTTCATTAAATGTTCCATTTCAAATTCTTTGCTGGCAAAGAGACAGGGAGAAGCCAAGGATAGTAGAGACATTTAATGAGACTGTTGGTTTGTCTCCTCAATTGATTAGAGCATTAATAGTGCAATCCTTATCAGTGTGGGCATACATCTTATTCAAAATTGAGACTTACAAATAATAAACGTCTCATTAATTGCTCACTTTACTGAAAATTTGAGTGAAGAGAAATTTGAGTATGTCAATTCCTAAAATTTTTCTCAAACTACCCGAACGTAGCAACGCGATTATTGATTGACTTTTGGCGAAAAGTTATTCAATAAAGTGTATGGCTAATATCATCATTTGAAATTTTTAGACCTTTGAATTAGAGAATTCATATGGACTAGATTTAACTCGTACGCTCTCATCCACTTACTCAAGAAAAGTGTTCTTGGAGAAAGTAGATATTAACTCCATCATTTATGATCGAGTATAAAGAGTATGAGTTGACAAAGAGATTCTTCTTTTATAAAAGGATACATGAACGTTTCATTGGCTTACAAATCGAAAGATTTAAGTAGCTAATTGATAACTAGAGATATTGATCTCCGATATCAAGGATTATTGATATTGTCATACGATTTCTTTGGAATTAAAAAAGGATATAATGTTACCTTCTTCGCACACTTGTTGATACACTCTTTGGTTAAGTATTCAAAAAATACTTCACTAAGGTATGAGTTGAAATTTCGAGACCCTCATTTATGACCATGTGTCACATGAGATGTTTCATTTGCCGTTTATGGGAGGCATTTGAAAGGTTGTCCGAAATACCCTGATTGTAACGATTAGAAATATTCTAATCCTAAAATGTATTTGTCGTTCAAATTATCTCACTATCTCTAATTTACACTAGTAACTTGATGCTAGTTCATATGCTCGCATTTAATGAAATGTGTTAGCAATGTAGAATAAGAGAATGTTCGAGAGATTTAAAGTAAACTCCGTATAGGAAATGACTTGTTCGTCTAAGTCATTACCATTGAATACGTAGAGTTATCTTTATTAAGAGTTTGTTTAGAATTGAAGGTTGCATACCTTAATTCTAAAACCTCTCAAAAATATCTCCATTTCATATTCAATGATGGATGATTATATTTTGTAAAAGACAAAATCTTTTATTATGGATTTGTTTATATGATCTCATGCATCTTGATTGAATTTGCTTGAAATAGATAAATAATTTTTGAATGACAAATAGGATGCGTAAGACTTGACATAAAATATTTGACTTTCATGTTATATATAACCGCTTATTCACATACATAAACGAGAATCGCATTACGAGAGTCTTCGTAACGTAGAGCTCGTAAGTCAATTCGATTTCAAATCAATTGATATGCGAATCATGTTTGTTAAATGACAAAAGCGCCTTTAACCTATGAAGGTTTAAGGACAAGTGAATTAATTAGGACTTATACATATCGATGTATAAAGACCTATAAGTACTTGTGCAATGAAAAGTTGTTGATACTTTACTACTTATCCAACGATCATTGTAGATATTAACATACCTATTTGATAAGGTATAAGTATGAACCTTTTGACTAGTTCAAAGGAGTTCAAGAGTGAAGTTTAAAAGACCGTTCAAGAAAATTGGAGTCTTAAAATTAATCGTGGTAAATAAATAGTTAAGTCATATGATTTGAAATATTATCTAAAGAGTATGAAAATAGTTTCACAACTCACTCCATGAGGAACATTATGGAATAACGTGTCCAAGAATGAAGGTATCGAACATATTTCGATCGGTAATAAATCAAATTGACTTATTCGACTCGTATTAGGGAATTATGTTTGAGGACAATATTGTTTACACTGAATGATATTCCATCGAAGTCTATTGAAGAAGATATCTTACGAGATTTTGATCTCTAAGTATAATACTTCTCAAGATTTGGTGTTGAGAAGCTTATTTCAAGTATTGTCGACTTGCAAGCTTAAACCAAATAAGACACTATGGGCGTGTTTGGAAGTGTGGTGAATAAGAATAGAATAGCTTATTTTAGAACAAGAGTGGTGAATAAGAAATGTTAAATAATTGCTTATTCTTAGATTAAGAGATGTTGTTTGGGTGGTTAGTTAAGAATAAGAACAAGAAAAAATATTAAAATAATGATCTATTATTGGATGGTTAGCTTATTCCATTCTAGTTCCAACATTTTGTTGGAACAAAAATAAGGACCCGAATAAGCTATTTTGCTTGTTCTAAATGATGTTTGGCAACCTCTAGAATTAGCAATTCCGAATAAGACCTTATTCCAAGAGTTCCAAACATCCCCTATAAGTTTGTAGGATATCTTAACTTAACCGAAAGGTACTACTTCTACAAACATGATAAGAACAAAGTAGTTGTTGCTAATCATAACGTAATCTTGTAGAATGATATTCTCAAGAAGAAGTAGTGGGAGTAAAGTGAGCATTAAAATAGTTTATGCGTCACTACAAGAAGTACTCTTATAGGAAACTTGTCACTCCATACATGGTACTTAGTGGGAGTTGAGCGGAACTTCATTCACAAGTTATTTTGAAAGAAGTTTAATAGTACGCTCCTTCTAATGAGGACTCAACCATCTCATGAATTGATGATGTTCGAGAAACTCATGGAATATATGAGGAGTCAAGAACTCGTTCGACAAATCATTGTGGAAGTAGTTCATGAACCTCAAGTACCAATCCTACAAAAAATTAACGAGAGTTGATTGCCTAAGCCGTTTGGTGCATTGGCTTCACGACATTCTCAAACTTAGCATATAAGAATCCGTTAATAAACAAGGAAACGATGAAACAATCTGATTCCACATATATGGTTTGAATTCATATGATCTTTAAATAAAATCCATGTATAACAACAATGTATAGACCTTAGTTGATGTTCATGAAGGAGCAATCCATCAAGAACGTTTAGATCTTCAAAAGGAAAGATCGACATGGATAATAAATCGACTATGTACAAAGCACGACTTCTCGCTCGTAGCTATGTCCAAGTCAATGGCTAGTTGACTACGTACAAAGCACAACTTCTTGCTTGTGGCTATGTATAAGTCAATAAAGATCATTCTAGCAATAATTGTATTTCATATATATGTTGATATATGAAAAAACACATAAAACTGCCTTCTTCGTATAAATGAAGGAAGATGTTGTGCATTTGACACAAATCGAGGTTTTATGTATTGCTAAAAACATACGCATGCTTCAAAGATCCATAAATGGATTAAAGCAAGTGTTGAGGAGATTGGAATAAAAATTTTGACAATGAAGTCAAGAAGTTGAACTTCGCCAAAAGTATCTTGTATAAACAAGATATTTAGTGGGAGCATAATTGTATTACTTGTATTGTTCAAGATAACAATTCACTAATTGGGAATAACATTAAGAAAATGAATATTGTCAAGATCTCTTTGGAGAATGCTTTTTCAAATGAAAACTTAGGCGAAATAACCTAATCCTAGGAAACAAAATCTATAAAGATAGATTATGAAGAAATTTAGATGAGGTGAAGCCGAAATTTAGATCTGCAAGTGAGTGTGTTCTCTTTGATCTTGAGAAAGAAAGCTAAACTTGGTGGTTGACTGAGAAGATTGCAAAACTTGATCGTTGAGTATAACTTAGTTGGTGCTGTTTGTATTTTGTTGAGTGAATTTCATTTGGGGAATAACTCTTATTTGAACATGGTTGGATGAAAAGTTTATACTCCCTTTTTAAGAATTATATGCTCTGTTATTGAATTAAATTCTTATTTGCACAATTTGTCTGCTTATTAAATGCTAATTTGGTATTCAATATGTAGAAGTATATACTCCCTTACGGAGAAGTATTTACTTCCTTAATATTTCAATTTTTATTTGATTATATTCTTATTTTCAAATTGAAATATTGAATGCTTATTTGAACGTTTTGACCAAAAAATATATAATCCTGTATGGAAAAATATGTACTCCTCTCAGAAGAAGTATGTGCTCCTCTCGAAAGAAGTATATACTTAATATTTTCAATTCTTATTTGCACATTTTTTTGTCTGCTTTTAAATGCTAATTCTGTATTCCATATGTAGATGTATATACTCCAATACGTAGAATTATTTACTCTCTTAATATTTCAATTTTTATAGGATTATTCTTATTTTCAAATTCATATATTGAATGCTTATTTGAACGTTTTTACCAAAAATTATATACTTCCGTATGGAAAAGTATGTACTCCCTTATGGAAAATAAGTACTCTATTAATATGGATATATATAATTTCTTCTGTAGAAATATATACTCCCTTATGTTTTCTCTCCGACAATGTCAAATGACGAAATTTGATTAATTAAAAGCTTGATTAAATTTGTTTAATTTTATAAAAAAATATATTTTATATACTTTCTTGTATTATTTTAAATACTCCCGATGTCTAGGTGATGTAAACATCTGGCGCTATAATGATGTCATAATGTCTGGGGTCCAAAGTGCCTTTCTTGTTTAGAAATTCACTAGATTAAACGTTTAGAATATGAAAGTGCAGCGTTTTTATATGATATACCATGAGATTTGATTCACTTTTTTCTTTCCTCATTTCTGATAAATAGTGCAGCGTGCAATAATATATGGGTTGACCCATTATTTCTATGCGCTAGGACTGGAATGACATGATGTCAAATAGATGGGATGTCTCTTACCAGCTCCGCAAATTAATGGAGCCATATTATTGTTTCACACATTTCAACCGTTATCCACATTTCATTTCGTTACCCTTTTGCACGTTATGCAGCCTTAGACCATATGTATAATTATTAACTAATATGAAATAATTTACATAAATTATCAATAATAATTAAATTTGGTATGATAATAATAATAATAATAATAATTGTATATTATTTATTATATAGTATTAATGAGTAACCATATGTGATATAATAATATAGGACCATGGAATTTGAAGAAATACTAACAGAGAGTAAAAGAAATATCAATTGAGAATAATAACAACAATAACAACAACAACAACAACAACAACATAATTTTTTATTGGTCATTATTTGTCCAATAAAAATTTCAATAAATATTTATAATAATTTGAGATAATAATAATAATTTTCAATAAAAATTTGTCCACATATTGAGTGGTGCGATTACTAGTATTAATTATATATTTAAGTTGAATTACATCAAATTCAATATCCCTTTATAACGCATGATTGTTCATCTCTCAAAAAGTCTTATGTATACGATCATGTTCTGTACTAGTGACCTATACCAGTAAGCCCCATTTACTTAATTGTGTGTGTGTGTGTTTTTATAATTGTAATCCCCGTAACTCTCAAAATAGTTTCCCTCTTGTACTTGACTGATTAGTTGAATTATACATGGTCTACTATTTAGCTTCCATTTCCATATGTGTCTAACCTTAGAATTTGAGAAAAATAAAAGCAAAGGGTGCATTTAGATCGTTGGAAGAAAGAAGAAGAAGAAGGAAGAAGAAAAAAAAAATTATAAACAATACAAACTTTTCACAAAATTACACATTTACTAATACTTCTTCCCACTTCTTCCCTTCTTCCCACACCTATCCAAACGGAGCCAAAGGTAAGAATATTTTGGTAGAGATTACTTTTGCTATTTCATCTAATTTCTTCCAACAAGGGCCCTAATTTGTGGAGCTTTTGTAAAAACAACCCAACCCAATAATTTCAAGCAAGAGGTAATTACAAATGAAATTTACAGCGAGCACAAGAATGCCTCAAGTTCTAAAAACAAATCCATTGCAACTAAGTAGAAGAATCGTTTCAATTGTGAAACTAAGAAGAAAGAATTGATTAAACAAGTATAAAGTGGTACCGTTATTACGGAGCAGAGCCGGGATTCGGTTTCGAACCATGCGAAGCGGAGAAGAAACGAAGGAAAGAAGCATCTCTGTGAGGTTAAGGGTTCCATCATCCAATCAGAGGAATCGCCAAAATTTAAGCTCTTTCGAAAACTTGCCTCCAAAATAAATTTGTTACCATTATTATTCCAAGTTACCAAAAATCTTATGTGGACAGGAATTTTTCTGGCCGTCCATTATAAGCGGATCTGACGGTTAGGTCAAATTCCAAAGTCTAACCTGTTGTCGTAATTAAAAGGGGTCCGTAAAAACTAAAAGAAAATTTTTGGAGAAAGAGGAAACTTGTCCAATACATTGATGAATCGCTCCAAAAGATGGTTATTCCTTATTCCTTATTTCGGGAAGAAGCCATCCAAACGGAGCCCAATCCGATTAACCAAGAAATCCTTTATGATTTTGGATAGTTTCTTTCCTTTATTCTAATGTGTCCCAAGCACCGCCCGTCATTGGCCGATTGAATGGGGAATTTGATTTTCCTTTTAATAGTCATTAATGCTTTAATTAATTATACTTAATTGCTTTAACCGATCCATCAGGAACAGAGGGGCATATCATATGCCCAATCTATGTTTCCAAAATTTGCTTTTATGAATTATGATAGACGGTGTCCACATTAGAATGTCGGTAACTAAAAATTATGTCAACAAATTTTTGGCAATCAGAATTTTGGAGGCAAGTTTTCGGAAAAAAAAATTTGGAGATTCCTCTGATCGGGAGTCGGAACCCTTAACCTCACGGATATGCTTCTTTCCTTCGTTTCTTCTTCGCTTTGCTCGGTTCGAAGTCGAATCCCGGCTCTTCTCCGTAACAACGGTACCACTTTATACTTGTTTAATCAATTCTATCTTCTTATTGAGGTGATATGCGCGTTGCTAATTTTAATTTTGCAATTGAAACGATTTTTCTACTTTAGTTTGGTTATATAGTTTTCAATCTTTGATGGTTTAGTATACATATCCTCACATCAGTATATGTAATGTAACCGTTTAAGAAAAAATTGCATCTGCATTCATATCTAAACAGATACAAATATTAACATCCGAATTTGCTATTTTCCAAATTCGGATATAGATCAAAGTGAAATTTATTCGATCCGTTTTCATCCCTAGAAAACAATGTTAAAGTTAAAATGAAATAACAAATGATAAATTTCAGTAAAAAAATTATTAACAAATTATATAGTTGGTCTCAAACAGAGAAAGTATATTGATTAATATATTAATAAATATTTATTTACGACTAGTGCCTTTTACCTTTGTCTAATATTGTTTCACCTGCTATCAAATTTCAATAATTTATTTAAGAAAATTGCAATCGTGTGATAATTTTATTTTCATTTAGAACAAAAAGTCGGTAAACTTATTTGATGATTCACATCTAGCTATTAAGCAATCAAATCAGATTTCATTGATAATTAATTGGTTAAAAAGTATATAGAAAATAACTATTTACGTCCTTGGTCTAATTTTTAACACCATTGGAATGGATGCTTTTACAAGTAGTAGGGATCGGAAAAGAAAAGAGGAATAAAGGTAAAATTGTGAAATTAAAAAATATTATTATAATTATGTTATTGTTGTTGTTGTTATTATTATTATTCTCAAATGATCTTTTCTTTCGCTCACTTGTTAGTATTTCTTTAAATTCCATGGTTCCATATTATTCTATCACATATGGTTACACATTAGTACTATCTTTTAATATATAATATACAAATATTATTATAATCATCATGCCAAATTTAATTATTTTTTTATGAATTATATAAATTATTCCATATTTGTACGTATGGTCCCAAATTATTATAGGAACGAGATCCTCAGGTCGTTTTTAGATCTGAACCGTCTGATTTAATCTTAACGGCTATGGATGTCCCGTACTAGTACCACGATTGATAGACCCGAAAAAATGTTAACCGTTGAGATTAAATGAGACGGTTTGTAAAAAACGACCAGAGGATCCGAGTTAAATTATTATATCACGTGTGGTTCCATTAAGTTGGGCCCAGTTGCGCCAGGCCTTTAAATGTGGATATCCGATATTTGTTTTGGAAGAAATCCAGATCCGGATATATATCTGAATCCGCACCAATATACATATCCCCACAGTATATATGTATCCGTTTAAAAAAATTTCTTATCTGCATTCATATCTAAACATATACAAATATTAAATCCGAATTCGTTATTTTTCGACTTCGGATATAGATCGAAGCGAAGTTTATGCGATCCATTCATCCCTAGAAAACAATGTTAAAGTTAAAATGAAATAACAAATGATAAATTTCAGTAAAAAAAAATAATAACAAATTATATATTTGGTCTCAAATAGAGAAAGTATATTGATTAGTATATTTATAATAAATATTTATTTGCTACTAGTTCCTTTTACCTTTGTCTAATATTGCTTCATCTGTTATCTAATTCCAATAATTTATTAAAGAAAATTGCAATGGAGTGATAATTTTATTTTCATTTAGAACAAAAAGTCGGTAAACTTATTTGATGATTCACATGTAGTTATTAATTAATAAAATCAGATTTCATTGATAATTAATTTGTTAAAAAGTATATAGTAAATAACTGTTTACGTCCTTGGTCTAATTTTTAACACCATTGGAATGGATGCTTTTACAAGTAGTAGGGATCGGAAAAAAAAAGAGGAATAAAGGTAAAATTGTCAAATTTAAAAAATCTAACTCATTTTGTTCGTAATATTCATGTGGTTTTTTTTATTTTTTATTTTGAATTGTCAATTCATCTTATATTACATCCAATCACCAAATTTCAATTGAAAATGATTTCAACTCTAATGAAATCTAATAAAATCCTATATGTAAACAAATCCGATAGGCCCTAAATATTTTGTTGCAAGCGAGGGAAGCCTGCCACATGCCGTTCAAGTTCAGGATCCGCATCCTCGACAGCCAACTCATTTGGCTGTACCGTCCTGTCCGCCAAAACCGACCATCCGATCTGATCCAAGGGCGCGCAGAAAAATAGCAGCGATTTCGCCTCTGCCCGACCTGCCCGAGTGTTGCTGAGAAGTAAAGAGAATATCTTCGTGCTCTCTCCTCCAGACCTCCTCGGAACCCTAGAAAAAGAAAAACACAGATTTACCTTCTCACCTGCGCAGTTACGCTCTCTCTTCCTTCTCTCCTTGAATCTAGCTCTTGCTCTGCCTCTGACAGTTACTCTCGCTCTTCCTTCTCTACCGATCTGACTCTAGGTTTGAGTTTTCCTCTCGCCATCACTGACGGAAGAGAAGCCTTTCTCCGTCTATCCGATGTGTCTCTTGGACTGCACCTACGATTGAGAGGCGACAGGATTTATCTTCCGTTCAAGAGAAGAAGGTTGAGAGGAATGAGAGGCAGATTTGATCAGACAAGCGAAATAGCTGTGCTTTCGGCGGGGTTCGACGGATAGGCGAAATCGCTAATTTTCAACTTAACTCGAGACGGGCAGGGCGAGTAATGGAGAGAGGAACCAAATCGCTGCATTTTTTCTAACACGCCCTTGGATCCAGATCGTAAGATCAGTTTTAGCGGACAGGACGGTACAGCCAAATGAATTGGCTGTCGAGGATGCGGATCCTTCAAGTTCATTCGAGCATTAGCTGCCCTGGACCCGACCTGACTCCACGACAAAATGAGGTGCAGAGGGAAGGGAGAAATTGGTCTCCTCTCATGGAGATATATTCTGTTAGATTTCGCAAGAAAGACAAAGCCGAAGCCGAAAAATGGGTGTTTCCTCACATTCATGGCGTGATTGCTGTTGAGGGCTCATGTGGCACCTCTATTCTTTTTAATCGCAAGTTTGGAGAACCCCGTCTCGTCGATTCAAAGGTAAATGCAATTTTCTACGATTTTGAGTCCTTCTGAGTCCCTCGTGATTTTTAATTTCATTTTTATAGTTTTAGAACAGCTGTCGTTTGGTTATATAGTTTTCAATCTCAGCTGGTGATACTTGGGTTTAGGCCAAGTATTTTTCTGGGACAGCTGTGCTTTAGTTTTGTCACAATTTTCTGATTTTTCTTCTCTCCTGTAAATACTTTGTTCAGTTTAATAATTTCTCTCGAGGATTCCCTTCATGCGAATCTGTTGCTTTCGCAAAAAAAAAAAAAAAAAAAGACGTCCTTTGAGTAAACTTCTGGACCTTTATATAGGCATAAGATCGGTAAAAAAGCTGATGAATTTTCCTGTTTCCCCAATAAACTATCAAATCAAATCATTCTAGAAAATGCCCACTATTTTTAACTTGTATATATTCTAACCCTCTTATTTGTCAAAACATAGATATAGTATAATTTTTCACACACAAAAAAATTTAGAAAATAATATCTCAAATGAATATCTCTTGGTGCTAAAATCATTGTGTAATGTAGATAATATCATTGTGTTTATGTTGAGGTCAATTGGTAGTTTAGAACAACAGTAGACCACTTTGTATAGTCCTGCTGAACATAATAAAGGATAGATTTGCAATCATAAATCACTTTGTATAAGATAAGACTATCTTTCTGAGTTAATTGGATTGAGGAAAACTGTAGTGGGAAAATAGCATATTATGTATGTGCATGTGTGTCCTTGGATTCACATTCTTTTGTTTAGTTCAACTCTGGGGATTTATATTGTACAAAATCACTGTTTTCCGAGTCTGGTCATATTTTGTGGGTGAAAATCAGTTTAAAGCATCACATACAAAGTCCATCTTTAATCTTTATGTGCTGTTTGCACAAAATTTTCACATGTCATTTGCAAATTTTGAGGACACTTTATTTATATATTGCAAAAAGATGAAACAAAATACATAAGGTCTATTTTTATTTCAATAGTTGCTTATATACATTTAAGTTTTTTCTCTGCAACCAGTCAAATCTGTAAGACTAAATAACCCATCTTTCTTAACTCTAGGGCATTGTGAATCTTTCTGGCATGCGTCGAGGTCTAAAAGTAGAAGGTGACACCCTTATAAAACTTTGTGTATTTTATATCAGTGATTATACTTATGGTCTGTTCAACAACAGATCCACATTTAAGCTGTGGAGAGCTGGGTCCAAAAAGTTCCAATACGATAAGATCTTAGTAAAGGAGATAAAGACCTGGATTTATCCCATAGAGGTGCAATATGTGGTTTATAAAGAAGCCACTGAGGCTATTGTGGACATTACACTTAATGACTTGTTAGGTGAAAGAAACAGTGTCTTTTACGGGACAATAAAAGCATGGAATACACAGGTTCCTGGCGCTATTCGTTATCTTTTTGAGGAAGGTGTTTCTAAGTTTGAAAGCCATGAGTCAGCAGGTCCAAGTCTTCAACTGTCAAGAAGTTCAATTGTTGTTCCACGTAATTCTGTCCTTGTTGTTCATGTCGACATCCACCATGAAAAGGGGCTATTTGCCAATAAAACCATCAGTTTCCTTTCCAGATTAGGTGGTGAGGAATTGCAGATCGTACCTGGAAAGAGTGGAATGATTGCAGTTAAGGTCAAATGGTTGGAAACTGATGAAGTGCGAGAGTCTATTATGGGCAAGGGAAGCAACATTATCCAGCAACAATTATGTGATGGCTTATATAGGCCTATCTATATGCATCATCTAGAAGGCTCCTTTGAGAGCTGCTCAAGGTACA
This sequence comes from Rhynchospora pubera, assembly GCA_028095005.1. NCBI lineage: Eukaryota > Viridiplantae > Streptophyta > Magnoliopsida > Poales > Cyperaceae > Rhynchospora > Rhynchospora pubera. The sequence continues at coordinate 77,761,909 of CM051459.1, forward strand.
TATATTGTTCAGTTAAAATTAAGAATTATGTATACATTTATAGGCTTATTAAACAAAAGATCCCTACCATTCTTTGCCCAAGGATTTGCACTATCATTATCCATAATGGTATGTTTCAATTTTTTTTACATTATTGCTTTTGGTGATTGAATCTCTTGATTAGACTTAGCAAATATTTTGTCAAATTTTATAATATAGTTGTTACCAGGCTGATTATTTGACAATATTTTTTCTATTTTTCACTTGTATGAATGATTTGAATAGTTATAATTAGTATTCTGTTGATGCATCTTTACCAATTTTTTTCATTGAACATGTGAATCAATTCTGTCTTCAGTCTGGCATGGCTTGAGATCAAAATAAGGGTGTTTGGGGAAGAGAGTGAGAGAGAGTCAATTGAAAGCAAATGATTGGGTTTTAGATACTTATCTTGAGAATACAAGAAAGAGAACTGTGAAGGGTGAAGCGGAGGGGTTTACACTGTTGATCAGGCATTAAAAGGTTCAACAATTTGAAAAAAAAATACTACTACTAAAGGAAAATAATTAGCAGTAATTTAAGCTTATATCTTGTTCTTTTTGAACTGCCAGACATATGATTCGGAATGTCATTGGGCCACATTATGTTCCAACATTTATGGAGGTCTTTTCAGCGAGATTTGTCAATCATGAGAAGTTGGATTTCAGCAACATATACGGTGTTATTGCGATGCTAGTCGATAATGTTGGTCATATCTTGTATAACCGCAAGTTGGGAGATCCCCCCTGCATTGATTCAGAGGTGACAACTATTCTTTTATATTTATCGATCTCATTTATCTTAATTTATATATAAACTTCTCTGTTTCTCCCAGGGTTTCATCACACTGAGAATGCCATGCCGTGGAATTCGTGTCATCGATACTATTGAGCTGCATAGTTATTTATTCAACCTGGAAATGAATCCACGTTCTGAGTTTGATACACCCAACTTAAGAAATTGTTATGATCAGGTTTTATCCGAGCGGGTTGATAGTATGTTTGGCCCTATACAAGTTACATTTGCTGTTTATCTTTCTGCTGTTGCTGCAAGTATAGAAGTTACACTGATTGATTTTGAAGATAAGCATCTTCCTGAATTTTATGGACATGTAAAAGTGAAAAATGACAAAACTTGCGACCCGAGGGCAGTTAGCTGGCTTTTTAAAATTGACAAAAAGGATACAGTGACCTGGATTAGTCATGGAAAATCTGGGGGTTGCATTGCTTTGCCTCTGTTGAGGAATGTAGTTGTAGTGCCTATTGATTCAACAATGATGGTTGACATGTGCATTTGCTATGGCGATACTGTCTTTGCCTCCGGAGAGGTGATGTTTCATGCTAAGGGGACCGGAAAGAAATCAAAGTTTATCATTGGTAGTCATGGTAAAATTGGAGTTGAGGTTTCATGGAGTCGTGATTTGCACTACATGTTAGGGTACTGTTGGTGAGAGTGAGTTGTCAAATGAGTTACTTTAAAAAAATGATTGTTATGTGTGTTTGGAATGTTTTTTCTTAGTTAGGTAATGTTTCTCAGTTAGGTACTGGGTGGGGGTGCAACATTTTTGAATTATGGTGGCTATTGTCAACCAAGTATACTGCTTTGTGTGTCAGAAGCTGGTTAATGCTCACATTTACTATGTTGCTTTATTTTTTTTATTATTATTTTAGTTAGGTAATGTATATATTTGCTTATCATCTACTGGTGACTGGTGATATCAACAAAGCATTTACTTTTTCTTAATTAATTATTTCTTTTGACACTCCCCAAAAAAATCTATTGGTGGTTTTTTTTTTTTTTGGTAAAAGTAATTTGCCTGTTGTTTATAGTAATTTATTATTGCAGATATCACTGCTTTACTAGTGCTTTTCAAGGCTGGTTTGCATTTTCCATTAGTTATGTGTTGCTCCACAAATTCAATAGTTTTCAAACATTGATCTTTTTTTTATTCTTGTCAACCGCATTATAGCAGCTTTTAGAGAGGCTTTTTTTTGGATACTTACTTTGTTGTCTATTTATCTCTCTTTTTCTTTGCAGTTTCAGTTATTGATCACACAGAGGGAAAAGAAATTTAATAAGATTATACTATATATTTTGTTTGCATTCGATGCACTTATCTTCTTCTCACTCTTTATCTTATTATAATACAAACCGTTACTATTCTCATATGCTTGAATATTTGTTTTTTTTTCTCGTACAAGCAATAAACACACCCAGCAGGCAGCAGGCAATAAAGCCGCATGGTTAAGATTTGTTATTATTTTTTTTTTGTCAAATGGGCCCCTTAGGCAGCCTATATTACTCAAAAAGTATTCAAAATATTACAACAAACTAGAAAGATACAGGAAATATAGAATAAGTAAACAATGGACTACTCTATGCATTAATTCGAGCATATTTAGCTAAGCTATTTGCCAAGTAATTATCTTACTCATACACATGCATGATCCTCCCTGCGGGATTAGATCTGAAGATTAATAGAACTTCTATAAGTGTCCCAAATAGCCTCCGATCAGGATCCATGCACCCTAATATTCCCTTTCCGTAAGAGTCTTCACACCCAATAGAGCTTAGTGGCGAGACAGCAGTACCACATCCCATGCCATATTCCATCAGGCATTCACCATCATGCAAGCGGTAAGCCCACCAACATGTTCACTGTCTATATGGAAGCCCTCTATGTGAGTAGGGGTGTCAAACGTGGCAAAAAGCCACGGAATTGGCCCCTGCCGTTTCTGTTTTGTTTGCAAAACGGTAAAAACCAGCCATGCCACATACCGTTCCGTTTATTAAACGAAACAGATTTCTGTTCCATCAACCGTTTTACTTCAGAAATTACACATAAAGCGGTTTGAAATGAAGATGAAACGGTCGAAACGGTATAATTAACTGTGCCACATACCATTTCGTTTAGAAAACAGTATAATTATCTATGCCACAAACCGTTCCGTTTCATTTAAACGAAACGGCATCACGTGTCTATTTCTGCCGTTGACAGCTATATATGTGACTATGTAGCACTTGATTTGGTGGGTCCCATGAGGAAACCTCTCACCAATTAGCTCTTCATGCATGCATACTGATCAAATTTCAACGGAGAGGGCCATAGAGTGTACCTGAGTAGCATTGGATTAATCCCAATTCATGTAATTCCCTGCAATAGAGCTGCCAGTATGACCGCATGATGTTCTGGAAGGAAGCAAAATCAGTACTGTGAAAGCTACCATATACAAAGCACAGGATTTTAACAAAATTGTCTGGGGGGATTTCAGTTTAAATTGAAGAATAATTAGAATTTTTTACATCAAATTTCTTGATCCAATACCATCACTATTTTTTTTTCAGGATTGTGCTTCCTCTTTATTTCTGATTCTTGGATGACTCTTTGATAAAAACAAACTTTGACATAATTGTGCACTTGTGCAGGTACCTGAAATACAACTTTTTGTCAAATTCTTCATATGGTTGCAGTGATTCATTATAAATTTATAATATCACATTGTCACACTATCTGAGACATCGCCTTTCTCATAATCCTTGTCAAGACCTAGACTTAATAATCTTCATGGTATTAAATTGTGACATCCAAAACGGATGGGTAAAATGGTTTCGTTTTTTAGAACGGAACGGAAACAAAACAGGGAGTGGTATAAGTTACCGTTTCGTTTTATCAAAAACTAGCTGAAATCAAGAGTAAATGGGTTGAAATCAATGGAATATTGTCAACGGAATGGAAAAATCTTTTCGTTTAACGAAACAGAATGGAAACAACAGAGGGCTTGTGTTTCGTTGTCGAAAAGGAACGAAAACGACAGATGGTATATCCGCTACCGTTTCCGACGTTTGACAGCCCTGACTGACATCCCACAAATTTTGACCAAAGTTGACCAAAATTTGACCCGTTGACCAATTGTTGATCTTTGACTAGTTAATTTTATATTAAATATAAAATGTTGAACTCTACATTGCTTTAGAAATGTAGATATTTCATTTGACCGCTTGGCCAGGAGACAAAGATCAAAGTTGTATCTACGTGTCTTTATTTCACCACTTTTGTCATTAACGTGGCAACATTTGATAACCTTTCTTATATAATTTAATATGTTCAGTCCCTTTGAGCATACCATCTCCCTCATGGCGACATAAACTTTTTCACCATATTTATCTCCTTCTATTTATCTCTTGATTAAACAACCGAAATAAAGGAATTGAATAGTATATTGATTAGTTCGACCGATTGGAATTCGAGTCTACATCACAGTTATCTGAGTTACTTGTGATTTTTTTGTCCTCCTCTTAAAGTTCACATTGCTTTCATACGTGTGATGATAAAAAATTACTTAATCAAACTTTCTACCTTTGCGGAACCTTTCTTGGAAGTGCATATCGATCTATGTGTACTTCAACAAAATAATTCAGAAAAATATAAAAGTAATTGCAAATTCGAATTGGAGAATTTACAAAAAAAAGGATTAGACTGATTTTGCTGAAGATATTAAGTCTTATTTGCCCCACGGCAGAGATGGATTCTAGACAAATTGCAACAAATCTGATTTGGCCTCAAAACTCAGCAATTTGGGAAAAATAAGAGAGAATCGGAGATCAGGTGTAAACAAAAAACTTGAACAGAACAAGTGAAAGAAAAGTGTTAACATGGTTTTGGAGCGACATTACGGGGCCGTTTGGATCCCGTGAGATTTTGGAGAATTTCATCTTCCTACCATAAATTTATTATAAACAATCTAAACTCTTCACAAAATTACACACTTTCCAATAAATTTATTCTTAGAAATTGCAACTTTCCCAAATTCACCAACTTCGATCCAAACGGCCTACGAGAGGAGAAACGGTCTCAGACGGAGCGGAAGATGATTCGAAATAAACGCGAGCGCTTTTAATAGACGGCCAGAAAAGAAGAAAATTGCTTCATTATTGTGATATTTCATTAGATGGTTCATATTCATTTAATGTGATGGTAATATTATGGTTATTAAAAGGACTCAAAATCAAATATATTCTTATAAAAGATGATTCAGTTATAAATTTCCAAATAGTTTGGGAATGGATGTCAAAAACAACTGTGATATTTTCTACATTTTTTGAAGGAAAAAGATTTTTTTCTACTTAATTAAACAGGTGATATGCTGTACGAGTGTATTGCTCCTATATATGTTATAGTGTTGATACATCGAATTCTTTTGTACTCCGATTATACATTTATGTGTAACTTTTTTTTTTTAAATTACAAAGTTGTTTTTCGAAATATACTGGCGGAGAAAAAAAAAAAGAAAGCTTCACGAGCTGCGTTTTTATTTAAAGTATCAAGTGATCGACATTCGACAAGTTAACATTGTCGCGTGGCGGCTCCAGAGTGTCAGTTAAAAGAAAAGTGCCACGCGGAACTTCGGGGCCTTTGAACTCATTTCACGCGGATAAGCCACATTAGGACATCCGATAATGAACATTAGCGATTGATGTTATATCTAACGGTTCTCATTAGTCGATATTTTAGGAAGCCCGTCAATTTATATAATGATCACTTGTTTTTGGCAAATGATATAGTTCATTAATCACTTCTCGTCCTCCAAATTAAGTCCAAACCACTTCCAAAAATCAAAACCGACCTTAATAATCCACAAACCTTTCTTCTATTGCGTTTCACTCCTTAACTACAATTTTCACCGAGAAATAACAATGGATTTCAAGCAAGAAAAGTTATGGGGAGAATTCGTTGACACCCCACCGGCACGAGAAGAGACTAGGGTTTTCGTTCCATGCTTCCCTTTAGCAACAAAAAAACAAGGTATGAACTATGAATCTATTTTTAGCTTCTTAATTAGGTTTCCAATTTTTCATTCAGTTATTCTCGTTTAGATAGAATTCCAGTTGCACCCACATCCTCTGCTCCTACTATATATGTTTCTTGATTTTTTTTTTTTGGTGTTAAACTGTACCTCTAGATGCGAGAATTAAAGTTATATTCTAGTATGTTGTACGTTCTTTTCCTTTGTTCGTTGTTTGCAGCAAATTGAAGAACCCATTAAAGTAATTAAGATGGTAGTCCATCCAAAAGATGATCTTTATTCTCAATTTACCCTTAAAAGTCAAGTTGAAACAAAAAGTAAGGCACATAATTCATACAACAACTGAGGATCATTTATCAGACAAACTTTAGATTTTTGCTTTGGAAATTTGCATTTTTACCACAAGTTTCAATTCAAATTTCAGGTGATCCTTTGGTGAAATTGGAAGAGGCTGAAGGCACAGGGGAAAATAATGATCACACCAGAATAGATTCGACTCCTCACAAGCAGGTCATATCTAACAAGAAAATTACATTGCGCATCATTGGACCGAGACCTGTGAAGAAAGTTACAGTGCGGGTGCTTGGACCGAAACTTGAAGTGAGCAAACAGAATAAGCCGGACCCTTTGTGCGCGCGTCATTCTAAGTCTTACAAGAGACGTGCAGAAACATCTGTTCTTCTTGCAAGTGATAGGGTACATTTTAATTGTAAATTTGTAACCCTTTTAATTGATCCACTAGTGTTTTTATCCAGATCAGAAATTTCATAACCAAAGCGTTATTTTTTAATTAATTCCCTGTTTATTTGTATAGGTTGCATGTGCTATTTCCAAAAAGCAACGCTTGGAAATTGATGAGATTGATCTACCAGACGTGAACAATCAATTAGCTGTTGTGGAGTACATCACCGATTTGTACAACTTCTACAAGCAACAACAGGTATCTCAGCTTTCTATTTACATAAAAATAGGCACCCTGCAAGTGAAACTATTAAAGTTTTGACCTATTTGTGTTTCTGAGCAGCATGTGCGTAGGCCAATGGACTATATGGAGAAGCAGGTTGAGATAAATGTCCGATTGAGAGCAACTGCAATTAAATGGACGATAGCTGCACATTTCAAATTGGGGCTGAGCCGCGAAACCCTCTATCTTGCGGTTTACATTATTGATCGGTATTTGACACTAGAGTATGTACCAAAAAGGATATTATTGCTTGTATGCAACAGTTCATTACTGATCGCTTCAAAATACGAAGAAGACGAGCTACAAAAGAATGTAAGTTTTTATTTATTTATTATTTAAAATTTCAAGTACAAGCTCGTAGGCTGATTATGATCCTGAAACTGTGTATATTATAGTTACGAAAGTAATGTATTCTTTGCAGGTGGATGATTTCATGGAGGTTTTGTGCTTTCAACACACGGAAGAGTCGATTATCCGCATGGAAAAGGCCATACTGAACAAGCTTGAGTGGTATCTGACTGTACCTACTGCTTTCATGTTTTTAGTCAGATTTGTGAAGGCAGCCAAGGCTAACAAAAAGGTATAAGTATAATTAACATCCAATAATCCCTTCACTGTTTTGCTTCAGAAACACAAAATATATATTCAGTGAATTTTAATAATGATGTTATGATTTCACAGCTGGAGAATATGATATATTTTTATGGTGAGCTGGGGCTGATGGAGTATACTCTGATCCGATACTGTCCCTGCATGGTGGCAGCTGCAGCTGTGTACGCAGCTAACTGTACTCTAAGGAAATCCCCTTTATGGACAGACACTCTCCAAAGGCACACTTCTTACTCCGAGTCGGATGTACTGTAAGTACCTCATCACTTTTGGACTTTTTTAATTTTACTTGACTTTATTTTGGAATATTATATATCTGTGTATGTTACTTAACTGTTTGGAATTGATTTAAACTTCTATTGAATAATTTACACTACTGATACAAAATGATCAATGCCTCTATCATGTTTAGGGAATGTGCTCGAATTTTGGTGAAAGCTCATTTGGCTGCACTAGATGACACGCATGAATGTCATGTGCTTTACGAGAAATACGGTGACACGGAATTTGATTGTGTGGCGCTCTACCGCCCTGCAGTAGACTTGATTGAGGAGTCCAAGTCTGGCACTTTTGCTACTTGATAGAAGATCATTCATCTACGGCAATTTTGACTTCGAAAGCAACTTATGTTGTCACTATGTTTAGGGTTCTGATCACAGTATATAGTATGGTGATTAGTTAGCATTGCTAATTGAAGTGGGAGTTGAGACAAATTTTGTAATATTTTGGGGGGTTGATTCAGGTGATTAATTTAACAAAGAATGCAGTTCTTGTTGGCTGCAATTATATATTGCTTTTGTAATTTTTCTTTACTGCAATTTAACCGAGAATGCAGTTACTGTACATATCAGAATTTTAATAACATCTCTTTACCAGTATTCAATATTCAAAGATTCCTTCCTTCTTTCTAATTTTTTGTTTGTTAGACCTTTTGTTGCCAACGTATAATAGCACAAACTTGAGATCGTGATCGATCTCATCACTCAGGTGTTGAAAATATTCACTGATTCATCCAGAAACAATGCTCTTTTATTTCGTTTCAATCTTGTGTTAATTTAATCTTCAAACATATATGATTTCCGAAGGATAGGTGAAATGATGACTCTCTAGACGAGTAGACCAAGGTGGTGTACTGGTGTTTTCCGTTTGCAGGCTTGCAGTTGCAAATTTGGTTGTTTTGTAAAAATTGATAATAATAATAATAACAATAATAATAATAATTGCATATGTGTTATTTATATTTTCTCAACTAAAATTTAGTATAAGTAAATCATTGCATTTTCAGATTGTTCTATAGTCACCTATTAATTTAAAAATTGCACTAATATCGACATAATTTGAGAGATAAAAATTAAATCGTCAAGTAAAAAAAAATTTCATAGAAGTTTTTATTTTATTTCGTTTTATTTTATTTTGTTTCGGTTCTCATATTTGTGATTCAGAAATTATAAGTGCAATCGACAAATCTGCCATTGCGCACCATTGCTAAACAGAGGGCGCGCCTGCGTGAGTCTAGCGTGACTAACAAGTGTATGTTACAAATGTTCAGTTAAATGTGTCAACAAATAATTTTATTACAAATATTCAGTTAATAGTAACTATCAACCCTCATATGTCCTTGGTTAGAGGGCTTACTGATCATACTCGCAGAACATTTGATTAGTTGGTCAGTTGGTCTTCACTTTTTTTTCTTTTTATTTTTGTCTATATTTTTTTAATGTTTTAAAGTTCAACTTTATATTCTGAATTAACTTGGGATTTAGAACGAATAATTTTTTAGAATGCTACCATTTTTCCTCTTTTTTCTTTGTCGTTGGTATATATTTTTTTTAAAGATAAGTTGAGGTCTAAGCGACCTAATTTTTTTTTTAAATTAAATGTCTATGAAAGAACTCCAACCGAATTTCGAATCTGCGACCTTTCACTCAAGGAGTCAAGGTGTATTATTCTTTACCACTAGATCAAGAGTTGGTTCAGTTTGGCGTTAGTAGTACTTAAAGAGTGCTATTTTGTTTTGGTATTGAAAGCTATTTTATTTTTTCGTGCCATGTTCAGACACGTCGTGTTTTTTTAGATCACTAAGAGTGCATTGCTCCTATGTTATAACAATATGATAAGAGGTAGACTAAAATTAGCCATGACTCACGAATGGACCCGTCAGCCGCGATTATATTTCAACTTTTGAAGTTCTAATGGCTAATCCGAACCGTTCAATGTGTTTTTCATATTGAAATCTCACTAGAGACCAAATTTTATATTTTTCTGAATTCTTTCACTATTTTTTTTTTGAGATTTTTAAAAAATCATTCTTATTGAAAGGTCTAGAATTGTTTAGATTAAGAATTTTGTAAAATACTAAAAGAAATACTAAAAAATTTTAGAAAAATGTAAAATTTGGTATCTAATTAGATTTCAACATGGAGAACATATTGAATAGTTCGGATCAACTGTTAGAATCTCGAAAATTGGGATTTCATCGTAGCTGACAGTCTCATCCGTCAGTCGCAACTGATTTTAGTCTACCTCATATAATAAAATACTATTGATCCACAGTGTTCTCTAATCATGTGTGTCGTTTCGTGTTGACACGAAGTACTTTTTTAATCGTGTCATGTCGTGTCGTGCTAAGTGGTGAGAAGAGACAACATGACACGCATTCTGACACGACACATTCTTTTGAGTGCCAACCTCCTTCCAAATGTGCGGCTATCGTGTCGAGTTAGTCGTGTCAAATCGTGTCAGAAATTTTTCTTTACTTTTTATAAAAATCATTAAAATTTATTAAAATTTTAAAAAAGAGAAAAAATATTATTGCGGTTTATTTAACTATTTTACAAATTCAGTATATATTTGTTTAACGTATTAATTGATAATTTTATATTTTTCTAATGCATATGTTTATTGTTTGAACATATTTTAAAAATAAAATATTCAAAGAAATTGAAATACATGTTAAAAAAGAACTACGATTATAAAAAAACTAAGCACTGATATATAAAAATAATTTAAATAATCGTTTAAAAATAGTTTAAAGGAAGAAGTATTTATGGTTTATTAATTATGATGCTATTTTTTATAATATAAAAAATTTTATTCGTATTGTCGTGTCTTGTTGCATGTCAAATCGTGTTAATTTTTCGGGATTCTCAACACGACACGATAACACGATCGTGTCGTACTAATTTCGTACTCGTGTCGTGTCGTGCTAACACGATCGTATCGTGCTATTTTGGAGAACCCTATTGATCCATCAAATTCTTTTGGTACTCCGATCATACATTTATGTAATTTTTTTTAAAAAAAATTATATAAAGTTGTTTTTCGAGATTATTACTGGCGGAGGAAAAAAACACACTTGCGAGCTGCGTTTTTACTATAAGTATCAACTAGTTAAAAATATCGCGTGGCGGCTCGTGAGTGTCAGTTAAAAGAAAAGTGCTATGTGGCACTTCGGGTTCGTCAACTCATTTCACGCGGATGGACTATATCCGGACATCCGATTATGAACATTAACGATTGATGTATATCTAACGGTTTTCTTTAGTCGATATTTTAGGAAAACCAGTCAACTTATATAATGATCACTTGTTTTTGGCACATTATATAGTTCATTAATCATTTCTCGCCCTCCAAATTAAGTCCAAACCCCTTCAAAAAAATCAAAACCGACCTTAATGATCCACAAACCTTTCAAATAAACCATTACTCAAATATGAAAATCTTTGCTTATTATTTTTTGAAGAAAAAAATTATTTCTTTCTTTATTTGATACAATTCATGTTCAGAAAATTACTACTGTAAAATAAAGCAATATTATATTATGTTGTCAATTTTTTTAGATTTTTAAACTTTCAAACTTTAGTATGTCTAAGTCAAAATTCTGACCACCCCGAAGTTGAAATCCTAGCTCCGCCTTGTGTGCTTTATGTTTACCCATCAATAATGTCCATCAACTGCATTAGTGATCTTTCAAACTAATTTCAAAAACAAAGGTGGAACAAAATATAAAATCAAAAGTAGCGGTAATAAGTTTTACCTTCAAATTGCCAACTGAAGCTCTCAACTTCTTCTTCTCGCTTCTCTCATCCCTCTCTCTCATTTGTTTCTCTAATACATAACACCACCACAAAAATTAAACCTACTAAAAATTGCACACACAACATATAACAAAAAAAAAATTAGATTGAAAATCAACCATGGATATTGTTCTCATGTCGTGTCGTGTCTGTGTTTTACCGTGCCGTACCACCTTCGTACTGTGTCGTGTCATGTCATGTTCAAACACACCGTGGTTTTTTAGATCACTACGAGTGCATTGCTCCCGTGTTATAACAATATAAAAAGATATAGACTAAAATCAGCCACGACTGACGAATATATCAATGTGTTCTAATGGCAGAGATTATATCACAAGTTCACACAATTTTTTAGGTTCAAATGGCTAACCCGAACCGTTCAATGTATTCTTCATATTTGAAATCTCATTAAAGACCAAATTTTATATTTTTCTGAATTTCTTCACTATTTTTTTTGAGATTTTTAAAAATCATTCTTATCGAAGGGTCTAGAATGGCTTCGATTAAAAATTTTGTAAAATATAAAAAAAATACTAAAAAAATTTAGAAAAATAAATTTAGTCTCTAACGAGATTTTAATATGGAGCACACATTGAACGGTTTGGATCAACCGTTAAAATCTTGAAAATTGAGATTTCATCGTAGCTTATGGTCTTATCCGTAAGTCGCGACTGATTGTAGTCTACCTTATATAATAAAATAGTGTTATCTATCAAATTCTTTTGGTACTCCGATCATACAATTACGTAATTTTTAAAAATTATATAAAGTTATTTTTCGAGAATATTTCTGGCGGAGGAAAAAAAACACACTTGCGAGCTGCGTTTTTATTATTAGTAGCAACAAGTTAAAAATATCGTGTGGTGGCTAAAGAGTGTCAGTTAAAAGAAAAGTGCCATGTGGCACTGCGGGTCCGTCAACTCATTTCACGCGTATGGACTATATCCGGACATCCGATCATGAACATTAACGGTTGATGTATATCTAACGGTTCTCATTAGTCGATATTTTAGGAAGCCAGTCAATTTATATAAATGATCACTTGTTTTTGGCAAATGATATAGTTCATTAATCACTTCTCGACCTCCAAATTAAGTCCAAACCCCTTCCAAAAATCAAAACCGACCTTAATAATCCACAAACCTTTCTTCTATTGCATTTCACTCCTCAACTACAATTTTCACCGAGAAATAACAATGGATTTCAAGCAAGAAAAGTTATGGGGAGAATTCGTTGACACCCCACCGGCACTAGAGGAGACTAGGGTTTTCGTTCCATGCGTCCCTTAAGCAACAAAAAAACAAGGTATGAACTATGAATCTATTTTTAGCTTCTTAGGTTTCCAACTTTCCATTCAGTTATTCTCGTTTAAATTTGTGTTTTCTGAGATAGAATTCCAGTTGCAACCACATCCTCTGCTTCTACTATGTTTCTTGATTTTTTTTTTTTGGGTACTGTTAAACTGTACCTCTAGATGCTAGAATTAAAGTTATATTCTAGTATGTCGTATGTTCTTTTCTTTTGTTCGTTGTTTGAAGTAAATTGAAGGACCCATTAAAGTAATTAAGATGGTAGTCCATCCAAAAAGATAATCTTTATTCTCAATTTACCCTTAAAAGTCAAGTTGAAACAAAAAGTAAGGCACATAATTCATACAACAACTGAGGATCATTTATCAGACAAACTTTAGATTTTTGCTTTGGAAATTTGCATTTTTACCACAAGTTTCAATTCAAATTTCAGGTGATCGTTTGGTGAAATTGGAAGAGGCTGAAGGTACAGGGAAAAATAATGATCGCACCAGAATAGATTGGACTCCTCACAAGCAGGTCATATCTAACAAGAAACTTACATTGCGCATCATTGGACCGAGACCTGTGAAGAAAGTTACAGTGCGGGTGCTTGGACCGAAACTTGAAGTGAGCAAACAGAATAAGCAGGACCCTTTGTGCGCGCGTCATTCTAAGTCTTACAAGAGACATGCAGAAACATTTGTTCTTCTTGCAAGTGATAGGGTACATTTTAATTGTAAATTTGTAACCCTTTTAATTGATCCACTAGGGTTTTTATCCAGATCAGAAATTTCATAACCAAAGCGTTATTTTTTAATTAATTCCCTGTTTATTTGTATAGGTTGCATGTGCTATTTCCAAAAAGCAACGCTTGGAAATTGATGAGATTGATCTACCAGACGTGAACAATCAATTAGCTGTTGTGGAGTACATCACCGATTTGTACAACTTCTACAAGCAACAACAGGTATCTCAGCTTTCTATTTACATAAAAATAGGCACCTGCAAGAGAAACTATTAAAGTTTTGACCTATTTGTGTTCCTGAGCAGCATGTGCGTAGGCCAATGGACTATATGGAGAAGCAGGCTGAGATAAATGTCCAATTGAGAGCAACTGCAATTAAATGGACGATAGCTGCACATTTCAAATTGGGGCTGAGCCGCGAAACCCTCTATCTTGCGGTTTACATTATTGATCGGTATTTGACACTAGAGTATGTACCAAAAAGGTTTTTATTGCTTGTATGCAACAGTTCATTACTGATCGCTTCAAAATACGAAGAAGACGAGCTACAAAAGAATGTAAGTTTTTGTTTATTTATTATTATTGTTATTTAAAATTTCAAGTGCAAGCCCGTAGGCAGATTGTGATCCTCAAACTGTGTATATTATTGTTAAGAAAGTAATGTATTCTTTGAAGGTGGATGATTTCATGGAGGTTTTGTGCTTTCAACACACAGAAGAGTCGATTATCCGCATGGAAAAGGCCATACTGAACAAGCTTGAGTGGTATCTGACTGTACCTACTGCTTTCATGTTTTTAGTCAGATTTGTGAAGGCAGCCAAGGCTAACAAAAAGGTATAAGTATAATTAACATCCAATAATCCCTTCACTGTTTTGCTTCAGAAACACAAAATATATATTCAGTGAATTTTAATAATGATGTTATGATTTCACAGCTGGAGAATATGATATATTTTTATGGTGAGCTGGGGCTGATGGAGTATACTCTGATTCGATACTGTCCCTGCATGGTGGCAGCTGCAGCTGTGTACGCAGCTAACTGTACTCTAAGGAAATCCCCTTTATGGACAGACACTCTCCAAAGGCACACTTCTTACTCCGAGTCGGATGTACTGTAAGTACCTCATCACTTTTGGACTTTTTTAATTTTACTTGACTTTATTTTGGAATATTATATATTTGTGTATGTTACTTAACTGTTTGGAATTGATTTATACTTCTATTGAATAATTTACACTACTGATACAAAATGATCAATGCCTCTATCATGTTTAGGGAATGTGCTCGAATTTTGGTGAAAGCTCATTTGGCTGCACTAGATGACACGCATGAATGTCATGTGCTTTACGAGAAATACGGTGACACGGAATTTGATTGTGTGGCGCTCTACCGCCCTGCAGTAGACTTGATTGAGGAGTCCAAGTCTGGCACTTTTGCTACTTGATAGAAGATCATTCATCTACGACAATTTTGACTTCGAAAGCAACTTATGTTGTCACTATGTTTAGGGTTCTGATCACAGTATATAGTATGGTGATTAGTTAGCATTGCTAATTGAAGTGGGAGTTGAGACAAATTTTGAAAATGTTTGGGGGTATAGTTGGGGTTGGTATGGGGGTTGATTCAGGTGATTAATTTAATAAATAATGCAGTTCTTGTTGGCTGCAATTTTTTATTTTGTAATTTTTTTTACTGCAATTTTTCCCAGAATGCTGTTACTGTACACATCAGAATTTTAATAAACATCTCTTTATCAGTATTCAATATTCAAAGGTTCCTTCCTTCTTTCTAAACTTAATTTTTGTTTGTTAGTCTGTTAGACTTTTTGTTGCCAACGTATAATAGCACATACTTGGGATCGTGATCGATCTCATCACTCAGGTCTTCAAAATATTCACTAATTCATCCAGAAACTGAGCTCATTTATTTCGTCTACATCTTGTGTTAATTTAATCTTGAAACGTATATGATTTCCGAAGTATAGGTGAAATGATGACTCGCTAGACCAAGGTCTGGGTGGTGTTTTCTGTTTGCAGGCTTGCAGTTGTAAATTGGCTGTTTTTCTGAAATTGAAAATAATAATAATAATAATAATAATAATAATAATTACATACGTATTAATTATATTTTATCAACTAAAATTTAGTATTAGTAAATCATTGCAATTTCAAAATTTTTTATTGTCTACTATTGTTTTTAAAATTGCAGTAAAATCGACATAATATGAGAGAACAAAAGTAAATTTATCCACGAGTTCAAATTTTTCTTTCATAAAAGTTCTTATCTTATTTTATTTTGTTTCTACTTTCTACAATTCTACTTTTAAGTGCATAGCTATAGCATAAGTGGATAACTATGCAATCCGAAATATGGGCCTGTACAAACTTTCTCAATTCTCAACCCAACGCTTTCTCCTCTACTTCAAAATTCTCTTCGCCTCGGCCTAAAAACTAAAAACACGCTGTTCTGACAAAACGGGTCCCACCACTCAGACCTCACACTCGAACCGATCTCCATTTTCGCCTGTCTCCAAAACCTCAACCAAACCCTTGCGGCCGCGCATTCGGATAGAGAGAGAGAGAGATCTCGAAATGGCGATAAAGACGAAGGAGATTGCGAAGAGGTCGAGCAAGTACTTAGAAGAGGCGTTGTACAAGCGCGTCTTCCGATCGGGCATCTCTCCTCAGAGCGTTCGATCGGAGCTTGAGACCTTCTTGAAGAGTCGCAAGCGTGTCTTCAAATGGGAGGTCGGGGTAACTGTGCGCAAGCTCCGCGACCACAAGCGCTTCAAACCTGCTCTCAAGGTAAATCTCTTGAGCTCTGATACAATTCAGTTTTGTGTTGTTGAAAAAATTGGGTTTTGATCAGGGCTAGTGTTTGTTATAATGAAGAGAACTAGAGGAGGTTTATTTTCTTACTTAATCCCAAATTTGGAGGGAATAATTATTGGAAAAATGAATTGATGCAATGTCCATTCACCTCAGAAATGAGAACTGGACTGCAAAGTGAATGTGCTCTTTTCCCTCCTGAAATTAGAATAGAAATTTTTTGTGTTATATCATAGATTTACACCAAATGATAATAGGAAATAAATATTTTTAGTATATGATATGTAGAAGTATGTCATGATACATATAGATTTTATAATAGCATTCAGAAAGAAATTAGGCTGTTGAAAGTTCCAAAATAAGATTTATTTTCCATCCAATATCATTTATTGTAGCTATACGAAACGATGGAGAAGCGTGGCATGAATCCCACAGTACCTGACCTAGCAATTCGTCTTGACCTGATTTCAAAAACCCGAGGTATACAATCTGCAGAAGAATTTTTCATGAACCTCCCAGAAGCTTCCAAGAACCAGCTTACCTATGGTGCTCTCCTCAATTCATATTGTAAAGAGCTCCTAACTGACAAAACCGAGGCTTTGTTTGAGAAAATGAAGCAGCTCAATTTTGCTCAAACTGCTATGTCATACAATAGCCTCATGACTCTGTACACAAAGACAAACAACCTTGACAAGGTCCCTAAAGTTATACAAGAGATGAAGAATAATGATGTATTGCCTGATTGTTTCACTTATAACGTGTGGATGCGGGCCCTTGCATCAAAGGGGGATGTTTCAGGGGTGGATAGGGTTTTAGAGGAGATGAAAAGGGATGGTAGGGTTACTCCTGACTGGACCACTTACAGCAATCTGGCTTCCATTTATGCTTCTGCGGGTTTGGTTCAGAAGGCTGAGGCGGCACTAAAGGAACTAGAGAAGAGAAATGTCAGTAATGATATAGTTGGGTACCAGTTTCTTATTACCTTGTATGGGCGTACTGGTAACTTGGCAGAGGTGCACAGGGTCTGGCGCAGTATGAAGCTAAAATATTCCAAAAGAATGGCAAATATGAGCTATTTGAATATGATTCAGGTTCTTTCCAATTTAAATGATTTAACAGGTGCTGAGGCAATTTTTAAGGACTGGGAATTAAAATGTAAGGACTATGATATAAGAGTAGCAAATGCCATGATTATGGCATATATCAAAGAAGGTATGTTTGACCAGGCTGTTTGCATAAAAAAGCGTGCTAAGACAAAAGGTGGGAGGCTCAATGCTAAAACTTGGGAGATTTTTATGGACTATTATTTGGAGAAAGGGGACTTGAAAATGGTGCACTGGTGTGCTGACAGGGCAATTAAAAAGGGTAAGAGTCAGGGGAGGCTGTGGACTCCATCTCGCCAGGTGGTGGCTACTTTGATCGGGTACTTTGAGGGGATAAAAGATGTGGATGGGGCTGAAAAGTTTGTTGATATCTTGAAAACCGCAGGGATGAATATGGAAAAAGAAGTGTTCGAGGCACTTGTCAGGGTTTATGTAGCTGCTGGTAAGAAGAGCCCTGGTATGAAGAAACGGTTAAAAATGGAGAATGTGGCTGTCAGTGAAGAGGTTCAGAAGCTTCTGGATTCCATTTGTGATGAATGAGGTTATGAATCTTTTCTGATTCTGCTAAATTAATTTTCATTGTTTTCCTTTCTTACATATTGTTTTGATTTTCACTCGGGTAGTTTGTTACCTGATGCTGTACTTTGAAATATTTAGGCTGTATTTTTTCTAAGTTGGAAAACTAAAAGAAATAATTTTGGGGCGAAAAATTGTCCAAATTTTTTTTTTCTTTTAGTCGAGTTTACTTTTTTCCTCATGTGTTGCAGGGAATGCAATTTATGCACTGGATTCCATTGATAGCATAGCATGCTTTTGATTTTTCAGATTAATTTTTTTTAGGGAAAATCAGTCATATACCCTTGTAATCTTATCTAATTGGAAATATCCCCCTCTAATCTTTGAAATTGGAAATATCCCCTCCTAATCATTGTCACTATAGAAATTTATCCTTTTGATTAATTTTAACAATATTTTTATTCTGAAAAATTAATTTTAAAAATCATGGACTAAAATGCCCCCTAGCCTATCTGACCATTAATGTTATTACGATTCCCAAATGATTTCTTTCCTCTAAAATCCAAAAAATTAAAAAAATGTGGCATTCATATTCTGACCCATTCGCTTGGAACTCTTCGAACTTGCTTATAACCCCTGAACAAAGCCTCCTCTGTTATTCTTTGTATTCAATCGCTAGTGCATATATATCTTAGGCATATACAAATATACAATGTCCAAGTTGAATTAACAAGGTATAATAGTCAGTATTAGTTTAGCATGTGCTGGTATTTAGAGAGGTTCCCTATTGAATTAGTTGTGGAGGATCAGGATTGACTCTAGTGAGCATCAGAAATTTAATTCGATAAAAATTATAATACAGAAATGTGCAGAATTTAAAATTTCTGAAACATCATATGAGCTAATGCAATCTTACTTGTCGTTCTCTGATATTGCACCAGTAAATTGGCACACAAGAGATTTACAGGTAACGAGAAGAGGATATGTACGAACTGGTACTAGGTCTTCAAGGTATCAAAATTCAGCAATAAAAGATGCAGCGAATTTCAATCAAGTTAAGTTGATCTCCCATCGCCAAACAAATAAAAGAATTAAAGAATTAAGAACAATAAGAGAGGAGCCACCGAGCTGTTGGAAAGGGTTTGCTTCTTGAGGTGACTGCTCCAGGCTCCAGCAATTAATTTAACTAAGAATAACGAAGACTTGCTCCTGGAGAAACATCGATCAGATCGAAAAGGTTCGATGCAAGTGAATGAGTCAGATGGAGAGTATTGTATCTTATTCTGATCGATTTAGAGGAAAGAAATCAGGCGTAAAATCATAATAGGCAGATTAATCGTCGTATAGGTATAGGTTGGGGCATTTCCGTCCATGATTTTCAAAATTAATTTTTCAGAATAAAATATTGTTAAAATTAATCAAAAGGATAAATTTCTATAATGACAATGATTTGGAGGGGATATTTCCAATTTTAAAGATTAGAGGGGGATATTTCCAATTAGATAAGATTGTAAGGGTATATGGCTGATTTTCCCTTTTTTTTATATATAATTGCTTCTATACGTTTGACTGAAGTATTAAAACTGACCTGTGTCACCTGGTACTGAATATGCTAAATGTTTGATGTAGTCAAATTTGAAAGTAGCGGATTTGTGAATTTGTGATAGTATAGAAACTACATTCATGCGTGCTTTTCTGTTTAAAGGCTTTGCCGGAGTTCTTGGTTTGGTTTCAGTGGGCTCAGATGCTAACACGACCTGTTTTATGCCAGATTTTGATGTGGTTAGGCCTGTTTAACGTGTTATACGGCAATGGAATGGGCCTTCCATTTGCTGTTCCGTTCCATAATCGGTATGGCTGTTCCATTCTATTTTTTTGTTCCGTTTCAGAAAATGAAATGCTCTTTCATTCTGCTATACGTTCCGTTTGGACGGAACGGAATTGAACGACGTGGATTTACACTAAAAACTGCACTATTTGTCGAAATGGAAGCGAAATAAATCATTCCGTTTACCATTCTGTTCAAAAACAGTATGTTGTCTCTTTCGTTTACTATTCCGTTTTCTGAAACGAAATGAAACTTTGTACTATTACTTGTTCCGTATGGACGGAACGTCCACGGAAAATGAGTAACGGTATTCGGTCGGCAGGCCTAGATGTGGTTGACCAGATGAATGCTTGGAGTTGATCGAACGCTAGAAACTAGTCACATAACACAATTAGTTAATGACAAAATATGATACAAAATCCGTTTTTAATCCGAAGCAGTCAGATTCAATATAACATCATACATCAAGTATTTGTATCTTCAGTTAGTAATTAGAATGTAAGATATTACCCACGTAACACGATTAGTTAAATGACAAAATGGTCATGTTTGGTAGAGGAGTAAATCGTGTAGTTTAAGGATGATTAAATAGTTAATCCACTTTACTCTAATTTTGTATTATATTTGATATGAAACGATGGAGTAATATGGAGTAAGAGTAATTAAATAATGATAACCATCTAGTAATTTACTTCTTCCTACTCTACACTACTCCATCAAATTTTAATTATGTTTGAAGAAGTAAAAGTAGATTAAATGAGTTACTCCACCTTTAATCGTCTAATTCTATTCATCTCTTTAAAATTTTTATTTTAAACTATTACAATTAGTAAAATTTATTATTCAATCAAAGTGAAACTGAAATGTACGTTTTGTAACTATTATTGGTGAAGCATTTATTTGTTGTTTATCATTTTATTAATTCTTATTTTTTTACATTAATTTATTTAGTGTTTATTTATTTTTGTCATAATGTTGTAACTATCGAATATAATACTAAAATAACAAAAATTATGTTTTAGAAAGTTCAAAAACATATCGACCCGGGTCGTACCAACTTGATTTAAATTCATTAATCTAATATAGGTGTGGCCACACAACAAAATTCCCATTCCAATTACACGGAACAAATCAGTAAAGCCGCCTAAATAGTGTTGACGATGTTTAACTTTAACCCACTTGTTTGGAAATTTTATAGGGAAAATTAGTTATTTGCCACCCAAAAATAAGAAAATTGGGATTTTGCCACTTTACCCACCTTTAAATGCTTTAGGAACCCAAAAACTGTCCCCAAGAGAAACCAGATGTTGTAATAGAGAAAAATTCAGGATTTTGAATTGAACACTAAATAAAATGGTATAATTGAACCCGAAATGCCAGCCTAGAATATTTTGAAATTAAAGGTCATTTAGAAATTAAGAATAAATCTTGATTAAAATAAAATTATTTTTTTTATGAGCGACTGGCGTCTCACTGCTGAAAGTTCAGTATACAGAGAAGCCTTACGAGCAACAGAATCATTAGAAGAGTCAGCCCTTGGTTTTGTTAAACCATCCGAAGCAACACAAAAGGGCATCTCAACAATTATCAAGCAGAACAACACAATCATTCAACTGCTTTTTAAAATCAAGGAAGAACTTGAAGATTGCAAGGACCAAATAAGAGAACTCAGAAGGGCAAAAGCACCTGAGGGGTCTGACACATCCGAGGCCCTAGAGCAAATCCAAAATCAACTCAAAAATTTGAGTCTCGGTCCGCCAACAACCTCAAAACGGCCAACCATAACGGGCAAATTTTTCGTATACCGTGACCCAAAGAAGATATACGAAGAAGAAAAGAAAAAGATACAATGAGTCGCACTGAAACAGAAACAGTGGGTAGACCATCTATATCAGGACACGAAAACCAAATACCAACCGTTGAAGATCAAATCCGAGATTACAGACTTGGGAGTCGGTTACGGTATGAGGCACAAAGAAGATTGCCAAGGCGTAGGCGATATAGAAGGACATTAGAATCTCAACTAAGTCCTGATGCGGAGCTAAGCGTCTCACAGTTCCGCAGAGCACAACAAGTCCCGGCAGAAACACTATACCAAGCCGGATGGAGCGAAAGAAATCATCGGGTATACCAACATTATTATGATGAAAGAATTTTGGTGGTTGGAGATCAAAGGGAAATTCCCTTTATCTCTCAAGAAAGTTACAACAGGCTCGTTGAAGAAGGATTACAGCACTTACACATAGGTGTTGTAATGGTCAGGTTATACGCTCTGCACAGAAGAAATGCAGGGGTAAATGCTCTAGTTGTTTTAAGAGACACAAGATGGGGGAATGATACCTCACTAATAAGTTCCATGGAAATGGACTTAACAGACAACACACAACTGGCGTACGCAGTTCCTGACATGATGGTTAGTATTCATGATTTCTACAATCACATCCAATTGGTTGTACAAACTCATGGGTATGAATCATGGCGAGGTGGAAAAAGCAACCTCTTAATCTCTCGATCTTTAATAGGGAGGTTATCAAACACCAGCCACACAAACTTCCGGTACAATGTCCAAGGTGTAACAGAGCACCTAGCAAGCAGAGGCATAAGGGCTATACCGGGACAACCGAGATCAACCGAAGAATTGAGAGGCCAACGATGGATAATCAGACCACCAGCAATTCCAGAAGTGCAACACCCACAAACAATTCGAGTCAGATCAAGAACTGATGGCTCTCTAGCCATTAGATTTGGTGGATATACAGCAACTGCACCAACAGAACCAGCAGTTGTCGGGCCTAATGATGAAGAAGAACTAGATGGAGAAATGGCCTTGATGGTCACAATTGAGAAACCGGAAACCTCATTTGAAGAAGAATTGAAAGCAATCCAACTATTGGCATCCCTGTCTAGAGAAGGACCGATGCGAGATTATTGTCCAATCTGGGATAAAGATGATGAATCAGAGGAAGAATGGCTCAATCCTTTCGCCTCCGAAGGTGATAAAGACAAACTGTCGCATTTTGCATACGCGGCAGAAGAAACAGAAGTAGAATATCCTAAGATGAAGGCTTTCACAAAAATGATGGAATCAGCTTTTTCAACAGCTGAGAGTTCACTTACCCAGAGAAGGCCAACAGAACCAGTAATGGGTCCTGTTAACTATCCACCGGCGAGCACATCAAGGCAAACACCGATGCCAACAATACATGAAATCAGAGATCATGTTGGCAGACTCAAAGGAGGTTATGCACAACAGCATAGCGGGAGATTCAACCTTCCAGATGCTCAAAGTGACAAAGGTGCAATTCTGGTATTACCAGAAGATATCGGGCAATACAGTGATGTAATTTCTCGATGGGAATCAATTACTCTCAATGTGGTTAATGACCGCAACTGGACAGATAACAAGAGTAAGGTGATTTTCATTGAAAATCTCCTTGGGGATGTAGAGAAAAAGATGTTCATCCAATGGAGAATGGCGTATCCTCATGAATATGAAGAATTAATAGCAGTCGCAGATGATCCCCAAAACGTAATCTCCTGCATTCGAAGGATGATACTGCTAGAGGACCCATACCAAGGGTCCACTGAAGAACAGACACGCGCTTACCAAGATCTTGAACGTTTGTCATGCAACCATGTCAAGGATCTGTTCAATTACATGAATGATTACAAGATCCTTGCAGCAAAATCCGGGAGGATGTACATTTCCTCAGAACTCTCGGAAAAATTCTTCAGAAAAATGCCACCTCTAATTGGGCAAGAACTAGAAAAGGCATTTTTAGACAAATATCCTGGAGCAGCGACAGGCGTTATGCCAAGAATAAATTTCTCATACCAGTACCTGGCTGAAAGATGCAAACAAGCTACACTCCAAAGGAGCTTGAAAGATCTCTCCTTTTGTAGCAAAATCCCATTACCAGGCTACTATGGAGAAAGAAAACCCCACGAATCTCATGTGCGTGTATTCAAGAGAAAACATGCTGACAAAGTTCGTAAATGCAAGTGTTTTATTTGCGGAGAAGAAGGACATTTCGCGCGAGATTGTAACCGCAAAACAGGAAATATTGCCAGGGCAGCCATTATTGAAAATATGGAGCTGTCAGATAGCTGGGATGTCCTCTCAGTTGATCTAAATGAACCTGATAGTGACGCAATTTGCTCATTATCTGAAGGAGAAGTTGGAAATGTTGCTTCAGCCGTAATCAATGATTTACCATTTGGCGAGCAATTACTCATGATACAGGCAGAGCAATTGAGCTGGCGGAGTTACATACAACTGCCTGAAGATCAAAGAGATTGTCCCCATGACTGGCAGGACAATGATTCAGTTCCAACAGGACATGAAAAATGTTCCATGTGTAAAGAAATGACGACTGAATCAACAAGGGCATACTGTAAAAACTGCCGCCTAACAGTATGTCCTATGTGTTCAAGATTCAGGCTGGGCAGACGAATACGAGCTAAGGTGCAGCCAATAGCACCTTATGATAGTAAGGATCAGCTAATTAATGAGCTGATGTCTTATGTTCAATACCTCTTGGCAGAGAATGGAAAACTCAAACAACAACTGTTTGAGGCCAGAACAGAGGATCTCGAAGCCGAGTTTGATGAATTAATGAAGAAAGACAAAGGAAAAACCAAACTACAGTTCAAGCCGTAGCATACCACCAAGAGCAAGAGTCACAACAGTTTAAAGAGAAGTTCAGACCATTACTCAACAGACTAAAAGAACATGGGTTCATTGGAGAAAACCCTCTGAAACACTGGTCGAAAAATCAGGTGACGTGCTCTCTCGACATCATAAATCCTGATCTCCAGATTCAGGATAAACCTCTGAAGCATGTGACGCCTCAGATGAAAGAACAATTTGAAAAACATACAAAGGCGTTATTACAGCTGGGAGTAATTAGGCCTAGCAAAAGCAGGCACAGAACCATGGCTATAATGGTCAATTCTGGAACCACCATTGACCCAATCACTGGCAAAGAAATTAAAGACAAAGAGCGCATGGTATTCAACTACAGATCACTCAACGATAATACTCATAAGGATCAGTATAGACTCCCTGGCATCAATACTATCCTTAAAAAGGTCGGTCACAGTAAGATCTACTCGAAATTCGATCTCAAGAGTGGATTTCATCAGGTGGCAATGGCACCAGAGTCAATTGAATGGACTGCTTTTGTGGTGCCTGGTGGTCTATATGAATGGTTCGTTATGCCATTTGGACTGAAGAACGCACCAGCTATTTTTCAAAGGAAGATGGATCAGTGTTTTGCTGGTACCGAAGATTTTATAGCAGTGTATATTGATGATATTCTAGTATTTTCTGAGAATGAACAACAACATGCCGAGCATCTTAGAAAAATGCTAGAAATCTGTGAAAAATGGGGCCTCGTACTCTCTCCAACAAAGATGAAGATAGCAGTCAGAGAAATTGAATTCTTTGGAGCAATCATTGGAAGGAGTAAGGTGAAACTCCAACCCCATGTCATAAAGAAGATCGTCTCCTTTGATGAGGAGAAACTGAAAGAAAAGGCCGAACTCCGAGCATGGTTAGGCATACTCAATTACGCCAGAAGTTACATTCCAAAACTTGGGACTCTTCTAGGTCCCTTGTACACAAAAACCAGCCATCATGGAGATAAGCGCCTTAAACCGTCTGATTATGAACTAATCAGAAAAATCAAGGAAAAAGTGCAAAACTTGCCAGATCTGGAGCTTCCACCAACAGGGAGCTATATCATCCTTGAAACAGACGGATGTATGGAAGGATGGGGTGGCATATGCAAATGGAAACCAAAGAAACATGACCCTAGATCCATAGAAAAGATTTGTGCCTATGCTAGCGGCAAATTTCCGGTGATCAAGTCAACTATTGATGCAGAAATACATGCTTGCATGGAAACATTGAAGGCACTAAAAATCCACTACCTTGATCAGCAGGAGATAACGCTGAGGACTGATTGTCAAGCAATAATATCATTTTTCAATAAGTCAGCCCAAAATAAACCATCAAGGGTTAGATGGATAAACATTGTTGATTATGTAACAGGGACAGGAGTGCAAATTAACTTTGAGCACATAGATGGTAAGCTAAACAGCTTAGCAGATGCACTCTCCCGATTAACAACAAAATTGGCTGTCACTAGCGAGATACAAGAACAACAAGAGCTATTCTTAGCACATCTTGAAGGAGCATTCGAAGAAGCAGACCGATTTAGTGATAGCCTGAACAAGCAGATGAATGAGCTAATCTTAAAAATTAGCTCTTTACTCTGATTCCCCTTTAAAATCCAAATAAATGTTTAATTATTTTTGTTTCTTTTTCAGGTCTGATGGTAATCTACGGAAAACCATTGATCTTTTGGCAGTAATCTACGGAAAACTGTCTTTTGTTTAATAGTTTCAGTTTGTTTATATTTTTGCAGAAAAATGGTGCTGGAATATTTAACCCATATTTTTAGAAGCTATGAAGGATCCCCACGTTATAGTCTTAGGCCAGATTCCAGGATAGCGCTCAACAACGCTGTTCGCTGGGGAGCATCATGTGGCCAAACGAAAGAAATAGAAGACTATGAGACAATCACTTGTGATTTATTGTTTTCAAGGCCAACTTTAAATATGGAAGGAGGAATGAGAGCAAGGCTCATGGAATTACACCAAGCCCAAATTCAAAATTCCCTTACGGAGCTTGAAAAATTGCTAGTCATGAGCAATTTGCAAAAGGTCAGACTTGAACAACATGCTAGTAAGGATAATTGGGCAAGGGATGCCCTCGAACCTGTTAATGATAATATCGAAAAGTTGATTGAAGCTCACAGTAAGCTCCTAATAATCCAACAGAGCATCTATTATTAGGTAGTGTGCATAATATGCTTACTTTCGGTACCAACCTATTTGGTCTGTTAGTGAGCATCTTTTCTTTTCTAAAAGACATCTTTATAATGGTGCCAGTATGTAATAATTGTACTGGTGTGTTTTAGTGCGCCACTTGGTGCATCTTTAGGCGCATTATTGAAGTAGTGCGCTTTTCTTTATTTTGCTTTTGGACATCACTAAGGTAGTGCTTTCCTTTATTCTATTTTCAGATCGCACTAAGTGTGTCAGTGCGCATCTTTTTATTTGAGTGGGAGACAAAAGTATGTGGTAATCCAATTAATTGCATGACGATGGGGCCCAATGAGCACCCGATGCATTATTGAGATACCAGACTCAAGTCTCTATAAAAGAGTGTCATTCAGAAGTTGCAAGACACACAGAAAAACTCTGAAGTCTTACTTCTTCTTTTGTAATCTTATTCTATCAATAAAAACTTTCTCTTACAATTCCATAAAAATCTTTGAAGCCAACATTACTTATAATCCGAAGTTTCAAAGTCGATCAGTTCGCTTCCTATTTTGGTATCAGAGCAAGGTTTATTTCTTAATACCATTTATGGCTTTCTAAATTTCTGTGTGTTCTAGGTAGGCACTTAAGGGGGAGATTATTCCAAATCCTTAGAAAGTTCAAAATTTGAAACATATATTTAATTAATTAAGTCTGCGAACGTTAATTTAAAGTTTGAAAATTCTAAAAATTTTGGAAGAATCAAAAGAATCACACTGCCGTACAGTACTTATTAGAAAGGAAGATCGCGGATAAACACTATGATGTGAGAAGAACCTAAGATCAATAGAAATTGTCATTCTAAAAATTAAATTCAAAGACTGTTAATTATTAACCCGGGTGCACAATTGGAGTGACTCTAGTATAAATACCAAGGAATATTCCCTCTAGAGTGGCAAAAACACAATTTTGAAGATTTCGGGTAGCATAAACAAAATTGCCCCTTTATATCAATGATGCTACATAGGGCTATGCGTGGATAAGGAAATAATACAGCATGGCATGGGCAGGTAAACGATAAACACTAACTTCCGAAAAGTTGGGTCAGAATATGTTTCCATGAATTTGTCTTCTCATGACGCTTTCTCTATGACCAACTGTAAAGCGAACCTTGTGTTTTTACTTAATTAAATTAGCAATTAGCAATGACCCATTGTGTTTGAACTTAAATGGACACTCCAAGTATGTAATTGGAACTGAATGCTTTGGTGTTGCAATGCGCACTTTTGAGATGAGATATCACGGTAATTAAAAATATTTTAACGACAGGATATTGTTTGATTTGTGGGTCCAATTCCAATATGGTAATGTCACCCTTGATAGACGTAATCATTAATTAACGTGTTTACAAATAATAACACAATTTTCAGGATCCGTAAATCATATAAAATAACAAAATTATGAGTATAAAACTTACAAATTGAAGAGCAGAAATCGTTAGTCATTAGATGGAAGCGTTAGTACTGATCTTCTTTGAGTTTTCCTCAGCCATAATGATGGTCAACAATGGCGTTTTTCTCTTTTCTTTACTGAAATTTCTTAATGGCAGAATTATGGGAAAGGGTGCCTTAAAATTTCAGATTATAGAGTATTTAATGCTGAGACAACTAAAGGGATCAAGTACAATGAATCTGGTCCATCAGAATTTCCATCAAATTATGATGCACCCTTTAGTTAATTTAATTAAATGAACTTGGCTCACATTAATTGTCATAGGCCACATTAAATATTCTAACATTCTCCCACTTGGCCTATGTTGAAAACATCATAATTAAGCACAAATTCAAAATTGGCCAATAAAAACTTAAACCTTGTTCAGTTAGAGATACCAAACTAAACTAATATAATCAAAATAACTATAACTATTATTTGATCCCTATTAATTATAGCATTGGTATTCTTTCCAACAAATGGTTAATACGATTCATTCGATCCACTTAAGTAAATTTGCTTAAATTAAACATAATGCGCAACATAAGAAATAAGCAAATTTCATAAATTCAAAGTCAAACTCATAATTTGAAGCTTCACATCATAACTTAATACATAATTCAATACAACAAAATCATAATTAGCAACCAGACTCGTGCCGACAAAAATGAGTGGTTATACTTTATTGAGAGAATTAGTTAACATAATTCTCAAATTAATATGTTGTATTACTTTAGTCATATCTTTGACTTTGTTTATAACAACAAAATATGTCAATCCATTAGACACTTACTTAATTTGTTGTTCTTAAAAAAAATAAATAAATAAAATAGCAGTCGTTTGCATAATGTAAATAACATAAGTGACCTTACAATATGCCACAAAATTATGATTGCATAGTAGAAGATGCCATTATAAACTGCTAAGCACTCTTCAATAAAATTAATCATCATATATACAAGCATAAATAAATAAATAAATAAATAAATAACCTAATGTGAATTTCTTATTGACCAATAAAATATCATCCACGAATAAAATGAGAATGATAAATTACTCCCACTAACCCTGAGATATATACATTGATTTACAATATTTTCTTTAAATCCAAAGTTGACCTCATCAAATTTGAGATATAATTAGCAAAATTAGCATTTCATCATTGTTGCCTTTATTGATAATTGCAGCAAAATCTTTTCATAATGTCTGGTTTAATTTCAAAATACCAAGACAAATCTCAATTGGTTCTTTCCAAGTTGGAAAAATTAGTTTTATCAATGTTGTTAAATTTAGGAAAAATAAAGTGGTTAATAGTCTATAAAATTCACGTAGCATAGTCAAAGAACTAATAATTAATTAAACTAAAATAATTAATAAAACGCCAATTAAATTTCAGTTTCACATAATAGTTCTTCACATTCAATTTATATCACCGTTGGGCAGCAAATAAATTGAAGATAATGAGATAATTCTATTTAATAAACTATAATGTCAATTAAAGTTGTTCAAATTGACATCCTTAATATTTATTAAATATAAATATTATAGTGATATGTAAAGTAAAATATCACAAGTAATATAATAGAATTGAACAACTAGGAATAATAATTCGTCAATCTGAAAACAATAATACAACATAAAAAAAAATTTCAGTTTTGACATAATAGTTGTCCCATAAAATCAATTTGCATCACCGTTGGGCAGAAACAAATTGAATCATAAACAAAAATTCTATTTAATAAACTACAATGACAATTAAAGTTGGTAAAATTGACAATCATAATTTATTAAATGTAAAACTTTTTTGTGATACGTAAACAAAAAATATCACACACTTCTTTTTAATAAAATGGTAATTATAATTAAAGTTGTTCAAATTGATAATAATCAAATTATTAAAAAAATAACTTAATATGGTTTAAATTAATCCTATGCAGAATTTACAACAAACTTCCGTTGGACAGTTTGTATTTGTATAAGTACATAGGAAACCACAAATATGTTAAAATATACAGAATATTAACATAAAATGGATACCACGTATCGCACATAATCAGAAAATAATTTTCAAAGAATTAAATTTATTATAGGGAGATAAAACAACACATGCATAAGAGTCTTGAAACGATTGAAAGGATAATGTTAAGAGAGACAATTAATAAATTCAATCTCACTTATATATCACAATTTGTTACCATAAAGATCGAAAATATGGATGTACAAAAGTGATACGAAAATGTGCTAATAATCATTTAGATACTTTAAATAGTATTTAAATACTACGCACATGAGGTTTAAATCTTTATTTATTATTTATTATGTAGCCTATTTTAGCCGTAATAATAAAATAGGAAATATTTTATAAATATAGACATTTCCTAATTTAAATTGTGCGACCATGACCAGGGCAATTTCAGAATCAAGTTGGAAATTAACTCCCACGTGAACGGGTTAAGGAAACATCATATACCATTTCAGATTTGTTAAGAATTAAAACAAATAGATGGAATAATCTTAATTGGCCATCACTAAAATTAGTGTTACTTAATTGCGCACTAAAGAAAATAAAATAATTAGTGCATCAAATCCAATACAGTTTCAAACTATCCAATAAATTGGTTAAAATGAAACAAAAATATATTATGTTTAACATTTAATTTAACAAAAATCTCGTACGTCCAAATTATAAGGAAAAACTCATATAGTCATATAAATAAGTTTGTATTTTATATGAATTTACGATTGTCTCTGATACCAAATGATAGACGTAATCATTAATTAACGTGTTTACAAATAATAACACAATTTTCAGGATCCGTAAATCATATAAAATAACAAAATTATGAGTATAAAACTTACAAATTGAAGAGCAGAAATCGTTAGTCATTAGGCAGAAGCGTTAGTACTGATCTTCTTTGAGTTTTCCTCAGCCATAATGATGGTCAACAATGGCGTTTTTCTCTTTTCTTTACTGAAATTTCTTAATGGCAGAATTATGGGAAAGGGTGCCTTAAAATTTCAGATTATAGAGTATTTAATGCTGAGACAACTAAAGGGATCAAGTACAATGAATCTGGTCCATCAGAATTTCCATCAAATTATGATGCACCCTTTAGTTAATTTAATTAAATGAACTTGGCTCACATTAATTGTCATAGGCCACATTAAATATTCTAACAACCATAACATATATTAGTCTCTAAAGTCCAACCTATGTATCTATTTCTAGGTTGGTAGGTAATAAATCAGTACTCGGTAATCAGTGCAACATTTCTCACATGTGCAAAACTGGAATTTCCAAATCTTAATTTATGTCCAAATCTCATTATCATAGCAAGTTAGATACCATGACTATTTAAATAATTTACACATCACAATTTTATTGGATGTGCTAAGCTGCTACTAAGGATTGTTATTAACTTATTATATATACAATACTGATTGTGATATGGAAGGGTTTTAAAACAGTTGTGATTACAGAAAATGAATATTTGGAATCTTGAATTTGCTGGAAGTGATCTAAGATTGTTATTGTCAGATATGGACCGAATGACCGGCCGATATCTTCTTGACGTGGCATATAATTTTCTATACTAACTTATGACCAATGGTGCATATCTTTTCGATTTCTTATTTTTGGGTCAATATGTCGTGTAATTATGATTACATTTCACATGTTCATTGTCATTTGTCCTGGCGGTTCTGTGTTATTATCACTTCTTCAAAGTTATTTTATTTGCTGACCTGGAGATATCAGCCTTGCACACATGGCTTGGTGGTCTCAGGTTCTAAGATAACTAATTATCTACCATTTTCTTTTTTTTTAAAAAAAATCCAATTATTTTATCGTTTGATGTCGACAAATCAGATTTGAATTCTAGAGTCCATTGATTGCTGTGTCTTTTTTCCTTTTTCTTTCGGATGTGTCATGTGTACCCATCAAGAAAGAATACCCCACAATTTAAAAATTCAACCCTCTCTACGGCTCCGTTTGGATGCGCTGAGAATAAGGTAGGAAGAAGGAAGAAGGGAAGAAATTTATTGAGAAGGGGTAAATTTATTGGGAAGTGTGTAACTTTTGTGAAGAGTTTGGATGGTTAGAAATAAATTTATTGGTAAAAAGTGGTTATTCCTTATTCCGGAAAGAAGCCATCCAAACGGAGCCGTACAATTAGGCTTTTTGGTGGAGGCCGTGGAGCACACATTAGTACAGTACTCTGTTGTCTCTCAGAGGGTGGTTATAACCACAAAATCAATACTATTTCAACAAGTAAAGAAAAGAATGTAAGATAAAGACATAAATATAAATTGGATAAGAAATTTATCATGTTGAAAGTATCTAAAAGACCAAAAATAACTTTTTTTTTCCCGGATAATCAATATGTCTTCGGGTCAAGAGTAAATTTTTGAATCTAAAGCAAAACCAGTCAGAGATGAATACACGCTATATATAAAAAGAAAAAGAGTTAATAGTGAATACACAAACAAACGGATGAAGTCGTAATAGATGCATTAATTGTGAGGAAAAAATTCTCATGCCTACTCCAAATTTTATTTAAGATAATAATAAAAATATAATAACAACATGTAGATTTCGCTTCTCAAAATTTGGAAAAATTATGCTCAAGTTCTAACTACCAAATGCAATTATTTGAATTTAAATATACTTATCCATATTTCAGACATAATTTTGGTACTCTGAAAAAAAAATAAATAAATACGTGTCTTCGGTCTTTGTAAAAGCTGTATAGTTTATAGACATGAATTATTCTTATGCCAAAACGGATGGAATATTCGAAACAAAATTATATGTTAAATTAGCATTTGACAATCGAAATTACAAAAGAATAGAATTAGAAGTCTGACGGCGGCATATTTATCTTAATCTTATAATTTTAACAATACGGACTTAATTTAAAAGGTTTGATTGTTATTTATAAAATTTGTCAACTTCACTAATTTGTTTTTCTTTCCCCTTACGCGCAAAAGCAAATTGTTTTAGTGTTGATGAAAAGGACATCTTATACTTTTTAATTTTACATTTTTTTTTATCTAGCATATTTTATTATTCACTTGGAAATTTAGAGTAGGTGGTGAAGTAACGGGGAAGAATTTAAGGCGACAGTACGAGATCTTTCATCCTAATACAAGGGGAATTAATTGAACACACAAAAAGTGTCACAATGAAAAGGATTCCAATCGCAATCTAAAAATATACTGTCACTCGTCGCTTTCAAGCTTTCATGACCACAAAAAGCAATGAATCTCATTAGTGGTGCATAACTTGATAGTTATTTAATCTTCAGAAATCTGAACTAGAGACTGTAATTTAGTGAGAGTGACCAATTTGCATATCAATGCCGTTTCCAAACAAACACTTATCTTTAATCGTTTGACAATTTTGAGATAATTGATTCTGAAATCTTGGCTTTTATGCAACGGGTGTGTTTGGATGACTAAGAAATAGGGTATAAGAATAAGGATTTTCGGTTTGCGTGCTTATCTAAATTTCTTATTCTTATACTATGGTTTTGTTAGTATAGGAATAAGAACCCTTATTCCTTATTCTTGTGTTGTTTGAGTTGCACAAGAATAAGAATAAACACGCAAACCGAAAATTCTTATTCTTATACCCTATTCTTTAGTCATCCAAACCCTATTCTTTAGTCATCCAATAACGATGATCTGATTGACAATCTTTAAATCTTCAAATATAAAAAACAAATGATTGGATTGCTCTGGCAATTTTCTAATTATTTTATTTTTGTCTGACAGATTCAGGATATAGATCGATTCAAGTAAGATAAAATATTATGGGATTGAGATTGGGGTGCTTTCCGCATTTGTAGATCTGGATCCTATTTTTTAAAATTTTACTTGTTAAAATTTTAATTTCAGAGTGGAATGTTGATTTACTTTTCAGGCCTTAAATCATTCCCCAACTAATTTGAACTAATTTATTAAAATAAATATTAAGAAAGTATATATATTCTCCAATATGAAATGTGGTCAAGCAATAGTTTCAAGTATGTATTTATGAATAGCTTGAACAACAAATATAAATATTCTAACTATGCAGGGGTGTTTGGCAACACCATTGATATATAGAGATGTTTGGAATCCTTGAAATAAAGTCTTATTCGGAATTGCTAATTCTAGGGGTTATCAAACATATTTGAGAACAAGCGGAATAGTTTATTCGGGCTCTTGTTCTTGTTCCAACAAAATGTTGGAACTAGAATGAATAAGCTAACCATCTAATAACAAATCATTATTTTAATATTTTTTTCTTGTTCTTATTCTTAACTAAACACCAAAGAACATCTCTTAATTTAAGAATAAGCAATTATTTAACATTCTTTATTCACCATTCTTGTTCTAAAATAAGCTATTCTATTCTTATTCACCACACTTCCAAACACACCAAA
Source organism: Rhynchospora pubera (assembly GCA_028095005.1). Lineage (NCBI taxonomy): Eukaryota > Viridiplantae > Streptophyta > Magnoliopsida > Poales > Cyperaceae > Rhynchospora > Rhynchospora pubera. The sequence goes on from CM051459.1 coordinate 77,796,439, forward strand.
GTTAACTTCGAAGTTTGACTAATTTCATGAATGTTAAACGTCCTCTTAAGTTTACAGTTTGCAATTAACTTATATATGCACCAGGCAAATGTACATTGGATGATACAGCTAGCTTAGAAAAATGATGAAATTAATAGTTAATTAGTTATCAAATCCATGATTGAGTTCAAGTTGGACGGGTAGGCCGTGCAGCAAGATATTTCAAGTTTGACAAATGACTACATAAATTAGTAACAAAACAAAAAAGGGTCACATTTACATACGAGACAGCCATCAACGTCACTAGTTTAAAGACGAAAACTTGTTATAACCATTCATTTCTTAAAAGTTTGGCAAAAGCCATCCAAAATATGAGTTGTCTAGCTAGGTCCTCTAGCTCATTCTCAAAAAAAAAAAAAAAAAAAAAAGGTCCTCTAGCTAGGATAAGATCTGATTAGATGCCACAATCGTACTTGCGCTTATGTTGAATCACTGCCGATTCTTTCCCAAAATCACACAAAAATTGGCAAATAGCCAAACTGTAAGCCTGTAATTGCTTGTTTGTATCAGACTATCATGGAGTAGAATTATTAAAAGTTTTTCTTAAAAAAAATATTACAAGTTGGACAGCTTCATCACTGATTTCAAAATGCATGGCACCGTTTGGATGCGTTGAGAAGAAGGTAGGAAGAAAGAAGAAGGAAAGAACTAAATTATAAACAATCCAAATTCTTCACAAAGTTACACACTTTCCAATACTTCTTTTCACTTCTTCCCACACCTATCCAAACGGAGCACTATAAGCAGTTTTCATGGCCGAATACATACATTCAGAGTATACAAAATTAATATGTGTACGAAATGAAAAAGTGGACCTAATTGCCTGCATTTGGGACAGTCTAATTACATGTATTTAATATGAAATAATTGTTTAATACACTTAATTATATGATATATCACAGTTCAACCTACATACATGGATGCGTTTAGATTTCATTTTTCACCGAATTGAATTTAGTAATGTGAGAAAGTGCTGCAAAAGATCAAGTTATGGATCGAATGCATGGCATAAATTATTAAAGAAAAATAGACAAATTGTCCTTACAAGTTGTATAACTTGAGGGGGGAGTGTTAAAACATGAAATATGGCAGTGTGTGCTGCCATAGAAGATCAAAATAGGGCATTCGGCCAAGTGTTCGGCCAGGTCCAGCCGAATGGTTGGCAGAACGGACGCGTTTTTCATACAAGGAAAGGTCCAGACTGCACCAAAGTTGGAAATACGTGTATGGCACGTCCAGGGGTGTAGTTCTAGTATGTTGGGATAGTTTCCTTGTAAATAAAATGTCAAATATGACAAATAAAGAAAAAAATAATGGAGAATAATTGGAAAGAGATGTGTGTCTCTATAGGATAGTTTTCTATTTAATATTCATCTTCTCCATGTAATATGTATCTCAGACATTAACAGAAAATAAAAGAAAGAGTGTGCGTGTGTGTGGAGGACGTAGGCACCAAGTTGGTGCTGAACCTCATTAAATTCCCGTGTTCTCTTGTATCTAAATTGTGTGATTGTTGTACTGAGATCCTCGTGCTGACTAGTCCTAAGGGGCACGGTTCTTGTGCAAGTTGCACTTGGATCGTGCCTCCTCGAACCTAAAATCTAACTTCCGCTGCGTAGACGCTCGAATTCTTAACATGGTATCAGAGCGTGGTTCAGAGATGGGAGGACAAAACGAAGGCGATGGAAGGCGAAGAACGACTCGAAGCAAGTGCAAGGCGGGTGTTTCTTCAACCAAAAATGTGTATGGAGATAGACAACCGTTCGAGTGGCTTTCTACATCGACTTTGGGGCACGAGCAGCGACATAAATGTTGAAAACAGACTATTCGGCTGTGTGTACGGCCGTACAAGATCAAGAACATGGTTATTGGCTATGTGCGCGGCCAAACGGGACAAAAAAAAAGAGGCATTCGGCTGTGTGTTCGGCCGAACGGGAGCCAGAACGGTCACGTCCCTGGTGATTAAATGTGTTTTTGAGTCATATGAAATTGTCACAGAGGTATCGCTTGGGTTGTGTGACCTATGAGCGGTGATTGGAGCCCAAATCTACCATAAAGAAGCAGATCTGTCTAGCCACAATAAAAATAAGGTATCTTATTTGTTTTTCTGGAAAATTGAATCAACAAGGTGATTAGATGTTGGTTGGTTGTGTGACCATGGTTTATCCAGAATAAAACTAGTTTGTTGTGGTTTGCTTAGAAAAGATCTTGTTGTATGGTTGATTGTATGGTTTGGGTATAGAAAGAATGTGACACTAGATGAAATGACCAAAGATAGAACATCAAAGTAACCCAAGTTGGGTCAGATTGAAGGCTCAGGTCGAGTCGATGAAGTAACCCTAGTTGGGTTTAAGTCTGTTTGGCTGTATGTTTGGCCGGATGGTAGGCCGAATGGTAGGCCAAATGATTTGTCTCATGTCAATTGATCAAAAGTATCGGTTGTGGCTCGAGTCGGGTCCAAATCGAAAACCTAGAACAGGTCAAATGGTCCATGATGGGTCTGTTCGGCCACGTGTTCGGCCGAATGGATGACCGAATGAGTGGTAAAGTGGTCAGTTTTGAAGCAACGAACATGGTCCAAGTCGGGTCTAAGGATATGGCCTACACTGGGTCATGATGGATGTCAAAATCTGGTCTAGTAAGAGGGCCTAAATCGGGACCAACAAGAGGACCCAAGTCGGGTCCAATAACACAAAAGGCAAGTTACATGTGTAACCAAATATCTCTCTCAGGGGGAGAGCAAAATTGAGAGAGATCTTTGGTATCAATCAAACATGTGGCCCATGACGGGTCAAGAAAAGAGGCTCAAGTCGAGTCTAAGAAAAGTTCTTCAAGTAGAGGAGCTAGACGTCTTCAAGTCGAGGGCATGTGAAGTCAAGGGTTCTAACCAATTATTGCAAGCTACCAAATATCCCTCTCAGGGGGAGAGTTGAAGTGAGAGAAATATTTGGTGTCCAAGTTGGATATCAAGTGAATAAGCATGAGAGATCAATGGAGACGAGAGGCTCTAGTCATGTCATATGGTCCAGGTTAGGTCAAGTGGTCAAGGCGAGTCAAGACTTAGACCTTAATCCAAGTAATGAAGATATACTCAAGGAATACTCGGGTCGAGCACAAGTGTGCTCGAGTCGGGTGGATATCGTGTCATGCAATGAGCTCTATAAGATGGCCAAGAAGGTAATGAACAAGTCATGTGCAAGTCAAGCAAAGGATGCTCAAGTCTAACATGTGACAGGTCAAAGGATTCAAAACCATTGAAAGGAGAAGTTGAAGATATGATGCGATAGAAGAAGACTAAGAGTAATCTACTTGGAATAAGGTTAGTAAATAATATCTTTCATGTGTGATGATATGAATGGTGAAGGTGGCTTAAAGCAAAAGGGTTACTTGGCTTTAGTGCACGGGGCGTGCCAGAAGGGCACGGACCGGGCAAAATGATTTGTTGCAAGGCGCTAGAGTCTAGCACAAGATGTGTGACTCGTGCCAAGTGAATAAACTGATCCATGTGGCGATGTGTGTCGTCGTCGTGTGTGCGACTCATGGAAAGTTTGAATGAAGAACTTGAAGGCATGTGTGTGCCAATGAAGACAAAAGGTGTGTGCCTTAGAACACGGTGTGTACCGGTGTGCAGCACTCCATGCAAGTGAGACATGACAAATCAGTACATGTCCACTTGAGGGGGAGTGTGAGAAAGTGCTGCAAAAGATCAAGTTATGGATCGAATGCATGGCACAAATTATTAAAGAAAAATAGACAAATTGTCCTTACAAGTTGTATAACTTGAGGGGGGAGTGTTAAAACATGAAATATGGCAGTGTGTGCTGCCATAGAAGATCAAAATAGGGCATTCGGCCAAGTGTTCGGCCAGGTCCAGCCGAATGGTTGGCAGAACGGACGCGTTTTTCATACAAGGAAAGGTCCAGACTGCACCAAAGTTGGAAATACGTGTATGGCACGTCCAGGGGTGTAGTTCTAGTATGTTGGGATAGTTTCCTTGTAAATAAAATGTCAAATATGACAAATAAAGAAAAAAATAATGGAGAATAATTGGAAAGAGATGTGTGTCTCTATAGGATAGTTTTCTATTTAATATTCATCTTCTCCATGTAATATGTATCTCAGACATTAACAGAAAATAAAAGAAAGAGTGTGCGTGTGTGTGGAGGACGTAGGCACCAAGTTGGTGCTGAACCTCATTAAATTCCCGTGTTCTCTTGTATCTAAATTGTGTGATTGTTGTACTGAGATCCTCGTGCTGACTAGTCCTAAGGGGCACGGTTCTTGTGCAAGTTGCACTTGGATCGTGCCTCCTCGAACCTAAAATCTAACTTCCGCTGCGTAGACGCTCGAATTCTTAACAAGTAATAGTCCAATATTATCGTACGTATTTGAAACAACCCAATTCCATATTTATTTTTTTGAAGTACGGAATGGAATTTAACAAATGAATGGAGTAGCTGAGATGGCTTGCTTAGGCATTACAATTTTATTTTAGCTGGCAAGCTTGCAATTAATTAAGGCCGTGAAAAGGTGGACTTTTCTCCCAAAACAAGGGAAAATGAAGCCGAATATTCGGTTTTTCTTAGTTGTGTGGACCTTTTCCTTTGGAAAAGGTAAAAAAAAAAAAAAGAAACAATGAACGGGTAACCACTTTTTGAGATTATCTGGCACAACAAAAGAAACAGTTTGGGCTAAATAATTATATCAGTTCTTCTATTTTTTTTTTTTTATGATTGTGATAAGATTGGACTGTGGTAGAAAGAAAAAAGCAATTTTGATTGCTTGCCTAACCCCACGATTGTCTCAGTTCTTTCATCAAATAGCAATCAGTCATAAAATTCCCTACACACGTTTCACCAACTGGTGCACGTGCCGTCAAAAGAATATACAATTCACCATACGTCTCTCTCACAACGGAGTACGGACTTGAACATATTTATGAGATCATACATGAATCATGATACATCTACTAGCAATATGCCAAACGCATAAATATATAAAACAAAAAAATTACAACACTTATAAGGTTGATTTTATAAAATTAATCTAATTTTAGAGAAGTGAAACACTAAATAGTTTTAAATACTTATAATTATAATTTGGATTGAGGTAGGTATTTCTTTTTTTTCCCCCAAATTATAGGTAGGCAGGATAACTCAGTATTTTTTTTACTTCACTGAAAAGACGAATCTTTTGGCTTTTGCAAAAAATTCATGCCGCGCGCCACCTGCTGCGTTTCCCTGATCAAATAGTTTTGCCAAAACACTTCAAAGAGAAGGAAAATATAATGGTCCAACTAAGGTAAGAGCACATTATGATATATTTTGACTGGCTTAAAACTACCATTTAAAGCTACTTGTCAATATTCATACCGTGCACCGAACTCTTTGGCTTGTTTATCTTAAAACTCCACTTAGGATTTTATCTCTATACACCGAAATGCCACACGTCAGATACTTTTGTCTCCTCTCAAGTCGTGAGCTGGATGTGTCCCGTTCGTTATTTTGTCGGCATACTTTTGTGCATACCTCTAAAATACAATGAAATTTTCTTATGTATATTGTAAATTACAAATTATCAAAATGGTATAAATTACTGATTTTTTTTCTGTTACGATATAATATATATATTCATATAAAAAACTATACGTTAGAAAGGGGAAAAAATGGCACTATATTTTAACCACATTTGCAAAAAAGTTGTTATTGTAGCCAGAACACAATGTTTAAATATTATTAATGTGATCATGAATCATTACAAGTTCAAGAGTAGATACAATTTATTTATTCAATTTATTCACATTCTAATTATCTCATGAGACGTATATATTTTTGCTACATTTTCCCATAGAATTTAAGAATTTAACCATTAAACTTCTATAGGATCGAATATGACATGCAACCATCATATTAATATGTTATAAAATTCATAGCGCAATTTTTTTACACGTGCCAAGTATAGAATAGTTTGACATGCAATACGTGTTAAATGCATAAGAAAAATCAAATACGACAAACCTATAATATCATGGACACGTGTTTCCAATACAATTCTTACGATTGATGCGTCATCCACATGTTTAATTCTATCCTTAACTTATTTTGTATCGTCTAAATAATATTTTCGGCTTTTTGCAAATTCCTTTTTTTTTTGTCATTACAGTAAATAAAAGCTACTAACTTTATTTTATGCTTTTATCCGTAACAACTTCTATAGTAAAATTTGAAAATAATTTCAAAAAGAACATGTATCCACAGGGAATAACGACGTGGCATCTCCAGTCAGGCAACAAATCCAGTGAAGACTGGAGAAGATAATAACAGCCTGGCTATGATTATGCTATGATTATGCGCCTGCCACACAGAGATGGTTTGGTCTGCTTATAAATAGAGAAGCCTCGAGACCACCGTCTATACTTTGGTTCCATTTGTGGCTTCATTTTTTCTCCCTCCTCAGCCGCCTCTTTCCAGTCTCCTTCCAAATTCAGAACACTCTCTTCTCAGATACATCCGTACTGTCAGCTCCACAGAATTTGCTGGTAATCCCTCTCTCTCTCTCGCTCTTTCAATACCTCTAGATTAGGAATACTAGTAGGATTAGTTTTTTGTTTTGTTATTCTTCAGTAGTCTGATTGTAAGGTTTTACGGAATAATTAGTCTTGCTTGCGCTTTGTTCTCTCTTTTAATTCGGATTGATAGGAGGTCAATCTAATGCGAAGTCACTGGAGTGTAATGTAATGCTGCTCTGATTTCTCATTTGAGAGCATTTAGGAACTTCAATTTTTTTTTCCCCATTTTATTATTCTGTATCTTTGGAGGTGAAGCAGAGAATTAGCGTTGAAAATAGTAACATGGCGAGCGATTTTAATTTTCTCAATTGCTCACTTCTACCGATGTCTCCAGTTCCTTCGATCTCCTTATGTTCTTTTTTGCGCTTTTCATTTCATTTCCACCTCAGAATTATTTATCAGCAACCATGTACTTGGGATTTGGGAACCTTTCTTAGGCTTTTATTTATTTATTTATTTATTTTTTTTGAGAACCGCCCGTAGGCTCTTAGGCTTTTATTCTCAGTCTTAAAGGATTGGCGAAACTATGCTTTAATGCTTGCTCCTCTGATTGTTTGTGGCCACAACCGTTGTGACTAATGCAAGTCAAGTTTTTTGAGTCTCTGGCCTCTGCTGCTACGAAAATGTGGCCGCATTCAATCCGAGATCCATGCATAGTTTTCCCAGCTCTTTAAAGTTTTTTCTTTTTTTTTTTTTGGGTAAGGAGGGGAAGGGAGGTGAGGTGTCAGGGAGAATTGAGAGAAAAAAATAGGAACAAAAAACAAATAGAGGATGAAAAAGTAGTGGGGCTTGATCAAAGACAAAAAGGATGTGGCGGTGGCTCATAAAAGACAAACAGTATTTAATTGTGGCATAAATTTAGTAACCTCATAAAAGCGCTTTGTGAAGGTCAAAATTCCATTAGCTTATAGCTATACGTTGACCACTGTCACCACTGATACTATAGTGGAAAGTAGTAACTGATCATAAAAACAATCTTTTGATAGACTACTTATCAAGGTTTTAAAATGTGATTTGTGCGGTTTAGCGGTTGGGTGGTGATTTAGCGTTTATCGGTGATAAAACGGCGATAAAACGGCAATATAACGGATAAAACGGTTGTGCGGTGTGAATAAAAATCTAGATAAAATGGCGATAAAACGAAAAAAATGGAGTTTTTTAAAAGCTTGCTACTTATTAATTGAAAACAAGGATTCACTTAATGTTCAAACTTGTTACTTTTACAGATTTCGCATTTCAGCAAGTCAAGATGGTTAACTTTGGGAAGAAATTAACGGCCAATCAAGTTGAAGAGTGGAAAGGGTATGCTTTTTCTCCAATTACTTGCTTTTTATGTTTTTGTTCCCTTCGGTTTGAAATTTTGTAAAATGTACTTTAAAGAAACTCATTTTTTTTAATTCAGAGCTTCTTGTCAATTGCTGCTTTCAAAAAAGAAGAAAAAAATATATCTTGATATACATTTTAGTGAACTTCAACTTGATATATGTACTCTTTTATGATTTGCATTTCCAGTTATTACATTAACTACAAGTTAATGAAGAAAAAGGTGAACCAATATGCCAACCAACTTCATCAAGGGGGTAAAGATCGTCGCCATATTGTCAAAGATTTCTCCAAGATGCTTGATGATCAGGTAACTACTGATTCCATCTTAGGGCACTGCACATCACCACACACAATGCGATTGCTAACACACAATGCCATTTGTTTTGTTTAACTCTATTGCATCTATTAGTTGCGATATGTTTCACTTTTAAACATAGTTGTGCAAAATTGATCTTGAGTTTCTGAATCACCTCAGATTGAAAAAATTGTCCTCTTTGTACTGGAGCAACAAGGTCAGCTAGCAGGTAGAATAGAAAAATTAGGCAAACAACGTGCCATTCTCTTGGAACAACCAGACATTTCTCGAGTGGCTGGGCTCCAGGAAGCCTATAGACTGGTGGGGTTGGATCTGATTAAGCTTCTCAGATTTGTTGATATGAATGCCACCGGGATTCGTAAAATCTTGAAGAAGTTTGATAAGCGGTTCGGGTATAGGTTCACTGATTACTATCTGACTAGCAGGTCAAACCATCCTTATTCCCAGCTCCAACAAGTCTTCAAGCATGTGGTAAGCAACAGGCTATTCTATTTTCTTTTGTGTTCAGAATTTTGTTGTCATTGCAATAGAAGTTCTCTTGAATAAAAGTTCTGGCCTAGCACTGGTATTGGCACATACCAGAAGATACCAGTCCTACTTATTTTTTGTTGATTTTATCTGCTTAGTTCTAATATTAATCGGTCTATTGTTGATTATAACGAGTCCTTATCTCAGGTCATATTGCTTGGATTCCCCCAGCAAATAACCTTATGTGTACTTTATTTGATGCTGAATTCGACACGGTATTTATATTTCTAAATCATTGATATTTTTCCTTCTTTTCAAACAGGGAATTGGGGCTGTTGTAGGTGCACTAACTCGGAACCTTGCTGATCTCCAAGAGCGCCATGGTAGCTATTTATCAATCTATGACCATCCATCAGCCATTCCAAAGGTTCCTTTTACAATAATATTTAGTAAAGTTGGTTATTAAATCATTTAATATAAATACCTTGAACGAAACAGGTCCTAAGTCTGGCCAAAATGAGTAGCAACTTTAATATTGTTTAAAAGATTACCAATGTAATCTGTGCACTTTGCTTCCCCATCTTCTTTTTATTTGGAATCAAAAGAAGAGGCAGTTGGTTATTCTTTTTGAAAAATAATAAAAAAAGGACAGTGGAGATAGGTGAGCAGTTGAGATGCATCTTATTATTTATATTTCTTTTCAATTTGTGTATTGGTATGCATAGGGCCTCAACAACAAGATCTCTATTTGACCATGTAATTTTGGGATATGCCAGGACCCAATCATCGATCAAATCAATGCATCAGTTGACAAGCTGACTCGCTCAACAAATTTCCTTGAATTCTTGGGACAACGAGCTCTTATAATTGAAGAGGAATTACCAAGTGAGGCAGTTGAAGAAAGAATTGAAGAAGACAGATACCATTTCATTTCTCTTGTCCTAAACCTGGTCAACACATTTCTCTACATGGTCAACACCTATATCGTTGTGCCAACAGCTGACAACTACTCAGTTAGCCTTGGTGCAGCTGCCACAGTATGTGGTATTATTATTGGTTCCATGGCCATTGCACAAATTTTCTCATCAGTTTATCTCAGTCGATGGTCCAACAAGTCATACTTTCAGCCACTTGTATTTAGCAGTTTGGTGCTTTGCCTGGGAAATTTATTGTATGCCATGGCTTATGACATGAACTCCATATGGGTCTTACTTCTTGGTCGTTTATTGTGTGGGTAAGCTTTTACGCATTTACTTCTTACAAGAAAAATTAAAATATGTAATAATCAAATAATATCGAAGTGACTATTTTCATGATAGACACCAGCCACATAACAGAGTTATTGAGATAAACACCAGCCACAGAACAATGTACTTTTGTTGACGATTTTGCCCTCTTTTCTTATAAAAACTTTCTTTTGTCATGAACAACTCCTCAAAATGTTTTGTCATGTCATCAACAAAATGTTGGCAATGTGGATGCTATTTTCTTGGATTAATCAATGCTTGATGGTTGGTTTTACATTAAAACCTCTAAAAGTATGGTGAGCCTTATGAAATGTTGACTCGTTCTCAAATAGGATTGGGCATCACATTATGTAAATATGGTCTTTGGGATTTTTTCTTAAACAACATGAAAACAGACCTTGTTTGTTTTACACTCGCTAAATTTTATATTCTCATCCATTTTCAATCCTAAATATAGGATGGGGTCAGCTAGAGCAGTAAACAGACGATACATCAGCGATTGTGTACCTTCGAAAATTAGAATAAAAGCCTCTGCCGCATTTGTCAGTGCAAGTGCTCTAGGAATGGCATGTGGGCCTGCTTTGGCAGGGGTTCTCCAGTGGAATTTTAAGCTTTCTTTCTTGACCTTTAATGAAGATACTTTACCTGGTTGGGTTATGGCTGTTGCTTGGCTAGTCTATCTAGCCTGGCTTTGCATATCATTTAAGGAGCCTGTTTTTAGTGCTGAAAATGAGTCTACACACAATTCTTCTTCAGGTTTTTATCTGACAATTGATCATAGTTATCATTGTTCTTTTCTTAATTTCTCAGTATTGTTTTCTTAATTTGTTAAGTTTGTTTATGATACACGCGACCTGATGCAGGCATGCATGTGCATGCATACATACACACAGGTCACAATATTACCCTGACCTTATTACTAAACATTCCATCATATATGAATTGCATAATTGAAATTTTTGGGAGGGCTCGCACGCAAGGCATGAATAATTAGATTTTTATTCAAACAAAACAGATGTTGTCTATGTTCAATGATCAATAAATAGTAACTGACCAAGAAGAACTTTGTTTCCTTAGACTTTTTATACAATTAAATAAACATCCTATATACAATTTCATTGTCAGATCTACTTAATTAAAGCTCTATTAGCAACTAACAAAATGGACAAAACATGAAAGAAGAATAAAAGATTTCCTTAATTAATCGATTTTTCTGCGAACAGGGCATCAAACGGCTGTTGATGAACTGGAAAGTGGCCTTGCACAGCCTTTGCTATCGAACGAAGAAAACAAGGAAATTTCAGAAGAGGGAGAAGAAGGGGATGATAGTGAAGATGCCACTTCTGAGGATTCACGCAAGCCTGCTAATACATTTGGATCTGCCTATAGATTGCTCACACCGTCGGTTAAGGTTTGTTTTATACATCTGCTTTGTACTCCTTTTTTTTGTGTGGGAGGGATTTCATGGATGCCCTCGAAGAAATGTCAGATGTCGCGTCCTCCCTTTCAAAGGATGGGATATAATGTACTTATTGTAGTGCTTGTTGTTTTCTTTTGGTTTATATTGGCAAGCAAATTAATTTGGCTGTTTATTTACATTTTATTCCATTTTTAAACCCAGTAAACGATAGTCAATATTTTAGCTAGTAATCCAGTGTATAAGAGACTAATTTCAGTGCTGCCTACAGATCTGAAGAAATATCATATCAACCTCCTCCAGAACATAAAAATTACCTCTGTGCTGATGATCCTCCTCATTTCTTCAATATATACTGGGGATATTCCTCCTTAATTTGTATACTACTCCTGCATAAATTAGTTTGAAAGGGCCCAATCCCAGTGTTGTTGAAGAAATTAGAATAGTGCAGTTGTGTTCCTTGCCAAAGAGGCATAACATACTTCTTTCTGGAGTATTAGTTTGTATACTACTCCTCATTTCTACTTTTTTCTGGGAAAAAAGTATTATTTTTCCGAAGTAATACATGATATTTTGACAGTTTCTAGTAGAACTCGTGAATGATATATTAGATCTTTGTGAGTTTTGTTCTACTCACGTGAAAATTGCAAGCAAATTATAACCTTCTAGTTTTGTTTACTTGTACAAAGGTGCAAGTTATAACCTCGTCTTGACTGACAGTTAACACTTATGTTTTGGAAAAATAAATACAGGTGCAACTACTAATATACTTCATGCTCAAATATGCCATGGAGATATTACTAGCTGAATCAAGTGTCGTTACCGCCTATTATTTCAATTGGAGTACAAGTTCAGTGGCAATATTCCTTGCTATTCTTGGTATTACAGTGCTTCCTGTTAATGCTGCTATTGGTTCCTATATCAGCAATATGTTTGAAGACAGGTATGTTAAGTTTCTTTTATCCTCTAAAGAGAATTAAGTTTTATTCATGTTAACAAAGTCAGTTCCTTACATAAATATTTATGCTTCATTATGCAGGCAAATATTGCTAGGTTCGGAGATTATGGTTCTCATAGGCATTATATTCAGCTTTCATGTGACAAGATCATATACAGTACCACAATATGTCACCTCAGCTCTAATAACATTTGTATCTGCTGAAGTACTTGAAGGTAATATATCAAAAAAAAAAACATGAAAGATTAAAACAAACACTCCTATTTTTTTTTTAAAAGAAATAAACTTTGAAAAATAAACAACTAATTTGCACTTCCAGGCGTCAACCTTGCTCTACTGTCTAGTGTGATGTCATCGAGACTAGCACGTGGAACCTACAATGGAGGTTTGCTCTCAACTGAAGCTGGAACTATAGCTCGTGTGGTGGCAGATGGCACAATCACATTGGCCGGTTACTTGGGAGAAGATAAGCTCCTGAATGTGACATTACTTCCTTCTCTTCTGACATGCATTGTTTCAATTGTGGGAACCATTTGGACATACAATTCCCTCTTCTAAAGTCTTCCTTACTTCAGTATTAGCTCCATTTAGATCATGATTTATTTTCCTGTTTTTATGTCAAGATCAAAAGTGTGCACTTTTTGATATTGGCAAAGAATAGCTTGCCTAGAGGGGAAAAGGGCTGTATTGTTGTTGAATTTCATTATCTGCTAGAAAGAAAAATTTTGTCCTAAGAATATTACATTGTCAGAATAGCTTACATTTTGAGCTGGCGAGAAAATGCTACATTGTATTCAATCATTTGTATATTTTCAATTATTTATTTTCTGTGTGCTGAATCCATGATATACTAGAACTATCTAAGAAATGGTATTCATAGCCAACTTGCAAGCAGCTACAGCTGCATAAAAATCCGACTTCTAAGTGACCAAATAGCCAAACCCAAGATCATGCTCGAGGAATATCATAAAAGGTAGTGAGCTTTTCAGATAAGGGACCTTTCATGATTGGGAATCGACGAATGGAAGCATTAAAGGAGAAGCATATCCAACGGTATAACCCATTCTCAGAGATGGCATATGCTATTTCTTTTCAATTCATTCTGTTTTCTGGCTGAACGGTCGCACTATAAATTGCTACTTCTTGCAAGAGAGGAGCATCGAGTTCTGATTTAAGTAAAACAGTCTCAGGGCTTCTCTCCCTTGGCAGGTGAATGTAGGGAAAGAGAGGCACGCCTATTAAAAGGCATTCAAAAGAGCATTTATTTATTTATTTATTTTGGTCTCTCTCTCTCTCGTTTTCTTTTTTCCTTTTCTTTTTGGGTCGGTGGGGTATTAATTCACAGTGACCCGCCAAAGGAGAGTTGCCCTGTGACTGTTTTCTGCTTTTGCGGCTTCAATTGCCATGGATCCATCGTACTGTAATGTGAAAGACTCGAGGTGATGTAGTGAGCTTAATGTAGATTCATTTTTTCTAGAAATACTTTGGTATATCAGCAATGTTATCTACAAAATGGAGCTAATTCTTATGTACACCACGCATACTAACGCTTTTATGAAATGTAGCATTTTAGCTGTTGCATCGATGCCGATTTAGGCAAACAGTTGTACAACATCTAGATATACAATAATCAAATCAATCAAAAAGTATATTTTTCTCTATGCAAAAAAAAATATACTATGCATTGTATATTCGTGGGTTCAGATATTAGGATAGTAGGCCTTCTTTCTTCGCCATCTCATACAAAGCAATGGCACAAAGCACTTTTGCATCAGAAGTGGTACGCCAGAGCTTACTGTAAGGTACGACATGTACTTTTATTAACTCACCATGGTCCCTCAGTCCAGTTTCCTTTCCCTGAAGCATTTTGAGTGTTTCTCCATCTACTTTCCCTCTATACAAAAAGAACCTCAAATCTTCATCACAACCGCCCTGTCAAACACAAGGAAAATAATTAATGCAAGAAAGGTGAATCAATATTAAAGGAACTGTATAGAATGATGGGATCAGTTAAAGGATAACTAGCTATATTGCAAAATAAGAAAGAGAGAGAGTCAAATTTACCGGCGATGGGAAAACTCCCTGCCCTGTAGTATGGTCGAGGAATGATGTCAGATTAATCATATCCTCTACCTTCAATTTCAGACCTGTTTCCTCTTCTACCTGCCAATTTTCATATCAATCAGTCCCAACGTAAAAATGAAGGCAGCACAGATAGAAAGCACATTAATTAGCTAATGCACTAAAACATGCAGTATATTATTATTAGGGGTTAGAGGTGTTATATTTTTGTACAGAAATAAAAGTTAGCATTTTGCAGCTTGATTGGGAACTTGGCAATTTTTTTATTTTAATTGCGGGGAGACACAAATTCCAGGATATGATTATCCTACAAGGTAAAACATCACAGTTGTAAAGGGACCCTGCAGATTAATTAATTAAACGTTTTCAATCCTTAATTTGACAAAACAGATTACCTCACGAACTGCAGTACCGACAAAATCCCCTTGGTCATCATCTAGCATGCCAGCTGGTAGCTCCAGTATAAATTTTCCAACTGGCACTCTTACCTTGCATTTATTCAAAAGAACCACAATCAAAGAATGTTATTATGACCTAGTGATATCATATAAAAAGAGATTTACCTGTTCAGTGAGAACTGCATAAGTTTGGCCTCCTGATTCAAGAAGAATCAACATAGCAACTGCAGGTCCCCTTGAAAATACAATTCCTGGAATCTACCAAATGTACTAAATGAGCATATTGTTATAACAAGTAATCAGAACAACCCTAAAACTTTATTAATTTTTTAACTGAAACCAATAGCCTGCTGTTTCTGGTCATGGAAAATTCTACAAAATTTAGTAAAACTGTAAAACTGAAAATAATCAGCACTTCTATGGACAGATTTATCACCTTGGCTCCTGTTTCTTTGTCAATTATGTCAGCCTTGAACTTTAGAAACCCAACACGGCTTCCAAACATATCGACACCCTGTTCATAAGATATTGGTCACATTGCATAACTCAAATTCATGCAAACTGTAAACAGAAAAACAACTACATTATAGCACTGAGATCCATGTCATTTTTTTCATCAGTATTAATTATCCTATCGACACCCGGAGGGGGAGAGGGAGACCAAGATTGACATGGGAAGAAGCGGTGAAAAGAGACCTTAAAGAATGGAACGTCTCCAAGGAGTTGGCGATCGATAGGAGCGCTTGGAAGTTAGCAATTCATGTACCGGAGCCATGACGTAGGAACTTAGGGGTAGGAGCGATGCCATAGGTTTGTAGGTCCCTCTATTAGGTCACGGTCGAGGTCTAGGTTTCTACTATTACTATTTTTATTAGAGGTATTATTATTAGTATGGCTAGTCTTACTATTAGTATTTTTATGTTTTGTATTTTTTTTTTTTTTTTTTTTCTTGGATGTGTTCTCTTGTT
Source organism: Rhynchospora pubera (assembly GCA_028095005.1). Taxonomy (NCBI): domain Eukaryota; kingdom Viridiplantae; phylum Streptophyta; class Magnoliopsida; order Poales; family Cyperaceae; genus Rhynchospora; species Rhynchospora pubera. Next base: position 77,812,226 of record CM051459.1, read on the forward strand.
GGGTTTCTTTCTAGCCTACCCCAACTTGTTTGGGACAAAAGGCTTAGTTGTTGTATTAATTATCCAGAAACCAAGTTGAATTGAAATTATTCAAACAAAATTTCAATATATGCACCTCCATCTGACCTTATAAAGGAGAATCTATATGGGCTGAGAAAAAGATTCTACCTGAATTTGCACTTGTATTAAGCTGATCCTTTCATTGGTTAATATTCCCTTTTCACCGTGCATGTTCTTCAGCCATTGCTTGAACAGAGAACAATCAATAGCATTACTGGAATTTTGAAAAAGATATGGTTAGAAATCACTTTATTTGATGCTTTTACCAAAAGAATGACCTCTCAGGTTTTCTACATACAAAAGTATATTTCCATGTAAGTTTATCTATCAAAGTAAGAATTCTATGGATTAAATTATCTAAAGTACATCCAAATAAAATGCAAATATCCATAAAGAATATCACAATTTCATTGGAAATCAATTAAAAGATATATATACATTTGTCAGCTTCCAATAATCACCAAGAAACAAAACTATGAAAAGGATCAGAAATAATTTGCCTAAAATTGATATTGCTAAGTGATGAGAATTCCCTCTTGCCAACTTCTAACACAATCTGATAAACAGTATCAACTCTCTCTCGCAAAATTTTACCACTCCTATCTCTCCATTTTCCACACAACTTGAAGGAAAAAGATTCCAGTCATTGGTGCATTGCCAGATGAGCTACCTAACTGAACTAGTTTCTTTTTCTCTCAAGTTGAAATTGTTAATACAGGCAGGACTGCTCTCGTTTTTCTTTATCAAATGGAAACAAAAGAACACTGGGTTACTGAGAATCAGTTTATCATTAATATTCTCTGTCCTTAAATTAGAGAAAAAAGAGGAATTAAACTCATACAAAAAAAGAAAATCTGAAAATTGGAATAAGAATAAACAATTATCAGCGCCATGTGCATTTACTTCAACGCATTTCCTTGGACTCCTTGCATCAGTCTTAATGTCAAAAAGGCTTGTTTTTCAGTGTTTAGATTTGAGCCCTTAATTTTACTGAGTTAATACACAATCCAGCCCGAAACTATGAAATTGGCACTTGACAGAAAAAATATTTATGAACTAACCACAGAGCCATTTTGGTAAATAATAACTGCATAAATTTATAACGACACAACGAATGGTTGCTTTAGTGTTCATGACAGTATACAATTTGCATCAATGATATGAACAGTGGTACTGTGTTGCCTCTACATGATACATTGACATTTTGTAACTTCCATAGGAAAAGACAAAAGAGGCATTTTAACAAATTACATTAGTTCTTACAAAATTACCCTCTATAAAATGGTATTCAAATCAAGATTATAAAATTCTAACCTGAAATCTGGCTCAGAGAGGCCTGGACCCGCTACAACCTGAACTGGCGCGAAACCAGGTAGAGCAACGTCACGTGTCAGCGAGGAGGTGGCCGCAGATTGGCTCGAAGCCATTCTCACAGATAAAAGCTTACACTTGCGAGATGTGGTGGTGATAGCTAAGTTGGTTGCTCTGTTCAGGCGGGTCGATAAACGGGTACTGAGAGCTGGGAGGAAGACGAGCGTGCGCGCACGAGCTGCCATTTCTATTCTGTTCTGTGGTTATTGCTCTGTCTACGGGCTTTTGAAGCTTTCTATTGGGTCTTTTTGGGCCATATTACGAACACTTTATTAATTTATTATTTTTTGAAATATGTGTGTAGAATAATTATTATTTTTTTTCCTGTGCCTATTCGATTCTGAATCACATCCTCTACCGACTTTTTAAGGTCGGTAGAGTGACAACTCCTGATATAAACCGTTCGATCTAATTTCAACGGTTAAGGGAGCCCCGTACATGTAACTTAAATTGATAGGCTCGAAAAATCTTAACCGTTGAGATTAGATCGAACGGCTCGGATCAAGAGTTGGCCCTCTACCAACCTCAAAAGTTGGCAGAGGATACGGATCAACCTAGCTTGAGCTGCCTGGTTTTGTAAACGCACCCATTTGTTCCTTTTCGTGTCGTCCGTCGCTGCGCTTCATTTTTCATTTTTCACATGGGAGGAAAGGGGAGGCGGCGGAGGGAGAAGAACTACGCGGCGTCGCATGGAGGCGACACGCGTCTCCCTCCGCCTCCTAAGCTTAGAGAACTGGAGGCGCTCCCCTCCAAGCTCCGCCAACTCATCAAGTTCAAGCGCGCCTCTTCTGACAATATCCCTGGTTGATTTTCATTCCACTTTTTTTTTTCTTGGTTATATGTTGTTGGGTGTAATTTTTTATTTGGTTTGATTTTTTTTTGGTGTTGTTATGTATTAGAGGGACAAACGAGAGAGAGGGATGAGGGAAGCGAGAAGAAGAAATTGAGAGCTCCAGTTGGCAATGTCAAGGTAAAATTTATTACTGCTACTTTTGATTTTATCTTTTGTTGCACCTTGTTTTTAAAATTAGTTTGAAAGATCACTGGTCCAGTTGGTTCACATCATTGATGGTAAAATCTCAGTATAACTTAATCTTTGCTGAAGTGAAGGTGTCTGATGTTTTATTTTCTCTGTATATGCATTTAAGGCAGTTTTTCTGTCCAATTTGATCCTATTCTTATATGTTACTCCTCGTGATTTTGTTAGGAAAACAAGAATATATTTGAATTTTATGTTGGGTTACAATGTAGGAAAGTAATCCAAAGAAAGCAAGAGTTGAGAAAGATGCAATCGAAAAATCTAATTTACAAAAGGATGAAATTTTAGATGCAAACATAAATTCGGGTTCAGATGATGTTAAAGAGAAGAAAAAGAAACGCAAGGCTCCTAAGGATCTCCGGTTTGAGAACTTAGAGGCTGCGACCAACACCAGAAAGAAAAAGCGAAAAGAGTGAGTTTATTTTTGTTACTACTATTATGTGATTGGTATATGATTTTAGAAGCAATTCCTCTTTCATATTTGGGATCAGATGTCATGAGTTCTGTGTTTCTGGTTCTCTTGATTTAGTTTGAGAAATAACTGTTAATCTCAGATCTGCCACACTGAGTAGGTTCTGATAGCAATTTTGACACTTGGCAATAAGTTGTAACCAGAAATTAGTGTATGGTTTTAGACTCGGCAATCAGTTTCTTCTCAATATTGTTATTATTTTTTTTTGTTGCCAAAAAGTTAAGATCTTTTTCTGTGACTGACACTATGGTTTTTAGGTATCTTGATGCTAAAAAGAAGAAACAAAGAAAAGATAAGGAGGATGAGATTCCAAATTTCCCAGGCCGCGAACAAATTAAGTTTGGTGACATTGTTCAGGCTCCACCTAAGTTAACAGTACCGAAGGTAAGTCAGTCAATCTCTCCCTCTCTCTCTCTCTCTCACTCACACACACACACACACAAATTATTGTCCCATGAATCTTGACTAAATAATCAATATCAAAATCCTCAATTTTAAGTGTGAAAGATTGTGAACCACCAATGTCCTTATAAAAAATATACACGTGCTTACAGTAACAGATAATGTAATTGAACTAACCAAATGTTTACAGGCTCGTATTATTGATGTTTAATATATAACACACATACTCTGGGTTTTGCGAACAATAATAATACTCAAGTCTTTATTTGTTATAGCAAGTAACACCTAACAATTATGCAAGTCCAATGGAATCAGTTTATCCTATTGTATATTAACAAATCTGCTCCGAACTTACGAAGATTGTTATTCCTAAGCTCAAATCAAACCAAAATCAACCTAAATGGATGCCATGTCGCCTTATAAGCACACACAAACAAGTCACCGAGAGATTTGGTTTTGTTAATAAAAAGTGTCAGGGTTCAGTCAGTAATTTTCGGTCACTTAATGCACATCTGACTTGAGTATCTGTGACAAATGTAAGAATCTGTGTTTGCAATTAGCAAATAACCCAAATAAACACTATTTATTTGTTACAAATGTAAGAGTCTGTGTTCGCAATTAGCAAATAACCCAAATAAACACTATTTGTTTGTAACAAATGTAAGAATCTGTGTTCACAATTAGCAAATACTGTAAACTGTGATTAATCCCAACTAACATTACTCTTTTTGTTTCTGGAGATGCCAAAATCATCGATGGATCCATCCAAGGAGAGGCTCAGATTACAAGCCATAGAAGAATATAGAAATCGTAAGGGCTGGGAATCCAGGCCTGGAATTCAGCTTCCTACACCAGATGTCCCTACAGTATAACAATAGTTAGAATACACCACTGGTTTTCTCTCCCAGCTGCTTCTTTTTTAGCTTTTATTTTTGTGAGGAATAGTAGAGGAATGACTGTACCAGCTGGTCTTGTATTATTACATGTAGCACCAGTTGGATTTTGACACATCCAAATTGTGATGCCATGCTGACTCGTGCATTGGAGAGCCTAGAATTTTATTTATTTTTTTATTTTTGGTACTCTTGTTTGTCTGAAGCATGATTTGTTGTTTTTAGTTAATAGCAATTTTGACCAGTTCATTTGTATTTACTCGTTTATTATTATTATTATTAAGATCACATCATTGATTAATTATTGTCTTCAAACCTAAATCGATGCAATGCCCATATCTGCCATCGCATTTTCTCTTGTTTTAAAGTAGTCCTTGTCTAAGAATTTCTCTGTAACTATCAAATTTGCAACTGCAAGTCTGCAAACAGAAAACACCACCTAGGTCTACTCGTCTGGAGAGTCATCATTTCACCTATACTTCGGAAATCATATATGTTTGAAGATTAAATTAACACAAGATTGAAACGAAATAAAAGAGCATTGTTTCTGGATGAATCAGTGAATATTTTCAAGTCCTGAGTGATGAGATCGATCACGATCTCAAGTTTGTGCTATTATACGTTGGCAACAAAAGGTCTAACAAACAAAAAATAAGAAAGAAGGATGGAATCTTTGAATATTGAATACTGGTAAAGAGATGTTATTAAAATTCTGATATGTACAGTAACTGCATTCTCGGTTAAATTGCAGTAAAGAAAAATTACAAAATCAATAATTACAGCCAACAAGAACTGCATTCTTTGTTAAATTAATCACCTTAATTGACCCCCCAAACAATTACAAAATTTGTTCATTTTAATAAGAAAAAATGTTCATTTTATTAAGAATAAATGTTTAGTTTCGTAGATACAAATGTTTAGTTTCATAAGAACACATGTTCAATTTATTAAGTATTAATTTTCAGTTATTTTAATATGTGCGATGGCAGGCGAAGAGGTCCCGAACCAAACAAAAAATATAAGAAAAAAATAGAAGGTGTCATGAACCGATCCGATTCAATTAAAAAGTTATTCGACTCTGCCCCAAACGTGCCTCTCTCCAAGATTGACGTGTGATGGTATGTAATAAAATCATTAGGTGATACATTTAACTAAACATTTGTAACAGACAGCCGCTAGTCATGCGAGACTCACGCGTGCATGCCCTCTGTTTAGCGACAGCGCGCGATAGCAAATTTGCCGAATGCCCATATAATTTCTGAATCACAAATATGAGAACCGAAACAAAATAAAATAAAACGAAATAAAGAAAAACTTTTATGAAAATTTTTTACTTGACGATTTACTTTTTATCTCTCAAATTATATATGTCGATATTAGTGCAATTTTTAAATTAATAGGCGACTATAGAACAATCTGAAAATGAAATGATTTACTTATGCTAATTAAATTTTAGTTGAGAAAATATAAATAACACATATGTAATTATTATTATTATATTATTATTATTATTTTCAATTTTGGCAAAACAACCAAATTTGCAACTGCAAGCCTGCAAATAGAAAAAACATGTATACCACCTTGGTCTAGTCGTCTAGAGAGTCATCATTTCACCTATAATTCGAAAATCATATATGTTTGAAGATTAAAATAACACAAGATTGAAACGAAATAAAAGAGCACTGTTTCTGGATGAATCAGTAAATATTTTCAAGACCTGAGCGATGAGATCGATCGATCACGTTCTCAAGTTTGTGCTATTATACGTTGGCAACAAAAGTCTAACAAACAAAAAATTAGAAAGAAGGAAGGAATCTTTGTATATTGAATACTGGTAAAGAGATGTTATTAAGATTCTGATGTGTACAGTAACTGCATTCTCGGTTGAATTGCAGTAAACAAAAATTACAAAATCAATAATTTTGCAGCCAACAAGAACTGCATTCTTTGTTATACTAATCACCTGAATCAACCCCCCAAGCAATTACAAAATTTGTCTCAACTCCCACTTCAATTAGCAATGCTAACTAATCACCATACTACTGTGATCAGAACCCTAAACATAGTGACAACATAAGTTGCTTTCGAAGTCGAAATTGCCGTAGATGAATGATCTTCTATCAAGTAGCAAAAGTGCCAGACTTGGGCTCCTCAATCAAGTCTACTGCAGGGCGGTAGAGCGCCACGCAATCAAATTCCGTGTCACCGTATTTCTCGTAAAGCACATTAAATTCATGTGTGTCATCTAGTGCAGCCAAATGAGCTTTCACCAAAATTCGAGCACATTCCCTAAACATGACAGAGGCATTGATCATTTTGTATCAAAAGTGTAAATTATTCAATAGAAGTTTAAATCAATTCCAAACAGTTAAGTAACATACACAGATATATAATATTCCAAAAAAATTCAAGTAAAATTAAAAAAGTGCAAAAGTGATGAGGTACTTACAGTACATCCGACTCGGAGTAAGAAGTGTGCCTTTGGAGAGTGTCTGTCCATAAAGGGGATTTCCTTAGAGTACAATTAGCTGCGTACACAGCTGCAGCTGCGACCATGCAGGGACAGTATCGAATCAGAGTATACTCAATCAGCCCCAGCTCACCATAAAAATATATCATATTCTCCAGCTGTGAAATCATAACATCATTATTAAAATTCTGAAGCAAAACATTGAAGGGATTATTGGATGTTAATTATACTTATACCTTTTTGTTAGCCTTGGCTGCCTTCACAAATCTGACTAAAAACATGAAAGCAGTAGGTACAGTCAGATACCACTCAAGCTTGTTCAGTATGGCCTTTTCCATGTGGATAATCGACTCTTCTGTGTGTTGAAAGCACAAAACCTCCATGAAATCATCCACCTGCAAAGAATACATTACTTTCGTAACTATAATATACACAGTTTCAGGATCATAATCAGCCTACGAGCTTGTACTTGAAATTTTAAATAATAAATAAACAAAAACTTACATTCTTTTGTAGCTCGTCTTCTTCGTATTTTGAAGCGATCAGTAATTAACTGTTGCATACAAGCAATAATAGCCTTTTTGGTACATACTCTAGTGTCAAATACCGATCAATAATGTAAACCGCAAGATAGAGGGTTTCGCGGCTCAGCCCCAATTTGAAATGCGCAGCTATAGTCCATTTAATTGCAGTTGCTCTCAATCGGACATTTATCTTAGCCTGCTTCTCCATATAGTCCATTGGCCTACGCACATGCTGCTCAGAAACACAATTAGGTCAAAACTTTAATAGTTTCACTTGCAGGTGCCTATTTTTGTGTAAATAGAAAGCTGAGATACCTGTTGTTGCTTGTAGAAATTGTACAAATCCGTGATGTACTCCACAACAGCTAATTGATTGTTCACGTCTGGTAGATCAATCTCATCAATTTCCAAGCGTTGCAATTTAGAAATAGCACATGCAACCTAAATAAACAGGGAATTAATTAAAAATAATGCTTTGCTTATGAAATTTCTGATCTGGATAAAAACCCTAGTGGATCAATTAAAAGGGTTACAAATTTACAATTAATTAAAATGTACCCTATCACTTGGAAGAAGAACAGATGTTTCTGCACGTCTCTTGTAAGACTTAGAATGACGCGCGCACAAAAGGTCCGGTTTATTCTGTTTGTTCACTTGAAGTTTCGGTCCAAGCACCCGCACTGTAACTTTCTTCACTGGTCTCGGTCCAATGATGCGCAATGTAATTTTCTTGTTAGATATGACCAGCTTGTGAGGAGTCGAATTTATTATTGTTCGATCATTATTTTCCCCTGTGCATTCAGCCTCTTCCAATTTCACCAAAGGATCCCCTGAAATTTGAATTGAAACTTGTGGTAAAAATGCAAATTTCCATAGCAAAAACCTAAGTTCGTCTGATAAATGATCCTCAGTTGTTGTATGAATTATGTTCCTTACTTTTTGTTTCAACTTGACATTATGGGTAAATTGAGAATAAAGATTATCTTTTGGATGTACTACCATTTTAATTACTTTAATGGGTTCTTCAATTTATTTCAAACAACGAACAAACAAAAAGATTATACTACGTACATAGTACAACATATCAAGATAACTTTAATTCTCGCATCTAGAGGTACAGTTTAACACAAAAAAGAAAAAAAAATTCAAGAAACATATCTAGTAGGAGCAGAGGATGTGGGTGCAACTGGAATTCTATCTAAACGAGAATAACTGAATGGAAAATTGGAAACCTAATTAAGAAGCTAAAAATAAATTCATAGTTCATACCTTGTTTTTTTGTTGCTAAAGGGAAGCATGGAACGAAAACCCTAGTCTCCTCTCGTGCTGGTGGGGTGTCAACGAATTCTCCCCATAACTTTTCTTGTTTGAAATCCATTGTTATTTCTCGGTGAAAATAGTAGTTGAGGAGTGAAACACAATAGAAGAAAGGTTTGTGGATTATTAAGGTCGGTTTTGATTTTTGGAAGTTGTTTGGATCGACTTAATTTGGAGGTTGAGAAGTGATTAATGAACTATATCATTTGCCAAAAACAAGTGATCATTATATAAATTGACGGGCTTCCTAAAATATCGACTAATGAGAACCGTTAGATATGTATCAATCGTTTTTTTTTTTTGAAACACGATATGTATCAATCGTAAATGTTCATAATCGGATGTTCGGATATAGTCCATACGCGTGAAATGAGTTGACGGACCCGCAGTGCCACATGGCACTTTTCTTTTAACTGACACTCTTTAGCCGCCACGCAATATTTTTAACTTGTTGCTACTAATAATAAAAACGCAGCTCGCAAGTGTGTTTTTGTTTAAAGTAGTCCTTTTTAGAGAAATTAGATGACGACTATCTAGGAGGTTTAAAGTAGTCCTTGTCTAAGGATTTCTCTGTAACTATCAACCCAAAGAAACAGAAAATAACTTTTCAGAGGATTTGTTGGTCAATTTCTTTCCTTTTAGAAGGAAACGACCAACACGGTTACACAAGTTCTTTCGAAGGGTATTTGCTTTGAGCTCTAAATAATTAACAATGCTGAACTTCGCACATAGTTTCAGGTTGCACAATGCATTTCAATATCAAAACAAAATAGCACTTTTAAGTACTAACGCCAAAGAGAAGCTCTTGGTATAGTAGCAAATAATAATTCACCTTGACTCTTTAAGCGAAAGGACACATGTTCGAAATCCTGTTGGGGGTCTTTCATAAACATTTAATTTAAAAATAAATTGGGCGGCTTAGACCTACAACTTATCTTCAAAAAAAAAAAAAAAAAGAAAACTAACGCCAACGAAAAAGGAGGAAAAATGGTAGCATTCTTAAAAATTATCCGTTCTAAATCCCGAGTTAATTCAGAATGTAAAGCTGTAACTTTAAACATTAAAAAGATATAGACAAAAATAAAAAGAAAAACAGTGAAGACCAACCGACCAACTAATCAAGTTTGTGCTATTATACGTTGGCAACAAAAGGTCTAACAAACAAAAAATTAGAAAGAAGGAAGGAATCTTTGAATATTGAATACTGGTAAAGAGATGTTATTAAGATTCTGATATGTAATATAAGTCTGTAACTGCATTCTCGGTTAAATTGCAGTAAAAAAAAAAATTACGAAAGCAATATATAATTGCAGCCTATAAGAACTGCATTCTTTGTTTAATTAATCACCTGAATCGACCCCCCAAACAATTACAAAATTTGTCTCAACTCCCACTTCAATTAGCAATGCTAACTAATCACCATACTACTGTGATGAGAACCCTAATTAAACATAGTGACAACATAAGTTGCTTTCGAAGTCAAAATTGGCGTAGATGAATGATCTTCTATCAAGTAGCAAAAGTGCCAGACTTGGGCTCCTCAATCAAGTCTACTGCAGGGCGGTAGAGCGCCACACAATCAAATTCCGTGTCACCGTATTTCTCGTAAAGCACACTAAATTCATGCTTGTCATCTAGTGCAGCCAAATGAGCTTTCACCAAAATTCGAGCACATTCCCTAAACATGACAGAGGCATTGATCATTTTGTATCAGTAGTGTAAATTATTCAATAGAAGTTTAAATCAATTCCAAACAGATATATAATATTACAAAAAAAAGTCAAGTAAAATAAAAAAAGTCCAAAAGTGATGAGGTACTTACAGTACATCCGACTCAGAGTAAGAAGTGTGCCTTTGGAGAGTGTCTGTCCATAAAGGGGATTTCCTTAGAGTACAGTTAGCTGCGTACACAGCTGCAGCTGCCACCATGCAGGGACAATATCGAATCATAGTATACTCCATCAGCCCCAGCTCACCATAAAAATATATCATATTCTCCAGCTGTGAAATCATAGCATCATTATTAAAATTCACTGAATATATATTTAGTGTTTCTGAAGCAAAACAGTGAAGGGATTATTGGATGTTAATTATACTTATACCTTTTTGTTAGCCTTGGCTGCCTTCACAAATCTGACTAAAAACATGAAAGCAGTAGGTACAGTCAGATGCCACTCAAGCTTGTTCAGTATGGCCTTTTCCATGCGAATAATCGACTCTTCTGTGTGTTGAAAGCACAAAACCTCCGTGAAGTCATCCACCTGCAAAGAATACATTACTCTCTTAACAATAATATACACAGTTTGAGGATCATAATCTGAATACGGGATTGTACATGAAATTTCAAATAATAATAATAACAATAAATAAACAAAAACTTACGTTCTTTTGTAGTTCGTCTTCTTCGTATTTTGAAGTGATCAGTAATGAACTGTTGCATACAAGCAATAATAGCCTTTTTGGTACATACTCTAGTGTCAAATACCGATCAATAATGTAAACCGCAAGATAGAGGGTTTCGCGGCTCAGCCCCAATTTGAAATGCGCAGCTATAGTCCATTTAATTGCAGTTGCTCTCAATCGGACATTTATCTCAGCCTGCTTCTCCATATAGTCCATTGGCCTACGCACATGCTGCTCAGAAACACAATTAGGTCAAAACTTTAATAGTTTCACTTGCAGGTGCCTATTTTTGTGTAAATAGAAAGCTGAGATACCTGTTGTTGTTTGTAGAAATTGTACAAATCCGTGATGTACTCCACAACAGCTAATTGATTGTTCACGTCTGGTAGATCAATCTCATCAATTTCCAAGCGTTGCATTTTAGAAATAGCACATGCAACCTAAATAAACAGGGAATTAATTAAAAATAGTGCTATGCTTATGAAATTTCTGATCTGGATAAAAACCCTAGTGGATCAATTAAAAGCGTTACAAATTTACAATTAAAATGTACCCTATCACTTGCAAGAAGAACAGATGTTTCTGCTCGTCTCTTGTAAGACTTAGAATGACGCGCGCACAAAAGGTCCGGTTTATTCTGTTTGTCCACTTGAAGTTTCGGTCCAAGCACCCGCACTGTAACTTTTTTCACAGGTCTCGGTCCAATGATGCGCAATGTAATTTTCTTGTTAGATATGACCTGCTTGTGAGGAGTCGAATCTATTCTGGTGCGATCATTATTTTCCCCTGTGCCTTCAGCCTCTTCCAATTTCACCAAAGGATCCCCTGAAATTTGAATTGAAACTTGTGGTAAAAATGCAAATTTCCATAGCAAAAACCTAAGTTCGTCTGATAAATGATCCTCAGTTGTTGTATGAATTATGTGCCTTACTTTTTGTTTCAACTTGACTTTACGGGTAAATTGAGAATAAAGATTATCTTTTGGATGTACTACCATTTTAATTACTTTAATGGGTTCTTCATAGGGGCGGAACCAGGATTTAGACATGGAGTAGGCCAAGGTTTGAAGGACTAATCATGGTTGGTTTGTGATGTCAATCTTTTTCTTAGCGTGTCAGCAATCAATATAGAAATGATACTGAGCTAGTATCGGTAATTTTAAGCTCTTAATTAGCAGAGCAACCATTCAAGGGAAAATGCCACTAGAAAAAACACCAAAAAAAAAGATTAAGAAGTTATTTACTAATTATCATTTCATAATTCATTATAAGAAGTACATAGCACAAACCTTGATAACAGATTCAATGCATGCCTTCCTTAATCAAAATCTAGAACTCCATTCTAATATCACAACTAACAATTAGTAGTAGAAAAAAAATATATATGAAAAATATTAAATAATAAAAAGTACTTACAAATAAGTAAATAACAATCACTAATTATAAGCATAATTCAAAGCAAAAGTTATATCAGATATTTAGATATGTATTAAAACAAAAAATTACATTAGATATGTATCAAAACCAAAAAGTTACATCAGATTTCTAATACATAGTTAATAGATATGTATCTCTATTAATTCTAATTTAGCTCTACGATTACGTAAAAAATCATACATATCTATAATTTCATCAGCAGTAAACTTCTTAGAAATTTTCTTCTCAATATACATTATCATGTAGCTTTGAAAGAAGTCGTCTCCCATTTTATTTCGTAGTCTAGTCTTGATCAATTTGATTGCTGAAAAGACACGTTCAGTTATTGCAGAATTAGTAATGAAGTTATGAAGATATGATTACAATTTTAACATTGATTATGACATATTAACATTCGAAACTTTTCCTAGATATTAATCCAATTACTGCCTTTTCAATTTTCATTTTAATTAGGACCTTCATTAATCATTACATTATTATGATGCCATACCATTATACCATTATACCAATATGAAGTTAGCTGTGAAGGCATGTACAAATGAACTTTAAATTAAAAGAAATTAAGTCAATTTGACTTCAAATGGACTAAGAGATTACGGTCAATTTTTTAGGTTGAGAACAATAGCGCTAAAGACAAAAGTCACAAAACATCAATACCTAAAAAGACAAAAAGAGCCAAAGAAAAAACGAAAATAAATGCCATCTAAATTCTGATTCACTAATTATATAAATATTAAGAAAGAAAAGTCAACCTGACACCGTCTAAGGAAAAATAAAAGAATGTCCTAGACTCAGAGAGAAAAGGTAGGGATCGTAACCAAGGTTACGTCAGAGTGATAAAATTAAGCTTACTGGGCTTTACTTATTTTGTTTGGGCTTTGATGGAGTAGGCCCATCAGTAAATATAGTTAGTTTACACTGTATTATTATAACCCTCTACATAAAATTTTACAATCACGGCATAGGCCAGGCCTATGCCGGCCCCCCACTGGATCCGCCCCTGGTTCTTCAATTTAGTTCAAACAATGAACAAACGAAAAGATTATACTACGTACATAGTACAACATATCAATATAACTTTAATTCTCGCATCTAGAGGTACAGTTTAAAAAAAAAAAGAAATTCAAGAAACATATATAGTAGGAGCAGAGGATGTGGGTGCAACTGGAATTCTATCTAAACGAGAATAACTGAATGGAAAATTGGAAACCTAATTAAGAAGCTAAAAATAGATTCATAGTTCATACATTGTTTTTTTGTTGCTAAGGGGAAGCATGGAACGAAAACCCTAGTCTCCTCTCGTGCCAGTGGGGTGTCAACGAATTCTCCCCATAACTTTTCTTGTTTGAAATCCATTGTTTTTTCTCGGAGAAAATTGTAGTTGATGAGTGAAACGCAATAGAAGAAAGGTTTGTGGATTATTAAGGTCGGTTTTGATTTTTGGAAGTGGTTTGGACTTAATTTGGAGGGCGAGAAGTGATTAATGAACTATATCATTTGCCAAAAACAAGTGATCATTATATAAATTGACGTGCTTCCTAAAATATTGATCGACTAATGAGAACCGTTAGATATACATCAATCGTAACTGTACATAATCGGATGTCCGGATATAGTCCATACGCGTGAAATGAGTTGACGGACCTGCAGTGCCACATGGCACTTTTCTTTTAACTGACACTCTTCAGCCGCCACGTGATATTTTTAACTTGTTGCTACGTACTAATAATAAAAACGCAGCTCGCAAGTGTGTTTTTTTCCTCCGCCAGAAATAATCTCGAAAGATAACTTTATATAATTTGTAAAAATTACATAAATGTATGATCGGAGTACCAAAAGAATTTGATAGATCAACACTATTTTATTATAGGAAAAATTGGATATAACCCCCTCTAATCTTCACCAACCGGATATAACTCCCTCTAATCTTCTTAATTTTGGATATAAACCCTTTTGCTTAATTTCAATCATATTTTAAATATAAAAAAACATTTTTTATAATTTGGACAGAAATGCCCTTATCTCTACCCCGTCTCTAATCCCTCATATCTATCTCTCTCATTTTGTTCAAAACATCAAGTGGTGATCGACTGGGTCTTACTAAACTTGGAGTTAGGGCTGTCAATATACCGCCGTTTCGCACGTTTTCGTTTCGTTCTGTCCGAAATGGAACATAAGTGGAAGGAAAAGTTGTTTCATTTTCAAAAACGTAAACGGAAACGGAACGCTGAAATGAGAAATTTCAATGTAAAATGAATGTGGAAGTGAAATTTCCGTTCCGTTTAACGAAATGGAACGGAAATGGAATAATTTTCTGTTTCGTATTTTAAAACGGAATGGAAACGGAATGATGGGTTTCCGTTCCATCTTAAACGTTTGACAGCCCTGCTTGGAGTAATTAGCTAGACGTTCCCGTTTTTTAATTCCTTTGTTTTAAACTTTTCTTTACCATTTCCTCATGTTTGATGGTCCCTGTTAGTGCTAACCACGGGAAAAAAACGTAAATATGATTGAAATTAAAAATGCATCGCCATCGGTGGTTTCTATGTCAGAGGAATTGTAGAGTTTGCGCCCTTGCTCATAGACATAGGTTATATTCTGGTTGCACGAGCATTCTGTTGCAAGGTTGTTTAAATGCCACTCAGAAAATAAGTTTGAACGACTATAAGATATTAAGATATGGAGTAATTGATTTGTTCATGGACTCTGGTATATTTACAGTGGTTCAACTTGAAACTTAATTTCAAACTTAATTAATTTCGCTTATGATGTTTTTTTTTGGGGTTTCTCAGTTAGCCATGTCTCTTGTCGAGGACTTGATTGAAGGTATTATTTCCTTTCGAACTTGCCTTTGGACGGGAAACATGTATTATTTCCTTTCCTTTTCAAGATATCGTGGACTCTTCTAGAGGGTATAATGCTAGTGAGGTTTGTATACCTCAGTACACTCTCTTGAAATACAGATGGAAAATCGCCTTTAATCGGTAATATGAATGTGCCCTAGAAAACTCTTCACTCTTCAATGGCATAGCAGACAAGAAAGGACATTTCCGTCCAAATTTATTAAAAATTATTTTTTATATTTAAAATATGATTGAAGTTAAGCAAAAGGGTTTCTATCTAAAATTAAGAAGATTAGAGGGGGTTATATCTGGTTTTTGAAAATTATAGAGGGTTATATCCGGTTGGTAAAGATTAGAGGGGGTTATATCCAATTTTCCCATTATTATTATGAGGTAGGATAAAATCAATCGTGACTAACAGATAAGACCGTCAGCTACGATGAAATTTCAATTTTCAAGATTCTAACGGTTGATTCAAACCGTTCAATGTGTGCTCCATATTGAAATTCTAGTTAGAGACCAAATTTTACATTTATCTAAATTTTTTTAGTACTTTTTTTGGAATAATTAGATATATGTCACTATGAAAATATCATTCTTAAATTGCTAATTAATTTTATGCCACTATAAATTAGTCAAAATTAGTTTTATGTAATTAATTTCTTCCAATATGGCTAAAAATTAGAAATATGCCATCTTAAAACCTTTTATTTCTTAAAAATACCCAAACTACCCTTTAAGAAATAATAAATAAATAAAAAGGGAAAAATAACCTTATGAAAGGGAAGAAAAAGAAAATAAAGTTGCACACAACTCCCTCCTCCCCCTCTACATCGCTTTTGCTGCCTCTCGCCGCCGCTGCCGCATACTGCTCTCAGTCACTACTATCGTTTCTTAAAATTGTGCGAAGGAAATACACAATCGATTTTTTGAGTTCTATATTTTAGAAAAGATTAGAAACAATTAAACGCGAAGAACATACAAATGAAAACCATGTTCTTATTTTATGATCGTCTTGGAATTTGGAAATTGGGAAGGGACATTTCAAAAATTGTCTGATAAGATCACTGAGATTAACCAGCCAGCTGGGTTGGTTTGGCTATTCCTTTCTACTGAAAAGGAGTCAGCTGTTGACATAGTTTGTTTACAAGAGACCAAATTGGATTGTGTTGATCCACTTCTGGCACGTACCTTTCTCCTCTCGTTCTTTGATTTCAATACTGTTGCTTTAGATGCTTTGCATACCTGTGGGGGTTGTATTATTTGCTAGAAACATTGCTTTCTCTTAAAAAATTGTTGGGTCACAAAACATACTTGCTCAGCACTTCATTCTGACTCTCGATTTGGCACTTCTTTCCTTATCACTTATATCTACGGCCCAACTGACAGCATCCAACGCCCCAGCTTCTTTCGAGAACTCATGTTTTTCTCCTCAGCAGGAGATTTTAATGTGGTCCGTTGGCCTCATGAGTGTTCCTCCTTATGTTTGGACTTCACAGCAATGACCTTGTTCAACAATTTCATAGATGAGGCTCATCTCCTTGATATCCCCTTAGAGGAAAAGCGTTTTACTTGGTCTAATAAACAGCCGGTACCAATCCTTTCTAAGCTAGACAGAGTGTTCCTCTCAGGGTTTTGGAATTCCCACTACCCAGTTATCAAGCTTTTGCCTCTGAAAACCGTTGTTTCAGATCATACACCTTTGTTACTCAAATGTCGGCAGTTAACAACGGTTCCTAAACCTTTTAGGATGGAACTTTTTTTGTTGCACAATGAATAAGCAGTGAGTATCAAGCACAATGTTTGGCAAACCTCGGTTTTCCCTGGACAGCTAATGGATACCTTCAATGCTAAAACGACTTGCTTGCACAAAGCCTTATGGGATTGGCACGTGGCAAACTATTCCATGTCTAATGTTTTTCACCGTAATGCAAAGCAAATCGTTCTCTACTTAGACTCACTAGAGGAGATGAGGCAACTAACGCCTCTAGAAAAATGCTTGCGAGTTTTAGCACGTGAACGTGCCTTTGAGCTTGCAAATATCAGTGAGTCAAGATGGAGACAAAGATCTAGGGCCCGTTGGCTGAAGAATGGAGATCGAAATACAAAGTATTTTCATGCTATGGCCTCATCCAGGAGTAGATTAAAGCATGTTTCTAAACTTGTAGTGCAAGATGAACACCTCACTGATTTTACTCGCATTTGTGAGGCTTTCACTTCCTACTATGTTCAGTTACTTGGATCGGAAGTCAACATCTCAAGTTTTGACCCTGCGGCACTTTACCCCACCACTGACATTGACTTGTCGAGCCTTGCAGATCCTTTCACTGAAACAGAAATTAAGCGAGCCGTTTTTAGTTTATCCAATGACAAATGCTCCGGCCCATATGGGGTGCCCAACGAGTTTTACAAGCTGAATTGGTTATTGGTTAGGCAGGATATACTGAATATCTTTGATTCCTGGCACAAAAACACTTTAGACCTGAGTTCAAGTAAAACAGCAAATATTGTCCTCTTACCAAAGGAGCAGTATGCTTGTACACTTTCTGCTTTTAGACCAATCAGTGTGATTGCTTATATCCCCAAGCTTATCTCCAAGGTGCTGGCCAATCGGTTGGCAGCCTTCATTCCCTTGCTACTTCCAGAGACTCAAACAGGCTTTGTCAGGGGTCGATTGATTGCAGAAAATTTTTTAGTCGCGAGGGAATGGCGGTTACAATTCAAAAGCAGCCTGAGCCTGCTATCATCCCGAAGTTGGATTTCAGAAAAGCCTTTGACTCGGTAGCCTGGCCTTTTCTGTTGTCAGTTTTACGTCAGAGAGGCTTTCCTTTAAAGTTCATACAGTGGCTGCAACTTCTGTTATCTACTGCATCCTCTTCCATCCTTCTTAATGGCCGTGTGGGTCCTTCCTTTAAGCACAAGCGGGGCCTCCGTCAAGGGGACCCCATTTCACATTTCCTTTTTAATCTAGCAGTGGATGTACTGAGTAGGATGCTTTAGGCTGCATCTTTGACAGTGCCTTATTGCATCTCAAATAAAGTACTACAACCATTCTTTCTTTTGCAGTACGCTGATAATACATTGATCTTCTCAACGGCAAAGGGCACGGCAGTTCATGTTCTCAATAATGTCATCCATGCCTTCTCCTTGGCCTCTGGGATTGAGTTGAACCTCACCAAGTCTGCACTCGTAACTTTCAACTTGCTTGTTCATCAAGAAGAGGCAGTGCAGGCAACTTTACAAGTTCCTTTTTCCCCTTTGCCGCTGGTGTATTTGGGACTTCCTCTCACCATTCGAAGACCCGATCGATTGGCTTACCAATCTTTAATTGACAAAGTTCAAGGAAAACTGTCGGGCTGGAAAAGTTCGTTACTGTCTAGGGCAGGACGGGTGGTGCTCTATCCTTTCCACCATACCGATTTACTTCATGTCGATATTCAAGCTGCCGGTGTGGGTTATCAAATCTCTGGATCGCATCTGGCGTAATTTTGTTTGGGGCTCTTCTAACAACAATGGCAGCTCCATGCATTTGCTTTCATGGGACAGAGTGTGTTTACCTAAAGCACTTAGTGGCTTTGGCCTTAGAGATTTGCGCCTTCAGAACATTTCTCTTCTGCTGAGATGGTGGTGGCGCCTTTACCATGACACAAACTCTCTGTGGAGCCGGCTTGCTAACATCCTCTATGGAAAAAGGGACTCCAACTTACCTCCTGTGGCTTGGAACAAGAAAGGCTTCTTTTTTTGGAGCGACTTTATTTTCTATCAGAATTTTCTTTCAAATTTCAAAAGTTTCTGTTATTGGATCGAGCTTAAGGAGTTTATTTTGGTTTAATAATTGGGGAGGCTCCTTCCAATACTTTTTTAACTCCTCTGAAAGGCCACCAGTTTAGAGCAACATTTCTCTAAGAGCAGCGCTGCAAGAGTTCTTTGCGCTCTTACCGGCACCTCTTACACGCCAGCAGAATTCTCTATTTGAAGAAGCTCAGAGAATTTCGTTCAATTCCCAATCTGATGGTTTGCTCTGGAAATGGAATTCACACGGCTGCCTCTGCCTACAAGAGTTTCATCTTTGCTGGCAAGAAGGATAGTCTATTGCGGTTTGTCTAGAGAATTAAGGCGCCTCCTTCTATCAAGCTCTTCTTAATCCTCTTAACCCATGGCCGTCTTTTGACACAGGACCAACTAGGCAAAAAAAGCATTAATTGTGTTCTTGGATGTGTTTTGTGTGGTCAAATTGATTGTGAAACAAGCTGTCATCTGTTTTTCGATTGCATTTACTCCACTTGCCTTTGGCAGCTCCTGGGAATTCAAGTCTCTTGGACACATTCAGACACTGCTTTCAGTTTGCAAGAGAAATTGGTTGCACTTTTTCCCCGCAAATTAATCACAAACACAAGTTGGTGCTCATAGCGACAACTTTATGGGGTCTTTGGCACGAAAGGAATAATGAAACCTTCCGCCAGCAGAGGAGACGACTTGGGGCAATTCAAGAGTGGATCATAAATGAGACTACTTTGTTCATGAAATTTTGCTAATCTCTCTTTTCGTTTTCTTTTTTCTTTTTCCTCTTTTTTATGTTCTTACTGTCTTTTTTTTCTTCCTTTCTTCCTTTCTTTTAGTTTCTTTTTCTCTAGGTAGCTGCTACCTAGCTTGTCAAAAAAAAGAAAAGGAGTCAGCTGTCTGCGCGAGTCACCTTCCTTAGGCTCCAAGACATTTCTCAAATTGTCTCCACCTCTTCTTTATTGTTTTGGAATTGTCAGTAATTGTAATTAGTATAATCGACTCACCCAGTATCCAATTTATCCAAAAAATTCATGAAATAACAAAAACATAAAAACTAAGCAATGCAAACATTTTGTTATTCTATTTAAAATTTAATGAACCAGTTTAATATAATTATTATGTGCCTGGCAAGAAAATTACAACTCAAATAAGTTATTATTTTAATTAATGTAATGGTGAACTAGTTTATTTCCTTGTAGGATTGACATTAACAATAGATACAACGAATTTTGAAAAAAAAATTAATATTCTAATGGCATAAAACTAATTTTTACAATTTAATAGTGGTCTAAACCTATTTTTATTGTTTATATATTTTGGCATAAAATTAATTTTTCTTTTAGCGATGACATATTTCTAATTTTTAAATTTTATAATGGCATATTCAAAAGGTCAAAATGGTCATATCAATTAATCGACGACATAAATCTAATTTTGTCTTTTAGTAATGGTATAAAAATAATTTGTCGCTTAGCAATGGCATATCTTTAATTTCAAAATTTTGCAGTGGCATAAATCTAAATCACCCTTTTTTATATTTTACAAAATTGTTAATCTAAGTCATTCTGGACCCTTCAATAAGAATGATTTTTAAAAATCTAAAAAAAACTAGTGAAATAATTCAGAAAAAATATAAAATTTGGTCTTTAATGAAATTTCAATATAAAGAACACATTGAACGGATCGGGTTAGCCATTAGAACCTCAAAATGTTGTGATATAATCTCTGCTGACGGGTTCATTCGTCAGTCGTGGCTGATTTTAGTCTACATCTTATTATATTGTTACAACACGGGAGCAATGCACTTGTAGTGATCTAAAAAAAACATGGTGTGTCTGAACATGGCACGACATGACACGGTACGAAGATGGTAGGCTTGGTAAAACACGGACACGGTACGACATGAGAACAATATCCCTGGTTGATTTTCAATCCACTTTTTTTTTGTTATATGTTGTTGTGTGCAATTTTTATTAGGTTTAATTTTTGTGGTGGTGTTATGTATTAGAGAAACAAACGATAGAGAGGGATGAGAGAAGCAAGAAGAAGAAGTTGAGAGCTTCAGTTGGTAATTTGAAAGTAAAATTTATTACTGCTACTTTTGATTTTATATTTTGTTGCATCTTTGTTTTTGAAATTAGTTTGAAAGGTCACTGATCCAGTTGATGGACATTATTGATGGGTAAACTTAAAGCACACAAGGGCGGAGCTAGGATTTCGACTTAGGGGTGGTCAAAATTTTGACTTAGACATACTAAAGTTTGAAAGTTTAAAAATCTAAAAAAATTAACAACAAATTATAATATTGCTTTATTTTACGGAGTAATTTTCTGAACATAAATGGTATCAAATAAAGAAAGAAGTAATTTTTGCCTTCAAACCTAAATTGGTCAGAATTTGTATTTACTCGTTTATTATTATTATTAAGATTAAGATCACATCATTGATTAATTTTTGCCTTCAAACCTAAATTGATGCAATGCCCATATTTGCCATCGCATTTTCTCTTGTTTTAAAGTAGTCCTTGTCTAAGAATTTCTCTGTAACTATCAACCCACAGAAACAGAAAATGATTTTTCATAGGATTTGTTGGTTAATTTCTTTCCTTTTAGAAGGAAACGACCAACACGCTACACAAGTTCTTTTGAAAGGTATATTTGCTTTGAGCTCTAAATTATCAATGCTGAACTTCGTACATAGTTTCTGGTTGCACAATATCATTTTCAAAAAAAAAAGAAAAGTTGCACAATACCTTTCAATACCAAAACATAATAGCACTCTTCAAGTACTAACGCCAAAAAAAAGAAAGGAGGAAAAATGGTAGCATTCTTAAAAATTATCCCTTCTAAATCCCAAGTAATTCAGAATATAAAGTTGTAACTTTAAAACATTAAAAAAAAAATATAGACAAAAAAAAAAAAAAAAAAGTGAAGACCAACTGACCAACTAATCAAATTTTCTGTGAATCAGTAAACCCAGTAACCAAAACACACCGGCCCAAAAGCCTGTTTTACTGCTGGGGCCCAGTAAAACAACAAGACAGTACATCTCCAGTCTAATCCTAATCGGAGAGAATCATTGAACTCCAAGTTCGACCAGGCCATGTTCCTCCGGATTGGCATCCTCTACAGCCGGTCTCTACAGCCATCCTCTACAGCCAGCAAATTTTTTTTAATTTTTAAAAATTTTAAAATTCAAATGTTGAATCCAAACCGTTGATCTTGTTCAATTTTACGAGCGATGCGTTTTGATATAAGTTTTATAAAATTTGGAGTTGATTTGATACTAGATCAAGTGGTCAACAAATGAACGAATATGGTTAACTATCACTGATTAATTCTAATACGTTCATAATTTGGTCACTTAATCTAGTATCAAATCAACTCCAAATTTTATAAAACTTATATGAAAACGCATCGCTCGTAAAATTGAACAAGATCAACGATTTGGATTCAACATTTGAATTTTAAAATTTTTAAAAATTAAAAAAAAATGGCTGGCTGTAGAGGATGGCTGTAGAGACTGGCTGTAGAGGATGCCAGTCCATGTTCCTCCATCGCTACTTTTCCTGTTTCTTTCAAATTGTCCGATCAACCTCTTTCTTATAAATTCTTACACCATCGAAACAAACAAAAGAAAAAATTAATAAAAAATAACTTCCAATGCATTAAACTTCAATCCCTTGTTCTCGTTTCTAATTGATGAGCTTCTTCAAAATCCTCTTTGATTCGCTCTCCTCCGTCTTCTCCAGTTCAGACGCTTCCACCTCTTCTCCAGTCCAACCTCCTCCTTCCAATCGGGCCATGGAGGTCCCCCCATCGGCGTCGGCGGTGGTGAGCGAGAGAGCCGCGCTGAAACTCAAAGGATACTTCGAATTGGCGAAGGAGCAGATCGACAAGGCAGTGAGGTGTGAGGAGTGGGGCCTACCTGACGACGCAATCTCGTACTATCAGAATGCTCACAAGGTTTTGCTAGAGGCCAAGGCTGCTCGGGTTCCTGATGTGATTCCGTCTAGGTTTGTGCTTCAACGAATTTTCTGTCTGTTTAGTTTAATTTTTGTTTAATTGTAGTTGAGATGAACTTATATTTGTGTTACATTTTATTTTGTGTCCTGGCATTATTAATCTTTTTTGCAATTTTCTGGTAGTGTTAGATTTCTAACTTACCAGTATAGACTGAGCAGTTTTTCAATTTTATTAGTTTTTTTTTTTGAAGGTAGGGAGGGACCTCGCCTACAATTTCATTGAACGAAAAGTTTTCGTACATAAAAGAAAAGAAAAAGAAAAAAAGAAAAAGAACTAAGTATCTGTACAGTGAACCTACTTACAGCACTGTAAAAACCACAAAAGGAATTAAGAGTTATCTATCCAAGCTCTAATATCTTGAATCGTCTTTCGTATAGTCTCCCGGAGGTTTAAGCCTTTTTCCTCAAACACGACTGCATTCCGCACCTTCCAATTTTATTAGTTTTGTTATATATTTTTTGTGGTTCTGATTGGAGTTATATCAACAGTGAAAGGGATCAAGTCAAGACATACCAGCAAAAGTTATCTAAATGGCAAGCTCGTGTGGAAGAGAGACTGAAAGTTTTAGGTCAGAGAGCCGGTACTGCTTTCTTAATTTGAAAATTACGAGAAGTTTATGAAAATTTGAGTTGGATCTGCTAATTTGACTATTTATTTTCGTTTTTGCAGGAAGCTCGACACAGAATGTGAGTTTGTTATGCATTCTATATATTTTTGTTTTTTGTCTTTGGCTTTCAATATTGAGTTTCTTCATAGATAAAATTATAGACGCAGAGTTGGGTTTATTTATTTATGATCATTATTTATAATTATAGAATTAATAGTGTTGTCAGATGCTTATAACCTGACCTTCACGATAGGCTTGTGCTTTAGATCAGCTCTTTTATAATTGAAGTAGAGTTTTTGAAGGACTTTTATAACAAAGTAGGTTAATGATTGTCCAGTGTAGGTTTCTACCTTTTTATGAAATGGAACTGAAAGCTTGATCTATATGTTTAATTGCATCACTTCATCTAAAACAAAATAACACTTTAAAAAAAAAGAGGAACAATTGAAAGAAAATGGAACCACTATCAATTCTCTTATTGTATGCTCCTATCCAGCCCTCTGGAGGCCATGCAGTAGTTGCTAGAACAGAAGTACCAACCTTATCTGGATCGAGAAGGCTAAAAGCTCAGATATCGCCTTCTTCAAGAGTAGGTGTTAACAATCACTCAAATCATAACAAAGGAATCTCAACTCCAAGCCCTCCAGCCAGAGTAGCCTCTAAATCCAATTCTGGTGAAGACCCTTTAATTGAAATGATCAATACAACAATTGTTGACAGAAGCCCGGCTGTCAAGTGGGATGATGTTGGTAAGAATTGCTTAGACTTGAGTTTTCTTGATTTGCATTTGTCATGGTGGGTGTAATTATTGGTGAGGTTTATTCTTTTATATTTTGTCCTCTCAAAATTGGGACTCATGGATATGAAATTTCTTTACAATAGTTAGAATCTCTGAAACACAATCATTACTGTAAAATCAAGTCTCAAAATTCTGTTTATTTGGAGATGCATTCATAAGGCATTAGTGTAAAATCCCATTTTATTTTCTCCCCAAAGTATGAAGTACAGCTAATGTCTGGAGAATTTGTTTCAAATTAACAGCCCTCATTAATTATCATATAATAATTATAATGTTTTGATTGCAGCTGGTCTTGATAAGGCAAAACAAGCACTAATGGAAATGGTTATCTTGCCAACTAAAAGAAGGGACCTGTTCACTGGCCTTAGGAGGCCAGCTCGAGGTAATCTAAGAAAAACTGAAATCATAGCTGTTTTTTGAGTTATACATGTTTTTTTCTTGGATCCTCAAATTTCCACTGCTCTAAGAGAAACTAAAATCATGGCTGTTTCGATTTAGGTTTATTGCTTTTTGGCCCTCCTGGTAATGGGAAAACAATGCTTGCGAAAGCAGTTGCTTCTGAATCAGAAGCAACATTCTTTAATGTTTCTGCTTCTTCTCTAACTTCAAAATGGGTATGCCTTCAGTCTTGCACTCTTGCTTTATAAGTTAAATGTACCTTCCTTTTTTTTAAAAAAAAATTACATTCTTTTCTATATTTGTTGAAGTAGGTTGGGGAGGCTGAAAAGCTCGTCAGGACACTCTTTCAAGTTGCTGTAGATAGACAACCTTCTGTGATTTTCATGGATGAGGTCATCATTGCTTTTCCACGACTTCATTATTAGATATTTTTTTGTGTGCAATTTTAGTCCTAAACTGTTTTTAGGGATTTCCCTATGTATTAAGAGATTTGAATTTTAGTGTGGTGAAAGAAATGTCAAAGAATTGGAAAGTTTTCGTCTCTAAACCCTAAACTATCCTTTCCATCCATGTAAACTCGAAGTCGTAAACCAATTTTTTACTTTTATTTTTATGCATCATCTTCTTTCTTGATTTTTCACAGATTGATAGTGTAATGTCTACAAGGCAAGCTAATGAGCATGATGCCAGCAGACGATTGAAATCAGAATTTCTTATTCAGTTTGATGGTGTCACTTCTAATCAAGATGCTCTTGTTATTGTTATAGGTCAGTAATAGTATCATTCTATCTTTCTATTTTCCTATGTGTGCCTGCCAGTTAGCTCAATAATACAATTTTGAAGCTAGTCTTGATAGTTGATACAAAGAGGTTATGTATTGAATGGTATAGCAATCCTGCTTTTTTTTGTTGACCAGTTTAGTAGTCAGTTCTTTAATGCTAACTAATTTGAATATGACTGTTTTGATATTTCAGGTGCTACAAATAAACCACAAGAGTTAGATGATGCTGTTCTAAGAAGATTGGTAGGCACCATATTCACAATTGTTGTTTTCATTCCTCATTGAATATGAGGCTGCTTGCTTGAACTTCTCATTCATGCATAGTGCCTAAATTAGTGACATCTAAAAAATTGTTTTGGCTATTATATGTACTTCATCTACTGTATCAGGCTCCAACTCATACATAGAATCTCCTATACAGGTAAAGAGGATATATGTTCCCTTACCAGGTGCAACTCTTCGCAAGATCCTTTTCAAAAATCAACTTAAAGGACAATCCAATTCCTTGTCTGGTAATTGAACACACAATGTCCCCCTTGTTAACTAACTTACACTAGAACTCTTAATTCATATATTTAAAGGATTTCTGTTTTTGATTTTATGTTAATTTTGGATAGGTCGCGATCTGGATATACTTGTGGCTGAAACTGATGGTAAAATATATTTACATTTTTCAATAGTGCTGTGTTCTTAGTAACACTTGGGTCATATGCAGTATAACAAATGACGAATAGTACCTGGCGTATATTCCATTTTTCTTTATCCGTCAAGCATTCTCTTCTGTAGCATTTTGGCCCACAAATACTTTTCATAGTTGCCAACTGCTGACATGGAAGGTGGTTCTTGTGATATTTTAATTAATTAGTAAATTCTGTGCCAGCATTTTGTCGCATTGATTTCTATCTATTTTTGGACTAAAAGATGGCAGTTGGATTAGAGTATTTGTGTACTGATATGGATGGCGCACTATTGGGACCCTTTTAGTAATTTATTGTATAATATATCATTTCTTTCTCATAAAAGAATGTGAAATGCAGGATATTCGGGGAGTGATATGCGTGCCTTGTGTGAAGAAGCTGCCATGATGCCTATTAGGGAGCTGGGCCCACACAATATTCTGACAATTAAAGCTAATCAGGTGCGTCATTTTTTTTTTTTTTTTTTGGTACAAAGATGGCTGTGTTAATTTGATTTGTAGTGGACCTTAATTTTTAATGGTATTTGTGCAAGAGAACCAACAATTTATCAGCATTTGCATTAAGCACATGGTTAGTGATAGTAAGACAAATTTCCTTCCTTGCCTCTTACTCATATTCCCATACTAATTAATTTATTGAACTTCATATTGTAGCAGTTACAACAATTTTTCCATTTAAGATGAATATATCCTGTCCCAATTTCTCTTATTCTCTGTCTCCATTCTCTAAAGAGACTGAAAACCCTGATATAATAACATTTTTAATGAAATGAAAATTGGAAGACCAATGACTATTAGGTCAAATTTCTAAATTAAATGAATGATTCAAATATTCAATTTCAACGTTTTCAGCCCATCTGAAAACTGTGTTTTCTGGAAATTGGTGAAAGAATAAAAAAAGGAAATGACGTGGTTTTGTTTGATTATATAGTGATGCTTTTTATTACAAAAGTTTCAATGCTTAAAAGAGAATGGTCCTGTGCCTTGTAGTCTTGAGTAGGGGTGAGAAAAAAGCTCGTAACTCGTGAGTTACTCGAACTCGACTCGTGAAAAGCTCGATTATAACTCGAGCTAAAAGAACTCGAGTTGGCATAACTCGAGTTGAACCAACTCGGTTAATAAATGAGTCGAGTTTGAGTTAGGCTCAACTCGGCTCGTTGACTCATGAGCTGACTCGTGACGTAATAAATTTTAATTTTTTGGAGATCATCACCATGATCTATGAGTATTAATCTCGAGTTTCAAGACATATTTTGCTTCAAATCAATGGAAAAGAATAAAATTGATAATAAAATTTATTTTTTTTATATTATTGTAATACTCATAAATAATTATTGCATCTATTCACTATATTCACGAGTTGAATACCGAGTCACGAGTTGACTCGAGTTACAAAATGGCGAGTTCGAGTTGGCTCGGTTAGCTCGGAACTGCCTCCCGAACGAGTTACGAGTTGACTCGAGTTATAACGAGTTCGAGTTCGAGTTATGCTCAACTCGCTCGAACTCGGCTCGTATACAGCCCTAGTCTTGAGTGCCATGTTAAAAAAAATGAACTCAATTTGTAATAGATTAGTTGCTCTTCTCTATGTGCAGTTGCGGCCATTGAAGTATGAAGACTTTAAGAAAGCTATGCTAGTGATCCGACCAAGTTTACAGAAGAGCAGGTGGGAAGAGCTTGAGAAATGGAATGAAGAATTTGGTTCAAACTGACTTTTCATAAGCATAGGTCCTAAAGCACCTGTTTCAGAATTTAAAAGTGTAAATATATACATGGCCTGTTGGCTAAGTGGTTGATTGAATTTGTTGCACGGTAGGGCGTATTGTATAGATAATTATAGGGTTCGGAACTCAATAAAGATTCTTTGATGCAGTTGCATATTTTGTGCATTGTCGCTCTTCAGAATTCTGCTTTGAACAAATGGTCAATCACCTCATTTGATAAGCTTTTTGATTTTTTGGATGCAATTTAATAAGCTATTAAAATGATTAATGGGTTCAAGTTATCATTATTAATGTAGATGCAGGACGAGTGAGCCACCGAGCGTTCTCCATTTAATAAATGAAACAAGGATAAATTAGATCTGAAAATAAGTAGTCAATTTTTAAATATGTCATTGTTAGATAATTAGATTTATGATATTTAAAATTATTAAAATTAGGTACATCCCATTATTTTTTTTCTCTAAAAACACAGTAAATTCTAAATTATTATGCTCCAATCTGTCATTATTTAAAAAAAATTCTCAATTTATCCTCATTAGAATAATAAATCCTAAAATAAATAAAGACGTTCTGAAAATTATTTTACGCAAACATAACCGTCAAATGATTTTTTAGAGCTGATGTCAAAAAAAATATATGATTTTTTAGAGCTGTAAAATTTTTTATTGCATAAATCAGGAATACCGTTCTACCGGTAGATAAATTAATCAAAATTTAAAGTTATTAAAAAAATTGAGGATAGTTGAAAGAGATCGAGTCTTCTTTTCCTTTAAGATAAATACATTATCTGCATTAAATGGTCTTTAGCGTAACAAATATTTCAAACGTATTTAGCAAAATTTTACAACATGCGAGTTATTTTGTACAACATGGTTTTAGCGCATTTAAATAAAAATCGAAAGAAATTTCATTATATGACTAATTCAATAACGTGATCAACACAATTCATTTTTTATGTTAGTGTGTAAATTAAGACAAAATGCTATTTATTAACAAAATTTGTATAGATTATTTTTTGCTCATTTACGAGAAAATTTCTTTTGGAAAAATTATATTTATATCATTATTAGATGACAAATTAAAAAAAGACATAATGGTCATATTAATTGTTCAATGGTACAAAACTAATTAATTTTGTAGTGAAAAAATAATTTGTTTTGTGACAATTGACAAACATATCTCTAATTCAAACTTTACAGTAGCATAATTGGAAATCCTCCTATTTGAAAGTATATGGTGAAAGAAAACATTATACATACTAAATGTTGTTAATCATTAATTACTCAAAGGTCACAATCAATCAGCCACGCCAAAATAGATTTTATTAAAATCTTCAATACTGGTGCATTGAAAAGAATAAACTAGTAACTGAAATATAAACCAATCTTGTAAATTGTGAGACAAAGTAATACAACATAGCGAGACAAAGTGACATTATCATAACATAACTACTTAAAAAAAGCAAACACAATGCAATCACTAGTTAACATAGTGGACTGAGAATTGCCAGAGGACACTCCTCGTTTGCAAAACACTCCCAATTTCTAACGAGAGAGAAGACCGAAACAAAGCCGAATAAAACCTAACAATGACATGAGATAATAACAATCCTAGAGCTAAGAGCCTAAGAGCTAGGCCGGTAGTAAGGGTAAATCGTGAAGAAGGTCTGAGCCATGGTGAGGCCAAGAAGAATCATTGCGGCAGTCACTGAAATAATAGCCCAAGGGCTATGGAAGTAATCTTGCATCAAGCGTGCCCTGTTCTGATTCCAGGGGGAATCGTAGTACTGCAGCACCCTCTTAACCAATCGAGCAAAATAAGGGTTTATATTATCAATGGAAAGGCGCTCACCAAGCTGGTTGAAGAAAACTGCAGTATCCTTGTAGGTTTCCAGCTTGTTGTTGATGACGCGGGCGCGTTGGAGAAATGCCACGTCCTCTTTTGTGTTGATCAGTGAATCCATTAGTGTAACGTAGCTCGTGACAGTTTGGTGGAGACTGGCTTCGTGTTTCTCTAGGGCTAATAGATTTGCGAGGAGGATCTTTTTGTCTGTGTCCAGTTGCAGCAGAGGAATTTCCAAAACACCTCTATCAAATTTCACATCGAATAAAGTTTTAAATGATGAATTCTTCTTAAATTTTACACCAGCCTTGTGAAGATCGATGGCTCCAGGCATTGTCATTTTGACAGTACTCCGATGGTCAGCTTTCGGAGTCCATTGAGTGAGTTGTTGTTTCCACAGAGGGAGTGGGTTCTGGTCATTCTTTCCCCCCTCTTGGAAGAGGCCAGGAGCACCGAGGAAGTGGTAGAATTGGTCAACGTAACGGACGAAATAGTGGTAGAGATGGTAATTAGGGGAATCATCGAGGAAATAGTGGTAGAGATCTAGTATATGATAAAATCTTCTAGACTCTATCTCGGGACCGACAAAAGTTTGTAATGGCGCATGATCATTCAGAAATTTCGCAAGGAGGTTAATAAATGCGTTCCGATCTGCCTCCTCTCCCATGACCATATTAAAAAGCTTCTCAATGACCGTAAAAGGGATCTGATTTCCAAACAGGAGCAAATCAGGGATGATCCTTGTCAGATCATACTTCTCTGTGAATGAGACGTCAGCATCACGGTTGAGCCATTTGAAGAAAAGTTCAAGAATAAAACAACCGTCCAGCAGCAACATCTTAAAAAATTCATTTTCGGGAATACTATCTAATTTTTCATAGCATTTTCGTGGATCCGGCTGCAATATCTGTAGTTCTTTGATATAGGCCTCCTGATCGCGCTTCGAGTCCTTAGACAAAAAGCTCTCTAGGAGGTCCTGTTTCAGTTCCGTAAACGTAAACTCTCGAGTATTGCGGTAGTATGGGCCGATTGACACCATGCGCGGCTTGTAGAGATCACGAGTGGCTTCGCTGATGCTGTTTGGGAACCGAGAAATGATGAGCAGCTTCTCCTCCTCTTCTTCCTCTACTTTCTCTTTTGATTTCGTTTTTTCCTCTACTTTCTTTGAGTCTTTCTCTGCTCTTTTTTCTTCCTTTACTTTTTTTTCTTCCTTAACTTTTTCTGAGGGCAGCTTATCTTTCTCTACTTTCTTTTTTTCTTTTATTTTCCTTGAGCGCGACTTGCCTTTCTCTATTTCCTTCTCCTCCTCTATTTCCCTTGAGCGCGGCTCGTCTTTTTCTACTTCCTTTTCTTCCTCTATTTCCCTTAAACGCGGCTTGTCTATCTCTACTTCCTTTCCTTCCTCTACTTCCCTTGAACGACCCTTGTCTTTCTCTTCTTCTTTTTCTTCCTCTACTTTACTTGAGCACAGCTTGTCGAAATTGGTATAGCTTATGTTTTCCGAGAGCCGAGACCCCTCCATCTCTTCTAGCTTTTCTTTTTCTTCCTCTAAACCCGTTGAGAAATCAAGATAGCAGCGATTTGCAATTGCAAGTATTAGAGTTTTAATTGTCAAAAGAGAAAAAAAAAATGTGGCGTTTGGTTGGTTTGCTAAGAGCTAGCAATTCAGCACATTTATGTAATGTAGGTAAGCCAATCGATTGCCGCTTGAAGAATGAAAACATGCAGAATGGTCGCTTTCAATTATGTTATTTATAATTAATTAAAATACGACTCTGAACTTTTGTACGAGCCCAAAACATTTTTCCTGGGGACGGGTGGGGCCCTGGGGGCCTGGGGGGAGTGTTTTGGACACCCATACTGCCATACATTCGCTAGGGGCATTTGACATCTCCTTTATTTTGTTTTGACGCATATGCCCAAAGGCAAGAGCTGCTCCGTAGTCCGTAATTCCTCCTATAATTATGTCTCATGTAATGCTCCTTTAATTAAATTATCTTTTAAACATAAAAATTTCTTAGGTCAAATTTTAGCCGTCACTGAAAAAGGCAATTTTTTTTAAAAAAAATCATTTGCGCTCAAAATTTTATGGTGCAAATTTAGTTCTTCGTTTTTAATCACCATTTTAGATACTCAGTATTTTACTATTTTTTATGTTATTCTGAAATTTTATTGCCAGTTTAGATAGTTTTATTATTTTTTTTTTGACAGACTAGATAGAGACCATTTATATAATTTAAGGGTATGATAGGTCGAAAATAAATTAAAAGAATGCTCCGTGTGAAAATTGGCGTGTCCAAAGCACCACCCAGGAGATGGCCCTTGAGCCGAAAGCTCAAAACATTAATAGCTAAATAGTCTGTAGTACAAAAACAGGCTGGCATTCGGTAAGCTATACCCCTTCCTTTTAATACACCGGTACACTCTCACGACCAACCCAATTCATTGTTAATTAATGAATACAAAAAACATATAACAAGCAGCGTACGGTGGCCAGTGCTAGAGCAATTATGAGACCAGAAGCTGCTTAATTAATTGCTTACTCCATTTGGAACAAACACGTGGAATACTATTAGCCAATTATTTCTTTTATTTTTTTCGTTTTATATGTAACCAGAAAATGGTGTAATATAAGCACGTTGGTTCGCAATTATTAGAATTACATGGCAACAAACGCTTAATAACATTTTTATTGTGAAATCCACAGTTAGGTCAAGATGGATTGAATTGATGAACACTAGCTAAGTTATCGCGCTTCGCGCGATTAAGTTCTATTTTTCATTTCTTTAAATATAAAAGAAATATAAAATATAAATTAGAAAAAATATATTAATGAATTTGTTTTAAGAACATTCATAAAATTTCATGAAAAAAATAACAAAGCATCATAGAGAAGTCTATAAGACAAATAAATAAATGAGAATTACATGTTGGTATCTATAAAAAAAGAAACACAGTACCAAAAGAGTGTCCTATGCTTACATGAGATCGTCATCTTGTGTGTGATGGAGACAATGAGGTCACACAACCGGACCTTGGCATGAAGTCTATAAGACAAATAGAAACAGAAGAATTAATTTACAGTTGGAGAACATAAATAAGATAAGAACATACAAAATGATGACACACAGAGCCTATTTTTTGGTCCAAACTTATGGCAAAAATTTTGAAAGGTATGTAATGACCAAGATAGGCCAGCAGCCGAGCACCTTTTACCAGCAGATACTTTAGAAGAAAATCAAGTACAATGAGCATAGAAGTCGAGAAAAGGTAAAAAAAAAATGAGGAAAAAAAATGAATCACTCACAAAGCACTCAGTGGAAAATCGGCGGCCGCCTGAGCAATGTCCGCTCCTATCACGATGTCGGTGGCAACATTATATAATTAGTAGTTATCTCCCTATGCAGAAAATAATTTAATTAGCCATGCTGACTTCGTATAATACCAATTAGATTTAGTACTGAAATTGGATAATTAAATACATCTTTCTTTTTTATTAATTTTTTGAAGCATGCAAAATGAGGATTGCTTCATTGAAGTGCAAGAGATTCAGTTGTTACCCCTGCAATAAACTTAGCCAAAAACCTATTTATCACTCGTGCAATAAATTCATGAAAAAAATGTAATAAACGAACCCTCTGATATAACTCAATTACTCAAGATCTGTTTTATAATTTGCAATAGGAACCTTTTTCTTACCAAAATGTATAACTCAGCTATAAAATGTATAAAAGAATTCAACTGTTACCTTGAGTAAATTCAGTTCTTTTCCACCAAAATAATGGTCATAAAACCATAATGTAACGCCGGCCAGCTCTTCTGTACTTCTGGCATGAGCAACCTAACATAGAAATGGCATCAAAATCATCAAACAACGTAGTTAATAAAGTTTCATCTATCAAATAGCGCCAACATAGTTAATTGCATACTTAATATACATCTATGAAAAATTTAAATCTGTAAGAATAGTTTATTTTGTACCAGCACTTAGAAAGAAAGAGGGGCAAGCTGACCAACTTATTACAGCTTTTTCTCCTCACCCATAGCGTCTCCTATCTTCCTCCTCACATGTTCAGCAAAGAACTCAAGAAAAGAAACTCATATTTAATAAATTTAAAAAATGTTACCATCACAAATAGCAAATGATATAGGATATGGTAGGTCTTTATTTATTTATAAATTCCAATACAGAATTAACAAATGAACAATTTTACTTCCTGTAATGCCATAAAACAAATGTATATAAAATTTTAGGAGAAAATCAATAAGCCTAAGAAAAGAAAAAGAAAAAAACTTTTAAAATTGCAAGTCCAGGAAAGATGTCATAGGAACATTACTATTTTTTTTTTTGTATATGCCGTAGATTTTAAGAACTAAGATTTGCCCTAAGCAAAAATATTTTTTTTACCACTTTTTCTTATGAACCCAATAGCTTGTCAAAACATAAGAACGACCTATACTAATTGGAAAAATTGCAAGTTGAAGGAATTATCATTTATTTGTCAACCTGCTGGTATCAGGAGCAACATTGTGATGACACGGTTCTTAATATTGTAGATTAGGTATGTAGGCCAAGTAATCTGGCACAAATCACACTGTACATATAGAAAGACCACAATATTCTCCAATGACTATTTTGAAGCATTTTCGTATTAAATTACGGGCATATGAAATTTTTCCTTCTAAAAATGACCACATGAATACCTTAAAAGCGAGATCTTTCATTCTTTGAAACCAATTTGATGCAACCTCATGCTCCAAAAAAAAAAAATCCTGTATTGTTTCAGACAATCATGAGCAGATCATATGGTGGTAAAAAAAGAAACACCACCAATAAAATTTTTACTGAGTTATGAGATACTTATGCCTAAATGATTCCTTGGCTCTTCGCAGAAGTTTTGTAAAACTTATTGGCTATTAATTTAAGAACCATAAATTTCTAATACAAATATAATAGATGTATACATTTTGTCAGCCATCTTTTCTAGTATATCGTCTGTAACTGCATCATGCTTCCATGATTATTGTTGAAGACAAAATTGTTTTCATTGTGCCAATCTACAAAATTGACACTATTAATTATTAATTGATTATTTATATCAATGGATCAAATCAGCGTTCAAATTGAAGAAAATTGGATAAGGGTGTAACCTAGTTAATATACCTCTATATGAAATAGAAGGGAACTTAATTAAGGGCAATGAAACTAAACAAATTTTCAGATAGATATTTGAGAAATAGAAGAGAAACACAAAAAGGTTACCCTCTAGATTTAATAGGGTCCAACCATTGGTCTCGTATCAGCAAAAGTTTCTCTGCTGCAATAGGTATGTATCATTTCACAGCATATTTTAGAAATATTTCTAAGCAAAACCTGAAACACAAAGAAGAATTTATTTTTTAAGTCAAAAGTTGAAAGCACAATGTGTAATGAAAAAACGGCTTCTAACAAAAAGATAGGATAAATATACAATTAGGTTCTATTTTGTACATCAATAAATTACTAAACTGACATATTTGTATGATTTCATAGTACCACATAAATAAATTACATAATCTATGGCAGCTCCAATACCTCTACAAAATTCAAAATCATCCCCTCTAAAAATCATAATGTCCCTTTACAAAAATCAAAACCGATTTATTTTTTTTCAGCTTCTTTAAACAAATCATATAAAAGTTTGATTAGCAAGATCAAGATTAAAACACACTATCCATTAGGAGTAAAATACCATCTTTGTGCTGCCACGAAACTAATAAGATAATAATTAGGATCATAATGTAGTGATAGGAATCATTTTAGTCGGAATCACCAAGTTCAATCATGGAGATTTTTGTAATAGTTAATTAGGATCATTTCGTTGCTCTATTTAACTATTACAAAAATCAAAACCGACATCAGAATCACCAAGTTCAATCATGAAAATGTAGTGATAGGAAATAAAAAGATATAAAATTTAATATTAATTCAACTGAGGTAGAGTATGTTTTACCCGAGAATAACATCAGGACATTTGTACTTTATTTAGCTTCCCTCATCTCCTACATCGTCAAACCTTTAGAACCATCTCTGCAGAATTGATTAAAATAAATACAAATGATCTCAGAAACAAAATTACAAAAGGGAGAAAGAAAAGTGGTGCTAACATGGAAGAGGCATATACCAGCAAATCGGGCACACAGTTGACGGCAAGGCAATACTGGAGTTGATTCAGCGTGGCGTCAGTGGTTGTTCACTCCTCTTCGACCAGAAGCTTTGGGTTAATACTCACCATATAGATCAATACTCGTTTGGAGAATCTATGGTTAGCCTCAAAGCAAACTGCGTGATCAACAGCGAGAGCGGAGAATTCGAGAGAAGCGATTTGGAGAATCTGTCTGCCAGCCTGGAGAGAGTAAATACTGATTGTAGAGAATTAGCAAAACCCCAGTACTCGTTTAAGAGAGAGAACCGATCTAAAACCGGATTGCCATCCTCGTCGCTGTCGTCGCTCTCTCCCCATCTGCTTAGATCAATTTTTCTTTTCTTTTTTTTTTTTTTTTGTCGAGCAGAGTGGGAGAGAGAATTCCTGAGAGAGATCAAACTGCTATGAACGACGGAGAGATCAAGGTTTAATCTCACGCACAGGATCCACGAATGCAAAATGAACGACTCAGATTGTTAAGAGATGACGTCATCAAAATCACTGTAGAAAAGCCCTTGGAAATGGAGTATTTTTTGATTGTTGGATTATATTTAAGAAGGTAAACAGTAATTGTAACAGTTCAGTTTATTACTGATGGTTGAAGTTAACTAGTATTATTAAGGATAAAATTTTAAGGTTTCTTCGGACAATTTTAAGAAATGATTTAACATGATATATATTTTATTGGTAATTGGCGTAATTTTTTTGTAGGATGAGAATTGGAATAGTTCGTAAAAATCATAGCTCGACTGAATGAGTCCGAGGAGCAGAATTTCTCCACTTATAATTAAAATGGAGACAATCTAAATCTTACAAAAGGAATTATGCAGAATTTTTTCCTAATAAACACAAAAAAATTCCATATTTAACTTCTAGACTAGTACATATAAAATTTTTCTAAAGTGGACTAACATAGACCGCCACTTCAAACGTCATCTAGGAAGCAACGTACCAGGTGAATCATAATTGAAAAGAGATTGTAAGTGTTGTAGAGAACGTATGTGTCATGTTAAATTGAAGTTTTGATTATTATAAGTTTCGATTAGAATATACTTAAAATACAAAAAATTGTAGATCTCTTTCTAATTAAGTTTCTAACGAAATTTGAATATCAAAATCGGACATCCCACGAAAAAGATACACTTCAAATATGAAACAGCGTGCAAAAAAAAAAAATTGGCCGCCATTTTCCAAATAGCGACTAGAGAAAAAAATATATATATATCTTTCAGATCTTGCTGAGTTAGCATCCACCATGGCACTTGATCTGTCATTTCTTGACCAACCGATGTTTAATTAGGTCACTTTAACAAAATCTTATATTTACTAGTTCAAAAGTTAAATTTCGAATTATTTTTTAATTTATTAAGAAAAAAATTCCTAAATATGCTTGGGTGCCTTCCGTACACTCCACTGCCTACGGTTTTCACTTGCAAAACGAAATAAAATAAAATAAAAAAAGCCTTCCTGCCTTCTGGGGCATCTCTTTCGAGGGGGGAAAAACAAAATATACAGTGCACTCAGTGCTACCGACGATGTTCTGCGGC
This sequence comes from Rhynchospora pubera, assembly GCA_028095005.1. Lineage (NCBI taxonomy): Eukaryota > Viridiplantae > Streptophyta > Magnoliopsida > Poales > Cyperaceae > Rhynchospora > Rhynchospora pubera. The sequence continues at coordinate 77,849,845 of CM051459.1, forward strand.
TTATAGCGTGCCTCTTTTATGAAAAATGTTTTTATTTTTAGATTTTATTCCGTAGAACTCCATCTATATATATTAAATTCTGCTTGCATTATTTAGTATAGTTCGGTTCCAACTTATTAAACTCTTTTTTTTAGATTTTATCTAACCAAGATAGAAATAAAATGCAATTTCTCTTGTTGAATTACCCCGGTATTTTGAAACATCAGCCATACCCGTACCGGGTACTGGTACCGTATCCGGTACTTACCGGTACAGTCAATGGTCAACAGTTAACATTTAATGTGTTGATATTAGTATTTATGATATTTATTTATGTAAACTCCAAGTTTATATCATTTATTTGTGTAAATCCAAACCTTAACTACACAAAATTATGCTATATACATTATATTTTATAATATAATATAATTATAGATCAATAAATTATTTAAATAATATATATATATCGTTGTACCCGTACTGAAAATTTTTAAAATTTTTCGTACCGCCGTACCCGAATCGTACCGAGTACGGTACTCGTATCCGTACCAATGCAACATAGGTTGTTGTAGTAGGTTATTCTGTAGAATATTTGAAAATATGAACTTGCCGCACGAATAAAAGAAATTTTAATAATTCCGACTCCACTATAACCCAATAAAAAAAAAATGCATCATAGTGCATAGTTGTTGTTGTAGTAGTTTAGCTTAGTTCATTTATTTATTGATTGAAACTTTCTTTCATGTGAAAATTTTTAAAGAATGTTTAACATGCATCATACTACATAGGATTTTTTATGCACCGCGAATTTTTTCAGAGCTATTTTCGTAAATTGAAAAAATTTAATTTAACCAATTTAATCTACATATTGAAATCTCATAGCCAACCAAATTTTATATTTTTTTTTAGATTTTATTATTATTTTTTCGAACTGTATAAAACATACTATTATTGGAAACAAACTACTATTTGCAAAATTCCAAAAATAACAAATTTTAAATTTTTTTTTAAAAAATAGTAATAAAATTTCAAAAATAATAAAATTTTGTTTGCTATGAGATTTCAATGTGTAAATTAAATTGATTAAATAAAATTTATCAATTTATAAAAATATCTTTAAAAAACTTCGCGGTGCATAAAAATCGCTATTCACTGTACGGTGGAAATTAAACTTTCTCAAAACTTTATATATTTTGTTTTCTTTTATTTTAAGAGTTAAGACGAAGCCCAGATGGCCACGTGCAAAAAGTGACAGTTCAGAGTTTGATGGAAATGTGGTTAGTGGTCATAATAAATTCCTGCTCCTGGAATTAATACAGCAATTTAATAAGAGAAAAAGCACTAGAACAGTTCCTATAATAAGGGGGTCATAAATTCTCGGTTTTCTGAAATTGAGATCCGCTGCCGCGCGACACAGCGTGTCGCGCGGTATGCTGGTCGTTTGATTAAGATCCAATGGATAAGGGAGCCCCGTGCATGTAACCTAGATTGGTAGGCCCGTAAAAAGTGAACCGTCCGATCAAGATCAGACGGCTCGTAGTGCGCTACATCGCGTGTCGCGCAACAGCGAATCCGGATTGGGTTTTCTGGACGACTGGACTTGCTCCAGCTTGAAGACTTCAGTTTAGTCTTTTCGTAGACTTGGGTCGTCTACCAGTCGTCAATTAATAGCATCGATCATTGTTGAAATTTTTTTCTCTCTGTCACTCCAAAACTCAACCTAATAATTCAGAATTATAATTTATAACGAGCATGGCTAAAATGCTATGCATAGTACGGATGCCTTTCGTGTTACGGATTCATTCTTTGCATTTCATGCTTCAAATAACTGATCCAAACCATTCATTATCTTCTACATATTGAAATCTTATTAGAAACCAAATTTTACATTTTTTTGAATTTTTTTACTATTTTTCTCATATTTTTGAAAATCACTGTTATTGAAGGGTCGAGAATTTATTAGATTAAGTATTTTAAAAAATTTGAGAAAAATAGTAAAAAAATTTAAAAAAATATAAATTTTGGTTTCCAATGAGATTTCAATATGAAGAAGATAATGAATGTTTTGGATCGGTTGTTTGAAGCATGAAATTCAAAAACGAATCCGTAGCACGAAGTCCATCCGTGCTATGCATAGCATTTTAGCAATCCTCATTTATAATTCTAATTATAATTCAGAACTTGACAAATTATTTATCGTAGATAGGGAGGTTTACCTAACAGTAGCCTGCCTAAATTACAAACCAAATAGATTTATCTATATTCACCAAGAGAAAGTTTCTGGTGTCATATTTTTTAGTGTTAGAAATATCACACTTTACTATTTTATTTAAAATTTCAAAATTTAAAATATAATCGTCCGATCCAAACAATTGATCTTGTTTATTTTAATGACAGATGTGTTGTCATAAAATTTTATAATTTTTCAAATTTATTTGATGCTTAATCAAAATGTCAAAAATGAACGAATCAAAATAACTAAAATAGATTAATTCTAATATGTCAAAAATGAATTTTATAGCGGTAAGACTTGGTAGACCGCTACGGTGCTAAACTAAAAGTGCCCCTATAGCGGTGTTCATTGATATATAGTAATATTACTTAAAATTATATTTATTTTTGACCTTTTATTTTTTTATGATGACTATAATAGTAAAAATTAGCAAAATATAGATGCATTATAATGATATTTTAGAGAAATATAGCGACACAATTTATTACTTGCTAGTATAAAATCAGTATTACCAACTTAGCTTTGGTATATTTCTGACTTACATGATATAATATTAAGTACAATGAGATTTGTCTATTGCAATAATGGATTGTAAAGTGTATGTATTAAATTTAACTATCATAACATGCATATAATGTAATATGATATTTAATTTTTAACTAAAAATATGTATATGATGTAATAAATAAGTACATTTATACATGTCCATTATGATCCTATAGCGGCCGTTAAATGACCGCTATCCGCTATCCGCTATGACATGAGGTTGTCCGCTACCAACCCGCTATCCGCTATTTAAACCTTTGTCTATAGTTAAAATGAACAAAATCAACAGTTTAGATCGAATAATTATATTTTATTTTTTTTAAATTTAAAATAAAAAAGAAAAGTGTGGTATTTGTGGTATAAAAAAAGTGTGCCACGGAATCTTACTCATTAAGAAATACGAGAGAAATAAAAAAATTGGAGCTTATTAGGATCATCCTAGTTTCAAGAAAATGAGATTCATTATCTCTGAGATTTCCTTCATTTTTGTTTTACCTGTGCAATTACGCTACTGCGTTAACTTAGATCTTACCCTACTGAGAACCGAAACACAGTCAGACTCAGACTCAGACCAGGACCAAATAGACTTACCTAGACGAAATACAATTACAACTGAAATTAAAACATTACAACAATAACGTAGTATCCACCAAATTATCCACTTAGGTTGGGAGGACAGAAAACGATATAGAAACTCTTTCTTCAATCAGTAAAGAACAAGGCTAATAGAAACTAGCTATGAACTATGTGATCTCAGATTTCCGAGAGATGCACGGCACGGTATTATGCAATACTCTGTGTCATACCTAAAAAAAAGGCACTTCAGGGAGAGCAATGAAACCGTATTCTCATTGGTGACATCAATAGCCCTTATAAGTCTGATTTTATAAGAAAAGACATATACTCTTCCACTAGAATATGAGACAACATATTCATCGTGATCATAGTGCATTTCAGTGATCTTTCTCCACTTGCTGTCAGTGTATCGCCACAAAATCCATTTTTTAACTACAGTTCCATTCGTAGGTTCAAACTTCAAAATTGGCAACCAAGCATATGCAATTTTTATTAAGACTAGGCTCATGACTATAGCTGGGGCCTAATTGGACGGGCGTGAAAATATTCTCAGGAGGGCTTGAAATCCAGTTAATGGGCCGAATTAGACGGGCGTGAATCGTGATATAGGTTCTTTCCTATAAAGCAAGAGCACAAACCCAGTAAAATGAGCCATACAAGTTTTGTAAACTGTTGTAGGCTTGTAGCTCAAGATCTGAATTCTCAGGTTTTGCTGGAGTAAAGAGAACGGAACTGGAAAACAATTGAATAATTACTGTAACCAATACATTGTATAAAGTAATGGAGCTGTGGAGGCAGGTCGGAGACTAAGAGGGAGGCATAGCAAAGCGCCACTGCTTGCACACAGCACGGAGCTGAATGAAATCAGAAATGTCTATTACTTTTTTGGCAATTTGGCGCAAAAGATCAGGATTTATCTCAGCCTAATCCAATAATATTATTGACATAGTGACGTAGTATAGCTCTGGACATAACTACAACTAATCACTATAGCCTAAACAGTTAGCAAATCGAACAACAGCATTTAACTAGATTAATCTCTATCTTTAACAAAACTAGGTACAAATAGAAATGAAGACCTGTGTAGTACTGTAGTTGAAACTAAGGTCAATGATTAATTGAAAAATTCTTTCCGTGTGAAAAACTTAGTTTATATAATTTGTTTTTCTTATTTTAAGACGAAGCCCACATGGCCACGTGCAAAAAGCCGGGGGCTGAGAACTAATGGGAGTAGATGGTCATAACAAATTCCTGCTCCTCCTGAAATACAGCAATCAATAAGAAAAAAAAAAAAATACTGCAACAGTTCCTATAATAAGGTGGTCATAAATTCTTGGTCGTCTGAACCTGCTCCGGGTTCCAAGAGTATTCACTTTAGTCTAGATTTTTTACCGCTCTTCATTAATACACTACACTATTGTTGACTTTATCTTTCCTAGAACTAGAAGTTGACAAACATTTACTGTAGACTTGGGGACATTTGGACAAACATATGTAAATAATAGGAACCCTTTCCTCAATCAGTAAAGAACAAGACTAATAAAAACTAAGTACCAAACTATGGGATGTCAGATTCCCCAGAGATGAACAGGACGGTGTTTTCCAGTTCTTTGTGTCTGTTGGAAAAAGTATGTGGAGTCGTTCTCTGCGGGTCGCAGGCTGGATTTGTGGGCCGCAGATACTGAATGACCCAGTGGGTCGCAGACAAGGCCTGCGGGCCGCTGGTACTGGGATCTGAACAGACGTGATCTGTTCAGATCAACTCCTATATATACCCCTCTAAACAGAAACGTCTCTCTGGTTGGTGAAACTGTTATTCTGCATATTCTACACAGAAAGAGAGGAGAGTTTCTGAGAGGGAGGAAGCCATCCGATTGCTTGGAGCAATCGGATCACACACGCTAGTCGAGACCGGCAAGTGGAAGCGTGGAAGGTGACGCCAAGCCCTAACTTGTGGTTGTGGTGTACCGGTCGCGTACGGAGAGAGACAAGGCTGCAGATACGAACTCCGTCAAGAGGGTCTAGGCGTTCGATCATTTCCGCTGCGGTATATCTAATTCTCGAAGTTATTTTTATAGGTTTATACCTAGTTAAATCTTCATTGGTATCAGAGCCATAAGGCTTCTTGTCGAAGTTATGGATCTGTTTAAGCCTTAGGACACCATGGTTATGGTAGAACAAGATTTGGTTGACAGTTTTACTCTTTCAAACCCTATATCCAATTTTTACGTGTTTTAACGCTAGATCTCGGTAGGAGTTCGTAGCAAAACACTGTAAATGGTCTAACTAGGGTTGAGTAATCATGCTGGTACAGAGAAACCATCTGAGGCATCCCGTTTGCGGGAATACCAGATTTAGGGTTTCAGCCCGTCAGAATCAGCGGGCCGCTGACTGGGCCAACGGGTCGCAGGATTCTGTAGTGCTAACAGACAACGTAAGGTTGTTCTGTATAACTGTTAGACAGATCGCTTACTGGGTATGCGGGTCGTCTGAACAGAAAATTGTGACCAGAATAATCTGTCATTTTCCGGCAAGCCGCTGGTGGTTTCGGCGGGCCGCTGATCAGTTCAGCGGGCCGCCAGACCTGAGACTGGCAGTTGAAAATATTACAACCAAAATCTGATCTGACCAGCTTGAGACCTCCCTCTTTGTCCAACATGGTGTTTTAACTATCCTGAAGATAGTAACATGGTTTAATACCTTTCTTTAGATGCATACTTGCATAGAGAGTGATGGTAGGTATTTATACCTCTCACAATTATGGGTGTGTTTGAGTAATGACCTGGGGTCATTGACTCGCATGCTTAGACAGCACAGTAGGGTGACTTTGGACCTAAAAGAATTGGGTTTCTTGTCCAATGTCTGAACTTTGCGCCAATCGAGTTGATTGGGAGGTGATACACTTAGTAAATGAGATATGATTGGTGGCCCTGGTTGTCATCTTTCGGTTATCGTTGCTAGGTTGTGTCATTTCTTGAATCGATTCAAGGGTTGTGCGGTGAAGTGTAAACATATGTTATAACTCTTAAGTTATATCATAATTGATGATGCTAACATGCATACTTGTGCTTTGTCTCTATTTTGTAGAAAGATGTCGGCAAGTAAGAACATAATCGCTGATCTCAATGCTGGAGAAAAATTGACGAGTAACAATTACGATGTGTGGCATCGTAAGGCTCAATTTCTGCTTGAGATGCAGGATTTGTTGGAGCCATTGACAAGGGAACTCACGGAAGCCGAAAGGGCCAATCCAAATAGAAATCGAGCCATTGAGGAGTTCAAGAAAAAGGATCGTGCCGCTCGCATAACGTTGCTGAGTACCTCTCAGATCAATTCAAGAGCTTGTGTGATGAAAAGGGAATCGTTCATCAGTTGATAACTCCCTACACGCCTCAACAAAATGGTGTTGCTGAAAGGCGAAATAGGACATTGTCGGAGATGATTAGATCTATGATGGCACAAGCTAGTCTACCAATTTCGTATTGGGGAGATGCGCTGTTGACCGCCACATATGTTCTAAACCGTGTTCCCTCGAAGTCCGTGGCAGCCACTCCTTATGAGTTATGGACTGGACGAAAACCGAATTTGGGTAATCTCCATCCATGGGGTTGTTTGGCTTTTGTCCACGATTCGTCTCACAAACATGGGAAGTTTGGTCCGAGAGGGAGAAAGTGTATCTTCATTAGATACTCTGACACTTCCAAGGGCCACGTGTTTGTTGGAGAGGATCTAAGTGGGACAGTCACGGAAATCGAATCGAGGGATGCGACGTTCCTTGAAAGTGAATTTCCAAAGAGAAGCGAGGTTTCGCAAGAGGAATGACTATATGAGTCAATTCCTTCCACCAACGATGGTACTGATCAGGATGTCGAGGCGAGAGGGGGGAATAAAAGTCCTCCTTAACCTCCTGAGGTCAGAACTATTGCGGAAGAGGTAGCTCAGCAAGTCAGAACCTCTTTGGCGCCCAGTTTCAACGGGCCGCAGGCTGGGCCAGCGGGTCGCCAAAACTGGCGAGACTTCCAGGACAGAGGTCATGTCAATCTGCATCCAGATACAGCGGGTCGCTGGGATAATCAGCGGGCCGCTGAACCTGTGACAGATATGCAGACTGAAGAAGTATTTGAACCTCGAAGGTCTGAACGTGAGAAAGTACCTCGCCGACGATTTGAGATCGAAGGGGGAGAAGTGTTCATGACTGCTCTTGATGGATTGGTCATGCCAAGTAAGAATGATAATCCCAAACGCAAGAAGGCGGTTAAGGCTATCGATCCAGATGAACCAAAAAATGTGCGTTAGGCACTTTCTAGTTCTAAGTCTAAGGAATGGTTGCTGGCCATGCAAGAGGAGATTGATTCAATGGAGAAGAATCAGGTTTGGGACTTAGTTGACTTACCACGAGGTCTCAAGGCTGTTGGGAGCAAATGGGTTCTCAAAGCCAAGCGTAAAAGTGACGGGTCAATTGAGCGTTACAAAGCTCGCTTGGTTGCGAAAGGATTCACCCAAGTAGAGGGAATGGACTATGAGGAAACCTTCTCACCCGTGGTTAGGTTTGCCTCTATCCGCTTGATCCTAGCAATTGTCGCTGCAATGGATCTAGAATTATATCAAATGGACGTGAAAACTGCATTTCTCAATGGAGAATTGCAAGAGGAGATATATATGGTCCAACCCGATGCATTCGTGGTTGAAGGGAAGGAGCACGTGGTGTGCAGACTTCGCCTTTCCATATATGGTCTCAAACAAGCATCACGGCAATGGAACCTCCGATTCCACCAAGCTGTCTTGTCAAACGGCTTTAGGGAGATGGAAGAGGATCATTGCGTGTATGTGAAAGGGTCCAATGATTGTTTCTTGATCATGACATTGTATGTTGATGACATATTTCTTGCGGGTAACAACAAGTCGCTGATTGGTTCAACGCAGGCTTGGTTGTCCTCTATGTTTGACATGAAAGATATGGGTGAAGCTAGCTATGTGCTAGGTGTTAAGATAACTCGAGATCGAACCAAGAGGTTTCTCAGTTTATCTCAAGAAACTTATGTGAAAAAGGTTCTTGAACGATATGACATGGATGAATGTCGATCGGTTGACACTCCTATCGATAAGAACACAAGTTTGAGTGGTGACATGGGTCCCAAGACAGATGAAGAGAGAAAGAAAATGGACAATGTGCAGTACTCTAGCGCAGTTGGAAGCTTGATGTACGCTATGTTGTGTACAAGACCCGATATTTGCTATGCGGTGAGTTTTGTCAGCCGATTTCAGTCGAATCCTGGATTTGCTCATTGGCAAGCAGTCAAGAGGATTCTGAGATATTTCAAGAACACATCGGATTATGTGTTATGTTATCAAGGCAGAAGCCTGGACCTAGTTGGCTATTCGGATGCTGATTGGGCTGGTGACTTGGATGAGCGCAAGTCCACCTCAGGTTTCATCTTCATGCTTGGTAACAGTGTGATCTCTTGGGCTAGTAAAAAGCAAACGTGTGTTTCTTTATCTACCATGGAAGCCGAGTACATTGCATGTTCTGCGGCGACCCAAGAGGCAATATGGTTGAGGCGTTTCCTAAAGGGACTAGGGGTAGTCAAGGTGCCCAACGGACCTGTGACAATTTATTGCGATAGCACTGCTGCTATAGCATTCTCACGAGACCCCAAGTATCATGGAAAAGCAAAACATATTGATACGAGATATCATTTTGTTAGAGACAGACAAACACATCAAAAGATAGTGTTGAAGCACATTTCCACTGATGAGATGGTGGCAGATCCATTCACGAAACCCATCGCAAGGATGCAGTTCCTAAAGCTGATTAGGGTTATGGGTCTGAAGTCTGCCAGCGGGTCGCTGAACTGATCAGCGGGTCGCAGACCAGGTTGTAGACAGATGGACAGATTTTCCGAGAATGTTTCAGAATCGCTTGAGTGGGTCGCTGGCAGGGCCAGCGGACCGCTGACACTGAGAATTCTGTAATATGTATCTCTTATGTATGTATGTATTTGAACAATTATATTTTATTATAAAATATTGCTAAGACATGTTTATTCATTATTGTTTATGAATTGCTTGTTGTTGTTCAGTTAAATGTTAGCATGTTGGTAGTGTGTCATTGAACTTTAGATTGTCTCGCTCACACGAGCAATCGCCTCTAATGCCTGGGGCATGTAGAGATGAGACTAGATTGAGCTATGTGCGATTAGTCTGGGACTAAGGAGCCATCTGGGATGGACGAAGCTCATTGTCGCTTCAGTCTGGGACTGAAATGAGGCTTGTCTTCTTTTAGGCGATCCGATGTGATTGTACCCGAAACAATCACGTAGTTCAATTAAGCCGAGGTGAGAATCTCCTTAGAACTCGGTGAGTGTCTAAGTGGAGAATCTCAGGATCAGTTGCAATAAGGAGTGGTCTAGACCATAGACACTTGGTTTGCAAACTTGATCTAGACTCGTACAATGAATGAGAACACACGTCTGTTTAGCAGATATTTCATTGTAACATGTGCTCATACCACATGTGCTAGGCGACTTTTGGAAGTGGGTTGAGTGGTTCCAGGACCAAGACCGTATGACTCCCCATGTGTGAGTTCCATAGTGAAGTACCCTTTGACTTTTGACTATGTCATGAAAAATGGGGTCATGGCTGCTACTTTGGTGTGTACCCTATGGTGATGTATATTCCGCCTGTCGGGGCATTGCTGGGCAAGCGACTGATTTCGTTTTGAGTTTCATGAGTTAAAAGAAAGATTCGACTCATCATGCACAAACGATAGATTTGTTGGTGTTCAGGATCCACCAAACTCGTCATATGGACTGAGGTTGGGAACATACAACAAACTAAGATTGAGAAGGAAAATACATGTATCATTGAATGGTCGATAATGTCTGATCTAGTGCGGATTTGAGTGATTCTAAGGTGCTAGTATACACATTAAACTGTATTTTATATAAAAGGGTAGATGCTCTCTGGTTGGCCTTGAATTTATTCAAAGTGAGACTTTTGAGCTCCCGCATGACAGGTGTATGCGCTGGTCGCACGTTCCATTTACCGTATGAGGTCTGGCTCAGTGTTTGGTATAAACGTCTCCAAGAGGGAGATGTTGGAAAAAGTGTGTGGAGCCGTTCTCTGCGGGTCGCAGGCTGGGCCTGTGGGCCGCATATACTGAATGACCCAGTGGGTCGCAAGCAAGGCCTGCGGGCCGCTGGTACTGGGATCTGAACAGACGTGATCTGTTCAGATCAACTCCTATATATACCCCTCTAAACAGAAACGTCTCTCTGGTTGGTGAAACTGCTGTTCTGCATATTCTACACAGAAAGAGAGGAGAGTTTCTGAGAGGGAGGAAGCCATCCGATTGCTTAGAGCAATCGGATCACACACGCTAGTCGAGACCGGCAAGTGGAAGCGTGGAAGGTGACGCCAAGCCCTAACTTGTGGTTGTGGTGTACCGGTCGCGTACGGAGAGAGAAAAGGCTGCAGATACGAACTCCGTCAAGAGGGTCTAGGCGTTCGATCATTTCCGCTGCGGTATATCTAATTCTCTAAGTTATTCTTATAGGTTAGATATGCATATAGGTTTATATCTAGTTAAACCTTCAGTGTCAATACATACCCAGCATGATTTTATTTGGACCTCGTGTTGGCTTTCAAATAGATGACTAGATGCGGTTGCCCAAACCAGTCAAAATCGCTCACAATCAAGCAAAATCATGTACAATACCATCGACGATCACTTTGACCTAACAGAAATTCCTTCCTGCATTGTCCAGCCAGTACACCTGAAGCTGGTACTACAGTAATGTAACATCAAGACGTATGCTTAGTACATCACCAGATCAAGCCATTTTTCAACAAAATTAGGCTCATGGCTACTGCTGGGCCCAAAGTAAAGGTGCGTGAACATATCCTCATTTAGGGAGGACGGCTTGAAATCCAGTCAACGGATTAATAAGAAGCAGCCCTGAAATAGCAGCTTTCTGACAATGCAATTAGAGCACAAACTCAGTAAATGAGCCATACAAGGTTGTGAACTGTTCTAGCTCAGAGAAGATCTGAACTCTCACATTGTGGGCTTTGTCAGAGTAGAGAAGATGGAAGTAGAAATCAATTGAGAAATTACTGATCCTAATACATTGCATAAAGGGTGCTGTTCGGGCAGGTCGAAGGGACGCATAGTAGAGAGGCACTGCTTGCACACTGAACGGAGCTGAATGAAACCCAGAGTTGTCCCATAGTTTGTTGGCAATTTGATGCAAAAGGTCAGGATTTAGCTCAGCCCAGTCCAATAATATTATTGACACGGTGACATAGTATAGCTCTGGACAACCACAACTAATCACTATAGCCTGAACAGTTAACTAATAAAACAACAGCATTGAACTAGACTAATCTCTATCTTAACAAAACTAGCTACTATACAAATAAATATGAAGACCTGCATGTGTAGTTGAAACTAAGGTCAATGCACAATGGAAAAGAAATGCTTCCACTGCACGTATTTGAATTAACGAGAAAACTGAAAGTGATGCTTCTGTCATCTTATCACATAAGATCTAACCTTACAAGGCACAGGATTTGAATTATCCAAGCACATAATTTAGATATTGCAATGAAAGTGCATACAATATTAAGCTAGGATGCCCATTCTTAACTGCTAAGAACACCAGACAAACATCTTCATAGCTCTTACAAATTAAACACATTCAGACACTGAATAGTTATGTACTCTAGTCAACACACTACTGTAGGTAATGAAATAGAATAGCAATACAGCATATCACTAAACATCTTCATCAATTGTAAAGCAAAAGATCTGGGTTGGTATACAGGTTTTAGGTACCATTGGTATTAGGTACATGTCTCTTTTGGTTTTGTATTGTATTTTTTTAGATGGGCTTTTCATTTTGTGGGATTTTACTGACATTTGAATGTTTTGTAGTGATTAATAAAGTTTTTTCTCCAGGACTCCCTACTTGGGAGACTTTTTTTTTCAAAAAAAAAAGAAAATATAAAGCATGATGGTTAACATAGACTAGGCAAAAACCATCTGCCTCTATTGTAATTATGAAGCTGGTGGAGTTGTGTTGTACTCTCCGTAGCAACAGAGTAGTAGTTAACAGAATTATTTGCTATGCGACTCTTTAAGTAGATGCAGTTGCCCTTGCATTCTTCAAAATCACTAGCTTTCAAACAAAGCCAGTTGCGAAGGTCATCATGGAACAGCATCCGATTCCCAATATCATTCACTTTTGCCCAGTAGGGATTAGTACCAGAATCCATGAGCTGGCACAGCTCATATAGGTAGCCTGACTGAGGTAGGTTCCAGCCCTTTGGCTCATGCAAGAAGCCGTACTCCAATCAGATCACCACATGCCTCAACAAAACAATGAAATGGCTTAGACAAGCGAGGCAGAAATGATACTGTATTTCCATTGGTGACATCAACAACCCTTATATTTGGTTTTACGAGAAGTGATAAATACTCTTCCATTAGAATATGAGATGACATGTTTATCAAGACTATTACATAGTCCAGTGATCCTTCTCCACTTGTTGTCAGTGTATCGCCACAAAATCAATTTTTCAACTCGAGTTGAATTTGAAGGTTCAGATTCAATAACCAAGCCTACCAGATCAATGCAATTTTCAACAAGGTCAGGCTCATGGCTCAAGCTGGGGCCAATGTAGATAGAGTGTCAATTTCATGCCGTTTCGGACGTTTTCGTTCCGTTCCGTCCGAAACGGAGCGAAAATGGAGTGATTTGTTGTTAAGAACGAAACGTTAGCGGAAATGGGCCGTTCCGTTTCGTTGGCCCACGTTAATTCCGTCCGCCCACAAAATAATCTGCACAATACGAAATAAGGCGAAGAAATAGAGATGAAGGCGTGAAAACCCTAGCGCCACTCTCATTCTCGTCTCTCTCTCGCTTGCCTCCTCCAGTCCTCCCTTACCCCTCTCCCTCTCCCTCTCCTCTCATGCCTCTCTTCTCCGAGTTCTGACCATGCCAACTCACAAACTAAAACCCCCACAACACCAAACCCAGAACCCCTCTGCCCCACTCTCTTCTTTTTCTCTTTTGCGTATACAAACTGTGAGAAGCCCATCCCTCTCTCCTTCTCCAAGCACTCACTTTCCCAAGCTCATCGCTCCCTCTCCGCCATACCTCCTCTTTGAGCCACGCTCACACCTCACCTCTCCACCTCACTTACCTCCCAAATCCCTCTCCCTCTTCACGGCCTCACCCACCTCCCAATCAATCTTCTCACACTACCTATCTCCTTCACTCTACAATAACTCTTCTCCTCACTTCGTGCCTGTCAATAGAGGTGACCGGTGGCTGCTCGATGATAGAGAGAATGAATAAAAGAACAACTGAACCCTTCCACGAAAGAGATTTAGCTCATTTGCTTTGTAAAACCTTCTAAGGAAGGAGGAGACATGCCTTTCCCTTTGACAAATGAAGCTAGTGAGACGTACCAGTTTGCTAACGGTGCAACAAGACTGTAGCACCATGCATTCAAAACAATCAAGTAAAGAATGCTTATGGCTGTCTTTAATGTCTTGAGAGAATCAATTTAATATCTTTCTCTAGACCTATGTTTATGACATCCAGGTTAGTAGTTTCAATCACACCTTCGTTATCTTCAGAATCGATTGGATTTTTTGAGAAAGAACAAATACAATGGTTTTGTTGAATTATTTAATTTTCTGATAAAAATTGATGAATTTGGTTAATTATTTTTGTTTAATTTTGTGATATGTAATACTTAAATTTGTGATTTGTGATATATTGATATGTAATACTTATTAGGAAGAATCTCTTTTGAAATTTTGTTTCATTTGTGAGTGTAATTTTTTGTCTCCTCAAGAGAGAATGAGGTATCCAGTATTTGTGATATACTGGTACGGACTGGTACAAGGTACCAGAGAGTGTTACTCATTGATGCTGTCTTTAATGTGTGTTTTTTTGTTTTTCTTTGTTGCTGGTATGGATTGGTACATGGTATCAGAGAATATTTTTTTGTGCTGGTACGAACTGGTAAAACAATTTGTATTGTGATTTGTATTAACTCAGAAAAATCAATGTCATTTCAATGGAAACAGAATTTAACATTTGTTTCGTTTAATTTGACAAAACATTAAACGTAAAAAAATTTAGTTACGTTCTATTAACGGAACGTACACGAAAGTTACTATTTCCGTGTACGTTTTGCACGTTTGACAGCCCTTTATGTAGAGGGGCGAGAAGCGTTCATGCTCATTTTCAATAGGGATGAGGGATTGAAATCCAGTTAATGGATTAAGGATCAGCCCTGAAATTGGAGGTATCTCGCAAAGCAAGATCACAAACCCAGTAAACGAGTCAAATGTGGATGTCAACTCTTTTAGGTCAGAGATTATCAGAACTGTCAGATTGTGGGATTTGTTGGAGTAGAGAGGACGCAAGTGGAACTCAAATGATGAACTACTTTTCCTACTGCATTGTATAAACTATAAAGTAAGGGAGCTGCGGGGGAAGGTCGGAGGGACGCACAACAGAGCGCCATTGCTTGCACACTGCACGAAGCTGAACAAAATCATAGAGGTCCATCACTTTCTTGGCAATTTGGCGCAAAATGTCAGAATTTAGCTCAGCCCAATGCATTATCAATGGAAACACCGAAATAGGTCACAAGTGTGTTAGTGATAGTAAGACAAATTTCCTTCCTTGCCCTCTTACTCATATTACCATACTAATTAATTTATTGAACTTCATATTGTGGCAGTTACAACAATTTTTCCATTTAAGATGAATATATCTTGTCCCAATTTCTCTTATTTTCCGTCTCCATTCTCTAAAGAGACTGAAAACCTGATATAATAACATTTCTAATGAAATGAGAATCGAAAGACCAATGATTATTAGGTCAAATTTCTGAATTAAATGAATGATTCATTTACTCCATTTCAATGTCTGCAGCCCATTTGAAAAATGTGTTTTCTGGAAATTAGTGAAAGAATAAAAAAAAAGGAAATGGCGGGGTTTTGTTGGGATTATATAGTGGATGCTTTTTATTACAAAAGCTCCAATGCTTAAAAGAGAATGGTGTCAACGGCTGCCGTTTCAACGTTATGCCATTCCGTATAAACAAAACGGAACGGTTAACGTCACAGGTTTTTTTTTCGTTTCAGTAACGGAACGGCAAACGAAATATCAAGCTCTACCGTTTTGACTGTTTCAGTCTCATTTCAAACTATTTTATGTGTTATTTGTGAAACGGAACGGTTAACGAAACGGAATTTTGTGCCGTTTCATTAACGAAACGGTTAACGAAATGGATTGGTGTTCCGTTTCATTATACGAAACGGAAACGGTTTGGACCTATTCCGTGTCATTGGGCCACGTTTGACAGGCCTACAGTCCTATGCCTTGTAGTCTGGACCGTCACGTTGGAAAAAAATGAACTCAATTTGTAATAGATTAGTTGCTCTTCTCTGCGTGCAGTTGCGACCATTGAAGTATGAAGACTTTAAGGGTGTGTTTGGATAGGACGGAAATAAGGAATAAGAATAAGAAATTTCGGTTTGCGTGCTTATTCTTATTCTTGTACAACCCAAACAACATGGGAATAAGGAATAAGGGTCCTTATTCCTATACTAATAAAACCATGGTATAAGAATAAGGAATAAGAATAAGCACGCAAATCGAAATTTCTTATTCTTATTCTCTATTCCCGGCTTATTCCGTTGCATCCAAACACACCCTAAGAGCGCTATGCTGGTGATTCGACCAAGTTTACAGAAGAGCAGGTGGGAAGAGCTTGAGAAATGGAATGAAGAGTTTGGTTCAAACTGACTTGTCATAAGCATATATCCATATTTTAAAGCACATGTTTTAGAATTTTAAAGTGTAAATATATTATATATTAATACACCAAAAAGTTATGGTATTCGGGGACTTGGTATATATTACCATATATACAAATGGTAAATATATTATCAAATTCCATGTGCTTTAAAATATATATTATATATACATGGCCCGATGGCTAAGTGGTTGATTGAATTTGTTGCACGGTAAGGCCTATTGTGGAAATAATTATAGGGTCCCGAACTCAATTAAGATTCTTTGATGCTGTTGCAAATTTTGTGCCTTGTCGCTCTTCAGAATTCTGCTTTGAACAAATAGTCAATCACCTCATTTGATAAGCTTTTTGGTTTTTTGGATGCAATTTAATAAGCTATTAAAATGGTTAATGGGTTCAAGTTATCATTGTTAATGTAGATGCAGGACGAGTGAGCCACCGAGCGTTCTCCATTTAATAAATGAAACAAGGATTAATTAGATCTGAAAATAAGTAGTCAATTTTTAAATGTGTCATTGTTAGATAATTAGATTTATGATATTTAAAATTATGAAAATTAGGTACATCCGATTATTTTTTCTATAAAAACACAGTAAATTCTAAATTTTAATGCTCCAATATGTCATTATTTTAAAAAAAATTCTCAATTTATCCTCATTAGAATAATAAATCCTAAAATAAATAAAGACGTGCTGAAAATTATTTTACGCAAACATAACCGGCAAATGAATTTTTAGAGCTGATGTCAAAAAAACATATATGATTTTTTAGAGCTGTACAATTTTTTATTGCATGAAATAGGAATAGGGCTGAAAATGGAAGCCGTTTTAACTGTTTTTCATTTCGTTTCGTCCGGACGAAACGATCGACGGAATTAAAAATCTGTTTCATCAAACGAAACAAAACGGTTGACGAAACACCCTAGTTTCGTCACCTGATTCAGGAATACCGTTCTACCGGTAGATAAATTAATCAAAATTTAAAGTTATTTAAAAAATTGAGGATAGTTGAAAGAGATTAAGTCATCCTTTTCCTTTAAGATAAATACATTATCTGCATGAAATGGTCTTTAGCATTACAAATATAGCGTTACAAATATTTCAAACGTAGTTAGCAAAATTTTACAACATGCGAGTTATTTTTTACAACATGATTTTAGAGCATTTAAATAAAAAATCGAAAGAAATTTCATTACATGACTAATTCAATAACGTGATCAACGCAATTCATTTTTTATGTTAGTGTGTAAATTAAGAGAAAATATTATTTATTAACAAAATTTGTATAGATTAACTTTTGCTCATTTATGAGAAAATTTCTTTTGGAAAAATTATATTTATATCATTATTAGATGACTAATTAAAAAAGACATAATGGTCATATTAATTGTTCGATGGTATAAAACTAATTAATTTTGTAGTGAAAAAATAATTTGTTTTGTGACAATTGACAAACATATCTCTAATTCAAACTTTACAGTAGCATAATTGGAAATCCTCCTATTTGAAAGTGTATGGACTTTTGGGGCCGTTTGGATCGTTTAGGAATAAGAGGAATAGTATTTTCCTAGGCGTTAATTTATTCTGAACTATTCAAACTCTTCACAAAGTTACACACTTTCCAATATTTTCCGTCTAGGAATAGATTATTCCTCTTATTCCTAAGCGATCCAAACGGCCCAAAGAAAACATTATACATACTAAATGCTGTTAATCATTAATTACTCAAAAGGTCACAATCAATCAGCCACGCCAAAATAGATTTTATTAAAATCTTCAATACTGGTGCATTGAAAAGAATAAACAAGTAACTGAAATATAAACCACTCTTGTAAATTGTGAGACAAAGTAATACAACATAGTGAGACAAAGTGACATTATCATAACATAACTACTTAAAAAAAGCAAACACAATGCAATCACTAGTTAACATACTGGACTGGGAATTGCCAGAGGACACTCCCTCGTTTGCAAAACACTCACAATTTCTAACGAGAGAGAAGACCGAAACAAAGCCGAATAAAACCTAACAATGACATGATATAATATCAATCCTAGAGCTAAGAGCCTAAAAGCTAGGCCGGTAGTAAGGGTAAACCGTGAAGAAGGTCTGAATCAAGGTAAGGCCGAGGAGAATCCCACCTGCAATCACTGAAATAATAGCCCAAGGGCTATGGAAGTAATCTTGCATCAAGCGTGCCCTGTTATGATTCCAGGGGGAATTGTAGTGCCCCTGCACTTTATTAACCAATCGAGCAAAATAAGGGTTCATATTATCAATAGAAAGACGCTCACCAAGCTGGTTGAAGAAAACTGCCGCATTCTTGTGGGTATCCAGCTTGTTGTGGATGATGCCGGCACGTTGGAGAAATGCCACGTCCTCTTTTGTGTTGATCAGTGAATCCATTAGTGTAACGTAGCTCGTGACAGTTTGGTGGAGACTGGCTTCGTGTTTCTCTAGGGCTAATAGATTTGCGAGGAGGATCTTTTTGTCTGAGTCGAGTTGCAGCGGAGGAATTTCCAAAATTCCTCTATCAAATTTCACATCGAATAAAGTTTTAAATGATGAATTCTTCTTAAATTTTACACCAGCCTTGTGAAGCTCGACGGCTCCAGGCAGTGACTTTTTGACAGTACTACATTGGTCAGCTTTCGGAGTCCATTTAGTGAGTTGTTGTTTCCACAGAGGGAGTGGATTCTGGTCATTCTTTCCCCCGCTAGGAGCACGGAGGAAGTTGTAGAATTGGTCAATGGCACGGAAGACATAGTCGTAGTAGTAACGCCTAGGGGCATCATCATCGAGGAAATAGTGGTATAGATCTAATATATGGCAAAATGTTTTAGACCTTATCTCGGGACCGAGTAAAATTTGTGGTGGTGGATGGTCATTTATCATGAGAAATTTCGCAAGGAGGTTAATAAATGCCTCCTTTGTCTCATCTGCCTCCTCTGCCATGACCATATTAAACAGCTTATCAATGACTATAAAAGGGATCTGATTTCCGAACAGGAGCAAATCAGGGATGACCGTTGCCAAACCATGCCTATCTGTGAATAAGACATCGGTATCCTTGTCGATGTCGGTAAGCTTATCCTTGTCGACGTTGGTATGCTTGTCCTTGTCGACGTCGGTAAGCTTGTTCTTGTCGAGCCACATGAAGAAACATTCGAGAATGAAACAACCGTCCAGCAGCAACATGTTAACAAATTCATCATTTTCGGGAATACTATCTGATTCTGAATAGTATTTTCGTGCATGCGGCTCCAGTATCTGTAGTTCTTTGACATAGGCCTCCTGCTTTAAGTTTGATCTAGACAAAAAGTTCTTTAGGAGGCGCTGTTTATCAGAGTTTACTTCTTTCAGACAGGGAAACTCTTCAGTATTGCTGTAGTATGGGCCGATCGACACCATGCGTGGCTTGTAGAGCTGAAGAATGGCTTCGCAGTTGCTGTTTCGGAACCGAGAAATTTTGAACGGCTCCTCCATTCTCTTTGAACGCGACTTGTCTTTCTCTGCTTTTTTTTCGTCCTTCACTTTTTCCGACCCCGGCTTTTTTTCTTCTCTCTTCTCTTCCTCTGTTTCCCTTGAGCGCGACTTCTCTTTTTCTTCCTTTCCTTCCTCTATTTCCGTTGAACGCGGCTCGTCTTTCTCTACTTCCTTTCCTTCCTCTACTTCCCTTGAGCACAGCTTGTCTTTCTCTACTTCCCTTGAGCGCAGCTTGTAGAAATTTGTATAGCTTATGTTTTCCGAGAGCCGAGACCCCTGCATCTCTTCTAGCTCTTCTCTCTCTTTCTCTTTCTGTACTTCTTTTTTTTCCCCTCTAAACCTATTGAGAAATCAAGATAGCAGCGATTTGCAAGTAGTAGAGTTTTAATTGCCAAAAGAGTGAAAAAAAACGTGGCGTTTGGTTGGTTTGCTAAGAGCTAAAAACTCAGCGCATTGATTTATGGAAAATTGATTACTGTCATCTGCAGTTTATCATTTCTGTCATCGTTAAATATAAAATAAACATATACAGCAAACAAAGTTAACATATAGATAATCTAAGTGAATACATACAAACAAATAAGTTCTATGAAAATAAGTTGAATATTCATGTAAACTTTCGAACAAGTAGTGACAACACTTATTTGTTTGTAAATGTTCACTTAAATCATCTATATGTTCATCTTATTTGTTATATATGTTCATTTTGTATTTAGCGATAGTTGGAATGATATATTCGGGCGATTACACTTATAATTTCTATTGATTTATGTAACGTAGGCCAGCGGCGCTGCGGCAGCCAATCGATTGCCGCTTGAAAAGTGACAACATGCGAAATGGTCGCATTTATAATTAAAGTAAGACTGAACTTTTGTACGAGTCCAATTGTCCAAAACATTCTTTCCCTTTTGACGCATCACGCATATGCCCCGTGAAGGACTTTTTTTCTGAAAGGGCCGAAAGTTTTCTTAAAATATCAGAAAGGATTATAAACATTTAAAATTGGAAATTGATTACTGTCATTTCTATTTCTACCATCGCTACCATCGCTCGAAGCGCTCCCCTCTTCTAACCCAGCGAAGCGAAGCGCTCCTCTCTCCCCAGCGAAGTGAGCCCTCTCCTCACCCTGCGAAGCGCTCCCTTCTCCTCACCCGGGTACGCTCCCTCTCCCTTCGCACTCTTCAGTCTCTTCCTTCTGTGCATCTCTCTCCCTTCCCCCTCCCTTCCTTCTGTGTGTCAGATTTTGTTCACTTTGTTTATTGCATTTGTTCAATTTGTTATTTTAAATGTTCATTTTGTTTTGCTGTGCATCAGACTTTTGTGTTTATTTTATACGTCTCACTTTGTTAGTGTATATGTTCACTTTGTTGGTGTAGATGTTCACTTTGTTAGCGTATATGTTCACTTTGTTGGTGTAGATGTTCACTTTGTTCGTTCATATGTTCAATTTGTTACTTCTATGTGTTCAATTTGTTTTGATGTGCGTCAGATTTCTGTGTTTATTTTATGTCTCACTTTGTTGATGTATATGTTCACTTTGTTCATTCATATGTTCAATTTGTTATTCCATATGTTCAATTTGTTTTGCTGTGTGTCAGAGTTCTGTGTTTATTTTATGTCTCACTTTGTTGGTGTATATGTTCACTTTGTTCATTCATATATTCAATTTGTTATTCTATATGTTCAATTTGTTTTGCTGTGCGTCAGATTTCTGTGTTTATTTTATGTCTCACTTTGTTGATGTATATGTTCACTTTGTTCATTCATATGTTCAATTTATTATTCTATATGTTCAATTTGTTTTGCTGTGCGTCAGATTTCTGTGTTTATTTTATGTCTCACTTTGTTGGTGTATATGTTCACTTTGTTCATTCATATGTTCAATTTGTTATTCTATATGTTCAATTTGTTTTGCTGTGCGTCAGATTTTTGTGTTTATTTTATGTCTCACTTTGTTGGTGTATATGTTCACTTTGTTATTTCATATGTTCAATTTGTTATTCTATATGTTCAATTTGTTTTGTTGCTTGTCAGATTTCTGTGTTTATTTTATATCTCACTTTGTTAGTGTATATGTTCACTTTGTTCATTCATATGTTCAATTTGTTTTACATTCTCACTATTTGATGGAAAAGGAATCATTGATGAAGGAGACAGAGGAAAGACATAGAAGAGAAGAAAAGGCATGGAGGTAGAAGGAGAGTGAAGAGGGACGGAGGGGAGTGTGGCAAAGAAGGGAAGAAAAGAGGTGGAGAAGATGAACGCGCTAGGAAAAGAGGGGAGCGCGCGGGAGGGGAGGAGAGCGCATCTGAAGAGGAGGGAAGCGCGCGGAAGGAAAATTGAGGTTAGCGATGGTAGCGATTGCATAAATGGCGATGGCACTTATAATTTCTGTTTAAAATTTTCCAACAGGGCTAACATTTCATGATTTTTTTTTATTGAAAAAGGCCCGTAGGTTAAATATTTCAATAATCAAAATCTGATGACCAATATTACATATATATATATATATATGAGAATGGCTAACGCGCCATCGATGGCACGTGCCATCAATTTTCTATCGGCTCGTTTTTCAAAATTCAGAAGTCAAATGGTCGATCCAAACCGTTCAAGTTAATCAAAATATTGAAATACCTTTGGAGACCAAATTTTACATTTTTTCGAATTTTTTTGTTATTTATTATGATATTTTCAAATTGGAGGGCCTGAAATACTCTAATCATAATATTTTTTAATTTATGACATCATACAATATCAATTGAAACGACCTTATCTAATAAAAACACACTTAAGCAATGAACTATAATTACATCACGCTATTATTGAAATTTAAAAGAAAAAAAATGAAGTTTGGAAATATTTCTAGCATGGAATATTTTCTTCTTCATAGACTTCTTATTCTTAATATCACTTCAGCATCGAATAAGAATAATTATTTCGTGGTTGTTAAAAAACCTAAAAAACGACCACTACAATCATAATATAATCATGAACGATATATTTATCAACCCGTTCATGTAAGAAAATGGGACAATATCATGAAAAAAATAGAAAGGCGAGAAGTCAGAAAATAGTAGAGGATAAGAGATATGTTGAGAATAGAAGATGGATGGAAAGACATCATTGAACATTATGATTAAATTATTTCAGACCTTCTAATTTGAAAATAATATCATAATAAATAGCAAAACAATTTGAAAAAATATAAAATTTGGTCTCCAAGAGTATTTCAATATCGTGATCAACTTGAAAGGTTTGGATCAATTGTTTTAATTTGGAATCTCGAAAAACGAGTCGATAGAAAATTGATGGCACGTGTCATCGATGGCGCGTTGGCCATCCTCTTAGATGTTTTGGATTGGTCATTTTGAACTAGATCTAGAAGTTTTGAGCTCGACACACAACCTTCTAGCGAGTCGCGACTCACCACAACAAAATTCTATATATCACAGCCTGAATTTTAAGTTTGTGCAATTATTAATAAAAAAAGTAAAGACAGGTTCCATCCGTTTGTAGAAGCCCCTTAGCAAATTAGTTAAAAACCGTCGTTAATTTTAAGACGGTTTTTAAAGAAAATCGCCTATAAATCTAGGCAGATAAAGACGGGTTTTGTATAAGGCCCGTCGTAGGCCCAAAAGTAACGACGTTTATCAAATTCAAAACCCTCTATATTTAAGTACAACTGTGCTAAAAAAATATATATACTTGTTAAATTAGCTTTATACCAAATGGTAGCAGCGTACCAAATAACACATATTCACAAATGGTACCAATGTGCCCATTAATTAACAAATTCAGACATTAGCAAATGGTACCAATGTACCAATTAATTAACAATTTCAGACATCACACAATCTTAAAGAAAGAAGACTCTCTTTCACGCATATCACACATGTTTATAAAACATTACACATTCTACACTCAATGATTATGACTCTATGCTATGAAGCTGATCAGTGGCTAGGTTCTGATTGCATGGTAGAGTACTACTGAGGATTGAAAATATCCAAAATCTGATCATGACAGATATGGCCTATTTTCTTTCATATCTTTGATAGTGTGTTTCCTGCTTGATCACCATTTTCTGATGGAACATATATACACAGATATGCAAAATGACATTTTTTTTTAAAGAGAGCACCTTAAGCAGGGGTACCAAGTATGAACGTAGCAAAACAAAATGGTGACTCATACAAGAGTGTTTTGAGTTTAAAATAAAAGAGAGTTTTAAGTCACAAGAGCGACTCATACAAATTACTAAGTATCAATGTAGCAAAACAGAAAAACCACCAACATGTACTTAGCAATGAGCTCTTTCACCACTATCAGTTTACTAAATATCACTAAACGTTCTAGAAAATTTTGGTTAATTACATCTACTAAATTCTAGCCTCAAATCTATTTATAACTTAACTATTCTTGATATTTCTAGAAGCTTCAAGCATCGGTGATGATCTTGATTAATTCAAACTTGGCTTGGTCTTTATTTGGGCTGCCCAGTCGGTGATGATTTCAACATTCCCCCTCAACACCGACTCCTTAATATTTTTTCCTTCGGTATTCCTCGACCATCTGGATCATCATGTTTCTTGTGATATTTGCGATGTTTTCAAGCGTGAAATCGCAATTCTATTGTCGGCCGATCTTTAATTTGTTTCACCACGAAATTTTGACTTTGCATGTTGTACTTGAAATTGTTGTTTTCGAGTTCTTTTATCAACTTCTTGACAGATTGTGCGACTTTGCACGAGTGCAACGTGTGCGAAATTTATTTGCACGTTGTTGGCAGCGATTCCTCTAATCACGATCGGTCCATTAACATCTTGGACTCGAGGGGCAGAATGCTCGCAGAGAGTCTTGTTGGGCTCCTAAGCTTCATCGGGATTCAATGGTGCTCCATGGATGCTACCGTCATCGTTGAAGTTTACGTTGCGCTCCTTCTCGAGGGCAACTCGCTCTTGCTCTAATGCGAGCCGGTCTTGGAGAATCTTTTGTTGAGTAGCTTCCAACTCGAGACGTAGAGCCTCAAGTTGCTCTAATGCTCGTTCCTTCGCCCGCGTGCCGGCTCCTTAGAAATTCGGTCCAAATTGGTGGAAATTCGCTCCGAATTGGACTTTCTGGAATCCGCTGTGTTGTAATTCGGACCGGAATGGACTGAATTCGGTCCTTAGCAATTCGAATTGCAGCTTGAGTCGTGCTCGAACTCGAGGCTTCGTGAAGGTTGTCTCCCTTTCCCTGAGGTTGTAATCGTGTGGTGCTTGGGGTTGGGTGTTTCTAGATCCTTTAGACAGTGTTAACCTACACATAAGGAGTTCAATAACAAGTGTACCGAATGAGTAAAATGAATAAATGAATAAATATAGTCTCTAACTACTTCAATAAGAAATAATATCATAACGTTATCCTTGGCAACAACGCCATTTTGATCGAGGTGTAAACTAAGGTCAAATGAATAAACCTGGTACTCGACTAATCGTTTGTAGTAGAGTAAAGGTGTCGATCCCACAGAGATGGATATAATTACTATTCATTAAAGCTAGATAATAAAAATTTAGAAAAAATTCTTAAGTTACAAATAGAATAAATAAAAGTGGAATAAAAGAACGCATTTGCAAGTATGAAAATAATGTAAAACAATTTAAGTAAATATTTTTGGGGTTTTCTAACAGTTTAATATATGATGAGAAATATGCCTTAGGGTTAGATTTCACCTTAGTTTGGTCACAAGGTTGCGAAATCTTGCACTGTCGTGTTCGATTCAGCTAATTCGGTCCGGAATTCGGTCCAAATTCCACTGTGTAAATGTTGCGATCTATCCGTCTTGTTGATTTATTCAAACCAAATGTCCATCTATCCATACCTAAACTCTCCAATTCTCTGCTGTCGCCAATTGGGTACGGTATTTGGAATGAGATCTAGTGTTAACCTTCATCGAACGCACTACACCCCAACTTACGTTGTCGGTGGATCTATTCGAGTTTACAAATAGTTTTCTGCTATATATCTAACCTAGACTTTTGCGTAACTAGAAGTATTTACTTTTGGTTACTAATTAGTCGACTTTCGGCATTGACCTATCTTGAAATACCCATGCAAGGTTTGGTTATTATAACGGGTTGATGTCCCAACGATTACGGCCGTACAAAATTCAAGCAACACAAGTAATAATCAACACAAAACATGAGCTAAACAAAAAAATTTCCAAGTGTAATTGGCTTCGTTCGTCAACAAAACGAGTAAATCCAACAAATCAAACTTCCGGTTACATCGTTCCCCAAAGCAACAAATTTTTACCCTAACATACTAATACAAATCATACAAATAATACTAGACAAGTTTAAACAAGCCATAAATTCAAAATTTAGAGAAAAGTATTAGCGTTACAACAAATAGATTCAAGTTTCGAGACACAAATCACTGTCGTTGCACTAGAGAAAGCCGTGAAATCTTCGAAACTCGTCGGAGCGGCCAAGAACTAGCACTAGTCTGTCCTCCACAATTGTCTAAGTCGCACAACCCGAGAGAGAATGTCCCAGAACCAGATCTGTTGGAGAGAGAAATGTAGAAAAATGGAATGAAAAGATGATCTCTTCTAAAATGGAAGATGCTTATATTACTCCTCCCCTGACTCCTGGACAGCTAGGGCACGTTTTTCATGATTTGGAGCCAAAATGAAGACTTCCCAATAGAGAAAACACCTCCAGGACGCAGCCAGAACTATTTTCATGTATAGTAATTCGAACCGAATTCGAGGGAATTCAGACCGAATTGAGCACGCTGGAATTTGTAGAAATGTTGCATGCGCATGAATTCGATCCAATTTCCGGACCGAATTGCAGAGTCTGGTTGAGAATAGCCTTGATTTGTGCGGGGTTGCTTCGTTAGGTTGAGTCGAGATTTGATCTAGACTAAGAATGAGTCATCTAACCATCCAAATTGCTGCTTTCCTTCCCGTTTTCCACGAGTTCCTGTAAATAAAAGGCAAAAACAACGGATGTGCCAAATTTGGCAAAGAGAAGCGCAAAACAAGATAAAATCATAGATTTATTCATAATTTCGATGTAAAGTCTGGTCAAAATATCAATATAAATACGAGATATCAAGCCTCCCTTTAACACATGCATCTACAATACTCCTGCATAGTCTTCTCAGCCTTCTCGACAACCAGCTGCCTTCTGGGTTAGCTCATGTTTGATACTCTCTGTCGACCACCGTACAGGATCGTCTCGTCTTCCTCATTCTTCAACGTCAACCCAACAAGCTGCTTGACAAGTTCCTCTTGACTTGCCAATAAACTCTCAAAATTCAATAAGGATGGTTGCGTCTGCCACCTTTGGATAGCCTTCACGATTGCACCAAACTCTGTCCACATCCCATTTATGATTATCCGCCGCATTCTATCTTCACGAATTTTCACATTGGCGTCGAGTTGCTCAATCTCTCTACATAAGTTCTTAACTTTGAGAAAATACTCACTTATAGCCATGTTGCCCTGCAAGATGTTTAACAAATCTCTCTCGAGAAATCTTAATCAGCTTGTGTGCGACAACAGATTTTTATCAACCGTTGTCTTCAACATGAACAAGGCACTTTCTATTTCTTGTACACTTAGATCGAGTTCAGTGGTGGTTCCGTCCCATCACCATCGACAACATCCCACAAGTCTTGTCCCTGCAATTAAGACTTGATAGTTGATGCACATATGCCAATTCCTATAATTATAGTTGTTTAACTTTTCTATCAACCTACTCATTCGACTCAAATCTGACATATCGACTCGACCAAATTCACTCAAGACACATGACTACTCAAACTACGACTCGACAGACCAATCTAATCCAACAAGCCCTAACCGGCTCTGATACCAATTGTTGACTAAAGATACTACCAAATACTATTTTATTACTACCAACTATATTCTTACAACATACACTTCCTACACATATGCTTGACCTTTTTCTATTTTGGTGCGTACACCTATCACATATGCATGCTCCTATTTATATACCAACAATATCGGTTAGAGATCATCATGCGATTTCTAGAGTATCCCAACTGACTTATTACATCTACTAAATTCTAGAGAAATATATTTATAACTCATGTAATACGTTATTTATATCAAGGGAGTAACTAATTATTTTTAAAAGAGTATGTAAGATTCATTAAGAGAGCATTAGATATGTTTTCATTTATTTTTTTTATTATTGAAGTACATATTTTATGTTAAAGGAGTAACATCATGTGATACAAGATCAGACTCTCATGTATTAAGAAAATTTACTTTGTGTAATTTGACATTAGTTACTCATCTTGTTTCGAGTTACATCAAATGGATGCAAAGGGTTGCACTTTCATTAGAGGTAGTGAGAATTTAGTTAGCAAGTTAAGAAAATTCATATAAGGATGAAAATAAGTATCTCGCAAATGGTATTTGGAAGGAACAAATGGAATACTAAAGCCAATCAATTATTACTTTTTTTTTATCTTTTGTATGTAATAAGAATATGCTATAATAGAGAGTGGCTAGTGTCAAACATATAAGACGCATGAATTTTTTTTTTCCAACATGATAAAATTTTATTTTTAAAATTAGAATGATTGATTCAAACTGTTCAAATTGTTCTACGTTATAAAATCTTCGTCGAGACCAAATTTTATATTTTTTTTTCAATTTTTTTTGTTATTTTTTTAGAATTTTTGAATATGCTCAATCTAAAAAGTTATGAACCCTCCAATTTTGAAAATTCGAAAAAATACTTAAAAAATATATAAAATTCAATTTTCAATGATATTTTAATATAGTGATCATATTGAGTAGTTTGGATCGGCCGTTTGAAATTTTAATAGTCGACGTTTGTATCGTGCTTGACGTCTTATATGTTTGATTCTAGCATTACTCGTATTATATATGCATGGGTTCAAAATTACTGGGATTACATGGCAACAAACACTCAAGTAACATTTTTATTATGAAATCCACAGTCAAGTCAAGATCGATGGGTTGAATTGATGAACATTATTGGATTCTATTTAAGAAGGTAACAGTAATTGTAACAATTCATTTTATTGCATGATGGTTTAAAGTATTACTGATCAAATTAAAGGTTTCTTCGGAAAATTTTAAGGAATAATTTAACATGATAGTTTTTTTTTAAAGAAAAAACTAACAACATGATTATTTAGAATGAGAATGGGAATAGCTCCTAAAATCATAGCTCAACTGCGGAGCAGTATTTCTCCACTTAAAATAAAAATGGAGGCGATCTAACCGTTTCAAAAGTAATTATGCTTGGGTGTAGGAATGAAAACGGATCGGATATTTGTAAACGGATGCGGATGCGAATGCATGAACAAAAATTGATGCAGATACGGGCCGAAATTATTTTATATAACAATTCAGACGCAAAAAATTCTAATAGAAAGAATTATTATTATTATTTTTAATAAGAAGAAAATTCGAACGCATTTTATAAAAGCGTACAGTCTCTCTCCTTCTTACTCGTTTATAAAACGCGCTCGAAGGCTTCGAACGCGTTTTATAAACGGGTAAGAAGGAGAGAGACCGTACCGCTTCAGTTACGCCTCAAAAGGCTGGTCGGACCTTCGTACCCGTTTATAAAACGCGTTCGGAGCCTTCGAGCGCGTTTTATAAACGTGTTATTAGTTTTTCATATTTTTCATTCAAGCCGCAACATTTAACTTATTAAAAATAATATTTTGCAACAAGGTCCCTGCTTGTTTCATATTTACAAAATTCTCAAAATTTTATTTCCAATTAAAGATGTATTAAATAGATATAAGAAATATATCACACATATTTAATATGCATTTAATTGCACATTTTTTTTTTTTTGAACATGTGTATAATATCATTTTGTTTGAATAATTATTCGCCGATTACCCTGTATTTTAACTATGTAATTCTACAAACTTATCTTTTGCATTGTAGTCTCTCTTTTTTTATTTTATGTTAGCCATATATAATCAAATAATATATAATATGGAAATAATTAAAATATAAATTTTTTTAAAAATTTTGAACATTAAAACTTTAAACAGGCATAACTTTTAATAGGAAGGTCCGTTTGGGGCGATCGAGCACAATCCGGAAAGCTGGCGACGAGATCTACACATGTTATCGGGATGGAACCCCGTAACAACCATTTTCAGAGCCAAAAACGCTCTCTAGACCTCCAAAATTCACTTTGAAAGTTTGCAAACCTAAAAACCACTCTAAACTACTAAAAAAGTTTTTAAAATCATAAATTAATCATTAAAAAGAGAAATGCAGTAAATCAAGTTACTTTCTTGATAGTTATTCAAACAAAATGATATTAATGTCAAAATTAATATTCTAATGTCATTTTTAAATAAAATTAATATGAAATTAAATGTGATATTTTAAAAATTGTAAATTTAACCTTAAAAATAAATTTAACCTAAATTTTCACATTAATTTTCCTATTAATTTTGAAAAAAATGGTAATAACTCCATTTCGAAAAATTTACGCCTTCCTACCCGTTTATAAAACGCGCTCGAAGGCTCCGAACGCGTTTTATAAACAGGCACCAAAGTCTGACCAGCCTTTTGAGACGTAACTGAAGCGGTGCAATCTCTCTCCTTCTTACCCGTTTATAAAACGGGTAGGAAGGAGAGAGACTGTACGCTTTTATAAAACGCGTTCGAACTTTCTTCTTATTAAAAAAATAATAATAATTCTTTCTATTAAAATTTTTTGCGTTTGAATTCCTATATAAAATAATTTCGGGGATACGGGAATCGAACCCAAGTGGTTACCATAACCATGCAATGGCTTAACCACCAGACCAAGGCGCTATTATATTATATTGTAAAAATTATTTGGTATCTTAATATATACAATTCCAAGAAATATAATTTGGAAGTTTGATTCGTGTTATTATAGATTATAAATAATGATTAAATAATAATATTAATAATTAAATTTATACATATTGTATATTTGTATAGCATCTGTTTTTAATGAACGACTAATCTATGAAGGCTGAAGTTATTTCAATTTAAATTTAATTAAATTTTATCGATAATTTTAAATTAATTTATTGGGATTGAATCGTTTAATTTTAATTCATTTAGTAAGATTAACTTTCATAAAAGAAATGTTCTTTGGCTCAAACTATGGAAAAACAATAGATGTTAATTTGTATACACTACTATCGATCTTGACAAAGTACTAACATAGACACTGAATATATTGATCATCATTATATTTACAAAATTGTTATTGTAAATAAATAAAAAAGATTAAAATGCAATCTGTATCTGACAAAATATATTCGTATTCGACTCAGTATTCGATAATATCTGAACCGTATTCGTATCCGCTTAATATTCAAATCGTATTCATATTCGAACACATCCGTATTTGTATCTATATCCGAAAAAAAAATATGACTGCGGATATTAAAAAAAAAACAACTTTCGCTCATTATTCGATCCGTTTTAATCCTGGGTGCCTTCCTACGCTTTCGCTTTGCAAAAGGGAAAAATGTCCTGGCGCATCTCTTTTCCTTTTTCGAGAAAAAGAAAAAGAAAATATACAGTACTACCGACGATATTCTGTGGCGCAGCGCTGTCTCTTTTATGAAGAAGTTTCTTTTTTTTTTCAGATTTAATATTACAGGATATATCATATATGAAAATATTCACTCGCCGCACGAATAGCTACATTAGAAAATTCAATCCATTTTTTCTGCGCAAAGCGTAATGCAAAGCATCGCGATGATGATGGGTCCCACGATGGAAACCCCCGCCCCGGTGACGGAAGGAACCTTTCATTTCAATCCGGATTCGCTGTTGCGCGACACACGGTATAGCGCACTACGAGCCGTCTGATCTTGATCGGACGGTTCGCTTCTTACGGGCCTCTCAATCTAAGTTACATGCACGGGACTCCCTTATCCATTGGATCTTGATCAGACGGCCAACATGCCGCGCGACACATGCGGATCTCATTTTCTTTTATTTGGCCCCTCATCTATTTAAAATTATATTGTTCTCCAACTCTTTATAAAGATAAATTGCTACAATAAAAAAAACGCACGCGCGTTAAAAAAAAAAAAACTTCTCGTGTACAAAAGTGTATACATACATTTGCTTAACAGATAATAATTGAAATTTTAATTATTCCGACTCCGCTGTAGCCCCCCAAAAAAACGGTGGAATCACAAATATTATAACCGATAAAGTTTAGTTTATTTCATGAAAAATTCTTTGTGTGAAAAACTTAGTTTATATATTTTGTTTTTCTTATTTTAAGACGAAGCCCACGTCCACATGGCCACTTGCAAAAAGCAAGAGCCTGAGAAGTGAGAACTAAAGGGGCTATTTGGATTTCAAAGAATTTGGAAAATTTTCTCTTTCTATCATAAATTTATTATAAACAATCCAAACTCTTCACAAAGTTATACACTTCCCAACAAATTTATTCCTAAAAATTACAACTTTCTCAAATTTCCCAAATTCCTAAGGGATCTAAACGGGCCCAAAAATAGAAAGTTGGTAGGTGGTCATAAGTCATAACAAATTGCTGCGTCTCCCGAAATACAGCAATTTATAAGAAAAAATATATATACTGCAATAGGGCTAAAAACGGTAGCCGTTTCAACCGTTTTTTCGTTTCATTTCGTCCGGAACTGAACGATAACGGATAAGGATTTCAGTTTCGTTTAAGGAACGGAACAACCAACGCAAATAGAAATATTTTTTCGTCTCAGAACGGAACGATTAGTGAAATTGGTACGTTTCGTGGTCGTTTATTTCGCGCATTTCGTCTAAAATTTTTTTATGGTTTTATTATTAGATTGCAGAGGACCTCAGCAGAGAGATCGAGGGAGAAATGAGTAAAATTAGATTTCTACAGCGTCGCTCCGTCATTTCTCCGCCGAACACAGTTACATCTATCTCTCTCGTCTCTGCACCACCGAGTACAATAGTCGTCGAGAGCAAGAGGTGATTATAGTGCCTCCTCCCCCTTTTCCGCGTGACCTAACCTGTCATTTCTCTATCTCTGTTTCATACAAAATGCAGAATAATTTATTTTCTTACATCTTAATAAAATGCAAAATAATTAGGTAGTCAAAGACGGTTATAACCGTTTTGATCGTTCCCATCAACGGAACAATCAACGCAACATTTCGTCTAAAATTTTTTTGCGCATTTCGTCTAAAATTTATTTCGCGCATTTCGTCTAAATTTTTTTTTATGGTTTTATTATTAGATTGCAGAGGACCTCAGCAAAGAGATCGAGGGAGAAATGAGTAAAATTAGATTTCTGCAGCGTCGCTCCGTCATTTCTCCGCCGAACACAGTTACATCTATCTCTTTCGCCTCTGCACCACCGAGTACAATCGTCGTCGAGAGCAAGAGGTGATTATAGTGCCTCCTCCCCCTTTCCCGCGTGACCTAACCTGTCATTTCTCTATCTCTGTTTCATACAAAATGCAGAATAATTTATTTTCTTACATTTTAATAAAATGCAAAACAGTTAGGTAGTCAAAGACGGTTATAACCGTTTTGATCGTTCCCATCAACGGAACAATCAACGCAACATGCGTTAAACGGATGCAACAATCAACGCAATAAGTATAAAAATTTCGTGCATCAATGCAACGGTTAACGAAAATGACCACTTTCGTGGTCGTTTTCCACGTTATGCACCCCTATACTGCAACAGTTCCTAACTTCCTATAATAAGGTGGTCATAAATTCTCGGTCGTCTGAACCTTAGTATTCACTTTAGTCTAGACTTTTTACCGCTCTTAATTAATTACATTACACCATTGTTGACTTTAGTCTTTCCTATAGAAGTCAGTGAGCTCAGAACTACTTATTATTATTAGAATAACTAGCTACTGTATCGCGCTCCGCGCGATATAAGAAAGGAAAAAGGTGGACTTGAGGACTTTACTATTATGTGAATTTTGATAAAATGAGTTAGAACTATTTGCTACTTTGAAGGACATCACATACATGATCATTTCTATTGTAACAGAATGTTGCTTGCAATGTAAAGTGATTTATCGAGCGCAGGTGAGTTAGTACAAAGGGCATAAATAATAATTATATGAAATGGATATGTTAATTGACTGTCTAAAAAAGGATACAACAAAAATATATACCTAAGACACAGTAATGGATTGCACAAACTCAATAGGCAATAGGGAGATAGATAAGGTTTTAAGCATAAGAAACTATATAAGCTAAATGAGAAAGCAAGTCAATAACATTACAATTTTATGAAACTAAAAAAATATTATTTTAAATAAATTAAACTTAATTCAGCAAATGAAAATCTCAATCCATTAATCCATGAAAGAGGGATTTTAACTATGAAAGACCAACATACATACAACAGGAAATGACAAACTTGCATTTGATCCAAGCTTTAGAGAAAGGGGCTGATTTTTCTTTCTTCTTTTACTAAGCCATCATAGCTTGTCTTAGGTCATGCTTGAAACTGTGGCACATGCCTGCTTGTCACATAACTCATTCAAATCAGCCAAACCGGCAAGAAGTATGAATTCAAAATTTTATTGAAAAGAATAATATATATGATATATTTATAATGTTTTATGAAGAGAGGCAACACTCACTGATATGTGTACAAAATGGCATTGTTGAAATTTTGATGAGAGGCAAGACAAAATTGTTGCACAGAAACTCAATCAGACTTTATTTTTTTTATGAGGCGAAAAATGGTTGACTTAAAAAGAAATATTAGGTCATGCTTTACAACAAAGATGATTATCAATTTATTAATATCTGAGGTACACTTATGTGTTATGTTAAGTTCAAAAGGCTAATATATATTCAATTGCTACAGTTGAAATTTTGAAGAGAGGCAACACAAAATAGTTGTATTAAAGCTCGATCAAACTTTATTTATATTTTATTTTATGAGAGAAAAAGGCATCAAATTTAAAAAAAAACAACACCTGGTCATGCTTCGCAACAAAGGCTCCTCATTTAATCCTCGGAGACACTCATTGCTCTCTTGAGCTATGCCTACGAGATATCATACAAAATATAAAAAATTCTTCAAACATTGATTCATATCTAAACTGAGGATAAATAACTGAAGACAATAAGTAAGGAGAACAAAACTCAATTTAATGAAAAAAGGCCTTACAAGGCATCTTATCACCTTACCCCATGGCAAAAAAAAAGTAGGATACAATGCCAGCAAATGAAAAGTCTTATATTTAGTTGTATGAAATCTATATTTAGATGCACCATGTAATGTTGCGTTAAATGTTGAAATCAGGGAAAACAAATTAATGCTGTCAATTAGATGCTTAAACTTACTTTTGCCTAATTTTTTCTTGCACGTTTCTAACATGCTACAGTTCACATGACATCTTACCATTATTAATATCAAATATGAAAGCAAAGTCCTCCATTAGTAAATATTGGTAAAAATAGATAAAGATAAATAGATCAAAGAAAGCAGAGAGGAATATTAGCATACCCATACTGAAAGAAAGAAGTTTCCTCCTCTTGTCTGGCTATCTTTACTCTCTTGTACTACACGTTTCATAATAGTATTAGAATCAGAGAGACAATATTAATTAGCAAACAAAACATAAAAAAAAGTCAATTGAACAACCCATACTATATAGTTGATTACCCAGAGTCTCAGACCACCTCGAGTTCCTTCACAGATCCATTTTTCTTCTCAAATGAAGCGCTTCATCAATAATATTTGGTGCTGAATTTAGTAAAGCATGTCGTACAAGCAAAAACCATAGTAATAATTTAGTAGGAACTAAAACAGAAGATAAAAGAAAGCACTCTGTGTATTGAACAAAACCTTAAAAGCTAGCAAGGTATCTGAACTCATTAAGTGCCCCTAAGAAAGCGAATTGACAAAAGCTGACCTAAAATGTAGTGAAAGAAAAACTCTGGTATACTGATCACAAAGAAAAGGTAGCAGGGCTTAGACTGCCCAAAAAAAAGAATACCTTCCCAAGTTAGACAACCCCAAAACCTGAGCCAGCATCTAGCCCGAGGAATATAATTATTTGGCCAAATGGTTTCCTAAGGGAGAAAAAAAAGTAAGAATGAAATATGCGACAATGGCTAAGAGGAATACGATAGTATTTTGATACCACATCTTTTTGTTAATCCTAAATAATTAGCATAATGATCGATCAAAGTACTGAAGCCATACCTATGGTAATAAATGGACGTCCAACCGTAGAGACAAAATTTCCTCTTCCATGATACCTGGGTAGAAACATAGGATTTGACGATAAATCCAAAATTCTAAATCATCCAAGCAGCTTACTAAAGTGCATTGTATACACTGAACATTTGATAATTTTTTAAAGAGTCTTGTTTTTTAAATTAAGTGGGCAACTGTAAATGCCAAGCCCTCAATAAACCTGCATGTTTATCTACCACATAAAGTCGCTCGCTAGGAACTGGTTTTCTGAAATATCAATAGCAAAGCACCACCAAGAATGAAATAGGACGGAGAATACAAAGACGGTGTATAAAGATTCACCTCGACCTGCATTCTGTACCACCTCTACAGCAACCTTCATGACTGAAAGTTCTATAGCATAAATATAGCCTAAATCATACAGTGCTACAATGACCAACTCCCTTTTTTTTGTAATCTAACTAATATTGTGCTATATTTAGGATATGTGCACAGTAGTCTGAACTGTACATTCAAAACTTGATCTCCTATGTAATTTGTAGTAGGTAAATATAAGAAACAAACAGACATGGTGAAAAAATTACCTGAAACAACCAAGCTCGAAATAATAAAAGAATAACTCCAAAGAAAAACCACTCAAAACCAACAACACAAAATCAGCCAACCTGCAAAAGCATAAACTGAGATACAAAATAAGTAAAAGAAACCAAAAGAGATTATGAAAACAAAATGAAATTGTCTTACTGGGTACTAAAATACTCATTTTATTTTGGTGCACCAATTGGATCGTACCGACACTTTAGATATGACACTGACATACAAAGTAAGAACCATATGAAATCAATAAAAATGAATTGGACAAAGTAAATGAACACCTAAGATATCTCAAGAACAACATTCGGTCATAGGTAATGATTTATTTATATCGCAAAAAGTAAATACTCATATAGCTGGCAAAAAATAAATGCAAAAATATCTTTGATCCCAAAATAATCAGCAGCTAACTCCATGTAGTTCTAATTGTAATCCAAGAGTTATTAAACAAAATAGAAAACATGCATTTAATTATCAGCAACAACTACATGTTGACTTGATGTCCCCTTCCATCTTACAAAGAAATTCATCTTTCTTGTACCAACATCAAGGAAAGGCCAAAAAAAAAAAAAAAGAGAAGACAAAACGCTGGGAACACAAAATCAAGCAAAAAAATAACTGAGAACCTTCGAATTGTTAAGCCGAAAGCATCTCAATCAACCAAGCTAACTGAGAACCATCTGATTTAGGACATCTACCAGAAT
Source organism: Rhynchospora pubera (assembly GCA_028095005.1). Classification (NCBI taxonomy): domain Eukaryota; kingdom Viridiplantae; phylum Streptophyta; class Magnoliopsida; order Poales; family Cyperaceae; genus Rhynchospora; species Rhynchospora pubera. Next base: position 77,887,014 of record CM051459.1, read on the forward strand.
CAAGCAAAAAAATAAATAATCAATTAGGTTGCAACTTGTTCATAATTTAATAAACTGAGTTATATTACCAGAATGCAGCATATTTGCCTTCATTTGACCTCACTAAAAAAGTGAAAACGCATGAGGGAGGACACTCACATGAGATTTGTGCAAGCCTAGATGTCGCTCTTCACAGCCAAAACAACCCCTAAAATTCTTCTAAAACCCCTGCAAAGCAGATAGAAGGGCAATTAGAAGGAAAATATACCGTCACAATCAAGCCTGAAATTGAATAATAAAACAACCTAAAATTTCAGTAACCAAAAATCAGATACCAAATACCAAAGCTGATCCCTCATAAATCTAGCACCCAAAATCAGATAGAGATAGGAGCTCAGGATGGAGACATGCCAGAGAGACCGATCTAGGTCAAGTAAGAAAATTAGAAAAATTGATGTTGTTAGAACAAACGGAAGAAATGAAGGATACTGATAGAAGGCATAGCCGCTCAGTTTTTTGGTCTGGAGAAACAAAGAAGAAGAAGAATGCAAAGAATCAAGAGAAATGAAGGAAAGACAAACCTGCCTTGACTGAAAACCGCCGCCTCTTTTCTTCCAGCAATAAAGCAGATCGACGATCGGAGTTCAGAGCTTGAGTCGCACACCCCTATTTGTCACTCCAGCCCTCCCCTGGTCCCTCTTTCTCTTTCTCTGTGTAAAGCACATCAACCTTTCTTAGCTAGTTCGCTCTATCTGTGCTAGGGTTTCGATGTGGCTATTGATGAAAAAGGTGAGGAAGAGAGGAGAAGTCTGCGAGGAGACAAAAGCACAGCAACAAAGCAAGAAAGAAGGAAGACAAAGCAGAATGGGGTTTCACGCAGCACAACAGGACGATCCAGACTCTTCGAGAGCAAGTAGCGAGGCCATTACAATCCGCTGTACACATCAGAATGGGGAAGAAGTACGAAAGAGGAAGTGATATTGCGCGGAGAAAAGCAAAGACAGATCCAATAAGGAGAAATTTTCGTGCGCAGAAAAGGCAAGGCCGATCCGATAAAAAGCGAAGGCAAGATACGGCACAGAAATAGAAAACACAACAGGAAACAACACACGGATCGCAACATAGGAGCCCAACCAACTCATCCAGGTCATCACTATCCCACGCGGAGAAGGTAGACCAAACCAATCAACAACAGCGAAAGCAACGGAGGGTTGAGATGAAGGGAAGCAGCAGCAAGAGACGGTTGGGATTGAATATTATTTCTACAGTACTCCCCAGTTTGAAATTAAGGTATTTATGATTTAGAACTTGACAAACATATATAAATAATAGAAACTCTTGCTTCGATCAGTAAAGAACAAGACTAATAAAGTAATAAAAACTAGGTATCAAACTATGGGATGTCAGATTTCCCAGAGATGCACAGCACGGTGTTTTCCAGTACTTCGTGTCAATACCTAAAAAGGAATACCTAGCTTGATTTTATTTGGACCCTGGTAAACCCTTCGAGTCAAAATCGCTGACCATCAAGCAAAATCATGTACAATACCATTGACGTCCAAAGTGATCGTCACATTGAAATATGGGCCGTCCAATACCATCATGTACAATACCATTGACGATCACTTTGAAATCTGGGCCGTCCAATACTATAAGCAAAATCATGTACAATACCATTGACGTCTAATACCCTAAACCCTAAAGCCACCTCTGGCGAGTCAGATAGGACTCAGCGCCTACCGAGCCGATTTTTTCCAATTTGGATCGGAAACTAATTTTTAACCACCGTTAATGGTTTATGTCAACGGAGAGAGGTGGGTGAGGCGCGGAAAACACCGTCTGAGGTGGCTAGGGGCGACGATCCAGCGAAACCACACGGGGAGGCCGAGGGAAGCACCACCGGCCGCCAACGGCGTCTTAGATTCGACCCCTTTTTGAACAGTAAAGTGGGACAACACCGGAATAAAAAATTTGAAGAAGAAAGGTTCAACGGGATACCTCCAGTTCCGATTTCCTTATAGTATTGGACGGGCCAAATTTCATAATTGTGATAAAAATAAAAAATTTAATGATGCTCTTTCCAAACATAAGTTAACGGCAAGAAAAAACAATAAAATTTCACGCTCTAATAACCTAACTGATATATTAAGATGGTTTAATGGATGTAGTGTTATAAAAAAAATATTTTTCCATAAAACATGTATGCCATGAAATATGAATTTAATAGTTTTCAAAAATGTATTTCCCAAAAGTGCAGGCTCCAATAATTATATGATTTTCATATTTTAATTATTTTATTAATTATTAAATCTCAACTTAATTGTTTTAATAAATTTATTTCAAAAAATTAAAAGTTATATTATTTAATATTAGAGCAGATTTTTTATTTTCAAACATAAGTTATTAACATATATTGAATAAATTATTTTTCTAATTTTTTCATATTTTTTTCTGATTTTTAAAACACTAAAAATGATATTTTAAGAAAATCCGAGTTTTCGTCCGAGTCACTGAGTTTTTCCGGGGCATCCGATTCAACTCCTATAACCAACGGTCCGAGTCCGATTTCGAGTTTCAGAACCATGTATATTAGGTACATGTCTCTTTTGGTTTTGTGTTGTATTTGTTTAGATGGCTTTTTAATTTTGTGGGATTTTACTGACATTTGAATGTTTTTGTAGTGATTAATAAAGTTTTTTTCTCCAGGCCTCCCTACTTGGGAGACTTTATTTTCAAGAAAAAAAAAATATATATATATATATATATATATATATATATATAAAGCATGAGGGTTAACATAGACTAGGCAAAAACCATCTGCCTCTATTGTACCGAAATTATTTAATATAAAAATTTAGACACAAAAAAATTTAATAGAAAGAATTATTTAAATTTTTTTTAATAAGAAGAAAGTTCCAACGCGTTTATAAACCGCGCCTCTCTCTCTCCTCTACAACGCGTTTTATAAACGCATTACAAGCCTTAAAACGCGTTTATAAAACGCGCTAGAACGCTGGACTTTCGGAATAGTTAAAACGAAATTAACGCGTTTATAAAACGGGTAAGAAGGCTTCTTACCCGTTTATAAAACGCGCTGGGAGGGCAATATTCAAACTTCTGTCACTTCGATCAAACTTTAGTCATTTCGATCGAACTTTAGTCATTTCTGTCTATAAATTTGAGAATTTATAACCGCGTTATTTGAAGTTATATAAGACTATACATTCTCGCAGAATTGAAATCGTCCACAACAGATTATCTCTTCCAATTTAAAAACCTATCAATCAAATCCAAAAATGTCTACAATTACAATATATGTCAACCAATGTCCAACTTTTGGTGCTTCTTACTTCCACATCGGTTGTAGTATGCATACCACATATGCTGATATTCGAAATGAATTATACAGCAAGCTACAGATTTTAGAAACCCAGTACACTTTGAATATCCATGGTCGTTACAACGATATTGTAAATGGGAGATATGAATCGCTATTTCTTCCTGTAAATTCTGAAGATCAATGGCGCCTTTTTTACCACGAGACATTCGAGACGAGAGGGTTACCGATTATTGAGTTGCATGTTGATTTCATCCCCGTATATGGCACGGGACCAGATCTGAACCTAACACCCCTTGACGAGCCCGGTAGCAGTGAGCCAAACACTTCCTTAAACCATATGTGTGGCCAGCAATCCACCCCTTACCAATACACTGGCAAACAGTCCGTTCCTACGCAAGACAATAACAAATCATGAGATGAAGTCGAGGTTGCCGATGGTGATGAAGATGAGGGTCCGGCGACTTACTCCGACCTTCCTACCGGAGAAGAATATACCGATGTGGAGGACTTCTCCGAGAGAGAAGTGCCTTTTTATGCAAACTGCGACCAGCCGTACGTTTCAGGAAGGACGTACTTGCACCATCCTGTAAGTGAATTGTGTGATATTTCCATGTTTGAGTATGCTGGTATGCCGGAGCGTAGTTTAGGGCCACAAGGCGAACTTGCTGCTGGTAAACGATTCGGTTTCAAAAAACAACTAATTCTAGCTGTCTGTGATGTTTCATGCAAAACAAATCGAGAAGTTCGAACGGAAACTAGCAATAAATAAAAAATTGTAATGGTTTGCATGCAAAAACCGAATTGTAAGTGGCGATTGTATGGTAGACGTGAGAGTTATAATACAAATTGGAAGATCTCTACCAATCCAAATGAGCATATTTGTTCGAGACCCCCGAGCCAAAAAGGTCACGCAAACCTTACAGCTAGTCTCATTGCCGAACACGTTAGGGATGAATTGAAAAAAAATTTAGGAAAAAGTGTCCAGGACATAGGAAGCCTCATAAGGGCTAGATATCCACGTATTGAACCGACTTATAATAAACTATGGCGTGGGAGGGAGCGAGCATTGGAGCAATTGTTTGGGTCTTGGGAAGGGGCCTACAATAAACTTTCACGCCTTCTGGAGGCAATGAAGGCGACGACCCCAGGGACGAAATACACAATAGTTTCTTGCCCTACAGACGATCCTAACGTTGGCGTCTTCAAGATGGCAGCCTGGGCTTTTGGTCCGTGCATAGAAGCGATGAAATATGCCAGACCTGTTATCTCAATTGATGCTAGTTTTTTATCGGGCCGATACAAAGGTAGATTGTTCTCAGTGTGTGGTTATGATCCAGAAAATCGATTAATTCTGGTTGCATTCGGATTGGGCGAGAAAGAAGATAAGGATACTTGGGGATGGTTTATGTCTTGGGTTAGATGGGAAGTTTTAGGGCGGAACAATAGATACTGTGTCATATCTGACCGTCATAAGGCAATAAAAGCGGTATTTGCATCCGTAGATTACGGTTGGAAGGCACAAGGGGCGCATGCAGTAGCGATTCATCGGTTCTGCATGCAGCATGTTGCGGAAAACTTATGGAAGGAGGCTGGCGGGTCACAAGATGGTGATTTGAAAAACTTTTTCAAGTGTAGACTTGCTAACAAGAAAAACCCTAGACGTTTTAGAGAGAATTGGAGAGTACTGAAGGAAAACAACCTGAGGGCTTATCAGTACCTAAGAAATTGTGGTAAAATTAATGAAAATGACAACAACGAGCGGCCAAAACTATATAAACGGGCTCAGAGTTTTGACAAGGGGCATCGGTGGGGTATAATGACAAGTAATGGATCGGAGAGTCTGAATAATGTGTTTAGAATAGAGAGAAGATTACCAGTGACAGCACTTATAGAAGGCACGTGGTATAAATGTGCCAACTGGATGAACAAGCGAACACAAGAAGCACTTCAAAGGTTGAGTTTAGGAGAAAGATGGCCGGAATGAGTAAAGAATAAATTGATCAAGCATGATGAAAAATCACGTAAGTACTTAAAGAAAAAGAATTCAATTCATTCATTCATTCATTCATTCATTTTAATTCATTTTGAACTAACTTCATCTTTTTGTTGCAATCTCAGAGGAGTTTATGAGCACATTCGTGTTAAGATTGGACCTTGGAGAATTTCGTGTGAAAGTTCGCGAGAAGTACCGTGATGGTGTAGGCTACGATTATTCCCATTACACAGTTCAAATTCCACCCGACATGGAGCAAACCGATATGCAATTGCCCTTCACTCGAACCACATGTGAGTGCCAAAAACCACAATTGACAGGTATCCCTTGCGCACATGTCATTGCTGTTTGCAGGGAGACAAATTACAATGTAGATCAATTTGTGGATGGTCACTATAGCATGCAAAACCAGCACATGATTTGGTCAGCAGGTCGGTTTCATTGTTACAAAGATGAGGAAGAATGGCCAGTTTATACAGGTCCGATAATTGTCCCCGACAAGAGTTTGGTCAATCGAGGAAGGCACAGAATCATTCGTGCAGAGATGTGGATGGATATGATGGAAGGAAGGAAAGGTGGAGGTTCCACAAGAAAAACAAAAAAGAAAAATCAAGGTGAAGCTTCAACCAGTCAACCGCGACAAGCAGGACCTCAACCGCCATATCCGATGGACGCATTGCAATCCGGTTAATACACCAGTAGACCACCAACAAGGGCCAACAGTCCAAGAAGGGCAGCGAGTACTGAACGTACGGTTCGGACTCGTCAAACACCCATTCAACCAGGACGAATGTCATTGCATGTTGATCCACGAAGCAACAATAATAGGGAGGACCAAGGATCTGTACAACCACAGAGAAATTCTATAAGCATTGATCCACGGGTAAGAGATGTCGCATCTGGAAATATGAGAAGTGAGTCGGCTAGATTTCCAACCAGCTCAACAGATCAAGGCAATACATCAGGGGAGAGAGGACGAAAAGGATTGTTTGGGGGGAAATTTCGCAATGTACCTGTCTTTCGGTAGGAAGAAAAAATGAAAAAATTGAAGATTAAGTGTTGTCGTAATTTTATATATTGTAATGGAATGTATTGTAAGAGAATATACTATTATTTTATGTATTGACATTTTTAGTTTGAATTTCAAAATTATGTATTATAATTTTTATGCATTCTAATTTTAGTTTTAATTTAGTATTATTTTATGTATTATTATTTTATGTATTATAATTAACTCGTATAGTATAATGTGTATGTGCATAATGGACATTGTACAGCAGATGATGATGGAGCTTCTAAATGTTGAAAGGTTTAGTGTTAGCTTGAGGGATTTTATTGTGCCGAAGGAAACCCTTCGATCTGTCAAGAAGAGCATTGACAGACATGCATTCTTGTTATCTACAAAAAGCCCTAATCCTAAAAGGCTTTGTACTCATTAGTTCATCCGACCATACTGTGTAGATCAATCCGTTAATGGACATTGTACAGCAGATGATGATGGAGCTTCTAAATGTTGAAAGGTTTAGTGTTAGCTTGAGGGATTTTATTGTGCCGAAGGAAACCCTTCGATCTGTCAAGAAGAGCATTGACAAACAGGCATTCTTGTTATCTACAAAAAGCCCTAATCCTAAAAGGCTTTGTACTCATTAGTTCATCCGACCTTCATGCAAAGACTGAGGCACTTGAACTGTTTAGCGTTGAGAAGCAGTAAATTAACTCGTATAATGGGACCCTCAGCATTCAATTAACTGTTTAGCATTGAGAAGCCCTTTTATAAAACATGCTAAAAGACTTTCTACCCTTTTATAAAACGCGTTAAAAGGCTTTACCCTATTATAAAATCCGTTCAAAGGCTTTCTACCCTTTTATAAAATACGTTAAAAGGCTTTACCCTTTTATAAAACGCGTTAAAAGGCTTTGTACCCGTTTTAAGAACGGGGTCAAGCCCTACTTTCTTGTCTTTTTCTTTCATCATTTCAATTTATAAACCGAACCCAAGCCGCAAATCTCATCTCACATCTCTCATTCTCACCTCTGAATGTCATTCTCATCTCTCATTCTCACCTCTCTCATTCTCACCTCTCAATGTTAATAAGTGCGAAATTATAATAAGAGATTTTCCGGTGGAATCTGTTATTATGTACGAAGGTCGGCCCAGATGGACATCTCGCTAACTTCATCATCATCTGAGGTAGACCAACACTCTGCTGCCTACGATCATGGGTAATGGGCGGTAGAGTTCTGCCGACCCAATTAGGGAAGAACTCGACGACTGTCGAAGGCTCTCGCAGAATTGGGCAACTGTCCATGAGTCTCCGCAAATCCTTATTTTCATATTAATGAGAATTATTGTAATGGAAATTGTTATTAATTTAAATCGTTGTTTTCATATTAATGAGAGTTATTGTAATAGAAATTATTATTATTTTTTATATTAATGGGTTCTGAATATTGTAATGGAAATGTTTATTAATTTTTATATTAATGAGTTATGAATATTATAATAATATTAATTTTCAACAAGACAATAAAAGATAAATTGTAAATAAAATTTCAATGCATTAAGATTGGCTATCTATTACAACAAGTGGAAACAAAAAATGTAAATTCAAATACATTACAACAAGTACAAAAAAGTCGGGCCGCTCAGAATAAACTGTTCTTTCCAACTAAAAACAGATTTCACGAGAAAAAAATCGGGCCGCTCAGTACAAAAAAGTCGGACCCCATTTTGTGGCATCTGTCCTCTACACATAATAACAGATTTCACGAGAAAAATTTTAATTTAAAATTGCTGGAATATTAACATTTTCTATCGTTCACTTTTTGTGTTTTCTAAAGTTGTTGGATAAAGGCTACGTGTCTTTTGTTTGTGATTTTGTGGTACGAAATAGGAGAACGAATTCAGAGATATATATAGGCAATTATTTACCCGTTTATAAAACGCGCTAAAATAGGGGTCTGCCAAAATTTACTGTGTTTGACGCTGCTCAAACACAGTATCACACTGCTCAAAAAGTGGACTCCATCTTCGTACGCGTTTATAAAACGCGTTGGAAGCCTTGGAACGCGTTTTATAAACGCGTACGAAGGTGCAGTCCACATAAAACAGTAAAACAGACTGACAGACTGCGAAAGTATTGAATTCCATTAACTTAGCCCTTCTTACACGTTTTATAAAAGGGTAATAAGGGTTGAGTTTATTTATAGTCGTCCTCCTCCGTAAATTCACGTCGAAAATTCAGAAATCAAAAAACAAAAATTTATAGAAGTTACGCAGAGAAGAGAAACCGAGAAAATATAATGTCAACTAAACCACGTCATGTTTGTACCGGTGTGCTTCTCCAAGGATATGGAGGAATAAGTAAACGAGATATTCTTCGGCACGTCTACTTGCACTATCCTTCCGACAAATTTTACGTGAAGGTTTTTCAACGTGACGTTTTTGAAGTGAGAGGGCCGAAATATTGGACTGATGTAGTTAAGAGGGATGGAGGATACCATGTCCGACGTGGAGATGGAATCGTATGGTTGCGTTTGCAGCAGGCATGTCCTCCTGGATTTGAAAATCATTTGGACTGATTATTAGGTTTTCTATAATTAGATGTTTTTATTATTGTGTGTTTTATTATTATCTGTTTTCTTTTATGTTTTAGTATATGTATTAATTCGTGTAGTATATGTGTTGTAAGTTTTATTATCTAATTTATTTTAGTTTTTGTTTTATCCATTTTCGTTTTTTTTGTGAAATTCGAAATATTAATATTAAGAGACTTAATATTTATTTAAATTATATTACACATTACAACTCAATGAACATTATAATAAAAAACAAAATACAAATTAAAAATTACAATTTATTAAAATTTTGAACCACACAATACACAACAAAAAAATTACAAAATACATGATATTAAAATTTTGAACCACATAAAAAAAAATTGTAGAAGATCCATTGCTAAGGGTGGGTCGAGATAACAGCACCGCAACTAATAGATAAGAGTAGGGCGACTGATTGTCATATTGACTCTCTCTTTTTCTGAGACTTGGATGAAGATGACTGCATGTATGCAGATTCTCATCCAAGGATGTCGGCTGCGGTGTTATGGCTCGTAGACCCAGCCCAACAAACCGCCCTCTACACGTAATAACAGATTCCACGGGAAAGTTTTTATTTTAAAGTTGGTGGAATATTAATAGCCATAAGGATTGTGTGCGACTCTGTATCAGTGAATAAGTGTGCCGCATACAACCCTTATGGCTATTAGTTTCGCACCAACTAATATTATTTTGCATTCCACCATCTAACTCTTCTTTTTCTCTCATTTTTCTCTTTTTTCTAATCTTTTTCTTTTTTTTTGGGTTTTGGACGACAGAAGGTGGGGGTATTTATATGGAAATTAGATCCTCTCGAACGCGTTTTATAAAAGGGTAAGAAGGCTTCTTACCCGTTTTATAAACGCGTAAAATCAGAAAAATAACGCGCAAAGTCAGAAACTTTCGCCGCAATCACTGCAGCCTTCTAGCGCGTTTTATAAATGTGTTTTAAGGCTTGTAACGCGTTTATAAAGCGCGTTCGAGAGGAGAGAGAGAGGCGCGTTTTATAAACGCGTTCGAACTTTCTTCTTATTAAAAAAAATTTTAATTAATTATTTCTATTAAATTTTTTTGTGTCTAAATTTTTATATTAAATAATTTCGGTCTATTGTAATTATGAAGCTGGTGGAGTTGTGTTGTACTCTCCGTAGCAACAGAGTAGTAGTTAACAGAATTATTTGCTATGCGACTCTTTGAGTGAGTAGATGCAGTTGCCGTTGCATCCTTCAAAATCACTAGCTTTCAAACAAAGCCAGTTGCGAAGGTCATCATGGAACAGCATTGATCCCCAATATCGTTCACTTTTTCCCAGCAGTGATTAGTAGTTTAGTACTGTTTGACCCTAAAATTTCGCGATTGGAGACGCAAACCGATTTACAAGGAGTTTGAGAAAATAAAAAAAAATGTCAAATGGACCCCAAAAATTATGGAAAAATACCCAAAAATCCAGTGTAGCATGAGGGAATTTATGGTGCATTCAGAATGATCAAAGGAGCCACAGAATCCCCATTTTATGCTAAGAAGCCCCTGATTTTGGAGAAAATAATAAAATAGAGGGAGGGGTCTTTTCAGAAAAGTCTTGATTCCATCAGATTCCACACATTTTTATGAAGCAGTGTACAAAATTTCATGGAGAAAATAAATAGGGAAGGGGTCCAAATAATTTATTTGGTTTCAGCAACAAATGAAAATTAGTTTAAAAGAAGAAACGGAGAGGTGCAGCATATAAAGAATTGGAGAGAGAGTGCCAGCGAAATTCAAATACCCCTCTCATACAGGAGTGTCTTGGCTATACCTGTTTTACATACACCGCAGCAGGTGAGTTTGAAGGGACATGCACGGCCTACAGAATACCGAGTGCACGCGAGTAGAAGAGAGGATGGTCGCTGAGAGGCGAAATATGATCCCTTCGTGAAGGCAAGATGGCTACACCTGGAGCACGTATGAAAAGAACAGAAAGAGGGTGTGGAGTCCACAAAGCGTCTCCTGGATCACCATATGCCATGTGCAGTCAAGATAAAGAAAGAATAAAAAGGGGACGAATCTGGACGGAATAAGAAGCAGAGGGATGGCCTATATAAGGGAGGTCGAAGAAGAGAAACAGGACCTTCTCTCTCACTGGATAGTTTCAGATCTCAGGCACACCCACTCACTCACGCACACACACCTAGTTAGACAGAAAGAGAAACTAGGCATTTCCACAAACACATAGAGAGCATTGTAAAAAGAGAGAGGAGGAACAGAAATAAAGAAGCTGTAGACGAAATCTTGTAAAGAAGGAAGGTAAGATAGGTAGAATGAATAAAGATTGTGCTGAATTTTGTAAGGTTTTGATGTAATAAAGTTGAATTTGGTTGAAATCTGGTTTTGACTTCGATCCTTTTCTGTTATTCTTGATTTCTTTTCGAATCTCTTGAAGTAGCATCGTTTGATCTTCTTCTTTCCCTTTCTTGACTTGATTCGAAGCCATGGTCTGATGCATAGCTCAGTCATGGCGGAGATGATGATTATTTATCGTTTTCCCTTCTTTCTCTTGGTTTCTCAAGTCAATCTGGTTGAATCTGTCCTTTTCATATCTTTCTTTCTTCTTCTCTAGTCATGATCTGATGCATAGCTCAGCCATGACGGAAATGAGGCTTACGTACTGTTTTCAACTTCTTTCCTTCGGTTTCCAAAATCACTTTGGTCGAATTATACCTTCTCATATCGTTCTTGATTCTTCTCTGGCCAAGATCTGATGCATAGCTCAGTCGTGGTAGTAATTAGGCTAATTCTTCTTTAATTTTCAGATCGTATAACTCCCTTGTGTAAATCTTGTTGAACTTCCTTTTGTTCTTTTTATATCTCTTCATTTAGTGATTGGATAGATATTCTCTCCTGTTCAAAATCTAGATTTCACCTCCTGCCATGGTCTGATGCGTAGCTCAGTCATGGTGAAGATGAGGTTAATCTCTCCTTTAAATGTTTAATTGTTAATTGCCTTTCAATTTTGACTTCTCATTTGCAAATAAATAAGCTGATCCTTTAGTCTCGGTCTGATGCATAGCTCAGCCTTGACATGGAAAAGCTTCACAAACTCTCTCATGGATGTCTCGAGCCTAGCTCAGCAGCCATAGGGAAGAGTAACATTCCTCACTTCTCATGTGGTCTTAAGCGTAGCTGAGCCACTTTGAAGCTGAGTTTGAACACAACGGTGAGTACATCTTACGTGAAATTCTGATGCATAGCTCAGATTTCATGAGAGATGGAAGATCTTGTGTTTATCACCATCTTGAAATTAGGAAAGTTGTTAGGGTCCATTGTGTATAAATCTGAATCTAGACTTCTATTCTTCATCAGTTCAGTATCCCAATTCATCAGGTATTGTGTCTTTCTGCTTACTGAATTTATGTGAGTTAGGTAGCAATAAAAGTATTAAAAGGTTCTTTTTGTAAAATTTTAGTTTTGACTCATTAGTGCCTGACAACTTTATATTTCTTGAGGTTTTACAAGTAAAAAAAAAATGATCTTCCCATGTTGCTTCATAATGTTTCTGTTGGAGAATTCCTTTAGTTAATTCATTTTTTAGAATAGTTGCATTTCATAAAGCATGATTGTATTCTGTCAGATAAGAAAAGCTCACGCCTTTGGTAATAAATGTCAAATTAGAAGATTTCCAGGGAATATTGCCATACATAAAAAAATATATGTTATATCAGAGCAGTAAACTATATGAACTTTGTTTTAATGTTCTTTGAAATCGCTGCCTTTCATTTAGTACCCATCTTATTGTGTGATAATTCCATCCAGGGCCAAATTGCAAAAGATAAGTGTAGATTGTCAGTGCAAACACTTGTTTGTTAATATCAAATTGGAAGGTTGCCAGGATGACAGGGCGTCAGTATTTAATTTCCTTTGTTTACTTAATTGAGTATAGCAGATGTTCGAATCATGGTATCTTTCTTAATTGTTCAAGTATGTACAAATGTAATTAACAATAGTTGTTGGACTGCTTCGTGTAATTATTTTGTAAATGAAGGTTACAACAAAATGGTAAAAATGTGAGACAAATGTTAGAACTTAGACAAGGTCATGACCAATTGAGAACTGATCTCCTGTTTACATTTAGATGGATTTAATTGTACTTTAAGTCAATTGAAATGCCGTACCCTAAATGCTCAAGTGAAAAAGCCATGTACATAATTCTTTTTGACATAAATGTGTAAACCAAATGCTGAGCAAACAAGGTATAAGTTGGTGTTGAGAATTAGTCATAAGGATCGGGTATAAGTCATTAAGTGAAGATACCCAACTGTGTTTCATAAGTTGGTACCAAACTACCAATTCTGCATCTCATTCCCTGTACTCCACAATACCCGTACCCATTTGCTGGTTCCTCCACCTAATTAAACCTCATTCATACAAATTGACCATGAAGATGTTGTTTGTATTATTCCTAAGTCCTAGGAAACCATTGTCTGGTAAAATTGAATTGTCTCTGAACACACCGGTACTGAATTGCTTTCGTCTTGACTTCACCGTACCACCACCTGGTTCAGCCACCTAACGAAGACGACGCAAGAGAAATCAACGCCACCGCTATATTCCCCTTACTCATACGATGCTTCGGAGTCCTTTCCGACGAGCTGCGATGGCCGGAGACGTAAGCGGATCCAAACCTGTTATCACACGAACCCGCCTCCATTTCTATTCGAAACTCAGCACGCAAAAGACCTTATGATCCTTTGTAGCAGCATAGTCGCAGAATCCTTGTGTTCGAGTTCTGAAAGCAGACGGAATGAGAGATGAAACAACACAAAGAAATGGCGGCCCAAATTGAAGGAGGCCCAATTGCAAGGATAAGTCCGAAGGAGGATATCAGTAAAACTCAACGCAATTTCTTCCTGCCACCTCAGCCTGACTTGATGATGTGGCCCAATAGGAAAAAGAAAATTGGACAGGATCTTTAGAAAATCATTAAAAATAGTAGGAAGCCCCTAAAAATATAAACGACACATCCATAAAATTCTAAAAATCTAAATAAACTTGTTTCACTGATACTTTGATATGAAAATATGTCAAAGTAGTGGCCTTTTGTATCTTTGAAGTATTTTCGCCTTAAAAATGGATTTTAGAAAATTGAATAAACTCCTTGAAAAATGCTAAGTATTTTCGAAATAAAAACTTCAAATTTGCTATCTTCAAAAAGCTAAGTCTACTTGAATACAAATATTTTCAAAAGTCTAAGCAACTTCGAATATGATCTATTTTCTAGAAAAATCGAGTATCTTCAAAAGTCAAGTATTTTTGAAATGGAAAAGAATTTCTAAAAATAAAAAAGTGCAAAGGCCAAGGTGAATAAAATCATCAAATATCTCAAGTGAAACTTCAGAAATTAAAAGTCCAAAACACGAGACCCAAAGTCAAAGTCGAAACCTCTCCGTTTGAGGAAAAGTCCCTCACTAAGGTTGAGATCGACCTTAGATGATTTAGAAATCGAATTCTTACGGGCCCCCTCGTCCAAAGAATTTCTCTTTTGTTCTCACAAGAAGATCGACTAAGATGATCCCGAGAACCGACTCTTATTAAGAAGACCGACTAAGATGGTCCCTGGGGTCGTTAAAGAACCAACTCTTATTAAGAAGACCGATCAAGATGGTCCCTAGGGTTGTAAAAGAACCAACTTTAGCTCAAAGGCGCCACATGCCCCTAAGGTTGTAAAACTTCTCTTTTGTTCTCACAAGAAGACCGACTAAGATGGTCCCGAGAACCGACTCTTATTAAGAAGACCGACTAAGATGGTCCCTAGGGTCGTTAAAGAACCAACTCTTATTAAGAAGACCGATCAAGATGGTCCCTAGGGTTGTAAAAGAACCAACTTTAGCTCAAAGGCGCCACATGCCCCTAAGGTTGTAAAACTTCTCTTTTGTTCTCACAAGAAGACCGACTAAGATGGTCCCGAGAACCGACTCTTATTAAGAAGACCGACTAAGATGGTCCCTAGGGTCGTTAAAGAACCAACTCTTTTTAAGAAGACCGATCAAGATGGTCCCTAGGGTTGTAAAAGAACCAACTTTAGCTCAAAGGCGCCACATGCCCCTAAGGTTGTAAAACTTCTCTTTTGTTCTCACAAGAAGACCGACTAAGATGGTCCCGAGAACCGACTCTTATTAAGAAGACCGACTAAGATGGTCCCTAGGGTCGTTAAAGAACCAACTCTTATTAAGAAGACCGATCAAGATGGTCCCTAGGGTTGTAAAAGAACCAACTTTCGCCGAAAGGTCGCCCAAGAGACCCCGAAGGTTGCAAAACTCATTTTCACTCTCACAAGAAGGCCAGTCATAGCCCCGAGAGTTCACCCAACAACTACAAAATAATACCCACTGAAGATTCATCCCTTTCATACAAAGACCTCTTCCAAACCAAAATCCATTCCTTTCAAGTCATGTTAGAAGTCTTTCGTCGATCCTTAATTGGGTCCCGTCAATTAGGTTTGGTACCATCAATTAAGTCCTCCTTAATAGCACTCCATAAGTCTCTTTTCTTAGCCCATTACGTCAATACCCTTCATGTCCCTTAATCAGAGGTTCTCGTAGGAAACTACGGGGTAATTAACAGTAGGGGCTTGCGTCTACTGGAAAGAAAGGACCCGCTAAATCAAGAAACTTCTTTAAGTAGCGACTCTGTACAGGGTTCTCTTGTGTTGAGAGATATCCGCCATAGAGATCGAAACCTTAAGGGAGGTGAATCTAAGGCTATGTTCCAATTGTTCTTCGAGAAATTCCTTCGAGGAGAATAATGACGAAAAAGCCGCGACAAGTACCAGAACCCATGAGCTGGTACAGCTTATATAGGTAGCCTGACTGAGGTAGGTTCCGGCCCTTTGGCTCGTCAAGAAGCCGTACTCCAATCAGATCACCGCATGCCTCAACAAAACAATGAAATGACATGTTCATCAAGACTATTACGTAGTCGAGTGATCCTTCTCCACTTGTTGTCAGTGTATCGCCACAAGGTCAGGCTCATGGCTCAAGCTGGGGCCAATGTAGAGGGGCGAGAAACGCTCATGCTCATTTTCAATAGGGAGTAGGGACAAGGGATTGAAATCCAGTTAATGGATTAAGGATCAGCCCTGAAATAGGAGGTATCTCGCAAAGCAAGATCACAAACCCAGTAAACGAGCCAAACGTGGATGTCAACTCTTTTAGCTCAGAGAATATCTGAACTGTCAGATTGTGGAATTTGTCGGAGCAGAGAGGACGGAAGTGGAACCCAAATGATGAACAACTTTTCCTACTGCATTGTATAAAGTAAGGGAGCTGCGGGGGAAGGTCGGAGGGACGCACAACAGAGCGCCATTTCTTGCACACTGCACGAAGCCGAACAAAATCAGAGAGGTCCGTTACTTTCTTGGCAATTTAGCGCAAAATGTCGGGATTTAGCTCAGCCCAATCCATTATCAATGGAAACAGGTCACAAGCGCGCTGTTCTCTTTTAAACTACATCACACCTGAATTCATACATAGAACAAAAAGGGATATGCATATTAGTTGATGTTCACGCAAGTATGCTTAATCTTCTCTAAGCAGTAAGCACTGATAGGTAGTAGTTCCACACTAATTTATATGATTCAAAACAACATCATAGCGACAAAAAAGTCATGAAGGAAGATAGTTAATAGAGTTTATTTGCCCATGGCCACTAAAGCAAAATTACCACTTGAAAATTATAAAAGGTACATACAGAATTGAATGGGAACCAGCCAGAGCAACTCCCCTACAGCAAATAGAATAGATAAAGAAAATATTTATTTTAACCTGATAGGAATGAACAAGACAGGACCCAGTTTGTAGAGACGGGTATTTGTACTATTGTTCAGTTATTCTACTCAGATCTCAAACTAATCAATGAATTTCGTAAATCTTAGTTAAAAGAACAGTGTAATTCGAGTACTAACACTTCAGAGTGATTTTTTATTTGTGTTGACTTTTGATACCGACGATACAAAATGGGGATCTGAACAGTTTGACTAATAAAATCTAACGCAAGGTTAATATACTAATCTACCATGACTTTCTCGAATCTTGGTTAAAAAAAAGTGCACCTATAGTTTAATACTTCAACCTGTTGTTTAATTTGTGCTGACACTCCTCTTTTGCAGGAAGATTAACCTTGGTTAAATCAGTCCTTACTGCTATGTCTCTCCATTATATGCAAGTTATTAGGCTGCCTAAATGGGTGATTAATCAGATTGATAAGATGCGTAGGAATTTTCTTTGGAAAGGAAATGATAAATGTCTTACACTCTGTTTGGTTCAATGGTAGAGAGTGGGAAGGAAAGGAAATAATAAAAAGGGAAGGAAAGGGATGGGATGAAAAGTAAAATAATTTTACATTTCTTGTTTGGATGAATAATGGAGGGGAAAGAAAAACTTATTTTTCTTTCCTTCTTATCTCTTGTTTGGATGAATTATTTCAACGAAAGTGAAATATAAAATTTTGACTAATCTACCCTTGGATAAACCAAAGTGCGCATAATTCAAAATTAGCAATGCTAAAAAATGCATCAAATGCACTAGTGTATAGTCTTTAATATATACATGTTCATTGCTATATTTTTAATCGATCTCTTAATTAAGGACTCATTTGAATAAGCTTGCACATCTCATGGTCGTAAAAAAATAATAAATCAAATACAAAAGGTTGAACGATAAGATCTCCATATTTAAATTACATCCCTCACTGTTATTATGCATGTGTCACTTTGTCTGATTGGTTAAAAAAATAATATAAATATTAAGTTCTTTGTATGAAGACAAAATTCAGAAGGGACAAAAATCATTGTAATTCATGGAGACAAAATTTATATATAGTATTATCGAATAAAAGCGAAAGGGCAAGGGTAGCGCTGTCCGTCGCTTGAAAATATCTAAGCCAAAATTTTCCTTCCCATCCATTCTCCTCCGATTCGGAGGAGAACGTATTTGTACAGAAAAGGAAATATTAAAAGAAACAATTCCCCTCGCTAAATTTTTACTCTCCTTATTTTCTTCCATCCAAACAAAAAAAATTTCTGAATTTCACCTCTGTTCTCTTTCCTTCCCACTCGCTCCCACCCAACCAAACACAGTGTTAGAGGGCATTGCCTTGTTAATTGGGACAAGTGTTGCATGCCAAAGCAACATGGAGGATTAGGAATCCTAAACCTAAAGACTCAGAATGAAGCATTGCTCGCTAAGTGGATTTGGGTTCTATTAACCAAACCAGACTCGGTCTGGTCAACTACTATTTCTGATTTGTTTGGAACTACAGACCTTAACCTCCTCCACAACCACTCGACAACTTCTACACTCCTGTCAGACTTACTTAAAGCAAGGGCTCTTTTTCCACTTACAGCAACACCAGATGGCTTACACACTACCACATCTTGGAGATGGACGGCAACCAGACAGTTTACGGTCGCTTCAGCTTATAGAGTAATGGCGTGGTCAGGAGTTATCTCTCCTTACCACAAGCAATTTTGGAAGTTAAAAGCACCGCCCAAAGTGATTCTCTTTCTTTGGTTAATGCTTATGGATAAGATCCTTACACAACAAAATTTGATGAAGAGAGGCTGGCCCGCGATTCAAGCTTGCAAACTATGTCATTTGCAGGCTGTGGAGACTTCAAATCACTTTTTTGTTTCTTGCCCCTTTGCCAAGGAGATCCTCACCAAGGTGACAACTAAGCTTAATGTGATATTACATGCCTCTAGTACTGATGCACTCAGTGTGTGGCAAACAACTGCAGAGGACTTACCAATTCATCTTAGAACTTTTTGGTCCACACTATGGGCTACAACTTGTTGGACGATTTGGAAACACCGTTGCGCTTTGATCTTCAAAAACCAACGAACTTCCCTACGACAGGTTATGTTGGACATTGAGTCCAACACAAGGCTTTGGCTCCTCAATTAGAATTAGCATTTTGTACTTATCAGCGTCTTCTCTCTGATCCACTCTAGGTAGGGGAGGGAAGCGGGGGAGAGGGATCTTTTTCTTTTCTTTTTTGCGGGAGCTTTATAATTTTGTAATTAAATATTTTTATTTAATCTATTTTGCCGTCGGTAATTGCCGACAGGCCTTCAAAAAAAAAAATTTGTGCTGACACTCGACCTACAAACTGGGGGCTCTTCACAATTCGTATAATAAACCTCAACGCGAATTACCAATCGAATTTTGGATGAGAAAAGGGGAGAGAAAACTCACCGTTGGTGAACATCTTGGATCTGAACTTGTAATGTCCCTCAAACAATTAACAAATTTCTTTTTGTATTTTCGTAATTTGTGGATTAGATTTGAAAGATGAAATGAATTGTAAGAGATGAATTGTAAAGGAAGATAATAAACAGAATAGAAGAAAAATATAATTGTAATAATTTGATTGATTTCTTTTCCAGATGCCAATCTTCTTATATAATAATATTTGTGCGACTTATTACCATAGTTTTCTATTTAATTATTACAGCTGTAACCTGCAACTCTGATCTGAGACTTTATTGTGAGGCCCACGGAGCCATCTTCTTGTGCCAGCCATCACTTGGATAGATGCAGGTACTCTAATAGGCCATGTTTGTGCACTTATTTCAGCTTGAGGCATCACAATTTGATATGGAAAGTATCAGGGCAGAAAAGTGAGTTTTTGAGAATTTTGATTTTACATGTAAGTTAGTTTACAGCATAATGGCTTGATTTGATGTCCAATTTAGATCTATTTAGACTTGTTTTACATGTTTAAACTGCCCAGGATGTAACAACAAGTCATTTGTCACTTTTCACCATTTTTAGTTTTCATTTTAAATGATTTTTGTCACTGTTTTGAAGAGGTGTCTTGTTTGAGTCACTTGGATGCAATGAAAATGAGTTACAGGGGCCATGATGAGAACATTTGAAGTTGCTGAAAGGCAACTTTGACACATATACTTATCTTTTTGCAAAACGCATTTAATTATTCATATAATTTCTGCCATTTTTAAAACAAATGAGAAAGCATCACTGCACTTATTAAAAATTCTGCAATTTTGTAAAAATATGTTTAATGTGTTTGTTAATTTTCTGTGCAAGAACTTTTGCAGAGAAACCCAAGGTTTTGAAAGATAACAATTTATTCGGAGGAATACCCCTACTGCCTTTCTTAATTCATGCAAAATTACATAAAATTCCAAAAATGGAAAAAGTTGTTCCTTGCTGTTCATAAGATCTTGTTTTTAATGTCTATGTATATTTTTTATATTTTTATGCAAATAAAATCCTATGTTTTTATTTATTTCATTTCTGGGCAGATTTGCATACTTATGCATATATGTATTTTTGTTATAATATTGTGCAACTAGCCTAGAGCATACAGGACTCATACTATATTATGCATCTAAACACTGAATTTTGAATAAATTCGCAGATAAAGGGGCTGGTTGGTTAACATGAACATTTAATCACATACATTTTTATTTTTTTTTTACATTGATTCCTTGGACATGGATAGACCAGAGCTAGGCTCTAGACCTATGCCAAGCCAAGTTAAGACTACCATGAGAGACTTAAGTTATGCTAAAGACCTTTCATGACAGCCATGGTGGTTTTCACATTTGACATGAGAACACCTCATGAAGCCAGGAGCTATGCTCCAAAACTTCATGGGCATCCTTATTGAGACCTCCCTTATGGCCATGGCTGATGCTGCTCTTCAGACCATGGCTCATAAGAGCTATGTTTCTATGACTCAAACACACCATTGTTTGGTGGCTGAGTTGAAGGAAAGGAGAAAACAAAACAGAAAATTGATATTTGGAATTAATTTCCTTGATTTCCACACAGAGAATTAGAAACACAAGCCTCTCAATTCTACCTTTCTTCCTACTTTCCAAGCTGTTTGATCAATTGTCTCTCTCAATTACACTCTAACTATCCTAATTAAGCAAAAAAGCAAGAGCCTAGACTTAGCCTAATTCAGTAGACGCTCTTCTCTCTTTTTTCTCTGGTTTTTGGGGTTTATATAGGTGTAGGTCTAGGGCAACACTTCTTCAGCCCGGCTTGATCTGTACCGTCCAATCTCCATCAGTGGCCTACATTTAGCTGCGTCTAGAGTTTAGTTTTGTAAAACCGTGGTCGAGGGTTCCTGGTTTCGAGCTTGTGGTTCGACAAGAGGCTACGTCGGGGCCTTTCTCTACTTTATTCGACATGCCATGGTATAACCACGGTTTACTCCTCTATTTGCCTTTTACCAAAGAGGTAGAAGAGCTCTTCATCTGGGCCCCACTTGTGAGAATTAATGAGAGAGAGTAAGATGGATGGATTGGGTTCATGGTGAGCCAATAGAACATTTCAAACTTCAGTAGTTTTCGGTGCATGAGCCGAGTGCGCGCAAGACCAAATGGGGTATAGTAATTTCTCCTGGGGGCAGCAACATCCTTGGCCTCCCTTTGATCCGGTACAATGGATGCACCGACAGGCTTTTCAATTTTTTTGGGATTTTCTTTCCAATTTCCTAAATTTCTCATATATCCTTTGATTCCCATCTGAAATAAATTATTTCAAGGCTTTTCCTTGGATATTTTTGGATGAATTTTTATGGGTAGACTTAGAAAATTATGAGGAATTTAATGGTTCAGAGGATTTTGCAAAATTCCTCACATATTTATTTTGGTAATTTTGTAGATTTTAGGGGTCTTTTTTGCAAATTTTAGGATTTCTGTTGATATTTTTGAGATTTTAAAATCATGATAATTCATCATAATTATTAGGGGATTTTTGGGCATTTTATGGGAATTTTTGAAGGTCATTTGATATTTTTCGTAATTTGAATTTGATTTTGGAAACTTGGAATTTTGGTTTTCCTAATTTGAATTTTGGTTTTCAGTGTTAAATTTTTAGGTTCAAACAACATGTTCTTGTTTTGTTGAGACTACAGGTCAGTGAAAACTTCGGTGTGCGTCTATTGGTTTGTGTCTTTTGATGTGTTTTGCATGGATGAGAGAAGATTTTTTTTGTTCTTTTTGACTAAATTTTATTCTCTTTTGTGTTATAGTGAATACATTATTCATGAGTAAAAAAGATCCAGTAGTATCCCCTTTGAAATGAATGAATATAGGTCAACACATTAGCTGTCGGCTTAACCAATGATTTATGGGCACTATCACCTATTGATGAATGCTATCTTAAATGTTAGTAGCTGTACCAGTTTTCACACTACAAAAATAATCATCATATTAAAAGTCTGGACAAATTTATTATTTCAGTTAAACTTTTGGTTTTTAAAATAACATTTCATTAAATACGAGAGTGCGATCCATGAGTTTCATCCTTCGATTATAGAGTCATGCAGGTCTTGTTTCTTACACTAAACGTGTATATTCGAATTCTCTTCATTCAAGCATGATGTTCCTGGCTATTTAATTATTTCTTTTAATTTATATTTTGATTATAATATTTAGAAATTCTTCTTTTAAACGAGATAACTCTGTCGAGAAATTGAGCCGTTGTTGTTTCAACTTTGTCTATAACATAGGATAATGCCTACTTGACTGATTCATCTAAAGTGTTAAAATGCTATTGGAGGGATTATGCATTAATCGCATGATAGTGTCCTTTTGTTGCATTGTGTTGATGGTAACTACATTTTTTTGTTTCAGTTTCACTTGAACTCTCGCATTTATGAATTCAGGACTGATTCATCCTTTTGTTGCTGATTTTGCTCTTAATGTGCTATTATCCTTTCGTTTGATTCATTTCACTTTGCTCTTAGTGTGATCTCCAAGTATGATCCTTACATCGATTACAGAGTCACTGAGGTTTGTTGCCTTGTGAAGTGAATACTAAACTTGCCAAATTGAATAGTCATTCATACCTTACGTCCCTTATCTTTTGTTGCCTTGTGTTGGTGGTAACTGCAATTTTTTTTTCTATTTGAATTCCTCTCAAAATATTGCATCTATAAATTCTGAAACTGTTTTGATGACCAAATGTGGTACACTTTTGGTCTGAATAAAATCTCTTTTCTGGGGCCATCTGGCACTCTCATAGTGATCCGTGACAGGAGTAGCAAGAGTAGAAGGCGAGAGTTGATTGATCAGGTACATATGTATGCTTGACGGAATAGAGTACTGTTGCAAATTGTTGGGACGCTCTTCCTATATTTTAACCGGAGGCGATAAATTTTTTTACCATTTATTGCCTACATAACCCCGTGAAAACTTCGAATTAATTTGAGAATTATTTGGTGATGCATCACGAATTGTTAGTTTAGAACCATTAAAAAATTAAAATTGCTTGAAATGGTAAACATGCATACCTAATTTTTATAAGCATGGCATTTGTAATATATAAATCATATACGTATTGTTACATTGCATGTGTGAATAAACTTAGCACAAAATCTTACTTGTAGTATATAAATCATATATGTATTCTTACATTGCATGTGTGAATAAACTTAAATTGCATACGTAAGAAATGTATACACACACAAACATAAAAATCTTAGAGCTAACATAATGCAATACACACACAAATATTCTTAAATAAAATAGAACAAACTCTCCCTATTTTAGATTCAAACTGTCTAAATAAGTTTTAATTTGAATTAAAAATACTCCGAGTAACATAAATACATAATACGAGCTTGCTAAATAATTAAAGCATTGAAATCGATCACAATTTGGAACTCATTGTAAATGTCGCTGTGAAAATTGCTAACTTTAATTAGTACGATGTAAATTAATTATTAATTTTTCTTAGAAAGTAATTTATTTCATATCATTATTAATTTGTTATTTGTGCATAATTTTCAATTACGCGCATGTAAGTTTCAAAACTACAAAATACTTTATTTTAAATTTCTTGGTGGATATCATAATTAAAAATAAAACATTCTTTGCAAAAGAATTTCATTATTTGGAATTTTCTATGTCACTCCCAAGTCCTTTTTTTTTTTTTTTGATAAATTATGTCTCTCACAAGTTACAATTAGTATTTGGAAAAAAGAACAAAATAGCTATAGAATACTTTGGATGCTGCATGCACATGTGGGCTGTGTATAGATGCGTGTCTATACAATTTCACCATAATCTTTGCAAAATTTGTAAAAAAATTTTTAATGAAGAAAAAAAAAAGAATATTAAAGAAACTAATCGCCTAACTGAAAGTCCCAAACCCAGCGATTGATTCCACCATAATCTTCTACGTTTAAACTCTTTATACTATCTAAAATATGATTCATATATTATTTATTCAAAATGATTGAATTATACATGCTAATTACGCATATAAAGTGCAAATAATGCAATTATGAGCATCACTTGCGCATTTCAATCGTTCTGGATTCATTCTAAGTCATTTGATCATAATAATCTACATTTAAACTCTTTATAGTGTCTAAAATATGATTCATAGGTTCTTTATTAAAAAAAAAAAGATTATACCTGGTAATTGAGCATATAATGTGCAAATAATGCCATTTTGAGCATCGTGTGAGCATTTCAATCGTTTCTAGATTCATTCTAAGTCATCTGCTGATAATAATCTAAATTTAAACTCTTTATTCTGTTTAGAATAGGATTCATATGTTTTTCATTCAAAAAGATTTGACTATACATGGTAATTACTCGTATAAAGCGCAAATAATGTAATTCTTAGTTTAGTTTTTTCATTTCAACCGTTTATGGATTCAATCTAAGTCATTTGATCAAATAATCTACACTAAAACTCTTTATACTGTCTAGAATATGATTCATATATTCTTTATAAAAAAAAATTGGATTATACATGCCAATAACTTATATAAATAGCAAATAATGTAATTCTGAGAATCGTTTGAGCTTTTCAATCGATTCTAGATTCATTCTAAGTCATTTGATCAAAATAATCTACGTTTCAACTATTTATACTGTCTAGAATTTGATTAATATGTTATTTATTCAAAAAAATTGGATCACACAAGGTAATTACGCATATAAAGTGCAAATAATACAATTCTGAGTATTATTTGAGCATTTCAATCGTTTCTGCATTTACTCTAAATTATTTAATTATAATAATCTACATTTCAACTCTTTACACTGTCTAAAATATGATTCATATGTTCTTCATTAAACAAAATTAGATTATATATGATAATTAAGCATATCATGTGCAAATAATGCAATTCTGAGCATTGTTTTTATCAATTCAATCGTTTCTGAATTCATTATAAGTCATTTGATCACAATAATCTACATTTAAACCCTTTATTTTGTTTAGAATAGGATTCATTTGTTTTTTATTAAAAAAAATTGGATCATACATGGTAATTATGCACATACTATGCAAATAATGTAATTATGAGTTTCGGTTTTGCATTTCAATGGTTGCTGGATTTATTATATGTTATTTGATCAAAATAATCTACATTAAAACTCTTTACACTGCCTAGCATGTGATTCATATGTTATTTATTCAAAATGATGGGATTATACGTGGCGATTTACGCATATAAAGTGCAAATAAAGCAATTCTGAGCATCGTTTGAGCATTTCAATCGCTTCTGTATATATTCTAAGTCATTTCATCACAATAATCTAAATTTAAACTCTTTATACCGTCTAAAATATGATTCATATGTTCTTTATTAAAAAAATAGATTATACATGGTATTAAGAAAATAATGTACAAATAATGTAATTCTGAGTATTGTTTGAGCATTTCAATCGTTTCTGAATTCATTCTAAGTCATTTGATCATAATAATATACATTTACACTCTTTATTCCGTTTAGAATATGATTTATATGTTTTTTTATTAATTGTACTATGCATGGTAATTACGCACAAAAAGTGCAAATAATGTAATTCTGTGTTTCGTTTTTGGATATGTCATTTGATCAAAATAATCTACATGAAAACTATTTATACTTTTAAGAATATTATTCATATGTTATTTATTCAAAATGAATGGATTATACATGCTAATTCCGCATATAATTGCAAATAATGTAATTCTGAGTTTCTTTTTTTCATTTTGATTGTTTCTGGATTCATTTTAAGTCATTTGATCAAAATAAATCTATATTCAAACCCTTTATACTGTCTAAATATGATCCATGGGGCAGAAATTTCGGGCAGAAATTTATTCCTAACCATCCAAACTCTTCATAAAATTACACACTTCCCAATGTTTCCGCCTAGGAATAGGCTATTCCTCTTATTCCTAAGCGATCCAAACGGCCCCCATATGTTATTTATTCTAAACGATTGGATTAAGCAAGTCTGAGCATTGTTTGAGCAATTTCAATCATTTTTTTAATTCATTTTAAGTCATTTGATCACAATAATCTATATTTAAACACTTTATCTGTTTAAAATAGGATTCATATGTTTTTTTATTAAATAAAAGATTGGTTTATCCTTGCTAATTACGCATACATAGTGCTAATAATGCAATTATGGGAATCGTTAGAGCATTTCAATCGTTTCTGGATTCATTCTAAGTCATTTGATCAAAATAATGTACATTGAAACTCTTTATACTGTCTATAATATGATTCATCTGTTATTTATTCAAAACTATTGGATTATACATGCTAATTCTGAAGATAAAGTGCAAACAATGCAATTATGAGCATCGTTTGAGCATTTCAAATGATTCTTGATTCATTAAGCTTCTAAATTTCTCCGAAATAACGGCGAAATAACAGAAATAGTGGTATTCTGTGTCAAACCGCATGAACGTTACAGTTTTAATTGAGAAAATGACGTAACGCGTTATTTCAGTTATTTCGGCGATATAACGCGTTATTTCAGTTATTTCGGCGAAATAACAAGCTGTTATTGCTACTATTGTTAAATTGTGTATTCAATATTGAACTATTGTTAAATTGGTACAAGCTGCTACTGCTACTCAATATTGGTACACTGCAGTATATTGAATTTGCTATGACCGTATGCTATTTGTATGAAGTATTGGAGATGTATAAACATATAAGTTGATAGTTATAGAATTGATGTGTGTCAAACTTTGAAAAAACACTACACCGTTATATCGCCGTTATAACATCGAAATAACACCGAAATAACATGGGGACCTGGACCGTCATACCGAAAAAACCGAAATTTAAAAGCTTGATTCTAAGTCATTTGATCACAATAATCTACATTTTAACTCTTTATACTATCTAAAATATGATTCATATGTTCTTTATTAAAAAAAATTAGATTATCCATGGTAATTAAGCATATAATGTGCAAATAATGCAATTCAGAGCATCGTTTGAACATTTCAATCATTTCTGGATTCATTCTTTGTCATTCGATCAAAATAATCTACATTTAAACTCTTTATACTATTTAGAATATGATTCATATGTTATTTATTCAAAAATGATTGGATTAAACAAGGTAATTACGCATGTAAAGTGCAAATAATGTAATTCTAAGCATTATTTGGACATTTCAATCGTTTTATGGATTCATTCTAAGTTAATTGACCACAATAATCTAGATTTAAAGTCTTTATACTAACTAGAATATGATTGATATGTTCTTTATTAAAAAAGATTGGATTATACATGCTAGTTACTCATATAAATAGCATATAATGCAATTCTGAGCATCGTTTTAGTATTTCAATCCTTTCTAGATTCATTCTAAGTCATTTGATCACAATAATCTAAATTTAAACTCTTTATACTGTTTAGAATTGAATTCATATGTTTTTTTTTTAATTCAAAACGATTGGATTATACATTCTAATTATGCATATGAAATGCAAATAATGTAATTATAAGCATCGTTTGAGCATTTCAATCGATTCTGCATTCATTCTAAGTCATTTGATCACAATAATCTAAATTTAAACTCTTTATACTGTCTAAAATAAAATTCATGTGTTGTTTATTAAAATCGTTTCTAGATTCATTCTAAGTCATTTGATCATTATAATCTGCATTTAAACTCTTTATACTGTTTAAAATTAGATTCTTATGTTTTGTAATAAAAAACATGGAAACTATGCATATAATGTGCAACTAATGCAATTCTGTGTATTAATTGAATTATTGTATCGTTTCTAGATTCATTCTAAGTCATTTGAGCAAAATATTCAACGTATAAACTCTTTTACGCTATCTAAAATATGATTCATATGTTATTTATTCAAAAGTGATTGGATTATGCATGGTAATTACGCATGTAAAATGCAAATAATGCAATTCTGAGCATTGGTTGGTCATTTCAATCGTTTTATGGATTCATTCAAAGTCATTTGATCACAATAATCTATATTTAAACTCTTTATACTGTCTAGAATAAGATTCATATGTTCTTTATTAAAAAAGATTGGATTATACATGCTAATTGCTCATATAAATAGCAAATAATGCAATTCTGATAATCGTTTAAGCATTTCATCATTACTGGATTCGTTCTAAGTAATTTGATCATAATATTCTACATTTAAACTCTTTATACTGTTTAGAATAGGATTCATATGTTTATTATTAGAATAGGATTCATACAAGGTAATTATGAACATAAAGTGCAAAAAATGTAATTCTGACTTTCCATTTCAATCGTTTCTGGATTCATTCTAAGTCTTTTGATCAAAATAATCTACATTAAAATTCTTTATACTGTCTAGAATATGATTCATATGTTTTTTATTCAAAACGATTAGATTGCACATGCTAATTACGCATATAAAGTGCAAATAATGCAATTCTAAGCATCGTTTGAACATTTCATTCGTTTCTGGATTCATTCTAAGTCATTTGATCAAAATAATCTAGATTAAAACTCTTTATACTGTCTAGAATATGATTCATATGTTATTTATTCAAAACGATTTAATTATACATTGTAATTACGCATATAAATTGCAAATAACGCAATTCTGAGCATCGTTTGAGCATTTCAATAGATTCTGGATTCATTCTTAGCAATTTGATCACAGTAATCTACATTTAAAATCTTTATAAAGTCTAGAATATGATTCATATGTTCTTGATTAAAATAGATTGGATTATACATGCAAATAACTTATATAATAACAAACAATGCAATTCTGAGCATCGTTTAAGTATTTTAGTTGTTTCTGAATTCATTCCAAGTCATTTGATCATTATAATCTGCATATAAACTATTTATACTGTTCAGAATATGATTCATATGTTTTTTATTCAAAAATATTGGATAATACATGGTAATTATGCATATAATATGCAACTAATGTAATCCTGAGTATCGTTTGAACATTTCTATCGTTTCTAGATTCATTCCAAGTCGTTTGATCAAAATATTCTACGTTTAAACTCTTTATACTATCTAAAATATGATTCATAAGTTATTTATTCAAAAGCGAATGGATTATACATGTTAATTACGCATGTAAAGTGCAAATAATGCAATTCTAAGCATTTTTTGAGCATTTCTATCATTTCTGGATTCATTGTAAGTCATTTGATCGCAATAAACAACATTTAAACTATTTATTCTGTTTACAATAGGATTCATACGTCTATTATTAGAAAAGATTGGAATATACATTGTAATTATGCACATAAAGCGTAAAAAATGTAATTCTGAGTTTAATTTTTGCATTTCAATCATTTTTGGATTCATTCTAAATCATTTGATCAAAATAATCTACATTAAAACTTTTTATACTGTCTGGAATATGATTCATATGTTATTTATTCAAAACGATTGGATTACACATGCTGATTCCGCATATAAACTGCAAATAATACAATTCTAAATATCGTTTGAGCATTTCAATCGATTCTGTATTCATTCTATATCATTTGATCACAATAATATACATTTGAAGTTTGTATTCTATCTAAAATATGATTCATATGTTCTTTATTTAAAAAAATTAGATTATACATGGTAATTAAGCATATAATGTGCAAATAATGCAATTCTGAGCATCGTTTGAGGATTTCAATCGTTTCTGAATTCATTCTAAGTTACTAGACCACAATAATCTACATTTAAACTATTTATTCGGTTTATGATAGGATTCATATGTTTATAATTAGAAAAGATTGGATTATACATTGTAATTATGCACTTAAAGTGCAAAAAATGTAATTCTGATTTTCGTTTTTGCATTTCAATCGTTTTTGGATTCAATCTAAGTCATTTGATCACAATAATCTACATTTAAACTCTTTATACTGTCTAAGAATATGTTTTATATTTTCTTTATTAATATAAGATTGGATTATTCATGCTAAGTACTCATATAAATAGCAAATACTGCAATTTTGAGCGTTTCAATCGTTTCTGGATTCATGCTAAGTCATTTGATCACAATAATCTACATTTAAACTCTGTATACTGTTGAGAATAGTATTCATATGTTTTTATTAAAACAGATTGGATTATACATGCTAATTCCGCATATAAAGTGCAAATAATGCAATTCTAAGCATCGTTTGAGCATTTCAATCGATTCTGTATTCATTCTAAATCGTTTGAACACAATAATCTACATTTAAAGTCTTTATACTATCTAAAATATGATTCATATGTTCTTTATTAAAAAAAATAGATTATACATGGTAATAAAGCATATAATCTGCAAATAATGCAATTTTGATAATCGTTTGAGGCTTTGAGCAATTCAATCATTTCTGGATTTATTCTTAAGTCATTTGATCACAATAATCAACATTTAAACTCTTATACTGTTAAGAATATGATTCATATGTTATTTATTAAAAAATTATTAGCTTATACATGGTAATTACGCATGTAAAGTACAAATAATGAAATTAAAGGTATCGTTTGGGCATTTCAATCGTTTCTGGATTAATTCTAAGTCATTTGATCATAATAATCTAAATTTAAACTCTTTATACTGTTTAGAATAGGATTCATATGTTTTTTTATTAAAAAAGATTGGATTATACATGGTAATTACTCATATAAAGTGCACATAATGTAATTCAGAGTTGCGTTTTTGCATTCAATGGTTTCTGGGTTCATTCTAAGTCATTTGAACAAAATAATCTACATTAAAACTCTTTATATACTTTATAGAATATGATTCATATGTTATTTATTCAAAACGATTGGATTATACAAACTAATTACACATATGAAGTGCAAATAATGCAATTATGAGCATTGTTTGAGCATTTCAATCCATTCAGGATTCATTTTAAGTCATTTGATAACAATAATCTAAATTTAAACTGTTTATACTGTCTAAAATATGATTCATATGTTCTTTATTAAAAAAAATATAGATTATACATGGTAATTGAGAATGTAATGTGCAAATAATGCAATTCTAATCTTTGTTTGAGCATTTCAACCGTTTTTGGATTCATTCTAAGTAATTTGATCACAATAATATACATTTAAAATATTTATTCTGTTTAGAATTGGATTCATATATTTTTTATTCAAAAAGATTGGATTATACAAGGCAATTACGCATATAAAGTGCAAATAATGTAATTCTGAGTTTCGTTTTTGCATTCCGATCGTTTCTGGATTCATTTTAAGTAATTTGATCGAAATATTCTACTTTAAAACTCTTTATTCTGTCTAGAATATGATTCATATATTATTTATTTAAAACGATTGGATTATACATTCTAATTACACATATAAAGTGCTATAATGCAATTCTGAGTATCTGAGCACTTCAATCGATTATGGATTCATTCTATGTCATTTGATCAAAATAATCTACGTTAGAACTATTTACTGTCTAGAATATGCTTCATATGTTGTTTATTAAAAAAAATTGGATTATACATAGTAATTAAGCATATATATAGTGCAAATAATGCAATTCTGAACATCGTTTGAGCATTTCAATCGTTTCTGTATTAATTCTAAGTCATTTGATCACAGTAATTTACATTTAAACGCTTTAAACTCACTAAAATATGATTCATATGTTCTTTATTAATACAAATAAGATTATACATGGTAGTTAATCATATAATGTGCAAATAATGCAATTCTGAGCATTGTTTGAACATTTCAATCGTTTCAAAATTCATTCTAAGTCATTTGATCATAAAA
The DNA here is from genome assembly GCA_028095005.1 of Rhynchospora pubera. Lineage (NCBI taxonomy): Eukaryota > Viridiplantae > Streptophyta > Magnoliopsida > Poales > Cyperaceae > Rhynchospora > Rhynchospora pubera. The sequence goes on from CM051459.1 coordinate 77,918,952, forward strand.
TAATCGATTTTTAAACGATTTCTTCTGTTTATAAAAGGATTCATATGTTTTTTACTAAAAAATATTGGATTATACTGACTAGTTACGCATATATAGTGCTAATAATGCAATTCTAAGAATCGTTAGAGCATTTCATTCGTTTTTGGATTCTTTCTAAGTCATTTGATCCAAATAATCTACATGAAAACTCTTTATACTGTTTATAATATGATTCATATGTTATTTATTCAAAACGATTGGATTATACATGCTAATTCCGCATATAAAGTGCAAATAATGCCATTCTACGAACCGGTTGAGCATTTCAAGGATTCTTTCTAAGTCATTTGTACACAATAATCTACATTTAAAGTCCTTATACTATATAAAATATGATTCATATGTTCTTTATTAAAAAATAAATTAGATAGATAATATATGGTAATTAAGAATATAATGTGCAAATAATGCAATTCTGATCATCGTTTGAGGATTGCAATTATTTCTGGATTCATTCTAAGTCATTTGATCACAGTAATCAACATTTAGACTCTTTATACTTTTTAGAATAGGATTCATATGTTTTTTTTTATCAAAAAAGATTGGATTATACATGGTAATTACTCGTATAAAGTCCAAATAATGTAATTCTGAGTTTCATTTTTGCATTTCAATAGTTTCTGGGTTCATTTTAAGTCATTTGATCAAAATAATCTACATTAAAACTCTGTATACTGTACAGAATATGATTCATATGTTATTTATTCAGTACGATTGGATTATACAAGCTAATTCCACATATGAAGTGCAAAATAATGCAATTATAAGCATTGTTTAAGCATTTCAATCCATTCTGGATTCATTTTAAGTCATTTGAAGACAATAATCAATATTTAAACTCTTTATACTGTCTAAAATATGATCCCTATGATCTTTATTTTAAAAGAATAGATTATACATGGTAATTGTGCATATAATGTGCAAATAATGCAATTCTGATCAATCGTTTGAGTATTTCAACCATTTTTGGATTCATTCTAAGTAATTTGATCAAAATAATCTACAATAAAACTCTTTTTACTGTTAGGAATATGATTCATATGTTCTTTATTCAAAACGATTGGATTATATATTCTAATTCCGTATATAAGTGCTAATAATGTAATTCTGCATTTCGTTTTTTCATTTCGATTGTTTCTAGATTCATTCTAACTCATTTGATCATTATAATCTGCATTTAAACTCTTTATACTTTTTAAAATTGGATTCATATGTTTTGTATTAAAAAAGATCGGATTATACATGGAAATTATGCATATAATGTGCAACTAATGCAATTCTGTGTATCGTTTAAACATTTCTATCGTTTCTAGATTCATTCTAAGTCGTTTGATCAAAATATTCAGCGTATAGACTCTTTATATCATCTAAAATATGATTCGTATGTTATTTATTCAAAAGTGATTGGATTATGCATGGTAATTACGCATGTAAAATGCAAATAATGCAATTCTGAGCATTGTTTGGGCATTTCAATCGTTTTATGGAATCATTCTAAGTAATTTGATCATAATAATCTATATTTAAACTCTTTATACTTACTAGAATATAATTCATATGTTCTTTATTAAAAAAGATTGGATTATACATGCTAATTACTCATATAAATAGCATATAATGCAATTCTGAGCTCGTTAGAGCATTTCAATCGTTTCAGGATTCATTCTAAGTCATTTGATCACAATAATCTACATTTAACTCTTTATACTGATTAGAATTGGATTCATATGTTTTTTATTCAAAACGATTGGATTATACATGCTAATTACGCATATGAAATGCAAACCATGCAATTATAAGCATCGTTTGAGCATTTCAATCCATTCTGGATCATTCTAAGTCATTTGATCACAATAATCTAAATTTAAACTCTTTATACTGTCTAAAATATGATTCATGTGTTGTTTATTAAAAAAAAAAAGATTATACATGGTAATTGAGCACATAATGTGCAAATAATCCAATTCTGATCATCGTTTGAGCATTTCAATCGATTCTTGATTCATTCTATGTCATTTTATCACAATAATCTACACTTAGATTCTTTATACAATTTAGAATATGATTCATATTTTATATATTAAAAAAATTATTGGATTATACATGGTAATTACGCATGTAAAGTGCAAATAATGAAATTCTAAGCATTATTTGGGCATTTTAATCGTTTTATGGATTCATTCTAAGTCATTTGATCACAATAATCTACATTTAAACTCTTTATTCTGTTTAGAATAGGATTCACATATTTTTTGTTTAAAAAGTTGGTTTATTCTTGCTAATTAAGCATATATACTGCTAATAATGCAACTGGGAATCATTAGAGCATTTCAATCGTTTTTGAATTCATTCTAAGTCAATTTGAACAAAATAATGTACATTAAAAGTCTATACTGTCTATAATATAATTCATATATTATATATTCAATACTATTGGATTATACATGCTAATTTCGAAGATAAAGTGCAAATAAGCAATTCCGAGCATCTTTGAGCACTGAAATCGTTTCTGGATTCATTCTAAGTCATTTGATCACAGTAATCTACATTTAAACTCTATACTTTTTATAATAGGATTCATATGTTTTTTATTCAAAATATTAGATTATACGTGGTAATTACTCATATAAAATGAAAATTATGTAATTCTAAGTTGCGTTTTTGCATTTTAATCGTTTCTGGATTCATTCTAAGTAATTTGATCAAAATAATCTACAATAAAACTCTTTTTACTGTTAGGAATATGATTCATATATTCTTTATTCAAAACGATTGGATTATACATTCTAATTCCGCATATAAGTGCTAATAATGTAATTCTGAGTTTCGTTTTTTCATTTCGATCGTTTCTGAATTCATTCTATTTCATTTGATGATTATAATCTGCATTTATATACTGTTTAAAATTGGATTCATATGTTTTGTATTCAAAAAGATTTGATTATACATGGAAATTATGCATATAATGTGCAACTAATGCAATTCTAAGTCATTTCAATCGTTTTGGGCATTTCAATCGTTTTATGGATTCATTCTAAGTCATTTGAGCACAATAATCTATATTTAAACTCTTTATGCTGTCTTGAATATGATTCATATGTTCTTTATTAAAAATGATTGGATTATACATGCTAATTACTCATATAAATAGCAAATAATGCAATTCTGATCATCGTTTGAGCATTTCAATCGTTACTGGATTCATTCTAAGTAATTTGATCACAATATTCTATATTTAAACTCTTTATACTGTTTAGGATAGGATTCGTATGTTTATTATTAGTAAAGATTGGATTATACATGGTAACATAAAGTGCAAAAAATGTAATTATAAGCATCGTTTGCGCATTTCAATCCATTCTGGAAACATTCTAAGTCATCTGATCACAATAATCTAAATTTAAACTCTTTATACTGTCTAAAATATGATTCATGTGTTGTTTATTAAAAGAAATAGATTATGCATGGTAATTGAGCATATAATTTGCAAATAATCCAATTCTGATCATCGTTTGAGCATTTCAATCGATTTTTTATTCATTCTATGTCATTTGATCACAATAACTCTACATTTAAACTCCTTATACTATTTATAATATGATTCATATGTTATTTATTCAAAAAATTATTGGGTAATTACGCATGTAAAGTGCAAATAATGAAATTCTAAGCATTATTTGGGCATTTTAATCGTTTTATGGATTCATTCTAAGTTATTTGATCACAATAATCTACATTTAAACTCTTTATTCTGATTAGAATATGATTCACATATTTTTTTATTAAAGAAGATTGGTTTATTTTTGCTAATTAAGCATTTATAGTGCTAATAATGCAATTGGGAATTATTAGAGCATTTCAATCATTTTTGAATTCATTCTAAGTCAATTTGAACAAAATAATGTACATTAAAAGTCTTTATACTGTCTATAATATGATTCTTATATTATCTATTCAATACTATTGGATTATACATGCTAATTTCGAAGATAAAGTGCAAATAAAGCAATTCCGAGCATCGTTGAGCATTGAAATCATTTCTGGATTCATTCTAAGTCATTTGATCACAGTAATCTACGTTTAAACTCTATACTTTTTATAATAGGATTCATATATTTTTTATTCAAAAATATTAGATTATACGTGGCAATTACTCATATAAAATGAAAATAATGTAATTCTGAGTTGCGTTTTTGCATTTCAATCGTTTCTGGATTCATTCTAAGTAATTTTATCAAAATAATCTACAATAAAAATCATTTTACTGTTAGGAATATGATTCATATGTTCTTTATTCAAAACGATTGGATTATACATTCTAATTCCTCATATAAGTGCTAATATTGTAATTCTGAATTTTGTTTCTTCATTTCGGTCGTTTCAGGATTCATTCTAATTCATTTGATCATTATAATCAGCATTTAAACTCTTTATACTGTTTAAAATTGGATTCATATGTTTTGTATTAAAAAAGATTGGATTATACATGGAAATTATGCATATAATGTGCAACTAATGCAATTATGTGTATCGTTTGATCACAATAATCTACATTAAAACTTTTTATACTAAGCATCGTTTGAGCTTTTCGTTCTAAATCATTTGATCAAAATAATCTACATTAAAACTTTTTATACTGTCTGGAATTTGATTCATATGTTATTTATTCAAAATGATTTGATTACACATGCTAATTCCGCATATAAAGTGCAAATGATGCAATTCTAAGCATCGTTTGAGTATTTCAATCGATTCTGTATTCATTCTAAGTCATTTGATTACAATAATCTACATTTAAAGTCTTTATACTATCTAAAATGTGATTCATATGTTCTTTATTAAAAAAAATTAGATAGATTCATGGTTAATAAAGCATATAATGTGCAATTCTGATAATCGTTCGAGCATTTCAATCATTTCTGGATTCATTCTAAGTCATTTGATCAGAATAATCTACATTTAAACTCTTTATACTGTTCATAATATGATTCATATGTTATTTATTCAAAAATGATTGGATTATACATGGTAATTCCGCATGTAAAGTGCAAATAATGAAATTCAAAGCATTGTTTGGGTATTTCAATCGTTTTATGGATTCATTCTAAGTCATTTGATCACAATAATATCTTGATGTAAAATTTTTATACTTTCTAGAATATGATTCATATGTTCTTTTTTTAAAAAAAAATGGATTATACATGGTACCTATGCATAATTCATTCTAAGTCATTTCAATCGTTTTTGGATTCCATCGTTTCTGGAGTCATTCTAAGACATTTGATCATAATAATCTACATTTAAACTCTTTATACATTCTACAATATGATTCATATGTTTTTTATTAAAAAAAGATTGGGTTATACATGTTAATAATGTATAGAAATAGCAAATAATGCAATTCTAAGCATCATTTGAGCATTTCAATTGTTTTTGGATTTATTCTAAGTCATTTGATCATAATAATCTGCATTTAAACTCTTTATACAGTTTAGAATAGGATTCATATGTTTTATATTCAAAAAGATTGGATTATACATGGTAATTATGCATATAATGTGCAGCTAATGCAATTTTGAGCATTGTTAGAGCATTTCTATCGTTTCTAGATTCATTCATAGTCATTTTATCAAAATATTCTACGTTTAAACTTTTTATACTGTCTAGAATATGATTCATATCATCATATGTTATTTATTCAAAAATGATTGGATTATACATGGTAATTACGCATGTAAATTGGAAATAATGAAATCCAAAGCATTGTTTGGACATTTCAATCGTTTTATGGATTCATTCTAAGTCATTTGATCACAATAATCTTGATTTAGACATTTTATAATTTCTAGAATATGATTTTGTCGCGGCTTTTTTGTCATTATTCTCCTCGAAGGAATTTCTCGAAGAACAATGAGAACGTAGCCTTAGATTCACCTCCCTTAAGGTTCAATCTCTTTAGTGAGTATCTCTCAACCAATTAGTTCTTTTTGGATGACATGTCTTGAATTTTTATGTTTTGTGGTGGCATATATAAAAGGCCAATATGGTCAATTTAGTTGGTCGATGGTATAAAATTAATTATTATTGTTTTGGAGTGGCATAAAACCAATTAGTTATTTTGTGATGGTATATCTCCAATTTCAAACTTTTGGAGTGGCATAAACTAAATTTTCCCAATTTTGTTACTACTACAGTTCTAGTATGTTTGGATTATTACTTCATTCGAATTTAAAAATAATAAGAGATCACTTTTTTTATCTAGATTAAAAAAACAATATAAATATATTAGAAAAAATTTTATTTTAAAATTTGAGTTCACTTAAAAATTACACTCTTTATTTAAAAACTCATTCTTAATTTTTTTAAAATAATATTTTTTAACCTGAATAACAAATTCTAATTTTATTCAAGCAATCAGAATGCATATGTAAAGAGAAAATTTCTAACACATAAATCTGAAATGTATGTTGTGGTAATAATCTTTTTTTTTTTTTTGAAAAAAAAACATAGGAATTTTTATTTTTGTTCTTTGGACCAATTGATCCAACAAAAATTTAGATGATATCGTAAAGCATGCTGAATACGTTAGTCGATCCATCTGAATAGATCGTGTCAAATGCAACGATTCGATAGAACAAGCTTATTCTGCTTCTCCATGGGTGTGTTTGGATGGAACGGAATAAGTCGTGAATAAGGAATTTCGATTTGCGTGCTTATTCTTATTTCTTATTCTTATACTATGGTTTTGTTAGTATAGGAATAAGGGCCCAAATTCCTTATTCTTATACCGTTTGTTTTGCACAAGAATAAGAATAAGCACGCAAACCGAAATTCCTTATTCCTATTCTCTATTTCTTATTCTGCTTTTCTATCAAAACTAGAACAAGCCTTTTCTATCAAAAGTAGCAGCAATACATACTATTTTTTGGAAGATTCATATAGATTGTCTGGGCTGAGCTGTATGTAAAACACCAGTTACCTTAGAACGTTCGACTAATTCAAAATTGGTTTCAACGTTATTCAAGCCTAAAAACTTATTTAAGTCTCATCAATTTTTGACGTACAACTGTTGAATTAAAAGAAGTCTTCGAGTGAAGAATTTTATTTTGTCATAAATTCTCCCGTAAATTTTTTTAATAAACATATCTGAAAAAAAAATTAATAGTAAACATTGGATATTTAGAATTTGAGCAATGAACATGGCAGAGCATTTTATCGGTGACGCTTGGGCGGTAACGCCGGTGCCATTGGCGCGAAGGTGAAGACGTCGTTGGAAGTGGCGCATTTGGTGTTTGGGTAGTTGTGGCGATGACTGGTGGGCGTCCGATGAGACCGTTCAACAGCGTGCAATCATTGTTGACTGTGCGTGTTGTTGTTCTTGCTGGCCACGCTTGTCTTCCACGTGGCCATATCATTCCTCCTCTCCACCAAGACCGAGGCCGCCACGGCACCGCTCAGCCCCATCACGCCAATATAAAAAAAAAATCAGCTTCTATGGCCTATCGAGAACTTCCAAACCCGGCCCAGTAAGAGAAACAGGACCCGCTTCGGATCCAATTACGAAAAAAAGAGAAAAGAAAGAAAAAGGAGCCGTGGACCCCACTGTTCAGAGTCCCCTCCTTCATTCTTTTCTGCTCCGATTGGCCGATCTTGCTCGATCCCACTTGTCAGCGAGGAAGTCATCCCACAAACGGCAGCGCTTGATAGGTTCTGCCCATGGGCCCCGCACCTAACTCAGTTGACCAATAAAGGAGAAAAATCGATAAGATAAAAACGAACTAGCTGAAACGAAGTTCATCTATGACATATTGACATTTACCGTTCCAGCAATCTGCCCCATCGCGCCACATCCACCAAATTTCTAGAAAATTTCAATATGAAAATGAGATTAAATGATTTGGATCGACCATTTAAAGCATAAAATTTGAAAACTAACGCGCACATTTTCAGTTAAAAACCTTTATTATGATAACATGTACGCATATGTTACAAAAGAAAATTTGGGCATTATTTTCCGCTTTTACTAATGCAGTTTGATGATGATAATGAAAGCATAATTTTTATATAATAATTAGTCCAGAGTTCAAAGTACATGGCTTTTTTACGCCAACAACACAACACCTTTATAAGCTTTTAATTGCGTTATACTAAAATATTAAGACATTTTCCCACGTATTTCTCCGGGACTATGGGGTATTTTGCGTTAAACAGATTAAGTAGATTGAATTCAGTGCATAGTTGTTCTTTACACAATTGACTGTTTGTTTTGATCAATTTTAGACAATGTTTAGTTTTAGCACGCATTTTCGTAACCTTGATATAAGAAGCTAGCATTCATTTTCGTAACTTTGATCAATTATTATGAGTAGTATCTAAATAAGTACAAAGGTAGTACATTTTGATTCTTAATTCAATTATGCCGTCTCTTAAATCTTAATATGGCACCAGCAATGTACATATAAGTTCATATGAAAATGGCAACATTCGTGCCAACAACATAATAATTCATAAATTATGCATGGTTTAGTCACAATTGAGTACTGAGAACGAGGTCAAAATAAAACTTCATTTAAGTGTTTCAAAGACAACATTTCATTGAGCTGGTCCTTGTACCAGTCTTTGTACCAGGGGTAGGCTTCATGCCAGCGGTAAGATCCAGCAAGGTAGGCATCGGATAATAACACACCAGCACATCATTCTTTATAATTGGTGTCAGCATGGTATGGACTAATAAACTGAATCGCTGATTAATTTCTAAATTATCGGAATTGGCAATTCTGATTGTTTCCATACAGTAACTTAAATTTGCATGCTCAAAACATTTAATTAGCACTATATAACTCTTTCAAAGAATATTAATATGCTGTTAAAATGCTACAGAACCATATTAGAAAAAAGAATAGAAAAAAGACAATTGCAATTTATTTCCTAATTCCAAGTTTATGATCCGAGATATTATGTGGATCACACACATTACACCAGGAAAGAAACATGAAAACAAGATTCAAACAACATCAACCCTCAGACAAAGTAAATCCAGGAACTCATTCCTCTAGAAACTCTTAACTCACCAATTCCCTTCGGACATATCAACAGAACCCAAGAAAATAAGAAACAAGACCATCCAGAAATCGAAAAACTCATCTCACTAAGTGACCAATGCACATCTCACATTTCAACAGGACCCAAGAAAACAAGAAACAAGACAATCAAGACACGTGTGACACATGAACAGGTTTCTTAACTTTGGACTAATGGCGCCACTACAAACTAAGGTTTCATCAGTCGCCGACAAGCAGGACATATGTCGTACACAATGTCAGGCAGATCCTGCGATGTAGCCATTTGGTGCACCACTGCCTCTTCCGATGCCGGCGTGTTGTCAGTACCCACGGTCTCTTTCAGCACTGCCACCTCTTCAAGATCAAGATCAGCCAAAGCCTTCCCAGCTGCTTTCCCAAGAACACCTGACATGTGGGCCTCATCTCCCTGCCCTTTTGATGACAGCACGAAGGAATCCCTCGACTGAGATGCTGTATCTTGTAGCGGTGCGACCTCCTCTTCTGCACTGGGGTTGGCCTTCTGCTGGAATGCCTTGTAATCCTTTAGAGCCGAGAGGAAGCGCTCATGGTGTTTACAGAGATTCAGCTCAGCCGACTCTTGGATACGGCAGCTGCCGTCATCACGGAACTCAGCAAGCACTGCTGCCAGAGCATCTCTATACCCATTGTGGGCATCTCTCAGGGATGAAATGGTTTTCTCCATGACTACTACGAGTAGAGAACTAGAGATGGTAATTTGGTTTGAAGGATCAGAGGATGTTTGGGGTTATATTTATACCTTACCAATGTAAACGGGATAGCCCAGGTTCAATGGATGGGAGCTACTCTGTGACCATTTTTTTTTCGGTTGTGTGAACTACCTGTGACTTATTTAGGCGATTAGTTTCTTTAATATAATATAATATTCTTGTTTTAAATTTCTTTTTCCTCAATAATGGCCTTCGCCCCGTTTGCTTAATGATTCTTTAATATTCTTTCTTTTCTTTTTTTTTTAACTTAGGCTAATATTTTATAAAATTTACCAAAAGATAGGTCAAATTTTAATGCGCATTACATTAATATTTTCAGGATAAAGGGGTCTATATATATTGCGTTAAATTAGATCACGTAGACTGAATTTTGGACAGAGTTATTCGTTTTCATAATTAATTCTTTGTTTACGAGTTACGATCAATTTAGACAACGGTAGTTTTAGCAAGCATTTTAGATAGTATATTATATCTTAATAAAATAAGCATGTGTTTTTGGCTAAAAAAAAAACCATGTGTTTGGTACTAAAGTGATAATCTAAATAATTACAAAGGTAAACATTTTGCTTCTTCTCGCCTCCATATAACTAATTAAAAAGGCATCGTCATTAATAAATGCTCAAAATGAAATTTGTTAACAAGACAGGTGAAAGGAATGGAAAAGAAGGTATTGGAGAGAAAGAAAAAAGGATGGGGAAAGCTCAAGTCATTTTACCTCTGCGTGTTTAATGATTGACGAAAGAGAAGGGGGAAAAAATTGTCCCGTCTGGATGATAAAATTTATGGAAGGAAATTTATAACTAACTAATTATAAATGCATTATTTATTAAAATAACTTTCAATATGTTTCTTCCAAAACCAACAATAATATTGAAAACATTTGGAGTGAGGGGGTGCACAAATGGTACAGTTGGATTGGTATGTACCAGCAGTACCACACGGTTTTATCCCAGAACGAACACCCAAGTGAAACAGTACATCCTTCTAGGGAAATTTTCATAAAAACTGATTTAAATCCATCATCATGGTCTTCAAGTGCTGCCTCATCGAACGATCAATTTCCGATATGGCCTCACAGCCCTCACCTATGTTCAGTGCTTCATTTACAATTTGAAGGTTTGATTTTATTGTAATCTAAAAAGAGAAAACTGTGGAGCTATATTAAATAAGATGTGTCAACAAAGTATCAAATCCGATGTCACAAATGTTGACTTGTTTTCTTTATATGACTTGATGCCATATAATTGTCTTTTTATATTTCCAAATTAAACACCCTACAAACATCATCCCAACTCTTATACAAATTAATTAGTCACACGGAATAATTATGTACTCTTAACCAACGCACTACTGTAGGTGATGAAACAAAATAGTGATACACCATACTACTAAACATCTTCATTGATTGCCAAGCAAACGGGCTAACATAGACTAGGCAAGAACCATGTGCTTTTTTTGTAATCATGGAAGTGGTGCAGTTGTGTTGTACCTTCCGTAGTGACAGAGTAGCACTTAACAGAATTATTCATTACGCAATTCTTCGAGTATATGCAATTACCCTTGCATCCTTCAAAATCACTTGCTCTCAAACACAGCCAGTAGCGTTGGTTATCGTGGAACAGCATCCGATCCCCAATATCATTCACCTTTTCCCAGCAGGGATTAGTACCAGAATCCTTCAGCTGGTACAGCTCATATCGGTAGTCTGACTCCGGTTCGTCTAGACCCTCTTGCTCAACAAATGGTCGTACTCCAATTAAATCACCGCATGCCTCAACAATATGATCAAATGGGCCAGAAGATGCTTCAGGAAGCAACGATACTGTAATCCCATTGGTGGCATCAATAACCCTCAAAAATCTGGTTTCATAAGAAAAGACATATACTCTTCCACTAGAGTATGAGACAACAGATTCATCATGACCATAGTGCATTTCAGTGATCTTTCTCCATTTGTTGTCGGTATATCGCCACAAAATCCATTTTAGAACTGCAGTTCCATTCGGAGGCTCAAAATTGGCAACCAAGCACACAAGATCGATGCCATTTTCATCAAGACTAGGTTCAGGACTACAGCTGGGACCAAAGTAGATGGGGAACATATCATCATTTTCAATAGGGAGAAGGGCTTGAAATCCAGTTAATGGATTAAGGAGTAGCCCCGTAATTGGAGGTTTCCAGCAAAACAAGAGCACGAACCCAGTAAATGAGCCATACAAGTCTGTAAACTGTTCTAGCTCAGTGAAGATCTGAACTGTCAGATGGTAGGCTTTGTCAGAGTAGAGAGGATGGAACTGGAACTCATATGAGGAATTGTTGTTCCTAATACATTGTATGAAGTAAGGGAGCTGTGGGGGCAGGTTGGAGGGATGAACAGCAGAGCGCCACTGCTTGCACACTGCACGAAGCCTAATAAAATCAGAGATGTCCGAGACTTTCTTGGCAATTTGGCACAAAAGGTCAGGATTTAGCTCAGCCCAGTTCATTTTCAGTGGACAAATTTAGATGTGCTGTTCGATTGAAACTAATCTGCTATATCACACCTGAAATCATGCATAAAACAAAAGGGGATATGCATATTAGTTGGTATTGTGCTCATATGTTTAATCTTTCCTAAGCACTGATAGATAGAAGTTCCACATATTTTATACAAGCCTGAAAACACTATCAAAGCTATAAAAGGTCCTCTAGAAACAAGGGCTGCCCAAGCAAAATTACAGCAAACATATAATAGATAAAATAAATTATTTTACTTTACCCGAACTCCCATTGAAAGAAAGCCCAAATTAGTTTAGAGGATGGGTATTAATCAGTTATTCTATTCAGATCCAAACTAATCAATAATGAGTTTCTGAAGTCTTAGTTGAAAGAGTGTAATTATACCTTAATACTTTGAACAGATTTAATTTTTTGCCGATACTAAACCTAGAAATTGGGGAATCTGCATAGTTCAAATAATGAACACCACGCAAAGTTACAAATCAAAGTTTGGATTGGATCGAGAGAGAGAGAGAGAGAGAGAGAGAGATCTCACATTTAGTGCCAATCTTGGATATGAACTCCGATCCATTGTGACTTGTGAGGCGGCGGATGGAGAAATTATCTCGTAAAGTTTTTCTCTGGAGTGAATGAATGATCGGGTAGGAAAGGAAATTGATTGAATTTTCTAAACCCTATAAATCCCTTTCCCTGCGCTCTCATTTACGATTCACGCTATTTTGTCGTGTCATGACTAAAATACCCTTAATATTTTTGTGCAATGCATCTTATATTCTTATGTGATTTCCTTTTTTTCCTTTTTTTTTTTACCCAGGCGAAGATTTATTTTGTGCAATGCATCTTATGTGACTCTGACAAGTGACAACCCAAGCTCATTAAAGATTGGATTTTGTTTTTATTTTTTTTGCGAATTCTGAGCATAAGCTCTGAAGATGCATCCAGTTGATTGATATTCAATTAGTGAAAGTCTCCTAGGGCCGGGCCGAACTACCGAGAGATCGGGTCAAAAGGGCCTATTTAAGGGCCGGATCAGGTCAGATTCAGGGAGAATTTTCGGTCGAACTAAGAAAAGTTTAAATATGAAGATTAAGTTCGGCTCTTCTCAAGTCTGATTCTTTAGGCCCTTCAAATTTCAAGAGGCCGGACTTGAAGGACCGACAAGCAAACAATATATTCATTTGTAAAAAATAAAAAATGCTATAAATTATTTAAATATTATTGTACACATTTATTTCATTATATATAATATTTTTAATTGTTTCATCTTTAATTGGGTTTAAGACTAGTTATATTATAATTTATAATAACATAGAAAAAGCAAACAAAATAATTTTTTATTAATGTATTAATGAATTAAAATAAATTATAATTACAAATGTATGAAATAATATAGAATAAAAGATGAGTAATATGTATATGTTTTTAACTTGTTTTAGCATTATATTAAAAAAATTAAATATTATTTGAAATGATTCATTCAATTTAGATTTGATCAGATAAGACCTTACCTTTCACTTGAGATTATATCTGATTATTTATAACTTCGGTCTCTCTAGACCTTAGACCCTTTCTAAGCATGATTTATCTAAACACTAGTTCTTCCAAAACCTGACCTTTTTAGATCTTAACCCTTCTAAAGCCTGGCCTCTCTAAGCCCTGACCCTTCTTAAAAAATTTAATAATTGACACACTCAACAAAACGCATGAGAAAATATAACAAATAAGATTTGGGTATTGTTCAGTTATTCTACTCAGATCTCAAGCCAATCTTCAATAACTTTCTCGAATCTTAGTTTCAAAAAGTGCACTTCTCGTTTAATATTTTAACATAATATTTAATTTATGCTGAAAACTAAATCTAGAAATTGGGCGATCTGCATAGTGTGAACAATGAACTCCAACGCGAAATTAAAGAGCGAAGCTTGGATGAGATTGATCGAGAGAGAGAGAGAGAGCGTGCGCGCTCACCCTTAGTGCAAATCTTGGATTTGAGCTCGGAGAGAGAAGATATCTCTTCATCAAGACTCTGTTTGAATTTCATTTGGAAAGAAAGGAATAAGAAAATAAATTTATTATAAATAATTTAAACTTTTCACAAAGTTACACACTTCTCAATACTTCTTCTCACTTTTTCCTTTCTTTCCACACCTTATCCAAACGGAGCCCAAGTCTCTCTCTCTCGACTGGAAATGGTAAGGGCCTACGGTAGGGGACCCTCTCTATGTGAAGCGAACGATTTTTTTTTTTTTTGAGAAAATTGATTTTATGTCACTTCAAATCAATCAAAATTTTAAATATGTCATCACAAAATAACTAATTGGATATATGCCATCATAAATGAAACAAATTGGTTTTATGTCACTATTTTCAATTTAAAGCATATTAAAATTTATTTCGTAATGTCAGTTTTTTATAATTCCTAAAATACCCTTACATTGCATCTGTAATCGAAGAAAAAAAAAAGTTCCCTTCGCTTATCATTTCTTTGTTTTGCGGCCCGGCGGCACACGATGCAGTCAAAGGAACTTTGCTGCAAGGAGAGAAGAGACGCGACACGCCGTTGAACATCTCCGAACTCTAATCCTAACCTTTCCATATAGATCCGTTTAGGTTTTTTTTTCATGTTATTTTGTCGTTTTCGTTCTTTGCCTTATCTCAACTGTCTTTTTCCTTCTTTGTTTTTTTTTTTTTGTTTCCGTCATTTTTTCTTTTGAATTGGAACTATTTTACACCCAATTGAACGGGTTAAATTTAGACCTGCTTTACAAATAAATGAATTCCTTTTAACCATATTTTTTTTTCTATTAACCTATTATGCATTGCTTATCAGAGATTGTTCGATGAAATTGAGGTTTGCAATTGCTGCTGCAAATTCTGTAATGAAGCTCGTACATTGCAAGGCAGGGGATTTTAGAGCTACGAGCTAGCTAAGATGGGCGTGGTTCAAGGAAATCTGGATTCCTCATCATATTTCGTAGGAAAATATGTTCAAATTTAATTTTGCTTCTGTTTAAACTTTGATTATCTGTCTTGTGTACAGGGAAAGAGTTGCACACTCCTTTTTTTGGTCGAGGAAGATCACTTTTTTTCAAAAATTGAGGCATGAAACTATGTAGAAGAATTTCGGATTGAGGCGAGAACCAGTAAACAACTTAATTGTTGGATGTCACATTGTCACTTTTGTAAATATTTTGTGGCAAAACTTACTTAGAATTTTAGAAAGAAATTGCCATTTTGATTTGATTGTAAGTTAGAAATTATCTATTTTTTGCGACAATTAGAGGAACTAGGATTGTCAGAAAGGCATATATATGATTGGTTGTATGTTGGAAATGTATTTGTCATATATTTTTCATGAGTGTAATGGATTATTTTGAATTATAAGGTTAAAAATGAACTTAATATATTGCCAATGGCATAAAACTAATTATTATTGTTTTGTAGTGGCATAGAACCAATTAGTTCTTTTTGGATGACATGTCTTGAATTTTTATATTTTGTGGTGGCATATATAAAAGGGCAATATGGTCAATTTAGTTGGTCGATCGATAGTATAAAATTAATTATTATTGTTTTGGAGGGCATAAAACCAATTAGTTGTTTTGTGACGGCATATCTCCAATTTCAAACTTTTGGAGTGGCATAAACCAAATTTCCCCTTTGTTATTACTACAGTTCTAGCTAGTATGTTTGGATTATTATTTCATTCGAATTTAAAAATTATAAGAGATCACTTTTTTATCTAGATTAAAAAAACAATATAAATATATTAGAAAAAATTTTATTTTAAAATTTGGGTCCACTTAAAAATTACACTCTTTATTTAAAAACTCATTCTTAATTTTTTTAAAATAATATATTTTTTAACCTGAATAACAAATTATAATTTTATTCAAGCAATCCGAATGCATATGTAAAGAGAAAATTTCTAACACATAAATCTGAAATGTATGTTGTGGTAATAATCTTTTTTTTTTTTGAAAAAAAAACATAGGAATTTTTATTTTGGTTCTTTGGACCAATTGATCCAACAAAAATTTAGATGATATCGTAAAGCATGCTGAATACGTTAGTCGATCCATCTCAATAGATCGTGTCAAATGCAACGATTCGATAGAACAAGCTTATTCTGCTTTTCTATCAAAACTAGAACAAGCTTATTCTGCTTTTCTATCAAAACTAGCAGCAGTACATACTATTTTTTGGAAGATTCATATGATTGTCTGGGCTGAGCTGCATGTAAAACACCAGTTACCTTAGAACGTTCGACTAATTCAAAATTGGTTTCAATAATTGCTTGAAGCTCCACTTATAAGTGAATAACAAAGCTATAATTTCATTACTTGTTCATTTATGATCGAAAATACACTTTTTTTTTTGTTCAATCGGCTGGTTTAGAGATTTTAATAGGTTTTCTTGAATATAATAGTGATTAATAATGGTTAAAAAATAGATAAAAAAAATCACGACTTTATTAATACTATAGACATGTACTTATTAAAAAAAGCTCAGAATTAATATGTATCATAGTAATGTTATATATTGCTCCATAAGCCTTAGTAAAATAAGAGATCAATAACGCAACAATATAATAATTTGTTGTTACACATGCCTCTTAGGTTTCCATTGCAATTGAATGTCAAACTTTATTATATTAAATAATGAATTTAATAATCAATATAAAAATATCAGACGCACATAAATATTACGCCAATTGATTTTATAACAAAACCGTTACATTATTCTCGCCAAGAAATATTTCCATACCACATCCAGATCCAGCGCCATTTGATTTTTTTTTTTTTTCAACCACCAAAAAAGGGAATAATTTTCTTTCCAGCTTTATTATTCCAGACCCTGCAATCCTCATTTCTGCTCATATAGTCATTATTCTCAGATCTTTGGTACCTTTCGTTCCAAGCAGCTAAAACTTGACGGCCACGCTATATATATATTTCTCTAAAAAATTACTGCCATTCCAAGCAGCTAAGGTAAAAAAAACCCTACATTTATTTATATTTAATTCCATTAATTGCTTTGCCAAAAACAATTCCATATAATGTTCAGATCCAAGGGCTACAAATTGAAGCACATAAGCTTAGACAAGCCGCCTTCACAAATTAAACCCTAGGGACAGAGAGAGATAAAAGGATCTAGCGAGCACAAGAGCCTACGTACGTCTCCATCTCTCTGAGAGAACTCCACAGCAACCATGACTTTCAAGCGCAGGAATGGCGGACGCAACAAGCATGGCCGCGGCCATGTCAAGTTCATTCGCTGCTCCAACTGTGGCAAATGCTGCCCCAAGGACAAGGCCATTAAAAGATTCATTGTGAGGAACATTGTTGAACAGGCTGCCATAAAAGACATAAAAGATGCATCTGTGTATGAATCATATGCTCTCCCTAAGTTGTACGCAAAGGTGCAGTACTGCATCTCATGCGCTATCCATTCTCATGTGGTGAGAGTCAGGTCTAGGGAGAACCGCCGCAACCGTGAGCCACCACAGCGCTTCCTCCGCAGGGAGGACCTGCCGAAGCCAGCACAGGCTCCTCCCCCTGCTGCAGACGCAGGTGCTGGTTCTGGTGCTGCTGCTCCTTCCACACGGCCTGCACCAAATGCCTAAATGATCTTTGGTTTATTAATTTTGTGATTTGTGATATCTTTGTTCTTGGATTTACCTTATGAGCTGTTTTGTTCTTGCTTCGTGGAGTAGATTTTGAGTTTTGTTTCAAGAGTTTCTTAGCTTCAATTTATCAATAAAATTATAATTATTACGTCAGTTATAATTAGTTTATAATTGTGATGTGTATATGTTTTTATCTTATATTGTTAGCTGCCTCAATCCACTAACCGGATTTCCAAGTGCACATGCTGACACATCTGCCATTTACTTGTAGGAAGAGTTATGCCCAGTTCTCTTTCTCTTCTATTTAATTACTTATATAAAAACTGGCTTTGGTATGGTGTTCATGCTGATCGTGAACTTATATAAAAAGGTTTAAACGTGCTACTGCTAAAGTGTGATTGCGGCCAGGGCTGTCAAAAATGGAAACGAACACGGAACCATGCAACCTGTTCAGTTTTTGCTCCATTACGTTAAACAAAATGGTTTTTTTGCTCTATTTCCATTTTTCATTGTAATTTCTTATTTCCACGTTCCATTTTGATAAACAGTATGATTTCTGGTTTCGTTTCTGTTCCAATTTTGACAACAAAATCATTTTTTTATGCCATTTCTGTTCTGTTTTGGACGGAATAGAAACTTGTGAGTTGTGAAACGGCAGTATATTGACAGGCCTAATTATGGCCATATGATAATGTGAATAGGACGAGGATCTATGGAAGTGCGTTACTTTGAGCGAAGATGAAAAGGACACATATTACTATGGATAATTAATTTTGCCCTTTAACCAAAAAACCGAGTTTACAAGAGTCGGTGATTGATAAATTAACAATACGAAAAGATCATTCATGTGGAAAAAACAACAAAATTTCAGTGCTTTAAGAGTTTTATTATTGGATATTGTTTTTAAAATAATGACACATGAATTATCCCATCAAGATTAAAAAAAAATCAAAATTCGGACAGTTATAAGTATGGATAATATGGAATGGCTAAAAGTTATGGTATTATAATAAATAACTAAAACTTGTTAATATAATATAATTAACTTACACTCAACAATAGGTTTTATAATTAGCTTATACTTGTGATGTAGATATTTTTATCTCATATTCTTCGGCAAATTTAGTTTATAATTGGAGCACAAATGGCACAAGTCTGCTTGTTTGGCAACTTACACTCAACAATAGGTTTTATAATTAGCTTATAATTATGATCTAAATATTTTATCTTATATTGTTCTGCATAATTAGTTTATGATTGGAGCGCAGATGGCACAACTCTTCTTTGTTTGGTCCAGCTATATCCTTGCACAAAAGATGTAAATCATTAAACCCAAGCGCATTTTTCATCAAATCATCGGAAATTAAACGCTGTATTGCTTTCGTTCAAGCTCGTCGTGCCTGATTACACATCGATTTCTTGATTTTCTCTAGCGGTTTGCTTTTCCTCCATCCCTTGCATGCCTTCAAATCTAGTTTGTTATATTCTTCCTTATTGCTTGAGCCATTAATATTTTGACTTGGTGTGCTTTGACTCCCCTAATGTCGTTGATAATATTACTCGTGAATTAATTTCATAGAGAAAGTCTGACGGAAAGTGGAGTTCTAATCATAACTTTCGGTTAAGTTCCTCCCTTGATGATTTTAAACATTTCAACTCTGGCTGTTTAGGATCTGCTTTTATTATCCTTTGTTTTTTTTTTTTTTTTGGTCTTTTCTTTTTATGCATACTTCATACATAGCCGCATTTAGCGAGAAAATTGAAAAATCAAATATTAAGGGGCTGCTGTGGTTTTTCTTTATTTTGGTGCAGATATACATTGGCCTAATAATTCAGAACAGAAAGCAGCATCCAATTCGCATCCCATTGAAGATAAAAAAAAAAAATGGACTGGGCTGAACTAAATCCAGACCTACTCCACCACATTGCCAAGAATCTGAGAGATATCTCTGATTTCATCCGGTTTCGTGCTGTGTACAGGCAATGGCGCTCGGCTGTGCATCCTTGTGACCTGCCTCAGCAGCTCCCATGTTTTATCAATTGGAAACAGAAGAGTAGTACCTCATATGATATCCAGTTCTGTCGTTTGTTCTCTGAAAAGGTTCACACTGTGCCTATTAATAATGTCTTCCTAGACCCAAAGACGCCCTGCCTGTTTGACTCATTAAATGGACTTCTGCTCATACACAGCCAACATCCTTCAAAGTCATGGTTTCTCCTCAATCCATTAACTGGATTTCAAGTGCAACTACCAGTTACCAGAGATATGTCTTATTTCTTGCTTCCTATTTATTTTGGCCCTATCTATGGCCCTAAACCAACCTCTGTCAAAAAATGCATTGATGTGGCATTCAGGCGTTCAACATTTCCAGATTCTAAATTTGCTAGAGAAGATAAATTGTGCTTGTGGCTATATGATTATGTGAAATGGACAAGGATCGGTGAAGTGCCTTGTAGCAATTGCGAAAAGGTCTCATATTACCATGGAAGATTGTATGCCCTTTCACAAAAAACAGGACATATAAGAGTGATTGATTTTACTACTGGCAATACAGTATTAGTGATCCGTCCCCCATCTTTGTCTGTTCAATTGACATACTTGGTTGAGGCAGGTGGTGATCTACTCGGTGTATACCGTGATATCAGGCTGGAGAATCTAACCTATCCTAAGACAGAGTATCGATTTGAGGTGTATTGTCTAGAGGAAGTTGATACTAATCCATTTTGGAAAAAATTGAAATGTCTTGGTGGGCGGGTGCTGTTCTTTGATGGCTATTACAGTTGGCTTTGTTTGAAGGCTAGTGATCTTGAAGGATGCCAAGGCAACTGCATCTATTTCAAGACTCCTGTATATGAATTTAACTATTTTGAAGGTAATACCATTGTCAGGTATGACTTGGAGAAGGACACAACAGAAGTAACTGTGTTCTCTGATCATCTCAGGAGAAGATGGTTTGTGCTGAGTCTATGTTAGCATACTCGCCACACTGAATGAAATTTTTGTGAGATAGACACCCACAAATAAAGCCGACTGTCTGTCTCTCTGCCACCCTTTACCTGACACATCAATTCAATTGCTGCGGCCCTTCACTCTGTCTCAACCTCTCCCGATTTTGTAACCACCACCCCTGCTTCAGACGCACGGTCCCAGTTCTCTTTTGAAAGGCACAAGGAAAAAATTCCCTTATGTTTTTCTCTTCAATGGGAAAATTAGACTTCTCTTCAACTAGGATGAGGGTATTGGGTTATATAGTATATAGCTTTAGGAGAGGTACACGATTTATGTTTTTCTTTTTTCTTTTTTGGCTGGATGCACTGAATGAAATTTTATGGTTTATTATCCCAGAAGTCTTTCGTTTTAGTCCGTTGTTAAAGTAAGCATCTTACATGACTATAGCTTTGTAACATTTAACTGATTTAAGTTAAGTTAGTACACTTTTTAGCTATATCTTAGTAAAGACAGAGACGTAGTGCAGGAACTATTGTGATTGTGAACCCAGATCTAGTAATCAGACATTTTATTTTGACCGACGAAAACTCCACACATTCATTTAATACACCAACAAACAATGAACTCATGTCATGCGTGCTTGAACGAACTAGGAGTTGGAAGAAGAAAGGGCCACGAGTTATGCTGGTACTTAGAAGTGAAGAATGGTTCTGGTTAATTGCACAGCTGGTATTCAGTAATCAGTAGCTTGGGGAGGAAAAGTAAAGGGAGGTATAATGAAAATTGATTTAGTTATTTATCTGATGGCATGAATATGAGACGAGAAGAGAAAGAAAGAAAACAAATATATAGAAAGAGAAGATTGAAGAGATGAACAACGGTATTTTCATTTAACATGGTTGGTTTCATTTGTAGATAACTTACGTGTTTGTTTGTCATTTAAACCAGAGAAATCACCAAGTGGCAATAAGCATGGCTTGTAAAAGGTAATAAAATGAAATAAAACGGCACTTTTGAAAATGTTATACAGTTTAAAAGGGAACTTAGCAAATGGAAGTTCGTGCAGACCTATCTATTTGTAATTTGTTTACCAAATGTTTCGTTTATTCTTCTATAAAATGCGGCTCTAGGTTATCAAAAGGCACCCAGAAGCACTATTTTATAACATACTAAAAAGAACCAGGACTCATTCTACTCTGAAAAAAAAAAACGAAACACAAAAAGTACCAACTAATCCATCCATAAAACAAGCACATGGAGCTTCGCTTTTTGTTAGGAGCAAAAAATTGTGTTTATATTTCAGAAAAGAGGGTTCATTTTTTTTTTTTTTTTTGACAGTGCCACCTACTGTTGTTTGGCTTTCCCATCTTCATTCGTTTCCTCCTCTGTTTGACTTGCCATTTTCACAATGTCCTCCACAAGAATCTTACCCTCTGTTGGAAAAGGGGGAAAAGAAAAGGGGGTTAGCAAAAGGACAATTTGGGAACCCTACAAAACCTTTTACATATCCAAAGTAGCCATATTTTACGTTTAGTTAGAGGCCAGCAGAGTTGAAGGGGCATTTGCACTTTAAGAAATATAGGGAGGCAAGGGAGATACGTTTGTGTTATTTGCGGGGATATGTGACACTTGTCATTTTTCAGGGTATTCATGATATGTTGACATTTTGCATGGGCATAAAAGAAATTGGTAGCCATAAAAGAAAAGGAACATAGAATTTGTGATATGACCTGGGTCTTTAGCAAGCTTGCCAATAAGCTCTTGCACTCCCTCTTTTCCAATCGTGTCCTTAAGATATGCAGCTGCAGCTGCGACCTCTTCTGGTGTCACCTTGCCATCACGATCCCTACAAATTAATCAAACAAAATGGAGAATGCATGAATATTAATAGTTGAATACACATCTGAATTTGAATTTATTAATAGTGACAAACTTACAAAATGTATTTTCTTAAGAAGTTTACCTGTCAAGGAGTTGCCATCTGTTGCCAATCTTGGCATCGACATCATCTATCTCCTGCTCGAGCTCTTGTAGCATAGCATCAACCTGAAATTGTACCATAATGACAGACAGATTATTAAGAAGGTAGATAGCTCTAACCCCAATGATCTTAATGACACATTAACATCGAACCATTATTCCAAGTCAGCAGTCAGCAAACTAGTTATTCTAGTACACCTTTCATATAATGTATTGTGTTGAATTAATTTGTAGATATTGACCAAACACTCTGAATTCAGATAACAGGAAAAAAATATCTGTCGCACAGATAGATATTTGAAGGTGCTTTTGGTTTGTCATCATCATCAGCAGGTTGCTATTATCAGTCATCATATTAATAATATACATAAGAGAAATAGTGAGAGAGAGAGAGAGAGAGAGAGAGAGAGACGAACCTTCTCTATGAGAGCAGAAGAAACCTTCCCGCCAGCAGCTGCTTCGGCTGCATGATCAGCAACTTCACGTGCAGCTTTGTAAGCTCTCTTTGCCTCTTCTTCACCATCAGTTCCTTTCTTTTCTAACATCTCATTGTATAGTTCTATCTGTAATTTTGTTTTTCAATCAGTTCAATTCACAATAATAAGAACAGTGAATGAACGGGGTTTTCAGTTGCTTTACCTCCTTGTTTACAAGGCTTAAGAATTCCTGCCGCTCCTTGCTAACAGACTGCAAATGGATAAATACAATTTGTCAAAAATATAAGAAAATATATTACTCTAAAGCTAGGTATATTGTATTTTTTTCCTTTTGGGATCATGACATGGTTAGTATGACCACATAGGTGCACTACAATGATTATAATTACAATTTGCAACAAGTACCAAGCCCTTTTATGCAGAGGGTAAGGTTTTATTCATTAGGATTTCTAATTCTTCTCTTTCCAGAGAAATTATTCACCACTTAAGCAGAAAAGCAATATTGGATAGGCAGGAAATAAAGAAGAATAAAAAAAGAAATTACAGAAGCAGAGGCGAGAACGGCCAGAGCTCGACTGATATTGCAGAGCTCTTCTTCTTTGTCATGCATCTTAGCTTTAGCCAGCTCTACTGCTTCTCTGGCTGTGGGGCCCTCCATCTCCTTCAGAGCAATATCCTCTTCAGCAGCCTTAGATGGCTCCTTGAGCTTCTCTTTTGCGTGCTTCTTCTCTTCTTCCTATACAGTGTTTTAGTTTACAAGGGGAAAAAAAACACATCAAGGGTTTTATCGATAGAAAAATTCTGTTAATATGGAAAACTGGCTTTACAGAATGCTTGAAATCTTGAACCATGAAACCTAAAATATTCCAAAAATGTGTACTTTTATTGAGAATTTGAGATTTTATACAAGTATTGCAAATTAATAAACTTCTGACTCCTTATGTAAGGTGTCAGCATTTTTCTCTTCAGCTATGGTCAAGAATAGCAAAACATTGTCCAAAATAATGAGGAACATTTCAAGCTAGAGGTAATACTTTGATAAGTTCTTCTTGCAACTCGAGGAACTCCAATTTTCTTCTCCTCTCAGACACAGAATCTTCTGACGGCAATGCTGTACCAATAGTATCAACAACCTCCTCGGGCAGAGAAGAAAGTGTTGCAACAACTGCCTCCTCAGGCTTCAACTTGCCAGATACAGTGAAAGCCCTAGTAATCATAAAATGTTGGAATATCACCAGTCTCTTATAAGAGGGTCAAAATATTTGGTTGATGAAAGAATTTTGTTTTAAAAAAAAATTTACCTTGAAAGGATTAGAAGAGAAGATGGTACAGCATGGTTAAGAGACAGGTCCAACCAGTCACGAAGCTGAATGTAGAGGGAAACCAGTCAATTTGTGAATAATTAATTGTGAATAATTAAAAATGGAATAATTAATTCAAATTAAATTGCACCAAAATCTCATCCAGAGGGAAAGGATCTATAATAAACCCTATTCCATTTGTGACCAAACAAATTGTGAATAATTAGAGAATGACAGAAAATATAAATAAACCTGATTTCGCATCTCTTCTGTTGAAAGCAAACCAAGATGGCCTCTCTCTCTACAAGCTTGTCTCAGTTCCTCTTCAGAAAGAGAATCCACATCTTCAGCTTGGATTAGCTTATCATCTTCTTTAATCCTGAATTAGAACAACTCAATTTGGTAAAATCCAAGGGCCTTTGTACAAGTTAACACTATCACAAGGTAAAGTCAAGTAAATTTCTCTTAAAAGTAAACAATATAACAAAAGAAAAAGACAGAGACATACAAATAGTGAGAAAGCTAAAAGAAGCGGCCATCAAATTAAAGATATGGGACTATAAAAGTACACTTTTTTAAGTCAATTTATAATAATGTAGAATTCTTGTTCTTACTTTTGCAATTTCCTCCGAAGCATAAACCTCAGGTAATTATCCGTGCCAAAAGGTTGGATCCCCATATATTTGCACATGTTAACCAACCGTGGCCTGAAATGGAATAACAAAATTAGCGGCCTCTAATCAATTGTCAATAAAGAAACTACCATGAACAATTTAGTGCTACCCCCCAAATATAGAAGCATCTTATATATTCCTAAACATATATCCAAAAAACCCCAAAAAAAAAGCCACCTGCACTTTGCCTGCAGGTGAGTGCAAACTAATGAGATGTCTAATCTAAATAATATATTAACCTGCTCATATTGTCCAAAGTAAGCTCATCATTGAAGAGCTTTGCAAAGCTCAATATTTCATCATTGGAAACACGTCCACCTGTCCGGACCTAACCACAAACACAACAATAATGAAAAACAAAAATGAAATCAACCCCAGAGTGTAACACTAAAGGTACCCATATTCAAATTATAACCAATATGTAACACTAACCTTGTTTAAAAACTCATCAAGATCTTCAGCTGTTTGTTTGAACTCCCCACTGCGTGAAGCCTGAACTTCCTTTGCCATTTCTTTGGCAGTATCTTGCAAAAACTTGGCATATTCTATTTTTGCTTGAAGTCTCCTTTTTAAAACTTCCTGTAAAACAAAGTAGACGTATTCAATAGTAATATGAAAGTACCAACAGTAGCAAAATTCTATAAAGGTATTATACCAACATGAACCAGTAATTTTATTCTTGTTCGTCTTTATGGTTAAAATCAAATGTTAGAGCTTCTCTAAGACCTTAAATACCAAAAAGAAAAATGCATAAATAAGCACCTCCCTAAAGATTATTTTCCATTTTATTAGATCATCTCTCCAGCTTCCGAATTTACCAGAACAGTTTCCTTCCATATTCAGCCTGTGCCTTTATACAAAATTAACTCATGTCTTTTTAAGATATAAAAAAGAAGAAACATTTTATCTTTCCCTTCGTATTCAGCCAGTACATTATGATTAGCTTCAATAAGCTCCAAAATCAAAGAAAAAGAGACAAAGAATTAGACAAAAGGTCCAGAGTTATGCATTAGTTCATACTATTCCTGACCAGCCTGCGACTGAAACCCAACAACAGGTTCCAAGGAAAGTGTTTTTAATATACCTGCTCTTTCATCTTGTCTTGAAAAGTAGAAGGAAGCATATTTGGGAACAGTTTCAGAAAAACTGGCAACAGGAACTCCATAAATGGCACTATAATGAACACTGCAACTGGTACAAGCCTGAATATGTCGGCAGTGGTACGTGTCAGCTGTTGTCTCTCTCTCCTCGAAAGGCTCTTACCACCGGCTAGTTTTAACAGAAGTCTAGAAGAAATTCTGATATCTGCCCACAGTAGCTTCAAACCAAGCCAGTAGTGTTGTAATGTTGAAACAAACTCATCTTTCCAGTGGGTTAATTTTGCAGCCCAATCAGCTCTTCAAACAGAAAAGCAAAAGAGTAAAAATTAAAGATTGATATTTATCGTCAATTAGAAAAGTGATTAGTCACATAACATAAAAGTACAATTCAGTACCTGCTCATAGAAGCAACAGCCCTTAATGCAGGGCCAATACCCAATATCGTGGACCAAACCTTCTTTAGCACTGACTGTACCTGTTTCTGAGCCTCTTGTTCCTGTGCCTTGGCCTTTGCCTTTGCCTTAGCAGTGCTCAAATCCTCTACTGCCAGGTCACACTCTTCTGGTGAAGCCTCTTTCTTTGCTTGTTTCTGTTTTTGTTTCTGATCTTCATTGGAGTCATTATCAGGCTGTATCTGGGTTGCTGCTGCAGTACTAGTATTAGCTGTACGTACTGACTGTATGAAAAATCTTGCACCAATGGGTACTCCACAATCTTGGGTGCTGATTTTACCATAAGGGTTGGTAAAAAATCTGATTTGGTGGACACCAAGGAGGTTTCCTTTGACTATGGTTGAGAAGTACGTCTCCTTTTCCTTTTCCTTACTGGAATAGGAATCAGAGGTTTTACTGGCAGTCGGGATGCCATGAGAAAAGGTCCGAACTGGAGATGCGAAGCTGTCTAGGAGATGATTTCTCCGCCTGACGAGAGCCCTTGAAGCCATTTCTTTTATCTTTTCTTTTGGTATACTGGAAGGCTAATATCATATCTAGCCAAACTACACCCTGTATAAAATCTGTAACAATAAGAACTTATACACCAAAGGAGTTCAACACATGTAGGTGAACTTGAACATTTTTACTCAATCAATCAACATTTTCTTTCTTATATTGTTATTCTGATATCAAATAGATAGCAAATTCCTCTCTAGTTATTCTCATTCTCATATCTCATTTAGATAAAGGTACTGCTTATCTACCAAGTTCCAATCAGAAATCAACCGAGCCAGCTAGTTTCCCTAATTGGTACAGCAAACCTAAGAACAAATGCTTCCAGCATCAATAAATACCAATCATGGACAGTGCTTATAAACGGGTATACCTTGAACTTCGGTACGCATCAATGCTCGCCTAGAACCTTCCCATGAATTGAATTGAACAGAAAGAGTAATTAGAGAGGGAGAGAGAGACGTACTTGGAGGATTGCACCTGATCTCGTCGGAGCTCGGCGCCGTTCGAGTACGAGCGCTTATTGATTGATTGATGATCGGAAGAGAGCTTCGCGGTGGGGGGTTTAGGGGTTGAGACTGAGAGGCGAATTTTCAACGTTGGTGGAATGAAAAAGGAGAAATTGAGCTTTTTTTTTTTTCTTTTTCAGTGTTTTTATGTGAGAAGTGAGAAGTGCTCGGAGAAGGGGGAATAAGGAAATAAATAAATAAATTATAAATATAGATTTTGCACGTTGAGTAAATTAGTAAATCAGTAAATAGGGTCCGTTGAGTAAGTGATTTTGGCGAGACACCATATGGGAATTACATCCTCTACCGACTTTTTTTAAGTCGGTAGAGTGACAACGACTTTTTTAAGGTCGGTAGAGTGACAACTTCTGATCTAAATCGTTAGATCTAATTTCAACGGTTAAGGGAGTTCCGTACATGTAACTTAGATTGATAAGTCCGAAAAATTTTAACCGTCGAGATTAGATCGAACTGCTCGGATCAAAAGTTGGCCGACCCCACGATATGACCCGTCGGATCTGATCATATATTTTTTTTCTTTTGCTTTTTTGTCTTAGCAACTGAATGCGTTTTTCATCAAAGTTCAAATAGTTGGATATAACTATAACAATTAAATATTCTGAAACTAGAACAATTAAATATATTAAATAGAATGGTTACTTATGTTAACTAGAACAATTACTTATATTAACTAAAATAATTAATTATGTTAAATAGAATAATTAGTATTTAGAACTAAAACAATTAGTGTCTTACTTCTGTATCACAATGAACGCTGGATTAATTGCATTAATGAGGCACTGTTGGGATGAGAATGAGAAGCTTAATTAATCACATTTTAAAAATAGAAACGCATTTTTTAGAGAGAACGAAGGATGAGGAATATTGGAGATTATCCACCCGTTTTTTGTTCACTACTTTGACAACTTTGAAGCGAATTAACAGGCATTAATTTTTTTTTCTTCATAAGTTCATATCAGATAATAAATTGTAAGACGGAATGCTAAAAGTCGCCCAAGCTTTTGGTGGGGAGCCAAAACTTTTTCCCTCTCAAAGTCAAAATTATGACAGGTTAAGATATTTTCTGAGTAAATAATACGATTAAGTTTAAACTTTTGAGGGAACTAAAAGTAATAATTTATTATTTTATAAAGTTTAAACTTTTTTATTAATATTTTTTATAAAAAATAATAATTAGATTAGAACAATATTATGATTTAAATGATGGTAAATAATATGATGTAGTATTATAAATTAAAATTAAATTATTAATTTTGCTATAATAATCAACATTAATAATTAAATTTGTGTTCATGTCGTGTTCGTATCGTGTTGTGTATCGAATCGTGTCATGTTGAATCGTGTCAAAACTTTCTAATGTCCCAACACGACACGATAACGCGATCGTGTCGTGGAAATTTTGTATTTGTGTCGTATCGTGTCGTGTCATTTTGAAAAACACTAGGAAATCATCTAAATACTTAAGACAATCTTTTAAGTATTTAGAATACAAAACGGCAGATGTGAATTGGAAGAGAGGATTTCCTCTGCTCACTCTGCCAGATTAGTCGTAGTTATGTTCCTTCAATATCACAAGTTCACAACTATTTATGTTACAGATCGTCGTACTTTAAATTTTTTATTATATTTTTTAAAAACTTTAAACTAAATATCGAATCTATGTATTAATCTTGTTAGTTTTCGAGAGACATCTTTACATATAACGTTTTGTAATTCTAGATACATTTTTTAGTAGATAATTAATAAATATAAATCTAACTAAACTACGATAGCTTAATTTTTAGAACATATTTTTAGTGTGTTATTATGTATTTAACAAATTGGTTTTTAAAAGTACAAAGCACAGCGCAAAGAAAGTACATATTAATTTTAAGGAGATCAATCCAGTACGAAAAAGGAACCAAACACAATGAATCAGCTATTAATAATATTACAAGATATTCTCACTGTTTCTAATTATATGCAGTCAGAGGCACTATTTACACACACACACACACACAGCGGAGCATTTCGTTATTTTATTTGAATTTTCAAAGCATTTAATTACGCTAAATAAATAGGAAATCAGTTCAAGTTGAGGCAGTCGTTTCTTGCCTCTCACCTATGCTTAATAAACACAAAGCGGATCTAAAAACCGCTGATAAATAAAAATCACATAGGTCTAGCATGAAGCCCATCTTTTCCGGTGTTTTCAAGCAGACCATCTCTGAGTGCAGCTAAGATATATGACAGGTCTGACACTTCAAATGCTAACTCCGTCAACCTATTTTGTACTTGCTTGATGGAAGCAACTCGCTTTCTCCGGGTCGTCCTTAATCCCGGTATTCTACCTGCGACGACAACATTAACCAAAGTCACAAGATAGTACTCACAAGGGGCAGAGAGAGAAAGAAAAATAGGCAGAAGTATAATGGCAAAAAACACTTACCATCAGGCAAACCGCCACACTTGCTAATGTAATGCCTCTGTTCATATGCTATAGCAGATAGGAAGACCTGAATGCATGATGCAACATTTTGCCAAATCTTGTAAAGGAGTTGCTCCTCTTCATCATCGATTTCGATATCTGACACTCCAATACGCCTAAGATCTTCAACAATTCCCCTTAAAAATTTCAAATTTCCATTCTTATCCTTTTTAGTACTGCATTTCTGCATCAATTTAGCATCTTCTTGGAACTCCCCACGAGCTGAGCAAACACACATATGCATTGCAAAGTATTGGAGATAAGAAACGATTCAAAGCAGGGAACAAAATGATATAAATAAAGATTGCCGTAGATATACAGATTAACATTAAATATGGTTAACCATGGGCATATAAAAAAAAGGGGAAAAAATGTGAATGAAACAAAAAGGGTAGCTTGCTGTCAAATCTGAAAATGAATATTCTCCTGTTTGGTAGGTAGGGCATACTAAGTCAAAAGGAGGTCAGCAACTGATCATTACTAATAGTATATGCTGTTAATTAAGATGGCCATAAAATCCTCCAAAAGCACATAGAATGAACAAATTTTACAGTAAGCTGTGATTGAACTTGCTAATAGAGCACCATGTGTACCTCTTTTCTTTGAAATCCTTGCTATTGTTTGCTCTTGTAAGACCGTCCCAAAGCAAAATCTTCCTGAAAGATGGAAAGTAGAAGTGAAATAAAATTAGAGCAGTAAGCAAAATGACAATGTCGGGTTGGGAACAGACTCCAATGCTCAAATTAAGAGTTTACCCTGTTTAAGTATGGTGAGATAATGCAAAAATTTCCATCCAGCTTCCGGATCAGCACGAGTGCGCACACAATCATCATCCGACAGGCGACTGTTGATGAACACTACGACATTAACTGCAATGCGTTGATACTGTTCAACACGTCTGATATAATTTGTCAGCTCTTTGCCTGAGACTTCACATTTATGGGCCAATTTCCTCTTGAAATCTGTTAAATCCATTTCTGGATCATCTATATCTTGTGGGTCATAATTCTGGTTGTAACTTTGTACTTCTGCCTTGAATTGTTCATGGATCAACTCGTATCTCCCAGTAAGGGAAAGCTTGCCCAATATCAGATCCTTAATTCTTCTGCAGTGTCTCTCCATATCCTTAATCTCACGTTCAATCCTCTCAATGAAGAGGCAGCAAAGAAGATCTGAAAAAATATTTGGCTCTGAAGCACAAAGCAGAAATAAAATAAAAAAAAAAGTTAAAAATAAATGACAAAGCATAAGACATTCCTTCCTCGTATAAAACATTGACAAACAAATTTTGAGAAAAAAAATGGACGGTAAACTTGGTTAGGGTCAGGTTCATAATTCACAAGATTACCAGCTTGCTGGTATATCAAGGATGGACTAGAAAAAGAATATGGCAAATCCAGATAATACTAAGAAAACTCCTGTTTTGCACAAGTTAACAATTGGAGAATTGGTCACCATCCCCTTCCGGTTAGTGCACTGCACCCATTGGTTGGGACTGGACACTAATTTGACCAACATACCTAGACTGCATGAAGAATAATTATGACGAACTTTTACTTGATTGATTCTTGAACGGATATCTCATAAATTTATAGCAGTACTGAGTACACACATATCATACTGAATTCTCATGAGATACTCAAACAAAGCAAGCAATCCTGAAAAACCCAAAACTTTTACACTGGCAAGAAAATTACCTTGGACTGCAACGGATGAAGCAGATCGCAGATCATTCAGGGCCTGGACGTACAACCTTTTCTCTTCTACAGAAGGGGGGCAATGTGCAAACTCAATAGAATGAAGATCAAATTTCGCAAGCTGAAATTTGTTGAGGTAATATGCGTTGCTCCTCTCTTTACTGCCCTCAATTAATGGATGAACATGGAGCTTCTTCTCATTTATACCCATCAAAGGTGTAACTGAGGAACCTGCTCATGTGCAGTTGATCATATAGACTATTACATAAGTTATAAGTTACCAGTACAAATGAATGTTGTTCTTGTTCTGATTCAGAAAAATAAAAAAGAAGAAGTGAAAGTACTTGCCATTTCTGAAATCTGTCTCAGACACAAATGCTGCGAGGTCTGCCAGGTGTTGATTGAGTTCAGAAAGCTCGTCTATGTGGTGCAACCCACCAATTTCTCCATAACGGTCAAATATCTCTTCACCTGCTCACAAAGCACATACACATATATATATATTCAACAGGTACAAGATTAATATTTGTGAGGCTGAGAGCTAATGGTAATTAATCAAGGATGTAATGATATATACCCTACCCTCAAAGGGCGCGACAATCCCTGCCGAAGAACATGGTTGAAAGAAGGCGATGATAGATCGGATATAGCGCTTGATAAGAAAGTAGAAGCCGATTTCATCATCAGCCGGGGGATCATACAAGCGCTCGCGCTGCAGACAAAGGAGCACATTCAGTATCTCCTTCAGCACCTCTTTGCGCGTCTGTTTCTGGCTGCATCTCATGCTACTATTCATGGAACAGATACGACCCACGTGTCGGAGCACATCCTCGTACAATTTTCCTTGGCTAGCAGTTGGAAACGACTGCTTCGCTTGCCCAAGGCCACTGATGACGTCACACATGTACGAATATCGACTCCTAAACATAAACATCTGCTCCTCGTCTTCTTCTCCAAAACGTCGATCCATATTTTAATTTTACTTTAATAATTTGCAAACGCACGAAGCACTGCACATAGCGATTTAGAATAACAGTTAATTTAATTTGTGATCGAAGAACCTACCTAATTAATTGAGAGAATTATTATTTATTTATTTATTTATTGTTTGTGAATGGGAAGAAACGAAACGAAAAGAAAGAGAATTTCTGATCGTCCTTCTTCTCAACCTTTAATTCTTTGGTTTGGAAAATCTCGCTTTGAATCGAATCGTATTGAATTGAAGTTGAAGACAAATTAAAGAACAATGATTGGGAGCGCTCCGACTCGGCTCCTTTTATTCCACCGAAACCGACTTATCATCATTTCATCATATATGAGGAGAAGCGCACCGAAACCGACTCTTTTTTTTTTTTTTTTAGAAATACCGAAACCGACTCATCATCATTTCGTGATATATAAACGCATCGATTGGGTGCTTCGGACCGACGGACCATCGGTTTATAAATTATTATACTTGCATTTTTAGTTGCTTAATATGGTAGGAGAAATTTATTCTAAAAATGCAAAGGGGGAAAGAATAGCATCCCTGTAAATATTATAGGAAGTTAATAATAAAGTAAAGAAGTGTAACTTTTTTATATTCGGAGCGAGCCCAAACTCTCTTTCGTGCTTGCAGAGTTGCAGTTGCCGATTCGATAATTCGATTCATGAAGAACTGAATTGAAGGCCCTTCGATCGGAGGTTGGAGTCAGCCTCAGCCGGTCAGCCCTCAAGCCAGCCGCTAAGGTTAAGGAAGGTTCGCTGGTAAAAACTAAAAAGAAAAAAGAAAAAAGAGAGGCTCCCTTTTCTTTCTAAATAATAATCTATACTCTCTAATCTTACATATAATAAAAATGCGTGGAAGATACGAACGAAAAAATGTCTATCAAGAAATTATCTTAAAGATTGCAATTGAATGGATGTCTCTTCCACTAAAGGATGCTAATATTTTATCTATAAATAGTACTTAATTTTTCGAGTTTTCATTAACCATTTCACATTTACAAAATGAAAAACATAATAGATATCACATCACTATCAAATAGAAATCTAGATGTTATACATGTATGGGTCACAGAAAATTTGGCTTGAAACTGATTAAAAAGATGGAAAATACATGGCGCACGAATTTTGTTCTACTAGATAGTAAGGTAATTTTTTTATGCAATACATTTTTTTTCCTATATCATTTCGATTTCAATATTTAACAAGAATTTTTTTCGAATAATTTTTTTCATATTTATACATTTGGGCCAACAACTTTGTGAACATATATGAATTTAAAAATATTCGAATCTTTAAAATTAACAATAATATTGGCTTAAAATATTATATTTTTTTATTAGAATACTTTTTATTTTGATATTGGATATTATCAACGGACCCAAAATGAGTTTACACAAGACATCATGTGTGAAATTGTACAGTTCAATGTAGAACATATTAGAGGAGGCTATCGTATGGTTCCCCACAAATTTTGTATTTATTTTTTCGCAAACACTTATATTACCATTTTGACATAAAATCTCCTCGCCATATTCATATGTTACCTGATTTCAAGCCTTTTAAAAATATCATAACAAAAATTATTGACTTCGCACAGCCTATAAGCACACCTATTGTTTAATTACTATAATCATATAAATTAAAATTTATAATTCTTAATTACAATTTACTTATTAATTTTTTTATTTTTAATATAATTTTGTATTTAATTCAATTTTAATATTTCGTAATGCTTTTTATTTTTTAAACAATCTAAAAATTTTGTAAACACTAAAAAGAATTGTATTCTTATTTGTAAAATAAATAGTTCTCCTTTTATTTGAAATTATTATTAATAAATCATAATGAGATTAATTAGATGTTATCAAATGAAAGAGTGTGTTCATGTAGTCTATATTTAATGAATGGGCCCCAAAAAATGTCTTACACTAACTAGACAATTGTTCCATCTCATTCTTAACGTGCAGATATATAATTGTAAATATAATAAAGTATTTTTATTTAAATAAATATTAAAAAAAATATTATTAGGTTACTTAAATACAAATAAATGAAATGGTGGGATAATATATCATAAAGTGACCTTTTTATTTTAAATTATTATTGAGAAATCATAATTAGGTTAATTAAATGATAATAAATGAAAGGGTGTGATTGTGTATGATAAAGTGTCATTTTTTATTTTATATTATTATTAAAAAATTATAAATAGATTAATTAAATGTTAACAAATAAAAGGGTGTGAGTATGTAGTCTTATTCAATGAATGGGTGCGAATGAAAAGGTGACGTTTTAACATATATTTCATAGAGTTTCAGTTAATATATGTCTTTCGAAAGGATGCAATCAATTTGATGCCTCAAAAGGTGCGATTTAAAAGGTGCATTGCCAAAT
The DNA here is from genome assembly GCA_028095005.1 of Rhynchospora pubera. Classification (NCBI taxonomy): domain Eukaryota; kingdom Viridiplantae; phylum Streptophyta; class Magnoliopsida; order Poales; family Cyperaceae; genus Rhynchospora; species Rhynchospora pubera. The sequence continues at coordinate 77,954,394 of CM051459.1, forward strand.
GATGCAATCGAGTAGATGCCCCATCCACCAAAGGGTGCCAACATTTTATCTATAAATAATATTTTTTTTTTAAGTTTTCATCAACCATTTCGCATTTACAATAAAGATAAACATAATAGATATTGAATTACTTTCAAATAGATATCTATGCGTGATACGTGCACGGCCAGTAAAAAATTCGAAGACAAAAAATACATGGGGGATGAATTCTGTTCTTCTAGGAATAAGGTAAATTTTTATTAATACCAGAATGTTTAAATCATTATTAATTTTCATTCTCGAGCAAATCAATTTATCGAATTTATCTTCTTATAGCAAATATACTTAAAATAAAAATTAATTCCATAATGTCCCATATATTGTTTACAATGGATACTATTATCGTCAAGCGAAGCTCGACGCACGATCTAGTATTAATTAAGTGGCGAGAAATTTTTTTTTGTCTCTATTTTGTATAATAAAAAATAATTTTTTTGTATTTGTATTTTTAATAATTTCAAATAGTTTTTTTTATTTTATATAATTAAAATATTTTTAATATATTAAAAATAATCATACCAATCATCATTTAATTTAGGTGTTAAATATACTTGGAAATCTAAGATTGTTCATCCTGAATTATTGTCATCCAAAAAACATAGACATATCTAGTAATTATAAAGGAGTAAATAAATATGTATAAGTGAGTAAGTAATAAACATAAGAGATGGGGGTATGTAATAAGTATAAATACGTATTTAAGGGAGTAAACAATGTGTATAAGGAAGTAAATAATATGTGTAAGGGAGTAAGTAATAGATTTAAATGAGTAGTTTATTTAAGGGAGTTACTAATAAACTTAAGGGAGTAAGTATTAAGTATATAATATAGAAGTACCTAATAAAGTCGTTGTATGTCATAAACGAATTTTTTCATATACTAAGGGAGTATTTATTTTCTACTAAGGAGAGTGCTAAAGGAATAAAGATGCTACAAAAAAAAGGTGAGAGAGAAGAAGAGAGGCGAGAGAAGAGAAGAGGGGGGGAAAGGAAGAGACACGAAAGAGGAGGGGACACGTGGATCATGGGAGGAGGCGCACTTTCCTTTTTTATTTTTTTGACAGAGCACTCTTTCTATTTTTAGTATTGATTGTTTGATTGCATTAGTGTTCGATTGCGCTTATCATCTCGGATTTTAAGTTGATTTGATTGGAATTGATTTCAATGGAAAAAAAAAATGATTTGTTTATAAAACTAAGAGGAGTTCGTGGAAAAACATAGAAAGGATGATTTGATGGCCTCCAATTCTCACAATTTTTTTTTCCCTTTTAGTTGTAATTCAAAATGGGATTTGACAAAAATGAATTCCCATCAATTTAACTCCCATGCTGCAATTTGTCCTTCTGATCAAAGCCTTAATGTTATGTCTATATATGATCTTCTATTTGATAGCGAAAAAATAATACTGATGATGCTAAGACGATAAACTAATAATTTCAGAACTCTTTTTTCATATTTCGAGAGCCATAAAAAGCTTCTGATTTGCGGGTAATGTATTTTGACATAACCAGTAGGCAACAGGTTTTTAAAGAGTGAGAATTTCAGTTGAAGTAGCTCGGAGAAAATTGTTTCCATTTCTGCCGACAGCTGTCAAGTTTTTTTTTTTAAAGAAAAAAAGAAAATTGTTTTCATTTCTCCGAAAATATGTGAGAATATGCTACATCATATACCTCTATTGATTTTTAGTCTTTCCTATTTTTGTCTTCTAGTGACTATAGTAAAACGGACATGCAATTGAGCAATATAAATCGGATTAATACATCAAGTGATCTAAATATTAACTGAAATAAAATTTTATAACTATTGTTTGACCGTTTGGCTTAACGATTTTTTTTTCTATTGCTAAATTATTCCCTGGGGTTGGGGAGGATATATATTTTGGGTAATGGGCCTATTAAAAGTTGGTCAAAATTTTGATCGACAATGAGAGAATTTACTTGAAAATCGTCCCATGATTTTTTTTTTTTTTAACAAAAGGTCGGATTGACTAAAATGACTATTGAGCAAGTGTAGCATTCTTTAAATCAGGATTTTACGCAATTTTAGCAGACAGTGTCACAACAGAACATATTCACAATTTTATTTTCAACAAAGGATATTCTGTAAACTCAAATTTGTAGCCTTTGTAAAGTGATTGTTGTCCTCATTCAAACTGACCCATTTTGATTCGCCACATATCTCCTAAAGGCTAAAGCTGTACGCAAAGATGCTGTGCTGCATTTCATGTGTCACTAAAACAGTGAGCCATGGCAGGGCTTCCCGCGAGGGGCGACCTGCCGAGGCCGACACAGGGTCCTCGGCTGCAGCTGCAGCTGGTGCTGGTTCTGGTGCTGCTGTTCGATCCCTCTATACCACATGCCTAAATAAATTTTGGTTCATTAGTTTTGTGACATGTTTGTTGTTGGATTTAGCTTTTGAGCTATTGTTATTCTAGCGATCTGGTGGAATCGATTCTGAGTTCTGTACTTTTGTTTTTAGAGTTTCTCAGCTTCAATCAATAGAATTATATATAATTACTATTCAGGTTTATAGCCTCAGGAATCCAGTTGGGACAAATTTAAGAATGAAATTGGAAATGTAAAGAAGACAAACGCATATAGGCATCGAGCTTTGTGATCTAACCTTGTTTAAATACTTGTATTTATTCGACAATTTAGTTTAGTCAAAAAGTACGAGATGCTATTTTCTTTTTTACATTTGGGAAAAATGATGTTTCCATATTTGCTCGGTGGTTCTATATAAAGATTTTTTTTATAAAATAAATTATTTTCCGTTTTTATAAATTTTGCTCTAATATGTTGCATTTCCTGATTCTACCCTGGTTGAGTTAATTGTTAATGGGCATAATGCTAAGTATCTTTTATCGATAGATTTAGCTAATTTCCTGCTGAGCAGTGCACCGAGTTGGTCGTTTCATTGTGACCGACCTTTATTTATAACATACGAAAATATAAAACAGTTGATTTTTCTATTTAAAATATTGTTAAAAATGGGGACCGGGGGGGGGGGGTGCAATCTGATATATAAAAGTAATAAGAAGATAAGGATATATATACAGTTCTAGTTGCCGTTATTAAAGAAGGTTGTATCCAAAATTTAAAATTTGAAAAGTCATTTCCGTAAGGAGAGGCAAGGATATTAAACCTCCACTTTGGGCCCAGCTGTATCTATGATCCAGATTTTGATGAAAGTGGCATTGATTCGGTTGGGCTGGGTTAAAGAATTTAAACCTTGGAATGAACTGCAGTTCAAAAGGTTATTTTGTGGAGATTTGCAACAAGTAGTGGAGAAGGATCACTGAAATGCATATTATAGTCATGATGAATTTCTCCTCTCCTATTCTAGGGGAAGATCATATATCTTTTCTTATGAAACCAGAAATATAAGAGTTGTTGATATCAACAGTAGGAATACAGTATCATTCCTCCCTGAAGTGTATTCGTAAACACCTTATTGTATTGTTGAGGCATGCCGTGATCTAATTGGACTATGGCCATTTGTCGAGCCAGAGCACTGCCTAGACACACCTGAGTTAGACGACCAATATGAGCTGCGCCAGCTTAAGGATTCTGGCACTAATCCCAGTTGGGCAAAAGTGAATGACATTGGGGCTTGGATGCTATTCTATGATAATCAATGGAAGTGGCATTGTTTGAAAGCTAGTGATTTTGAAGGATGCAAGGGCAATTGCATCTACACTATAACTTCCAGTTCCAGCACAACGAATCATTTTGTTATTTGTTAACTGCTATTCTGTCACTACGAAGGCTCGAAGAGGACAACACAACTGCACGGGTTGTCGGGTTCTGTGGCAATTATTACAATATAGGCACGTGGTTTTTGCCTAGTCTGTGTTAATTCCTGTACTTTATGATTGATGGGGATATTTGTTGTTATACTATGGCATATTGCTGTGAAAATGTTTATGTGGTGTTCTTAGCAGTTAAGAATGGGCATGCTTGCTTTATTTGGTATGGCTCTCTCTGCATTATCTAAATTATGTGCTTGGTGAATTCAAATATTTTGCTACACTGTGTAACCCTTCGCCGTGAAGGTTGAGGCTTATAAAGTAAGATACTAGAAGGATCATTTTCTGTTCTCTTGTTAATGTGTGCAGTGGAAGCATTTGTTTACTGGTAGCCATTGACCTTGTTTCATATACATACATAGATCTTCTAACAAGAATCTATGCACAAATTTCTTCAGGTATCCTTCACAGAAATTATCTTATATATGCCAGGACCTATAACTTAAATATAAATATAAATTCCCTTTCTTTATAATATAGCGTATTAGTCAGTTGTTGAAGCACTTGTGTGATATGGATTTTAATAATAAATATAAATTAACAAAACTGCACAAATTGAAATGGGAGTTTTCAATTGGGCCTTTTACCTTTTTGGGCCGATATTGAGAAAACTATTTTGCTCCATCTTACGAGTTACGACGGTCAGAAATAATTCAGAAACGGTCCAATTTTTTATGGGGACATGCATCAGCATCACAACTTCACAAGCCACCCGATCAATGGGCCCCAGTTGACATGAGAGATCTACTGATGTCTAATGATGACCTGACCAAACTCGTCACTAGGCAGCTACTCCTGCGCTGTCCGATGCTGTGATCAACGGCCGAGATTAATCCTACCAGGCCCGGGCCCCCAGTAGTTAGTGCAGTTGATTCCTTGTCTCTTAAGATGAGGATTGAGGAATCAAATCAAGTTCCTACAATGCTTTTTCCGTTACTGTTGCGAATAAGGGTGAGTGCCTATAAATGCTACATGATGTGATAAATAAAATAGAAACCAAAAGAAAACAAAAAGAAATTGCAAAGGCCCTTTCTCTAAGGGCTAAGCAACCAGGACATTTCACATTTGTAATTGCGCAAAGACATTTTCAAATTCTTTTTAGTACCAATTAAGGAATACATTTCAACTCATCGAAATTTTTGGTTAACGCTTTACAAATGTGTCCTTTAATTCAAGAGATCATATGCCAATACAAACATAGTTACATTTTGAGTTATAAGTGCATTAAAATTAATATAGACGATCATTTTAATTTGATTGGATAGCTGTTGTCTCACAAATATATTCTTGAACTTGTACATCATTTTGTGAACTCTGATTAAAAATAAATAAATGGAAGACTTATTTCCTATGTTTGTCATTGAAAAAAATATTAGCTTATTCTCCTCTAATGCCTAATCCAGTTTACTTGCATCTCAGTTCTCACTAAATGCCTAAATTTTAAGCTTCCTTGGTTTTTATGGCCCATTTACATTATGCATCTTGATAGCTTCTAACATAAGTCCCACAAGTTCCTATAAATAAATTTCAAAATGTTTTCCTATAATCTATATAGAACAAAATCGTCATCCTTGTTCAATGATTTGATTCAATCTCATTACATTTACCCATTTTTCTGAGAATGGAGAGGACAAGTCCAGTAAGAAGCTGATAAATTCCATCAATAACTATAAACTGGACATAATAAGGATTTTGAAATGGAGACCTAAATATAAAGGGCGACAACACGTCAGTAACCTACCGACAAATGTTCCCATCATTTCTCACGATGCAATATAGCGCTTCAGATTCCCTTCAAATCCAAAGATCCAAATTTAATCTGTTTCTAATACCCACATTTTGTAACCGTCTGATTAGATCTCCGATCTTCTCGCCTCCATTCTTTCTCCACACGGATGACCATTTTATGCCGCCACGTCTATGTGTAGTAATGTGTGGCAGTTCATTACATGGTAAGATAAAATCCTCTGAGCGTCTGAGCCAGTACCGTAGATATTTTTTTTTTGGTTGGTATTGGGGACAAAAGGAGAAAAATATAAGAGTTCCAAAGAAAATTTTACATAAAATAGTACATATTATTATTTTTGTTCTGCAAATTGTATGAGATGATATTCTTGATAAAAAATATAAAATAATAAACACGTTTTTTGAGGTAAACGTGAATTAAGGAGGCAAAAATTAACAGCAGCTAGTGATAGCTAGGTTTATCAATTATGAAAAAATAGAAAGTATAATTAAGAAGTAAATAAATCTATTAAAAATAGCAAACATCTACAAATTTCGAGGGAGTGGGAAATTTCCAAATTTAATGACTGGAGGGAGAAATATCTAATTTGAGAAAATTTGAGAAGGATATGATTGATTTTCCCATAAAAAGTAAAAGAAGAAAAAACATGAAATGCTCATAAATTGAATTGATAAGTGTGTTGCTTCAACAAAATCATCAATTTACAAAAGTGTTTCAGTTTCGCATTTAACTTGACTTGAAACGTAAAATTAATGAAATACAATGTAACTCAGTGCAGCATTACTTTAGCCTGTACATTTAACTTTGTGTTAAACCCAAGCACATGTGTCATTCAATAAGGTAATTTGAGCTAGAGGTCAACAATTTTTTCCCTGTTCTAATAATATATATTTTCTTGTACCATTATAAAAAAATAATTTATGCCATTATTTTTAAGACAAACAGATAATAAATAAAATAGACTAAATAATTTCCAACCCTTAAACCCGGTAACCCACTAAACAGCTGTTCGCAACATGGAGAGATGCACTAGCGCTAGACTCGTGACTCTCTTTCCTATCTATCCATCGAACGAAATCCTCTGGTCGGCAGACCACTCGTCGTTTTAGATCTGTGCCGTATGATTTAATCTTAATGGCTATGGATGCCCCGTGCTAGTACCACGATTGATAGGCCCGAAAAAATATTAACCGTTGAGATTAAATCAGACGATTTAAATGCAACGAAGTCCAGTGGTCTTCTCTTTGTCGAAGTCCAGAGGATCCGAGTCCATCTATCCATCCACAAATAATAATTCCATTCTATTAAATTATACATTCCATTACTGAAAACAACATTTTACCTCTCTTCTCTTCTCTTCTCTCCTCTCCTTCCTCCTTCCCCGAAACGAAATCGAAATCCTCTTCCCCAATCCAACCCAAAGCACAAAACCCAACACGCTCTTACTCGCACACACCACTGGCGCTCTCTCTCAAGTTCATAGATCCTTCCAAAGTGCCAATTTGAGCGATTCAAGAGCAAATAAAGGGGAGAAAAAGAGACCCACTTGTGCCGAATCCATGGTGGAAGGACACGCACTGAGGCGGGTCAGCAATCCCCGACCTGACCCTGCCGATCCCATCATCGACATCCCTTCTACTCCTCCTGCCAAGCAACAACCCCTCCTCCAATCGGCCGCCACCTCGACTTCCAGCTCGGCAGCCACCACCGCTGGTTTTATCCTTTCTTGGTATTTCTCTAATATAGGTGTGCTTCTTCTAAACAAGTACCTTCTTTCCATTTATGGGTACCGGTTCCCGATTTTTCTCACGGCTATCCACATGCTCTCTTGCTCTCTCTACTCCTTCGCTGCCGTGCGGTGGCTGAGGCTTGTTCAGCCCCAGTGCATCTCTTCTCAGAGGCAATTCATGAAGATCGCGTTTCTCAGTTCGATCTTTTGCCTTTCGGTGGTATGTGGGAACACTTCTCTTAGGTACATTCCTGTTTCCTTCAACCAAGCCATCGGTGCCACCACCCCATTTTTTACCGCCGCATTTGCACTTTTAATTACGTTCCGGACTGAACCAGCCATGGTTTACATTTCGTTGTTACCGGTCGTGCTAGGTATAGTGGTTGCTTCAAATAGCGAGCCGTTGTTTCATCCGTTTGGATTCATGGTTTGTCTGGCATCGACCGCTGGCAGGGCGCTCAAATCGGTTGTACAAGGGCTTCTTCTGACATCTGAGGCTGAAAAACTCAATTCAATGAATCTTCTGTTGTACATGGCACCCATTGCGGCCACAATTTTGTTTCCCTTGTCGCTGTGGTACGAACCGGGTGTCGTGAATGTTACCCTGGCTAATGTGCAGGCCGACCCGAAATTCGGATTGCTGCTTCTGGCAAATGGAACAGTTGCATATCTGGTGAATCTGACGAATTTCTTGGTGACCAGGCATACCAGCGCACTGACGCTGCAGGTGCTGGGAAATGCAAAGGCAGCCGTGGCAGCATTTGTGTCAGTGTTGATATTTAAGAACCCGGTGACAACAACTGGGGTTGTCGGATTCGGGATTACAGTTAGTGGCGTTGTTCTTTATAGCGAGGCCAAGAAACGGTCTAAGGTTTCTTCATCCTCTTGATTGTTTTTTATTAATTTCCATTATTTTTTCTGGACTTACAATTGTGTCCCCGACCTGTTGAGATCTATGTAAGTCATAATTGCAAAGAATGCTGAGTTTTGTTTGTTATTCTTGATGTAGGGTCGGCTTTTAGAAAATCAATTGATAAGAAATGATGCCATTTTCATTGATTATTAGCTTTACAAAAAAACATGGGTGCACTGCAGTTCCTGGATTATTAGTATCCTAGTATGTTATTTGAGTCTTGTGGCTAAAATGGAAAACCTGATCACAACAATCAACTGTTTATTTTGCTGTCAGTGTTGTGTGAGACCCAAAACTATACTATTTTTGGGTCAAATTGAGACCGGACCACTTTAAAACACATCGCTTTCAATTATTTATTCTAGACATATCTTTATTATTTGTGAGAGTTCAGATTCAGAACTCTGATTTTTATGTCTAATAGCGAGATTGGCAAGTGGAAAAGAACATTAGCTTTAAGAGCTCCTCCATCTTTCCAGATAATAAAAGCCTTCTTATATAAGAAAGGGATTGAGGACCCCTTCTTACTTTTTCTCTTATATTTTTTTAGAAAGTTAACCCAATCAGTTGCATAAGGAATAGAGAGGTATAAGGAATCAAACCCCTTTTGGTGCTCTAGAGTTTAGATATTGTGTACTTGAACTTTTTTCTAAAATATGAAGAATACAAAAATATTTTGTACTTTGGAGTTTTGGAAGTTTGTGAAGTGCATGTCGCCTTATTCTCTGCTTCCCTGTGGGCCCAATGATTCGGCTTATTTCTGGATTAAGTTAATAATGGTGGGCATTAACTAAATGTTAATTCACTCTTTTCTATATGGTTCTGACTTGGATCTGGTTGAACAACTCAGGAGGAATGTTTTATAAATAGAAACTTTAGAATCTTTGTTTATATCTAAACAATAAAAGCTTGGTTTTATAATATAATATAAACAAAGCTCGTCTACGTTGGGATATTAAACAACAGCAGTTTATAATAATAAGATTGGTTATATTGAGGATAAATCTCTTAACAATTGAGATAATAGGTACAATAAATTATCTTTTTTTTTGAAGGACGGGTGGCAAAGTACAGGTACAATAAATTATCAAAAATTGAAAGATTCACTTATAAATATATATTTATGAAATTTAGATAATCAATGTATTAAAACTTTTAACTGTGGTCTCAAGCTTTAAAATTAAAAAGGAAAACGTCATCTCAAGTTTAAGGAAAAAGATGAAATCATCTTAAAAGTTATCAAATGCTTTTTAATGTATCCATACTGACCCCGCCCCATTTAAGTTCTTGTTCTAAACATCAGATGCTGACAGAAGTTGAAAGTTGCAACTTGCATGCAAGTGTGAAGTGTGGGTCAAGAGAGAAGAAGCATTTAATTAGTGAAGAAGCCCACACGAATCCTGATCAGTGGACATAATCGAACCATTGCAACATTGTTGGATCTGAAAATTCGGTTGGTGTCAGGAGGTAGATAGGCTCACGGTGATTACATAGATCCAGTTCTCTAGGTAATTAAATGAGCTATCTTTTTCTTCTGTACAGTACAGGTCTCCACAATATTACCGACGCCAAAATGAGAGCTTTAATTGGTTTGTTATTATCAATAGTATAAGCGAACAATTAAATCTCAATGATTGGCGTTTTCTCACCGACAAATTCTTTTTTTTTAAGGTATATGTTATGTGAACCAATTCTATTTTTTTTTATATGGGTATATATACAGGCCCAAATCTTGGTTTCCGAGAAAAAGTACATTCTGACAAACTAGGCCCACGTTTCCAATAGTTGAGGCCCGAGGTCGAAATCATATTTGATTGATCTCCTCTACGCAAAAATTAGTTTTGTTCATCGCTTGAACAAAATAAATACATAAAATAAATAAGAAGAACATATAAATGATCAAAGTGTATGCATAAAAAAAATTTTGTCATCTTTTGTTCAAATTTTTATATATAAATTCAAGTTATTTTTATTGAACTTATTTGTTTGTATGTGTTCATTTTATCATCTTATTCAATTTATTAAAAAAAAAAAACTACAGGCTCCGTTTGGATAGGTGTGGGAAGAAGGAAAAAAGGGAAGAAGTGGGTAGAAGTATTGGGAAGTGTGTAACTTTGTGAAAAGTTTGAATTGTTTATAATTTTTTTTCTTCCTTCTTCCTTCTTCCTCCTCCTTCTCTCATCCAAACGGAGGCACAGATGACAGTGTTTAATTTCCAAAATTATCATTGTCCCAAACAATTCGAAACTCGTGACTTACTCAAATTCGACTTGAAGAAAAATATATGATAGTAAATCAAGTCAGCAAACTGTGAGTTGCCAAAATTCTAGCTGAATCAACTCATTTGCCCGACAAGTTTTAATATTGAAATAATATATGAATTGAATAAGTATACATGCTTATTCATACTAGCTCCTGGCCTATTTATTGAATAAGTATACATGCTTATTCATACTAGCTCCTGGCCTACGAGCTATTCGATTTCTAGAGGAGTCAAATTTGAACTAGCTTAAAAAATTCAGGTATTTACTAACTCGATTTGAGCCAACTTGTATTACAGTCGAATTGAATTTGTGTCGTCCCCCACTCGTTCGAACTCGGGTCACATATACGGTCTTACTAAACAGTTTTTCTTTTTCTGCAATATATTGTAGGCGAACTTTCGAAAGTGGGTCAGAATGAGAAATCTCTAATTACAAAAAAAAAAAAACAATCCCTTAAAAAAATGAAGCAAATATAACTCCAGTTTATATCAACCATTCGTCATACAGGTTGACACAATTCATCACAAATAAATGGTTATAATGTATGAATACAAGTTAAAAATTAACATGATATAAATACACGTTCCTAAATTTAATTATAAAAAATTATAACCCGATTATAAGGCCCAAGGAGGAGTGCCTGGGCTTGCTGTCCTAGGGCTCACTAAGCATGTCAGTTCGTGGATCACCGAAGGGGAAAAAAAAAAAAAGAAATAAAAGAAAATAGACAATCAATGATTTAATACGCTCGATCTATGTTTTCCAAATAACCAAATTACTTTTTATTCCTTTATTTGCTTCGTTTCTCCTCAAAGACGTCCCTGGATCGCAACAGCCCTGCTTCGTCTCTCCGCCGCTGTCTCCAAATTCTTAATGGTTAGTGATAATTTTATTTTCAATTTATCTTAACAACAGAATTTTCGGAGTTCATTGTTGGACATAGTTCAAAGTTTACTTCTGGAGATGGTTACAACTTGAAATTTGATAAGTACAGAAATTGATGATAGTTCATGAGTATATAAGTTTAACCAGTAATTCCATTTTTTTTTTTACTATATTTATGATTTTAGGAATTTGCTTGATTTAAAGCTTTTGGATCCGATCATCCAACGAGAGAATTTTTTTTTAAAAAAAAACATAAGAATTGTAAAAAATAATACAGAATGTAAATTAATTTGTTTTCCAACAAAATATTTCATATAGAGAGAACATTTCGTAAAAGTTATATTATATCCAATCCCTAAAGTACGGACGATCCATGCTTTCAAAATATAATATCCATTCTCTAACAAACTTAACAGTTTAGAATTCGCTTTGACAAAAAAAAAAGTAAAAATGGGTGATTGATGGTTAATGTTCTAAGGATTTGCTCCGAGTTCAATGATAATGATAACTTGGTAAAAGAGTTTAAAAGTGAGAAAAATTAAGGCAGGTGAAAAGCCTTTTCTTTATTTATTTTCCAACTTCTAATTTAGAATATAGCTAAAAATATATGAAAAGAAGTTGGGAAGGAACATTTATATTCTTAAATTATCCACCGTAATTTTGAGTTTCACAAATTTGACCTTCCCACTATATTCTTGCCATTCATGATCTATCTCGTTCTGTGACGTTCAGACCTTTTTGTTATCAGTTAACATTTACTATTGACAATTTAAGTACTCATTCGCCCTTAAAATCCCATTGGGACAACTAACTTTTTTGGTTTTTTTTGGAAGGAACATATATTGTTTTTCGTTTAAATCACATGTATTATTTTTCTTTCTCTATTTTTCTTGTTTGGATAAAAAAAGGGTCGAGCCCCTGATAATTTGTCCATGATTATCTTTTCTTTCTCTATTGAAATGTTAGGTATTGTTGTTCAGCTAATCACCCTGGATATACACAGCAACATCATTTCCTATTGATATCACTAGTAGAAATGGATTGGGCTGAATTAAACCCTGAACTGCTGCGCCTCATTGCAAAGAAATTATATGATTTTGTCGATTTCATCCGTCTTCGTGCTGTGTGCAGGCATTGGCGCTCGGCCGTGCATCCATCTGACCTGCACCCACAGCTCCCTTGCATTATGTGGTTATATCCGTGCTTGTACGTTGGTGCTCGCAACGAGCACCAACGTTTTATTAAGTTCTTTTCTTTTTACTCAAACAAAACCTATTCTGTCCCTTGCTTTTTGCGGCCGGAGCTTATCGAAAATGGGACCTTATCATCAATTGGGCATCGGTTTTTAATTAGTCATTCTTCGGCGGAAATACTCTTCAATCCGATAACTGGGGTCCAAGGCCCCAGCCCTTTTAAAGACCACTGTGAAGGTTGTAGTGTATCCTCTCATCCTAGCAGTGAAGTGATACTATCCAAGTGTTGGCGACACCGCTCCAGGACCATTGGCATGTGGCGGTACACTGGGCAAAATTGGACAAAGATATTTGAAGTTCTTCATGATTTCAAAAATGGAATGGTTTCTTACTGTAATGGAAAATTGTACATAGTTGATATGAGAACCAAAGTAACAGAGGTAATAGATGTCGCAACGGGAGAGGTAGAGTCAAGGATTTCACACCCATCAGTCATGTTTCAGTTCTTGATCAATGCATGTGGTGATCTTCTTGGAATACAAATATGCAAGGCAGACGACTTTGAGTTCAAATTTGAGATATACCGTCTTGAGGACAAAAAGAACCCCCAATGGGGCAAACTGAATGGTGGCATTGGAAATCGGATTCTGTTCTTGGATAACGTTATTGAAACAGGCTTTTGTTTAAAAGCTAGCGAATTTGATGCATTCAGAGGCAATTGCATTTACTTGAAGTTGAAGCACAAGGATCCTTACAGATGGTTCGAGGCTTTCCTCGTAAGATACGACTTGGAAGAGCACAAATCGGAAGTATTTGTGAGGCGGGCGCCACAAAAATAGCGAAAAAATAAAAATCGTTAAATAGTGAGGCAGGTGCCATAAAAATCGCGAAAAAATAAAAACATTTAAATCGTGGGACGGGTGCCACAAAAATAGCGAAAAAATAAAAATCGTTAAATAGTGGGACGGGTGCCACAATAAATCGTGTGGCGGGTGCCACAGTAAATCGCGAAAAAATAAAACATTTAAATCGTGAGGCGAGTGCCACAAAAATAGCGAAAAAATAGAAACCGTTAAATCGTTGGGAGTGTGCCACAATAAATCGCGGGGCGGGTGCCACAAAAATCGTGAAAAAATAAAAACATTTAAATCGTGGGGCGGGTGCCACAAAAATAGCGAAAAAATAAAAACCGTTAAATCGTGGGGCGAGTGCCACAAAAATCGCGAAAAAATGAAAACATTTAAATCGTGGGCGGGCGCCACAAAAATAACGAAAAAATAAAAACCGTTAAATCGTGGGGCGGGTGCCACAAAAATAGCGAAAAAATAAAAATCGTTAAATAGTGGGGCGGATGCCACAATAAATCGTGGGGCGGGTGCCACAAAAATCGCGAAAAAATAAAAACATTTAAATCGTGGGGCGGGTGCCACAAAACTAGCGAAAAAATAAAAACCGTTAAATCGTGGGGCGTGTGCCACCATAAATCGTGGGTCGGGTGCCACAAAAATAGCGAAAAAATAAAAACATTTAAATCGTGGGGCGGGTGCCACAAAAATAGCGAAAAAATAAAAACCGTTAAATCGTGGGGCGGGAGCCACAATAAATTGTGAGGCGGATGCCACAAAAATAGCGAAAAAATAAAAATCGTTAAATAGTCGGGTGGGTGCCACAATAAATCGTGGGGCGGGTTCCACAGTAAATCGCGAAAAAATAGAAACATTTAAATCGTGGGGCGGGTGCCACAAAAATAGCGAAAAAATAAAAACCGTTAAATCGTGGGGCGTGTGTCACAATAAATCGTGGGACGGGTGCCACAAAAATCGCGAAAAAATAAAAACCGTTAAATCGTGGAGCGAGTGCCACAATAAATTGTGAGGCGCGTGCCACAGAAATACCGAAAAATTAAAAATCGTAAAATCGTGGTGCGTGTGCCACAAAAATAGCGAAAAAATAAAAACCTTTAAATCATGGGGCGGGTGCCACAATAAATTGTTTTTATGGTTCCACAAAAATAGCGAAAAAATAAAAATCGTTAAATAGTGGTGCGGGGGCCACAATAAATCGTGTGGCGGGTTCCACAGTAAATCGCGAAAAAATAAAAACATTTAAATCGTGGGGCGGGTGCCACAAAAATAGCGAAAAAATAAAAACCGTTAAATCGTGGGGCGTGTGCCACAATAAATCGTGGGGCGGGTGCCACAAAAATCGCGAAAAAATGAAAACATTTAAAACGTGGGGCGGGTCCCACGATAAATTGTGAGGCGGGTGCCACAAAAATAGCGAAAAAAAAAATCGTTAAATAGTGGGGCGGGTGCCACAATAAATCGTGGGGCGGGTGCCACAAAAATCGCGAAAAAATAAAAACATTTAAATTGTGGGGCGGGTGCCACAAAACTTACGAAAAAATAAAAACCGTTAAATCGTGGGGCGTGTGCCACAATAAATCGTGGGGCGGGTGCCACAAAAATTGCGAAAAAATAAAAACATTTAAATCGTGGGGCGGGTGCCACAAAAATAGCAAAAAAATAAAAACCGTTAAATCGTGGGGCGGGAGCCACAATAAATTGTGAGGCGGGTGCCACAAATATAGCGAAAAAATAAAAATCGTTAAATCGTGGGGCGGGTGCCACAATAAATTGTGAGGCGCGTGCCACAAAAATAGCGAAAAAATAAAAATCGTAAAATCGTGGTGCGTGTGCCACAAAAATAGCGAAAAAATAAAAACCGTTAAATCGTGGGGCGGGTGCCACAATAAATCGTGTGGCGGGTTCCACAGTAAATCGCGAAAAAATAAAAACATTTAATTCGTGGGCGGGTGCCACAAAAATAGCGAAAAAATAAAAATCGTTAAATAGTCGGGCGGGTGCCACAATAAATCGTGTGGCGGGTGCCACAGTAAATCGCGAAAAAATAAAAACATTTAAATCGTGGGGCGGGTGCCACAAAAAGAGCGAAAAAATAAAAATCGCTAAAATAATTTGGTGCACTTTTTAAAATTACTATGTTAATTTTATTTGAATGGATTTTGTAAATATATTGGCAACATCAACAAATATTATTGTCAAATTTATTTTATTATTTCATTACACTGCTTATACGGATGTGCATCCCATCTAAATAACACCAGTGGACCCTACCTTCACTATTGAAATATTTTATGAGTTCTTCAATGAGGCTGGTGTATCTAATACGTTGTAGTCCATAGTCATATATTATTAGAATACATATTGTATTATTTTGGTTCACATGTATTAATGTGAGACGGGACTATGGATAGATTATGAAATTTTCTTCACCCATTTCGGCTCTTCCTTCTAGGATTCATTGTCCCATATTTTGCGGTTAGGTAAAAGGCTGTAATAACGCGTTTATAAAACGGATAAGTAGTCTTGTTATCCGTTCGTAAAACGCGCTAATTTTTTTTACCCATTTGATGAACGGGTAATTAGGTGAGAGAGAATAACGCAGTTGTAAAACGGATAATTACTTGCTTTTTATTAAAATAAAAAATAAATCATTCTTCCTATTAAAATTTTATAGACACAAATTCTTCTTTAAAATAATTTTGGCCGTTAATACGAGGAAATAACATACTATCAAGTAATATAGAATATTCATAGGGGCGTAAAAGTTTCACGTCTTGTCGGTTTTGGAAAATATATAAAATATGCATGGTAATCCTCCTTCATGACTGGATAATGACTGCAGATTAGAATCTCATGCTATTTATTGTTTCAGACTCTCAGTGCTTTCCTACCAAAGGTTAAAGGTCTGTACTTTCTTTTGAATTTGGACACTCAATTAGAATGACGCAATTAATTAATTGCTTTATATAGTATGGTTAGCACTTAGCACCATTTTTATTTTTATTAATCATTACAACTGTCCGTGATGACATGTTAAGCTCCATGTGTACGTCTATTGACCGAAAAAATATTAAAGTAATATATTTTGTCCTGCTTATATAATTTTCGTGCCACTGAACACTGAACAGTTGCAAAGCCAGAATTTTGCACAAGGGTTGAACATTAGCTGTTGAATAGTTAACAACTCCATTGCATCTGAAAAGTACAAAAGAAAAGGGAAAATAAGTGAGTGGGTTATGAATGACCCCATCAAAAAACAGAAAAAGTTTCTTAGTATCCATCAAGTTGTACCTATGCTGGACGAAGAAATATTTAATCTAGTGCATCTTTGGCAGAGAAAAATAAAATAGTTCGCTAAAATCACCACACCAATGGAAGTTTCTATAAGATAGTTCCGCGACAAAATTATTTTATATGTGGAGATTTTTCACCAACTCGCAAGTCGCTGCAGTCCAATAGAACTCATTAATTAAACCTGACAATCAGAAATGGGCCATTGGCCTGGTATCTAATATTCTGTACACGCCCATAACAATGCCATGCTGAGGGTATAGAGTAGTCAATGTGAATATTGATTGCTATTTTATTGATTAAATTCTAGACCTTACTAAAATGTATACTTTTCACTTTATTTTCAAAATAAATGTAGAGCTTGCTAAATACACCTCCTTTCTAATAACCTTAGTTGCACATTGAGAACCTTTTTTAAAAAATAATGATAATAATAAAAAGCTTCAAGGGGGTTAGACACAAACACATGTTGGTTTGCATTGCATGTCATCTTGCGCCTAACCAAATATCCACTAGGAATTATTGGCAACCTGTGTTTCCCCTTGGGTAATACAAAGGCCACACTTTGTTGTTTTCAGTCTCGTAATTCCATCATTCACCGATTGACGAGACTTGCAACCGCAGAGACAAAATTTTAAATCTAGAGAGGAGCTTTTCTTTCTTTTTTTTTCATTTTTTGAAATTTTAAAAAGAGAAGATTTAAAGGACCTTTTTCTTATGGGAAAGAACGCAGAGTAGCGCTGGAACAAGGAACAAATGTCTGAGGACTGGAAATTAATTAGTATAATTTTTATTTACATAATTAAAAACATATTTTTTCTTGATTATAAAACTTTAGTATTATTTTATTTTCAGAACTGATAACTGCCATCGCGATTTATGCAATCGCGCGCCATCGCTACCCTTATTTTCCCTTCCCTCTCTCTGGTGCGCGTTCCCTTCCGCATCTCTTCATCTTCAGATGCGCTCTCCTCCCCTCCGATCCCCTCTCCTTCTCCCGCGCTTCCTTTTCGGATACTATCTCTCTTTTCCGCCTCCTTGGACCTCACCTCTCCTTTCCTCTCTGTTGAACAAATTGAACACTTAAAACAAATTCTTCTACCCCCGTACTTTTTTTTCTTTTCTCTGTCTTTCCTCTGTCTCCTTCATCAATGATTCCTTTTCCATCAAATAGTGGGAATGTAAAACAAATTGAACATATAGAATAACAAATTGAACATATGAATGAACAAAGTGAACATATACACATAAATCTGACAAGCAAGAAAACAAATTGAACATATAGAATAACAAATTGAACATATGAATGAACAAAGTGAACATATACACCAACAAAGTGAGACAAAATAAACACAGAACTCTGGCGCACAGCAAAACAAATTGAACACATAGAAGTAACAAATTGAACATATAGAATAACAAATTGAACATATAGAATAACAAATTGAACATATGAATAAACAAAGTGAACATATACACATAAATCTGACAAGCAAGAAAACAAATTGAACATATAGAATAACAAATTGAACATATGAATGAACAAAGTGAACATATACACCAACAAAGTGAGACAAAATAAACACAGAACTCTGGCACACAGCAAAACAAATTGAACACATAGAAGTAACAAATTGAACATATGGAATAACAAATTGAACATATGAATAAACAAAGTGAACATATACACATAAATCTGACAAGCAAGAAACAAATTGAACATATAGAATAACAAATTGAACATATGAAAGAACAAAGTGAACATATGCACCAACAAAGTGAGACAAAAAATAAACACCGGCACACAGTAAAATAAATTGAACACATAAAAGTAACAAAGTGAACATATGAATGAACAAAGTGAACATATATACCAACAAAGTGATACATAAAAAATAAACATTGACGCACAGCAAAACAAAATGAACACTTAAAATAACAAATTGAACAAATGCAATAAACAAATTGAACAAAGTCTGACTCACAGGAGGAAGGGAGGGGGAAGAGAGAGAGATGCACAGAAGGAAGGGAGAGGAAAGAAAGAGAGACGAAAGAGTGTGTAGAAGGGAGAGGGAGCGTACCCGAGTGAGGAGAGGAGAGCGCTTCGCTGGGTGAGGAGAGGGGAACGCTTCGCTGGATGAGGAGATCGCTTGAGAGGGAGGGACGCGATGAGGGATCCATCGGACAGAAACGTGCGAGCGCTGACGCGATGGCAGCGATGGTAGAATGTGCGATGGTAGTAATCAATTTCCTTTTATTTTTATTCTGAACCGTGAAAACAAATAACGTGGAACTCTTTCTTTCTTTCATGCTCTATTATTTTATTAATTTTCTTACTTATAAAAAGTGCACGACAGAGAATCCAATTGGCACTCCCCTCTCTTTAAATTAATTGTTTATTTTATTATTGTCAATTAAGGCCTGAAATTCTCTCTTTCTCAATTGTCATCATGTTGTCATTCTACGTTCACGTGGTGGTCGTAATTGCAATAATTGCGTCGATTGATCACCAAAAGGAAGCATACAAAATATAAAATAAAATCATTCTGCTAGTCATTATATTTCATTACAGATTTGCCGATTATTTTCAGTGGAGATATGGAATTGGAATTCGTTCCATGATTTCCATCTCTCCATCTCCATCATGTCTTCATTGAATTGGAGAGATAAAAGCCATAAAGGAATGGGGAAGCTATCACGGATCCTATGATGGGTTCAATCAATCCATCCATCTTCATGGCCATCATAAGATAGAAGCTGCCATCCCAATATTATTGTTGATTTCTTCTCCATTTTAACAAAATGGACATCTCCAGTTTTATTTTTCTAGACATTATTGGTTTTGTTTCTTTCACAAAATGGAAAGTTCCAGCTTTGTTTTGCTAACCGCTGGAAAAAAAAACCAATTTAATATTGTTTTATAGTGACAGCACGCTTGTCAGAACAATCAGAGAACGCACAAATAAGTTTCTTCTTATATATAATATAATCAGGTTTTGATTTATTAGTTATAAATAATTAGTAAGAATAACGCACCCCTACTAAAAACATATTTAAAATTTAATATTCGAAGTTCAAATATTGATCTCATTTTTATGTAACAAAAATATTCATCTTATAACAAATAATTATTTAGCTCTCACCACACTCATTTTTACCGTAAGTTAATCAAGCAGGCACTTAAAATTGCTTGAGAGAACACCAACCAATCGGTAGAGGCCATCTTTTATTTATTTATTTTTTTTCTCTTGGAGATGCATTCAGAATCGGAAAGCCAAATTTTTTTCTCTTTTCAGAAAACATGTGCATCAGTCACGGAATAATAAATACTACTTTATCCAGGATGCTGATCTGCAAACAAGTTACATCTGTGACACCCCGTCGCATCCCGTGTCTGGACGACACACGATGGAGTGCCCGCCGCGGATGCCAGCAGCACCCGCAAGGCTTAACTAAGTCTGATTACTAATTCAATCTAATTATACACAATTATTAAACATATTAAATCTAAATTTAAAGATATTTATTTAAATGTAATATAAATTCTATAATAATTTGGTTAACAGACTGGTTCATGAAGGTTGCTAACCATAGATCCAATGGTCTGCTACTCGTCTCGCTGTCCAGCACTCGATCTCAAACTTGGAACCCACAACCATTGTGGAAACAATGCAAAAGCAAAGAATGAGATAAATATAATTTATCTCAGTGCGGTTTTTAGTTCCAGTCACACGAATCTTAATGATACATGTTCAGGAACTAACAACCGTACCAAGTTAAAATAATAATAATAATAAAATATACAAGCAATACATAAACAAGTCAATTATCAAATGCAGTCATTTAAAAACAGATGCAATGCAAAAGAGCACGACTACTTATTCAATTTGCAATTCAAATACAATTTGACATTTCAAAAGTCGGCTCAAATCTGGACCACTATCTAATGCAAGTCTGGTAATCATAAGTCACGATCATAGATCAATCATATAGTTGTCCCTCCCCAAACTAAGGAGGATCAGGACCAATTCCAGATTTCAGATACAATTTAGACAATCAGATAATCAAAAGTACTACAAGCCGAGAACACTACCAGATCCGGAATATAAGCGCTTACTTCACGGTGTACAGCCAGGTCTGGGCGCGACCCAAACCCCCGTACAAAAGAAATGAGTGTCTATTCAATCGCACAAGCAGTACATATAACAATTTCAATTTCAGATTACCAAGTGGAAACCATTCAATATGCATATAACAACAATAATAATAAACAAATAATAAATGTGCAAATATGCCACATGAATTTTCAACAGTTTCAAATATGCAAATGCAAGCACAGTTCAGTCCTCAAAATGCAAATAAAAATTCGTGTGAAATCCGCACCTGTTAAACAAGCAAAGCAAGCAAAATACAGTCAAGTCGTATTGGTCGTCCCCGTCTCTGACACTTGACCTCTCGATTTCTAAACAAAATTAAAATACTAAACTAAGTTCTATTTAAAATAGGAGACTAAATTTTAACTTTTATATAAAACAACCTTTAAATAATAAATAATTGTGGTCGGTTTAGATATTATACAATACTTAAATTAACGTAATTATTCTGTAATTATTTTAATGTTGTATCTAGGTTCATGGCACTTGTGTTTCTTAGTATCTACCGATATCAATTAATATACCAACCACTAAACAGCACCCGCTCCATTTAAAAAAAAAATAAATAAAGTATACACACTATATATGGTACACGTGGTAAATAATTTAATTAAAATCTAATCATTTAGTTCAATATCAATATATCAAAAATCAAATACTTTTCTGAAACTTACAACAAAATTTTGTACCAGAAAAGAACTTCGATTATTTGGAAAAATTTCAAGAAAGTCTAAGTAAAATAATAGATACCATAAGAATTTGTATAGTTACCTTCTATGTCCAGAGAACAATGTAATTCTCTTGTGCATCCCAACTTGGTACCAGCCCATTTAATCCTCCTTTCGACTCCATCACTTAATTAACTATGGTTTGGGATTATAAGCTATAATTCAAACGGGTTTTGTATTTTGGTGTAGAATTTTTATATGGATTCACACAATTTCATCACTTACATTATATTCTCTTGGAACCGATTATATGAGAATTGGTAAAATAAAAGGAAGTGGTAAATTGATGTGCCCAAGGTGAACCGATCAAGGAGAATTATAAGCGGCGGTACCAACTAGATGTAGTGTTTTCCTAAATTTCCAAATGAGTATGGTGCACAATTAATTGTTTGGGAATAAGCATAACACATGACAGGGGTCCCACTTGTCATTTACACATTTATGTAAAGACCTAACTTTTAAAATCATGTGGATTTGTGGATGGTATAATCTCTAAATTATTAGTCAAATGATGCACATGGCGCATGGACCCATTGTCATACAATTGCTTTATACCATACAAGCTCCATGACATTTAATTAAAAATAAAAAATCCATTCCTTACAAACCGTCCAAGAATTTCTATTATTTTCTTTTCTTACTTTCTAAAATGCAATAACACATTTGTTGCGTAATATAAATTATAAATAAAATATGACCACCACGTCTAAAATAATTCAGACAAAAATAAAAATTACTTTCAAAAGAATTTTTTTTTAAAACACTAATAAATTTTTCAAAATTTATTTAGTCAACTTTCACATTGTAAAGAAATATACATAGTGTAACATTCTTCCCTCCTTAAAAATGAATTTCGTCCTCGAAATTCTTTAATACTTAATTTCATACAAAATTTAAAACATCAAACAAATAGCAACAACAAAAAATTTTCAAATTAGAAATTAATTTTCAATTCAACATATCAAAACACAACAAGCAATAACCATATCAATCAGAACAAAAAAATTTGTATTATTATTAATTTTTATCAATTTAAACATAGAACACAAAAATTAGTATGTTTTATTAAACAACCCTTAGACTAACCCCTCTCGCACGTCCTGCTAGTCTGGTTAGATTAGTAAACCTTGCTCTGATACCAACTGTGACACCTCGTCGCATCCCGTGTCTGGACGACACACGATGGAGTGCCCGTCGCGGATGCCAGCAGCACCCGCAAGGCTTAACTAAGTCTGATTACTAATTCAATCTAATTATACACAATTATTAAACATATTAAATCTAAATTTAAAGATATTTATAAAATGTAATATAAATTCTATAATAATTTGGTTAACAGACTGGTTCATGAAGGTTGCTAACCATAGATCCAATGGTCTGCTACTCGTCTCGCTGTCCAGCACTCGATCTCAAACTTGGAACCCACAACCATTGTGGAAACAATGCAAAAGCAAAGAATGAGATAAATATAATTTATCTCAGTGCGGTTTTTAGTTCCAGTCACACGAATCTTAATGATACATGTTCAGGAACTAACAACCGTACCAAGTTAAAATAATAATAATAATAAAATATACAAGCAATACATAAACAAGTCAATTATCAAATGCAGTCATTTAAAAACAGATGCAATGCAAAAGAGCACGACTACTTATTCAATTTGCAATTCAAATACAATTTGACATTTCAAAAGTCGGCTCAAATCTGGACCACTATCTAATGCAAGTCTGGTAATCATAAGTCACGATCATAGATCAATCATATAGTTGTCCCTCCCCAAACTAAGGAGGATCAGGACCAATTCCAGATTTCAGATACAATTTAGACAATCAGATAATCAAAAGTACTACAAGCCGAGAACACTACCAGATCCGGAATATAAGCGCTTACTTCACGGTGTACAGCCAGGTCTGGGCGCGACCCAAACCCCCGTACAAAAGAAATGAGTGTCTATTCAATCGCACAAGCAGTACATATAACAATTTCAATTTCAGATTACCAAGTGGAAAACATTCAATATGCATATAACAACAATAATAATAAACAAATAATAAATGTGCAAATATGCCACATGAATTTTCAACAGTTTCAAATATGCAAATGCAAGCACAGTTCAGTCCTCAAAATGCAAATAAAAATTCGTGTGAAATCCGCACCTGTTAAACAAGCAAAGCAAGCAAAATACAGTCAAGTCGTATTGGTCGTCCCCGTCTCTGACACTTGACCTCTCGATTTCTAAACAAAATTAAAATACTAAACTAAGTTCTATTTAAAATAGGAGACTAAATTTTAACTTTTATATAAAACAACCTTTAAATAATAAATAATTGTGGTCGGTTTAGATATTATACAATACTTAAATTAACGTAATTATTCTGTAATTATTTTAATGTTGTATCTAGGTTCATGGCACTTGTGTTTCTTAGTATCTACCGATATCAATTAATATACCAACCACTAAACAGCACCCGCTCCATTTAAAAAAAAAATAAATAAAGTATACACACTATATATGGTACACGTGGTAAATAATTTAATTAAAATCTAATCATTTAGTTCAATATCAATATATCAAAAATCAAATACTTTTCTGAAACTTACAACAAAATTTTGTACCAGAAAAGAACTTCGATTATTTGGAAAAATTTCAAGAAAGTCTAAGTAAAATAATAGATACCATAAGAATTTGTATAGTTACCTTCTATGTCCAGAGAACAATGTAATTCTCTTGTGCATCCCAACTTGGTACCAGCCCATTTAATCCTCCTTTCGACTCCATCACTTAATTAACTATGGTTTGGGATTATAAGCTATAATTCAAACGGGTTTTGTATTTTGGTGTAGAATTTTTATATGGATTCACACAATTTCATCACTTACATTATATTCTCTTGGAACCGATTATATGAGAATTGGTAAAATAAAAGGAAGTGGTAAATTGATGTGCCCAAGGTGAACCGATCAAGGAGAATTATAAGCGGCGGTACCAACTAGATGTAGTGTTTTCCTAAATTTCCAAATGAGTATGGTGCACAATTAATTGTTTGGGAATAAGCATAACACATGACAGGGGTCCCACTTGTCATTTACACATTTATGTAAAGACCTAACTTTTAAAATCATGTGGATTTGTGGATGGTATAATCTCTAAATTATTAGTCAAATGATGCACATGGCGCATGGACCCCATTGTCATACAATTGCTTTATACCATACAAGCTCCATGACATTTAATTAAAAATAAAAAATCCATTCCTTACAAACCGTCCAAGAATTTCTATTATTTTCTTTTCTTACTTTCTAAAATGCAATAACACATTTGTTGCGTAATATAAATTATAAATAAAATATGACCACCACGTCTAAAATAATTCAGACAAAAACAAAAATTACTTTCAAAAGAAATTTTTTTTTAAAACACTAATAAATTTTTCAAAATTTATTTAGTCAACTTTCACATTGTAAAGAAATATACATAGTGTAACAACATCTTTATCCAAGGAACCTGCGATTATCCACTTGTATATATGCCTACATTTATTGGCCTGTGTATGTTCTGATTACTGTTTTCTTTTTCTTCTTATTTTTTTTTTTTACTGATTAAAGTACTTTTAGTATAGTTTTGGTTTGGGGCACTTAACAAATAAACAAAAATTTATATATGCGTGTATGGAAGTGGTTATAATATAAAAAAAACAATAATTTAACAATTTAAACAACCAAATCATAATAACATATTAAAATGTTAGTTTATTTTTTTTTATGATCATGTAAATGTGTGTATATTAGTCTCATCTAACGGGAAGTTAGATTGGTATTAAAAAATAATATTGTAGTTATTTATATTAGCATTTGATCAGTAAGCAAACTACTATCAACTTTTTTTATAAAATTTGAAACAAAATCTATCTAAACAATTATTGCTACTTAATAAAAAAAAAGAACCAATGAAAAGACTACGCGCGTTAAATAAATCTACAGAAATTAAGGTGAAACATGATAAAACATGACAAATTTTAAACGACTCCTCTTTCCCCTTATCACAGTTTTGTGTTCGTTTTGTTAAATTAATTGCTTGTACCGGCTATTATTGTCATTTATCCTTCTTTTCGTTTACAAAAAAAAAAAAAAAGGCAGAAAGAAACCTAACATGCCCTACCCGCGCGAACCACTACCTCTTCCTTTTTCTGACCGATTCTGCCACCGTCTACCACCTAAAACTGCTATCACGGCCATCTAGTTCTTATTAGAAAAAAAAAAAAAAGTTTTGAATAATTTGTCATGATCAAATATCCAATGGCAACTAATATCCTTTTGCCATCAGATGATTAATTACATCGATGGGATGCATTTAATTTCTCACCAATTTTCCCAAAAAAAAAATTTGAATAATTTGTCATAATGGAATAACCAATGGCACCTCATATCCTTTTGCCATCAGGTGATTAATTGCATCTATGAGATGCATTTAATTTCTTGCCAATGTTCCCCAAAAAAAAAAGTTTTGAATAATTTGTCATGATCGAATAACCGATGGCACCTCACATCCTTTTGGCATCAGGTGATTAATTACATCTAAGATGCATTTAATTTCTTACTAATTTTCTCACAACCGATGCGAGGGAAATTAATTATTATTTGCAAATTAGTTAAAAAAAATTTTGCAGTAGTACAAAATGATAAAAATAGCATACAACAACGATGAATTTTATGGATTGACTTTTAGTTTACTTAACTGATCGTTATAACTATTCTAAATTATGGAGTTCAAAATTACTATTATTAAAAGATATGATACCGGCTACCCATCGAAAATAATTAAATCGATTGCTACTCTGATATATATACTTTATTTTTATTATTGTAAACACATCTGAAATTATTTAGAATATTGTAAATTCATGCTAATAATTTCCTACAAATTGATTCCGGAAGTTATGGAGTAAGGACTATTCGTCTATATAGTATTCTCACAATGTGATTTAATTTATATATATACTCCGTGTTCTATATTGTCTGGACATGAAAACTTGCGCACAGAATTAATACTTCAAGCATCACATTGCGTAATACTTTCATAACACTGGAAATTTAATTAACAAATAACACATCTTGTTAATTAATTAAGAATTGCATCAATTACATTATGAAGCAGCAATACAACGTACATGTTAGATTAGAAATTAATACTGGCCCTCAAAAAAAAAAAAAGATTAGAAATTAATACTAAGTCCACAACACATAACAAGAATACATAAATAGCATTTAGAGAGAGATTTGGTATAGGTAGTTGAAAATCTTTAATTATCATCGCTCGAGGGTTAATTAATCATGGCACATACTTGCAGTAAAAGCAGGCTGGGTTGGTAGCGACGCATTGGGGACAATAAGTAGAAGAGGAACCATAAGAGCAGCTTTCATCTTGCCTTTTCTTTAACATTTTCCATTCAATAAAATCGATTAAAAGGATGAATTAATATTTATTTAACCAAACATGACCCGATAATTTATTTGCTTTTCACGATGTCCTTTTGTATTATTAACATTAGTTCATCATTAATTCATGACAAAAGAATAAATGAAAAAGAAAGACATTAAAGTATAGAACTATAAAAGTTAGAAAATGTACCAAAAGAAAGTGTAAGAAGAACAAAAAGAAGTGACGCCTTAACGTTAACCTTCATTTTTCAGGTATAACAAAAAAATTCCTTAATATATTAATCAAAGGGGTGAGTTAATTTTTTTTTTTTTTATGGTTTAGTTGAACACGATGCGACAAGCCGACAATTTATATGTTTCATAATATCCTTTTTTTTTCCAAATAAAGCTTTGCACTCGAGTGCTCGAGTGTGGTCAAACACCTCAATCAATTAATAGGTATTCGCCAACTCCCTTACATATTTGGATCCATTAGTTGATCTACCAAAATTAGATTTTCATTGCTTACCATGCAATTAAGAAGCTTATAATATTTGGCTTGCAGTTTGTAATAGAATTCTTATAAAAGATAATCTTTTACGTAGAGGATGGGTTGGAAATGTTGGGTGCGTCTTCTGCGGGGGCCAAGAGTCAGTGGACCACCTTTTCCTCCATTGTCCCCATATCTTTGGCTTTTAGAACTTCTTTAATTTGTTTAGAACTAATGGAAACCCTTTGCATTTTAATTCTCTTGCTTCAGTCTGGGATCAATGTGTTTCTTTGCACAATGCAGATAGAACTAATACTATTACTGTTTTAGCTGCTGCTCTTTGGACTATCTGGATTGAAAGAAATAATGCTATTTTTCAGGGTGCTGCCATTAAATCCCCTTTTAATACTTGTATTTCTATTTTGGCTCTTTTTCATTTTTGGACAGGTGGGTCAGCTGCATTTGCTCGATCAAGGAATGCGCATGTCATTGTTGTTCCAGCAGAGCCAAACCAGTCTGCACAAGATGTTGGTGCTCAGGTTGATAATGTTTCGATAGAAGGAAGCTTTCATCCTACTTTGGACAACACTTATGCAGATGATGAAGATCTTCTAGGGGTTTAATTTTGTTTAGAGTTGATTGTTTTGCTATTTTCTGTTTCAACTGGTTTGTACCAGCGTTTTTAGACTAGTTAGTTTTAGTCTTACTTGCCACTGGTTTGTACCAGTTTATTGCCACAGGTTGTACCAGTTTTTGGCCAGGTTTTTGTACCAGTTTTTGTACCAATTTTTTGCCAGGTTTTTGTTTCTTTTCGGCTCAGTTTTTCTAATGCCTTTTTTGTAATAATTGTTTTTTGTTTAAGTAATCATCTCTAGGATTCCCTGCTTGGGAATCTGTTCGTTCAAAAAAAATATATATGGTAACTTGAGGATCTAATTAGTATATATTATATTATAATGTTTGAAGAGGATTCTAGTGACACATGTTTTGGTGCCCGCACCTTCTCTATTTTATTTAAAATTTCAAATTTTAAAATTCAAAATTTGAATATAAACTGTTTACGACCGACAAATTTTCATGTAATTTTTGTAAGTTTTGGGTTAATTTGATACTCGATCAAGAAGTCAAAAAATGAACAAATGATGTGTCACACCTCGCGCCGACACACCGACACACGAGGCGGGACGGTGGGACAGTATCTTCTGCATCCATCCGACGGCCCTTCAACCTACGTCGCAAGCAGAAAAAAAAAATAAAACGGATGTCAGCTACAAAGCTCAATAACCGGTTATTTATCAACGCAGCTTCTCTATATTAGTTGTTAAAGCAAATTAAACATGACTGGATTAATCCACATAACAAACCATACATTTTACGACGATAAAAGAGTGGACCTACAGTTTTGATTAATTCTAGCTTATTTGATATTTAGTTATTCAAAAGATTAGAACTCAATTTATAAATTAATGTCAATCCTGTCTAGGAGACTTTTAATTGTTTTTATTTAAGAGAAGAGATGAATGTGATTCAGTGTACTTTCTTGAGGAATATCATATAATATAATACGAGAGTATCCACCTTACATAACTCCAACCCTGCGGGAATAATTCCCGTGCCAAATCCACCCTACATGTCTCAATCCTTACTTAGAACTGGGGAAAAGGTACCGCGCCGAGTCCACCATATTGTATTTCCTGACCGTACCTGTGCTTAATCGATCCTACCCATCGAGCATATACCTAATGTATAGACACCCGACCCTAGTTGCTTTGCTACCGCTCTTGCCCTCCACCGTGCACTAAGTGGGGGCTAGTATACACCAGTACTGGGCTACTACCTCGGAGTTCCGTGGGGTAGTCCGCTTCCACACACCTAATGGTTCCAGCCAGTCCAACCAAAAAGAATATATACCAAATGACCGCTAATCCGCCTAGTGGCTGAATAGCAGAGTAGATCAGTATGCGTTGCCCGTGATCGCTATCATAAGGAGACCACCGACATTAAGCTGGGGTGCAATCTCCCGATAATGGAAACCACAAGTAAAACAACTTAACTACTCGGTCTCATTCTGTTTCACTTTCATCATCCATTTTCTGTTATTCCAAGTCACTTTTATATTTCATAATCAAATTTGCTAGTTCCTATCAAAAGAATAACAAAATCTCAAAAGACATCCACACGTCATAAAAAGACAACCACACACGGGCATACACATGCAAATAAAGCCAAGCGGTAATCAAATCAAGCAATACAGAACTAATTATAGAGAAGTCCGGTTACCTGACTGAGCGATCCATAGCACAAGCAAATCGGGATGACTATAACTGCGACGTAGAACTCGAATTCCAAATGGCCGACTATTCAAAGCCAAGGTGGTATTCACAGTTTGCTAGGAAGAGAGAGAAACAGAAATGATATACGAAATGAAATGAAATGAGGCTGGGGTCTATTTATAGTAGAGGTCTGGCTAAAATGGTAAATATTCTAGATTACTTAATGGCTAAGTAAGCAGAAAGGAATTACTTAGCTATTATTTCTGAAAATGTTAATACTATTTATAAAAATAACTGAGCTTATTCATAAAGATATTAATTATCAAAAATTATTTATATAAATATTGATTACTTAGCTATTAAAAATGTGAATAAGATCAAATAGATATTTTCAAAGTGGATAAGATCAAAGAGATATTTTCAAAGTGGATAAACATGGACATTTTTCAAATAGGATCTTAGAATTCGATGTATTGCAAACATGTCCTAAAATTCAGGGACGTCACATGATGTTAACTATAACAGATTTTTTTTAATACATTCATGTGTTGACATATTGTTCGAGTATCAAATAAACTCTAAATTTTACAAAAATATATAAAAAATTCATTGCTCGTAAAATTGAACAAGATCAACAATTTAGATTTGATATTTGAATTTTTTTAAGTTTACAATATTAATAAAATAAAGAAGTTGTTAATTTATGGGTTAAAAAAAACTTGTGGCACTCATAATGTGTATCTCAATATATATTATTATTACATAGTTGTTGAAGCGAGAAAATAAGAAAAAGTTTTATATATTGCATCATGATGTATAATTATTAATTAACCTTTTTCTTGGCTCAAAAATTTATTATTCGAATTTAAAATAACAAATTTAATGTAACTAATTGAATTGATAAACAGAAAATTTTTTTACAACGAGACCGTTAATAAGTAATTTTTTTTTTCCAACGAAATCGATAAACTCATGAAACTCCGCCACAGTAAGTCAGTAACAATTTAGTTGCACGCTGTCCTACGTGACTAATGGCCACAAAGGATCGTACATACATCAGACACAAATTTTGCAAAATCTTTATTCCCAACTGTACACAAATAGTAGCAATATCATCTCTTTCTCTGAAAGATAATAAAATTCTAACTATAATCTGAATCCACGAATTCAAAAGAAATAGAATTATATAAAGTTCTGATATGTTTAACCATTCGTTTGTTTTGAGAAATAGAGATTCAATTGTCAGTTTTTTTTTTTTACAAAATGCGGGATGGATAGATAGAATAAAAAGAAATCGTACTTTACAGCGCATTTTAATTTCTTTGAGTAGGCTAGGAGCTTTAGAACTCAGGTTTATTTTTGCCTTAAAATAAAAATATTTAATATCACTGATATGCAAAATTGTAATGTACGTGACAGAGCACAGAAGCTTCTCTTTTTTTTATTTATTATTTTTTTTGAAACATAATATTGTCTGGTCTAGTCTCGTCCCAGCAATAACGCAGCCTTCTTTTTTTTCTTTAAACACACGTCTTTTTTTTTTCAGGAATTATAAGTATCATCGACAAATATACCATTTCAACCATCGCTAAATACAAAGTGAACATATACAGCAAAGAAGGTGAATATATAGGCGATCTAAGTGAACACTTACAAACAAATAAGTGTTGTCATCACTTGTTCAGAAGTTTACATGCATATTCAACTTATTTTCATTTAACTTATTTGTTTATATGTGTTCACTTAGATCGTCTATATGTTCACTTTATTTGCTGTATATGTTCACTTTATATTTAGCGATAGCAGGGATGACAAAACTACAGATGTCAGTAATCAATTTCCTTTTTTTCCTCCTTCTCGAAGCTTTATCTTTGTGTGCGATCTAGCTACAGGCCTACAGCCCAAATTAGTCTGTAAGCTTTATCTTTGTGTGCGATCTAGCTACAGGCCTACAGCCCAAATTAGTCTGTAAAAAATATAAAGTAGCTGGAAACCAACAGATAAAGATCGTAAAAAGGTTGAAAAGCACAACAAAAATCGTGTTTAACTCGGAAGAGGTCATCTTTTAATTGATTTTTTTTTTTTTTTGAAAAAGAGCCCGTAGGCAAAAATGTCTTTTTTTTTCGCTTGGAGATGCATTCAGCATCGGAAAGCCAATTTTTTTTCCTCTTTTGAGAAAAAAATACTACTTTATCCAGGGGATGCTGATATGCAAACAAGTAGGCCTGTAAAAATTCCGTTTCGTTCTGCCATGGTGTTCCGTTTCGTTCCGTTCGAACGGAATGTTAAACGAAATAAAAAATTCATTTTGTTTCTGAAAACGGAACGGAAACGAAAAAGAAGAAAACGAACGGAACGGAAACAGAACATATTTCTATTCCGTCAACTGGAACGGAACGGAAGCGGAACAACTCATTTCCGTATTCTGTTTTCACATTTGACAGGCCTACAAACAAGTTTCATCTTTTTCCAAGGAACCGGCGATTATCTACTTGTATATATGCCTACATTTATTGGCCTGTGTATGTTCTGATTACTGTTTTCTTTTTCTTCTTATTTTTTTTTTACTGATTGAAGTACTTTTAGTATAGTTTTGGTTTGGGGCACTTAACTAATAAACAAAAATTTAAATATGCGTGTATTGAAGCGGTTATAATATAAGAAAAACAATAATTTAACGATTTAAATAACCAAATCATAGTAACATATTAAACTGTTAGTTTAATTTTTGTATGATGTAAATGTGTGTATACTAGTCTCATCTAACGGGAAGTTAGATAGGTATTAAAAAATAATATTGTGCTTATTTATATTATTAGCATTTCATCAGTAAGCAAACTACTGTCAAATTTTTTTATAAAATTTGAAACAAAATCTATTTAAACAATTATTGCTACATAGTAAAAAAAAAACCATTGAAAAGACTACGCGCGTTAAATAAATCTACAGAAATTAAGGTGAAACATGATAAAACATGACAAATTTTAAAACATGACAAGTTTTGAATAATTTGTCATGATCGAATAACCGATGGCACCTCACATCCTTTTGGCATCAGGTGATTAATTACATCTAAGGTGCATTTAATTTCTTACCAATGTTTTGAAAACCGAACCGGACCGGACGGTTCGATCGGTTTAACCGCGAACTGGACCTTTTTTTTGGCTGTTAGCGAACCACAACGAACCGTCCGATTCGGTCCGGTTTTTAGCGGAATCGTTGAACCGATTCGCCGGTTTATAAGTTTTAAATACATTTTTTATGCGGTTTAACAAAATTCTCAAAAATTGAGGTGAGAAGGGATTGAACTTGAGCCTTTTAGTATAGCAAACAAATGCAATACCACTGGACTAGTTGGCTTTTGTTGTAAATAAGTGACCATATAATTTATATAAACTATTTAGTAACAATGATGTCCTCCGGTTCTTTTCACCGGTTCGACCAGTTGAACTATCGAACCTTTAGCTTCAACGGTTCGATGACTGGGTCGGTTTTCAAAACATTGTTTCTTACTAATTTTCTCCAACCGATGCGAGGGAAATTAATTATTATTTCAAATTAGTTAAAAGAAATTTTGCAGTAGTACAAAATGATAAAAATGACATACAACAACGATGAATTTTATGGATTGACTTTTAGTTTACTTAACTGATCGTTATAACTATTCTAAATTATGGAGTTCAAAATTACTATTATTAAAAGATATGATCCCGGCTACCCATTGAAAATAATTAAATCGATTGCTACTCTGATTATATACTTTATTTTGAATATTGTAAACACATCTGAAATTATTTAGAATATTGTAAATTCATGCCAATAATTTCCTACAAATTGATTCCGGAAGGTAAGGACTATTCGTCTATATAGTACTCTCACAATGTAATTTAATTTATATATACTCCGTGTTCTATATTGTCTGGACATGAAAACTTGTGCATAGAATTAATACTTCCCGCATCACATTGCGTAATACTTTCATAACACTGGAAATTTAATTAACAAATAACAGCTTGTTAATTAAGAAATGCATCAAATACATTATGAAGCAGCAAAATATAACATATATGTTAGTAATTTAATTAACAAATAATACAACTTGTTAATTAATTAAGAATTGCATCAATTACATTATGAAGCAGCAATACAACATACATATTAGATTAGAAATTAATACTAAGTCCACAACACATAGCAAGAATACATAAGTAGCATTTAGAGAGAGATTTGGTATAGGTAGTTGAAAATCTCTTTAATTATCATCGCTCGAGGGTTAATTAATCATGGCACATACTTGCAGTAAAAGCAGGCTGGGTTGGTAGCGACGCATTGGGGACAATTATTTTTTCTGAGGCAGCTGTTGGCGCACCTTGGATCTTCATAAGTACATGCCATTTCACCATAACATGCTTTGTAGCACTCGTCATGAGCAATTCCATTCGCGCACGAGGGATAAGCCTGAATGATTATTGGACCTAAATAATAATTAAATATAGTAATAATGAGGATCGTTAATGAATTAATTAATTGATTGTGTACAACAATTAATTTCTTTAATAATTTATGCCAAATTAAAGAACTAACAAAAACATATATTACTGAATAAATAAGAAAAGAACTTAGCAAATGTTCAAGAAGAAAGTATTACATGTTTGGTAGAGGTTTAAAGATGGAGTAACTTATTTAATCTATTTTTACTTCTTCAAACATGATTTAAATTTGTAGTATGGAGTAGGGAGGAGTAAATTACTCTACCATTTTAGGCGGAGTAAAATTATTCCATATGGATCAAGAGATGGTTAATTAGTTATCATTATTTATTTACTCTTACTCCATATTTACTCCATCTTTTTATACCAAACATGATAAAATTAGAAGAGTAAAATATTAACTATTTACTCCTCCTTAAGCTACTCTATATTTTTCTCCTCTACCAAACATGGTAGAACTGTAGAAGCGGAATCACAAGAGCATCTTGCCTTTTCTTTAACATTTTCCATTCAATAAATCGATTAAAAGGATGAGTTAATATTTATTTTAACCAAACATGACCCGATAATATATTAGCTTTCACGATGTCCTTTTGTATTATGAACATTAGTTCACCATTAATTCATGTCAAAAGAATAAATGAAAAGAAAGACATTAAAGTATAGAACTATAAAAGTTAGAAAATGTACCAAAAGAAAGCGTAAGAAGAACAAAAAGAAGTGACGCCTTAACGTTAACCTTCATTTTTCCGATATAAATTTTTTTTCCTTAATATATTACTCAACGGGGTGAGTTAATATTTTTTTTAAGGTTTAGTTGAACACTATGCGACAAGCCGACAATTTATATGTTTCATAATATCCTTTTTTTTCCAAATAAAGCTTTGCACTCGAGTGGTCAAACACCTCAATCGATTAATAGGTATTCGCCAACTCCCTTGCATATTTGGGTCCATTAGTTGATCTACCAAAAATAGATTTTCATAGCTTACCATGCAATTAAGAAGCTTATAATATATGGTAACTTGAGGATCTAATTAGTATTTATTATATCATAATGTTTGAAGAGGCTTCTTGTGACACATGTTTTGGTACCCGCACCTTCTCTATTTTCATTTAAAATTTCAAATTTTAAAATTCAAATTTTGAATACAAACTATTGATCATGTTCAATTTTACGACCGATGAATTTTCATATAATTTTTATAAGTTTTGGGGTTAATTTGATACTCGATCAGGAGGCCAAAAAATGAACAAATGATGTTAACTATAACAGAATTTTTTTTTAAATACATTCATGTGTTGACATATTGATCGAGTATCAAATAAACTCTAAATCTTACAAAGATATATAAAAAATTCATTGCTCGTAAATTTGAACAAGATCAACAGTTTAGATTTGATATTAAATTTTTTTTAAATTTACAATAATAATAAAATAAAGAAGTTGTTAATTATGGGTTAAAAAAAACTTGTGGCACTCATAATGTGTTATCTCAATATATTATTATTATTATTATTATTATTATTATTATTATTATTATTATTATTACATAGTTGTTGAAGCGAGAAAATAAGAAAAAGTAGTAAATGAGCCTTTATATAGTGCATCATGATGTATAATTATTAATTAACCTTTTGCTTGGCTCAAAAATTTATTATTCGAATTTAAAATAACAAATTTAATGTAACTAATTGAATTGATAAACTGAAATTTTTTTGGCAACGAGACACGTTAATAAGTAAATTTTGTTTTTTCCAAAGAAATCGATGAAATCATGAAACTCCGCCACAATAACAATTTAGTTGCACGCGGTCCTACGTGACTAATGGCCACAAAGGATCGTACATACATCAGACACAAATTTTGCAAAATCTTTATTCCCAACTGTACGCAAATAGTAGCAATATCATCTCTTTCTCTGAGAAAGATAATAAAATTCTAACTATAATCTGAATGCACACATTCAAAAGAAATAGAATTATATAAAGTTCTTTTTTTTTGGTAGTAAAGGCCCGTGGGCACCACTTTCATTTATCACAGTTCTCATTACAAACTGGTTACATCTTCTGACAGAATATTAAAAGAAGGATAAGTAAAATTCTCACCAACAATCCTATGTAGTCTAGCATAGTTTGCTAACTGATGTGACTCTAGATTGTTCTCTCTAGGAATGTAACAACAATTAAAACCTGGCTGGGTCCTAAAGACATTAAGAAGTTCTGCAGTGTCATGAAATTCTTGCCAAGGAACTAAATCTAGGCCGAGGCATCCTTCAAGAATCTGCTGCAACTGGTGGCAATCAGTAAAACAGAGGGCAGTGTCAATTCCCATTTGCAACAATGCACGTACCGCCATTTGCATCGCATATACTTCAGTTCCAAAAGCAGAAAAAGCATTCCCCGACTTCAGCTCATATCTTACCAGTATGCCATTTTTGAACATGGTAAAAGCCCAGCCCCCTGAATTCGGTGCACTAAAGGAACCATCAACATAGCAATAGATTCCCCTCTGTGCGTTTCGTTGCTCCATTTGCCATATGTGCTTGAGCGGCCTGGGAACCACCATAGAAGATGTTAGCCTTGACAAGCGGTTGTAGTTTTCGGCCATTTTGAAAACTGAGCTATGGGATAGCTGCACTCCTTCATATATATGTGAGCATCTGCACTTCCAAAGAGCCCACAAGTGATTTGCAAAGGAAACAAAAAGAGATCCTTGGAGCAGTTTGCACATGGTGTGTAAAAGACCCACAATGTCAGCTGGAAGCTGATGCACATGTAGTGACAATTGAGAAGCAAACCAAAAGGATTCAGCAAAAGGGCAGTGAAATAAAGCATGCAAAGGTAGGTCAGGTTCCTGGTTACAGATCTGACATGAAGGGGCATGTAATCCCATTCTCAAAGCGCATGTTCCCTTTACTGGTAAAGCATCATTAACCATTTTCCATAGGAACAGGCGCACTTTGGGTAGCAGGCCAGGGCAGTGCCATATGACTTTGAGTACATCGGCCATGGGCAGCGACAGTGTAGGCGTGATGCTCTGAACTAACATACTAGCTTCCTTGAAACTGAAACTTCCTGAGGCCGTACGAGTGTATAACAGTCTATCTCCTCTTGTGCTGGCTGTCAACGGTGGCTGAGGGTAAGCTGTTGCGATGTAAAGGCCCATAGCTACTCCGAGGTTGTTTGCCAGACTGTCATGCGACCACCTTTCCCCGCTCGAATCGGTAAGATCATGCAGCTTGAGAGTTCTGTGCCTCGCATTCCTTGGCGTCAGAACTTGCCAGAAATCATGCCAAGGCTCCCCGAAAACCCTGCATTTGTCCCCACTTCCAATTTGCCACTTAATGTATGGCTTGATGATTTGTCGATGCTGCATAACTGCCCTCCACAGTTTTGTACAGTTTCTTGGTTCACCCGCCAGCCAAAGGCATCTATTTGAGAGGTACTTTGCCCTCAAAAGCTGTACCCATGGCGCTTCCTCAAACTCCATACTGCCCAATTTCCAAAGAACCTTCAACATCATTGCAGAGTTGATTGCTTGTACTTTTCTCAACCCCAATCCTCCAACTTTCTTGCTGAGCGTTATGCGATCCCAAGAAACGAGATGCATTTTTTGCTTTCCTCCATTCTCCCAGAAGAAGGATCTGATCATTGATTCAATTTTGGAGGCAACAGATACTGGTATGGGGCCCCCAGCTGTATTAAACACCACCAGAGGCTCAATGACAGACTTTATCAGCACAACCTTACCAGCTTGTGACAGTGACCGAGCTGTCCACGTGGTGATTTTGCGCTGAACTTTATTGACTAGCTGGTCGAAATGGGCAGGTCTCGAGGCACGAACCGGCACTCCTAGATAGATGTGAGAATCATCTCCTATACTAGCATGAAAGATTTGCATAATGCACTGTCTTTGCTGCTGTACTGTGCTCCTTGAGAACCAAATAGAGGACTTATCGTGCCCCACCCTTTGTCCAGAAATCTGACAGAAAACCTGCAAGATCTCTTGAGTTCTTAGTGCTTGTTGGATGGTGGCCTCTCCAAAGAGAATTAAATCATCTGCAAACATTATAGAGGTTAATCGTGGCACATTCCGAGCTATTTGGATACCAGTAATGTAGGCTCTGCTAGCATAATAGTCCAACAGTCTAGAGAGAATATCCATACAAAGTATAAAGAGGTATGGCGACAGTGCACAACCCTGTCGAAGCCCCTTTTTTGGCGTGATAAACCCATCTGCACGACCATTGAAAAGAATGAAGAACCGAGCTGAGGTCACACAAGCTTTAATCCACTGAATGTAAACACCAGGAAGGCCATAAAGAGTGAGCACTCGGAAAATGAATTCCCAATTCATTCGGTCAAAAGCTTTTGACAGGTCGCACTTGTAACAGAAGCTTGCATTCACATGGCGAGTAGAGTTAAAAGAGTGCATAACCTCCCTGAGAACAATGATATTCTCTGAGATATCTCGACCCGGAGTAAAAGCTGTTTGGTTAGGTGAGACCAGAGATGCAATCACTCTTTTCAACCGAGAACAAAGAATCTTTGAGATAACCTTATAGATAAAGTTGCAGACTGAGATAGGTCGGTAGTGTGTAACTCGAGATGGAGCCTCAGTTTTTGGAACCAACACCATATTTGAGGAAGCCATTTGTGGATCTAGCTGTGCTGTTTCAAAGAAAGCTTGAACCTCATTTATCACACTTGGACCAAAAACATTCCAGAACATTTGTACAACTCGTGCATTTATCCCGTCTGGACCACTAGCCTTGTCGGGTTGAATTGCGAAAACTGCTTCAACAATTTCTTGATTTGTAGGCCGCATGGCCATGCATTCAGCTTCAGGGTACGACACTTTGGGGATAGTGCTCAGGAATTGAGGGTCAAAAGCAATAGATGGGCTGACAGAATCTTCACTATAAATTTCTTTATAATGATCCACAAATAACTTTCGCACCATCTTTTCGTCTGAGATAACTGACCCATCATCCATGACCACATTTGAGATCCGATTCACTCGTCTCCTCTGAACCACTGACTGATGAAAGAATTGTGTATTGGAGTCCCCCAAATATGCCCACTTTACACGAGACCTCTGAGCCCAATAAGCTTCTATCTCGAGCAGGTGAGAGTTATAATTTTGTTGCATTTTCCGGTCTAATTCAATCATTTCTGAACTTGGATGTGCACTTTGGACATGAGTCAGCTGCTGCTCTAAGTCAAATAAGGCTGCACTTGGACTCTTAACCTTCTTGACCCATTTCCTCACCTCTTTCTTTAGACTGTTAGTGACACTCCTCCAGTTTTGCTCTGCATTTGACACTGCCTCTTCGCACACTTCTTTGAAGTCCGCACGGTACAGCCACCAATTCTCAAACTTAAAGTTCCCTCGTTCCTTCTTAATCTCTGGTTTCAACCTTAATAATATTGGGCAGTGGTCACTGTTTGATCTCGGCAAGTGGAATAATTTTGCATCCGGAAAGTTTGTGCACCATTGCACTGTGGCTAAAGCCCGATCCAGCCTTTGCATTATAATAGCTTCAGGTTTTCTATTGTTAGTCCACGTGTATGCCGGACCGTGGTATCCCAGGTCTAGTAATCCTGAAGTTGTTACCATTGTTATTATATAAAGTTCTGATATGTTTAACCATTCGTTTGTTTTGAGAAATAGAGATTTAATTGTCAGTTTTTTTTTTTACAAAATATGGGATGGATAGATAGAATAAAAAAAAAGTACTTTATAGCGCATTTTAATTTCTTTGGCAAAATCAGCCACATACCCCTCAAATCTTTCTTAATTAGATATTTACCCCTCTAATCTTTAAAATCGATCTCATACCCATCAATTCTTCATAAAATTAGAAATATACCCACGTTAGCTATTTTAATTGATTTTTTAATATAAAAAACTGATTTATAAATTTTATGATGAAACTACCCTTCCCCAAAACTCCTCTTCTCTCACAGCCCTAAAAAACATTTCATCTCCCGCTTATTTTTTCTCCAACCGATATTAAAAATAGAGATATTTCTGCAAAAGGATAAAGGATATCTAATATTTTGTTTGTTGTGCTGAATATAAAGAGATTGATTAGTGGCTGGATTATATCTTTCTTATTTTTATTAAGATATGTTTGTTGCATCACACTATATGTAGATAAAATTGATGTGAACTGGCAGCCTTTTTTCTGACAGAGATTTCTAGATGATTTTTTTTTTTTTTTGGTAATCAAGGCCCGTGGGCAAACTTCCATTAATCTGTGAGAATTACAACTCTGTTACAAATTCGGATTCAGGAATAAAAAGTGGAAACGTAAAATTAGTACAAGAGACTCTATTAATCCTAGCATAATTAGCTAATTGATGAGAAGTAATGTTATTCTCTCTAGGAATATAGTTACACACATATTCAGGTTGACTTCTAAACATATCGAGCATGTCCAGAACATCATGAAAGTCCTGCCAAGGCACACAATCACGCTGGTCCATGATTTGTTGAATGAGAGAGCAATCAGTGAAGAAAGAACACCTTTGTATACCCATATCTCTTGCAGCCCTTACCGCCATGGTCATACCAGAGATCTCTATTTTTAATATCGGTTGGATAGAAAATAAGTGGGAGACGAAAGGTTTTTTAGGGCTGTGAGAGAAGAAGAGTTTTGGACAGGGATAGTTTTGTCATAAAATTTATAAATCAGTTTTTTATATAAAAATTCAATTAAAATAGCTAACGTGGGTATATTTCTAATTTCATGAAGAATTGATGGGTATGAGATCGATTTTAAAGATTAGAGGGGTAAATATCTAATTAAGAAAGATTTGAGGGGTATGTGACCGATTTTGCCTAATTTCTTTGAGTAGGCTAGGAACTTTAGAACGCAGGTTTATTTTTGCATTAAAATAAAAATATTTAATATCACTGATATGCAAAATTGTAATGTACGTTTTTTTTTTTTTTTTGAAAATGGCCCGTAGGCTCAAAATTGTAATGTACGTGACTGAGCACAGAAGCTTGTCTCTTTTTTTTTTATTATATTTTTTTTTGAAACATAATCTTGTCTGGTCTAGTCTCGTCTCAGCAATAACGCAGCCTTCTTTTTTCTGTAAAAACATGTCTTTTTTTCCCCTTCTCGAAGCTTTTTCTTTGTGCGATCTAGCTACAGGCCTACAGCCCAAATTAGTCTGTAAAAAATATAAAGTAGCTGGAAACCAGCAGAGATAAGATGAGTAAAAAGGTTCAAAAGCACAGCAAAAACAATCCGGATTCGCTGTTGCGCGACACGCGGTGTAGCGCACTGCGAGCCGTCTGATCTTGATCGGACGGTTCACTTTTTACGGGCCTACCAATCTAGGTTACATGCACGGGGCTCCCTTGTCCATTGGATCTTAATCAAACGGCCAGCATACCGCGCGACACGCTGTGTCGCGCGGCAGCGAATCTCAATTTCAGCAAAAATCGTGTTTAACTTGTTTAGTACGTGACAGATACTAGTTGGGCTGCTTCCGCGCAGGTAGCAAAAGGACAAAAAGGAAAAAATAGAGGTTGAAAAGATAAATAAAATTTTGTGTTTTTTTTTTTTGGTGCAACGAAATTAATCAGTTTCAAATCATTTTATAAATGATTAGCGTCACAAATTGATACGTAGGGCTCCGTTTGGATGGCTTCTTCCCGGAATAAGGAATAAGGAATAACCACTTTTTACCAATAAATTTATTTCTAACCATCCAAACTCTTCACAAAAGTTACACACTTCCCAATAAATTTATCCCTTCCCAATAAATTTCTTTCCTTATTCCTTCTTCCTATCTTATTCTTAACGCATCCAAACGGAGCCTAGAATTATAAAATATGGTCCAATTCGAAAAACCTCGTCCAATTTTAAGAGTTAATTTAACTTATCATACCAATTTCAGAAAATCAAATAAAAAACCCATTAAATCTCTTGATGTGAATTTCATACATAATATATACAGGTAAAGCATTTTCTTGATCCAACAACTTTTGAAAGTCGTTAAATTTGAAATGAATAATTATCATTTGTCTTAGTTTACGAAAATAAATTCCATACATTGGAAGTAGCAAACAACGTATCTTCCCCCCCCCCCTCTTTTCTGAAAGTTAAATATAGTTTTTGAATCAATCTTTTTCTCAAAATCTCACCATGATTTTGCGTACAATAAAAAGAAATTAGGTGAGGTGATTTGTTATTGAATTTTTTAGTGAGCCAATCTAAATAGCTCGTCGAGGTTCATTTATTGCCACCTCCAAAAATCAAGAACTTATACTTCGTGTGTTTCTACTTTTTTTTATTAAAAAAATTCACTGTTATTTTTCCTCTATGTCGAGAATGTAAATAACAATTTTTTTTTTACTTTTAATGTATATAAAAATAAATGGAAATTGATTATTGCCATCTGCAGTTTTGTCATTCCTGCCATCGCTAAATATAAACTGAACATATACAGCAAACAAAGTGAACATATATACGATCTAAGTGAACACATACAAACAAATAAGTTCCATGAAAATAAGTTGAATATGCATGTAAACTTCTGAACAAGTGATTGACAACACTTATTTGTTTATAAGTATTCACTTAGATCGTCTATATGTTCACCTTATTTGTTATATATGTTCAATTTGTATTTAGTGATGGTTAAGATGGTATATTTCTCGATAGCACTTATATTCGGAAATTGATTAGTGCCATCGCACTCCGTGCCATCCGAGCCATCGCGCTGCACAGCGCCTCAACTAGCGCTCTGACCTCTCTACTCATCCAGTGCGTATTTTTTGTTCAGTTAGTTATTATAAGTGTTCACTTTAATATGTATAAATGTTCACTTTGTAGTAGAATTGTTCATTATTTTATAAGTGTTCGCTAGACCAAATATGTTCATTTTGATTTTTTTTTTTGCCAAAAGTTCAGTTTGGTCAATACAAATGTTCAGTTAATTGAGTAGAACTGTTCAGTTAGTTGCAACAGAAAATATAAATGTTATGAGCAAACATGTTTATTTTATTAAGTATAAATTTTTAGTTTAGTAAGTACGAATGTTCAGTTTAATAAGTACAGATGTTCAGTTTAATAAGTATGAATGTTCAGTTAGTTGCAACAGAAATACAACTGTTATAAGAAAAAATAATTCCTGCTTATAAGAAAAGAAATCAGTATGCTGGCAGCAAGAATAACAGCCCAAAAAGAGATTTGGACTTTGCGTTGGGGAGCCCAACATACAAATATAAAATTACTGATTAACCAACAAAACTAGAACGGCGCTTAACAGCTCGTGAGTGGTCCCCGCCGATTCCGTTTCCCTCCACCTTCTTTTCTCAGAATCCAGATTCTCAGATCTTCTGTTTCTGTACATAAGAAGTAAAAAGTGTGGTGTATCACTGACAGAGTGACCACCATTGAACAATAACTATCAAAGAAGAAGGATTGCGGAACATGTGCTGTCATAGACTCGCTTCACTGTAGAATACTCATAGACATCACAGAGAATCAAAACTACGTTATTTTTTTTACCACTCAATACTCATTCTTTCTTTGTTTCTTTTGGAGCGCAAAGAAAGAGAGTACTGGAGGCTATTGAATAGGAGAGGGGACCTGCGTCAGAGATACAGGCGTAGGTGCTGTTTTCCTGCGTCGCAGGAAATAATAATTATTATAAAAGGGATATATATACATGTGTCATGTTATTATCATGTATAGGTAGCTGTTCGCTAGTACTATTTATTATTGTTCAAAGCCATTAATAACAGGAATTATTTCACGGACATAGTTCTACTTTGTCTAGAAACTTTACTCCGGAACCTATAATCCAAAGATGAAATGTCGTTATAAATATTTAAAGCTATTGAGTTAATTTCATCCGTAGACACGTAGTATGGTGTATGGTAACTAGTTTTGTATAAGTGGTGTGTTATTGATTGCATGGACCGCTGGATAAAACAAGCTTAGATTAGTGGTCCCAAAAACATTTGTCATTGGCCTTAATAGACTCATCCGAAGTTGTAAATATGGATAGAGACAATGCATCTTTTGTATTTTACTAATTTGTTATTATTGGAAACTACTTTTTAAAAAAAACATGAAAATGTTCTAATCAACCCAATTATTGTACTATGACGAGTACCGACGTGATTGACTACATAAAAATATATTCGTTTTGCCATGGAAACCTTTTTAGATTTTATATGTTTGAAGAGTATAAAAATTAAAAGAGTATTTTCTCAGATGCCATTGAATTTTGCTTCAATATTTTCTAATATTTTGTCTATTTAACAAATTCATATTTTTAGTTTAGTTCTACTTGAAGGATCAAATATTCATGTATTGTTTGTTTTTTCTTATTTTCAAATTCATTTGATGTAAAAATCAAGATCTTCATAATAAAATATTTTGGTACATATATAACTTCTTAAACAAATCTCAATCTAGTTTTGAAGGTTAATTGGTGCTGCCAATCAAATCCCACTAATATCCAAACAGAAAAAAAATTTAAAGTTACAACTATGGCACTAAAATTTTGTCAAGGCGGTGAAAACTAACGACTTAAATTCATCATTTAGATTCAATTAAAAATTTTGAGATCAAGCGACGAACACACTTATTATGCAGAAGCTCAAATTAATCCAAATAGGAAACATTTTTGCCAAATA
Organism: Rhynchospora pubera; assembly: GCA_028095005.1. Lineage (NCBI taxonomy): Eukaryota > Viridiplantae > Streptophyta > Magnoliopsida > Poales > Cyperaceae > Rhynchospora > Rhynchospora pubera. The sequence goes on from CM051459.1 coordinate 77,999,353, forward strand.
GATGCCTTCTTCTGGTCAAAATTTGAGTTAGGAGCAAACAATAGTTTGTAAAATTGCAAGTCACCTTTCATGAAAGGGGGAAAAAATATTAAAAAGGACTGTAAGGCGCATAAAGATCCATGGAGAAATATTAATATTAATTAATGAGATTGCTGTGCTTCGAGAATTTATTATTGTAGAAAAATATGTCATGCTGAGATCATGGAATGAAGATCTCTTGTACAGCTGAGTTCATTTTTCATAATTAGGCATCCCAAACCTGAATATATTACAAAACCAAATGTTATTACTCTTATTTTTTTTTCTTAAGACTTTACTTACTATTATATTCAACCAAATAAATTACTTTTTTGGCTTTGTCGACCTTAGCATTGTGTTATTAATAACTTTAATGCATCATTTGAAAAGAAATAAAAACTTGAAATATAACTTAAATGCAAGTCTGTAGCCGTACAGCTGGATACAAATTCCTTAAACGTAATTTGAAAACTATTTATGGGTATTGAAGCGAGATAATTTTAAAACTAAAATCAGTTACAGGGTCCCATATTTTACTTTTAGTTATATATTTTTATTTTAAACTTTAAACTAGTTATTTTTCTAATTCAATTAGCTGCTTGCTAAACTTTGCAATACCCTTCTACTAATGGAAAATAAGAAGTTGACCCTAATTTTTTTTTTATAAAAAAAATTCTATTATAGCCAAACAGAGAAACAGCATGAAAATAATTTTGAAACTAAAGATGGATATGAAAGCAAAATAATCCATCTATCTACTTAGCCAGCGAGCACTAGACTAGCACAGTAGGTCAGTAGCACAGTAGCCAGTACTTACTACACTACACTACACTGGCCACTGGGACGATCAGAGAGTGGGCCCCAGTGTAAACAGAACACTGTCCCGAAAAGGATCGGTCACGTCTCTGTCGCCACCGCCATTTGCGTGCCTCTTCCTCTCCCCTACTCCTCTCCTCTCCTCTCCTCTCTACTCCTTTCCCATTTTAGCATTTTGCCTCTTTCTCTATCCCTTCTCTTCTCACCTCTCTCTTCCATCTCTTCTATTCTCCCCCCCCCCCTTTTATTATAACTCTTTCTCTACTACCCGTTACTAGTACTAGAATAGAAAATAGAATGTAGAAGAAGAACAATCACTAAACAACACACAGCACCAACCAAATCCTCTTCTCTCTTCCTCTATCCTGAGCAACGATGGCGACTCCGACCAGCGTCTTCGCCTCAGTAGTCGTGTTGATCTTACTCTCTCGCTTCTCGACTCCTGCGTCGCCTCTCTCAGACGAAGGTTCGTCTTGTCTTCTCTTGTCTTGCCATGCCATCTCTGTATGGAAATGCACCTCTTCTGATTTCTTCAAATGTTGTGCAGGGAAGGTGCTCATGGCGCTCAAGGCCTCCTTCAGCAATGCTGCTAGTGAGCTGCTCGGCTGGGGCCCACTCTCCAGTGACCCAGAGAAAGGTGCGCACGTGCATTGCGCGTGGCGAGGGGTTCTTTGTGACAATCTCACTAGCTCTGTTGTTTCTCTGTAAGATCTCGTCGTTTTTCTTTGTTTATATTTTGCTCGCTTGGGGTTTCTTTCTTAATGTAACTTTTACGAGGGTTTTTCTGTAAAAGGAACTTGTCGAACCTCAACCTTGGAGGTGAGATCTCGCCGGCGATAGGAGACTTGAAGAGCGTTCAGTATATGTACGTACACTTTCCTTTCATTTTCGCCCCTCATTTATATTTTATTCGAAAAAAGTGTTGCTTCTTCTTCTCTTTTTTATATTCTGATCTAGAATTTTTTAATCACGTGGAATGATTACATTGGGTCACTAATCTTCTTGCATGAGTTGACTGATTTAGCTATTTAATTATTCGTTGGCTTCGGCAAAAAGGTCTTTTGCTTTTGTATTAAAAAAAGTGAGAGGTGAAATTTTAAATTAATTTAATGTATTGTTTCTTTGTGGGATGCAGCGATTTGAAGGGTAACCGCCTCTCTGGCCAAATCCCAGATGAGATTGGAGACTGTGTGGCACTAACATACTTGTACTTTATTATATCTATTGACTAATTTTTAATTCTTACAGATTGACCTGTTACCTGTAATTTTTGTTTGTTTCGGCTTAATTTAATATTAAAATATTGAACCCTTTTCAGGGATTTATCTGGGAATTTGCTCTATGGGGATATCCCTTTTTCTATTTCCAAGCTCAAAGTACTAGAGGAATTGTAAGCAGTCTTAATTTTTTAATAAGTTTACATGTGAGAAATATAGTTGAGTTAATTTGATTGTTTCTACTTAACATATAGGATATTGAAAAACAATCAGTTAACAGGGCCTATTCCTTCAACTTTATCTCAGATTCCAAACCTCAAGACCTTGTAAGTTTAATTATATAGCCAGTTCTTTTACTATCTTATTATTTCTCTTCCTCTCTATTCAATCTTGCATTATTTGCTATCACATTTGTCTGACCTAGGCTTTATTTCTTTTGTGCTTTTCCGGTAGGGATTTAGCTCAAAACCAACTATCTGGAGATATTCCAAGGCTTATATATTGGAATGAAGTGTTACAGTACTTGTGAGTTGCAGGGTTTTCTCTATAATCTGTTTTACTGAATGGTTGATTAAGAAATTAAGGTTTCACAAGGTCTCTACATTGGAATGATGCGCAACACTAATAGCCTTTCTTTTAATTACTTGTGTAGAGGTTTGCGTGGCAACTCTTTAACTGGATCCCTCTCCCCTGATATGTGCCAACTGACTGGTCTTTGGTACTTGTAAGTGATAATATGTTTCTTTTATTTTTATATATGTTATTATAACTATTTAAAGGAGACTTAATCAGTCTTTTGGTTCATGCAGTGATGTGAGAGGAAACAACCTTACAGGAACCATACCAGATAACATAGGCAACTGTACCAGCTTTGAGATCCTGTGTGTACTCTTTTTTCCTAACTGACTTTTTCTTTTCCCTGTTTCTAATTTTGTATTAGTCTAATGATATATAGCTGTTCATTTACTGTATGACAGAGACATATCATACAACCAAATCACTGGTGAGATCCCTTACAATATTGGATTCCTTCAAGTAGCCACTTTGTAAGTTTAAACCTTCTTCTTGAAAATTATCACTGCCTTGGTGATTAGTAATTTTTTCTTTTTCTTACCATTTAAATTTGTTTTGCAGGTCACTTCAAGGAAATCAATTAATTGGACAAATTCCAGAAGTAATTGGCCTTATGCAGGCTCTCGCTGTGCTGTGAGAAAATAGGCTTAAATAGTTAAATTACTTGGTTTTCTTTAACCATCGATGGTGGATTTCAAGGATTTTACATGATTTAGTAAAATAATTTTTCTTTTTCCACAAAAAATTCAGAGATTTAAGTGAAAATGAGTTGGAGGGTCCGATTCCACCAATACTAGGAAACTTATCTTACACTGGCAAATTGTGAGTTCTCTGTTCACACATTGTAACTCTTATCTAATTTAATTTACTTAAAAAGCTTTTGCTTGTTCTCTTGTTGGGTTTCTTTCTAGCCTACCCCAACTTGTTTGGGACAAAAGGCTTAGTTGTTGTTGTTGTTGTTGTTGTTGAAAAAGCTTTTGCTTATTATATTAATCCATGCAATTAATTACCCAATTTTTTTTAAAGGTACTTGCATGGGAACAAGTTAACTGGATCCATACCTCCAGAGCTTGGAAATATGTCAAAACTTAGTTATCTGTAAGTAACTATTCGCATTATGAAATTTAATGTTACTTTTGATAATCATTAGATTTATTTGTACGGTTTATTTTCAGGCAGTTGAATGACAATCAACTAGTTGGCAGTATTCCACCTGAACTGGGAAAGCTCGAGGAGCTGTTTGAATTGTATGAATGTTTTTGATGAAAATTTCCCTTTCTTTTTATTTATTTATTATTTATATATTGTCTACTATGGAAAAGCACTTACAAATATGATAAACAGGAATCTTGCGAACAACAATCTAGAGGGACCTATTCCGAAAGGCATCAGTTCTTGCACAGCATTGAACAAATTGTAAGTAGCATTAACTATATATTTAATCTCCAAATTTGAATATGTTTATCATGCTTTTTAACTCTTTCCGAAATTTCTGGTAGCAATGTGCATGGGAATCGGTTGAATGGCTCCATTCCAGTGGAGTTGAAAAGTTTGGAAAGTCTGACTTATTTGTAAGTACTACACAATACTTACCTTCTTTTCTGTAGATCTTTGATGGATTTGTAAATAAGAAAAAGTTTCTATTAATACCATATTGCAGGAACCTCTCTTCAAATAGTTTTAAAGGACAAATTCCTTTTGAACTGGGTCACATAGTCAATCTTGATACACTGTAAGAAGTCAAAACTTCCCACGTGTTTATTATAAGAACAATTTGATAAAATTGATCTAAAACTTTATATCTTTACTATTGATTCTGCTTTCATGCAGGGATCTATCAAATAACGAGTTTTCTGGCCCAGTTCCAGGCTCTATAGGTGATCTTGAGCACCTTCTCCAAGTGTAAGCTATCAGATATTGTGTTGAATTGATCATGTTCATTTTTTTCTTTCTTATTTCTAAAATTATAAATACATTTTTTCTGTAATTTTTTTTTTAATTTGTAGAAACCTGAGTAGAAACCAACTTACTGGAAATCTTCCTGCTGAATTTGGCAACTTAAGAAGTGTCCAAGTCATGTAATCTTCCTAACTTAAATTTAATATGTTCTTTTATTTGATGTTACGATTTTTTAATGAACTATCTTGCTATCCAGAGACATGTCATTCAATATGCTATCTGGCAATATACCACATGAACTGGGTCGGTTGCAGACTATTGCTACATTGTGAGTGTTAAATTGGTTTTAGAGTGAAATATTCAATATTCCATTGTTCATATTTTGATTTGTACCAACTGATGGTCAAATGTGCAGAATACTTAACAACAATAATTTAGATGGAGAATTACCCATGGAATTGTCCAACTGCTTTAGTCTCACCTCCTTGTAAGCTTCTCTTTTATATATCTTAATGTATAATTCTCTTGTCACCAGAAATCATTTTTTTTTACCTTATACTTCAGTTAGGCAGAGATTGGGTTACCCAAAAAAGAGGAGATAGACATTTTTTTACAACTGTTTTGTGGTGTTTGTTGTTGACTTTAGGAACCTCTCATACAATAACTTCTCAGGACGTGTCCCTTTAAGCAAAAATTTCTCAAGATTTCCTCCAGAAAGGTAATGAATTTACTTCTCCATACACTTCTTAATACATTTCTTCATGCACTTCTTTAAAAATTTCTGTTCATATTGGAAGAACATTAATACAATTTTTTATTTCTCAGTTTCTTGGGTAATCCTATGCTGCATGCTGGCTGCTTAGATTCCAATTGTGGCTCTGTACATACACCTAGAGGTAATAACTTTAAGGCAGTTTTCTTTTAACATCATGAAAAGCTTAGATCGTCTCACTAAGTCAGACCATAGGACATGAGAAGCATTTGTTATACCGGATGGTAGTTTCTTTTTTTCTTTTTTAGTTTATGTGGAAATATGGGAATTTCTTGGAGGTTTAGAGGTAAAAAAGAAATTCTCGTACTTCCAATAAAAAAGTGAGTTTTCTAATGCAGAATGATATACAATAAGATTGATTTCCTGTCATAATGCATATTTCTTAAAATTGGTTTTGTAGTGAATATTTCTCGAACAGCTCTGGTATGCATAGTGCTTGGATTTGTTGGGCTTCTATCTCTGATGGTTTTGGCTGTGTACAAATCTAGCCAACCTAGACCATATGTTAAGCCGTCAAACAACTCGGTACAAGGTTAGCATTATTTTTTCTCTTGTGATATTCAAAGCCAAATATTTTTCTATGAATTAAGTTTGCTTGTGTTTTCATCATAGGCCCACCAAAGTTGGTTGTACTCCAGATGGACATGGCCATTCACACATATGATGACATCATGCGCCTTACTGAAAACCTGAGTGAGAAATACATAATTGGATATGGAGCATCAAGTACTGTGTACAAATGTGTTTTAAAAAGTGGCAAAGCTATTGCTATAAAGAAGCTCTACAGCCAGTACCCTCACAGGATGCGTGAATTTGAGACAGAACTGGAGACGATTGGTAGCATTCGACACAGGAACCTTGTCAGTTTGCACGGTTACTCTCTCTCCCCTCATGGAAACCTTCTCTTCTATGATTACATGGAAAATGGATCCTTGTGGGACCTACTACATGGTAAGTTTCAACACTAATATTGAGCTAGCTTTTTTGTATTTTTTTGTATGTTTTGGGATTTGCTGTTATATTTATTTATGTTATGATGCACTTATCCTGATAGTATCTTTCTCCACAATGCATATATTGATACATTCACTCATTTTTTCCTAACCAAAATGAAATATATTGATGCAATTTACTTTCAAGACAAATAGATCGATACATACAATTTATTTGCCACACATGCTAACAATTTCGACCCTTGATCTGCTTTTTGTACTAGGCCCATCCAAGAAGGTAAAGCTCGACTGGGACACTCGCCTCAAAATTGCAGTTGGTGCTGCTCAAGGTTTAGCATACCTGCACCATGATTGCAATCCCCGAATTGTACATAGAGATGTCAAATCTTCTAACATACTGCTAGATGAGAATTTCGTGGCTCACTTGTCAGACTTTGGCATTGCCAAGTGTGTCCCAGCTGCAAAGACCCATGCCTCAACTTTTGTACTCGGCACGATTGGATACATAGACCCAGAGTATGCAAGGACTTCTAGGCTGAATGAGAAATCTGATGTTTATAGTTTTGGAATTGTTCTTCTTGAGCTGCTTACTGGGAAGAAGGCAGTTGATAATGAGTCAAATCTCCATCAATTGGTTAGTTTTCTCAAATCACTATCATTTTGAACTTAATTTTGTTGTTATGAATCTTTCCCCCCCCCCCCCCTGGAATAGTCACTTCTCCTGGAATATTTGTTGGCAACATACATTTCTGGATGCTTGTAAATGTGATCTTAAAGACTTGAAACTTTTGCCAATCCTATATGAACATCAAATACCAAGAAAATCCCTTTCAAATTCGACAGGTGATTGTCACATTTCCAGTTTTTCAGTTATATTTGTCTTTGTTCCAAGTGAATAATTTGCAAATGCTTTCAGATTCTCTCTAAAGCTGATGATAACACGGTAATGGAAGCTGTTGATTCAGAAGTATCAGTAACATGCACTGACATGAACCATGTCAAAAAGATGTTCCAACTTGCACTTTTGTGCACAAAGAGGCACCCTTCAGATCGACCGACAATGCATGAGGTGTGTCGTGTGTTGATTTCTCTTCTTCCAGCTACTGTGTGCGATAAAAAGCCTGTTTCCTCACCGCAGCATAACAACATGGATTTCACCCGCTTTCTCATGTCTAGTCCAGCAGTAAGGCATGAGAGAGATGCAATGAGTGATAGTTCGTCTGATGCACACTGGTTTGTGAGATTTGGTGAAGCAATTTCAAAGAATTCAATGTGACAATGGTGGCCAGATTAGTATCCTTTTTTTGAATTGTTGGATAGGTATTGTAGGTTGATGACATATGAGGGATGGAACCCCGGAGAAGACTTTTCTTGATTTTTTTTTTTCCTTTTTTCCCCACTTGTTCTCTTTTCCTTTGAGGTGAAAATAGAAGGTTATCTGTAATATTCTGAATTGTAACCTGTTCTGAGTAGTTGTATGAGATAACAATTCTCGTGAGTCGTGACTGCCTTCATTGCCCCTATTAACTTTCTATTTTTTTCAAAAAAAAAAAGAGAAAAGTCTCATCCCTCTTCATTGAAGTGCCCCTATATAATCTTATTGAAACTTTTGTCCACTGCAAAAAAAAAAAAACAAATAAAATACGAAAAAATTCTGTCACTCTTAATTGAAAAATCGTGTCGTGTGGGCACTGACATGGGCGTGCGATGTATGTTATGCAGTGCAGGACTGTTGGCAGTGAATCAACAGTAGTGATTTTTAGTTTGGCATTAAATTTACAGACGTAATAATTTAGTAAAGAAAAAAAAAGAACTCATACTAATTTTACAAAACTTTGAAGCTGAGCTGATCGTAGTCGATCTGTTTGTTAAGTAAGAGTGATGTAAGCTTCTACTTCCTCTTAATTTTGCCAAACAAAAATTAATTTAGATTAAACTGAAAGAATTTAAATATTGTTTACTTCATCTCGGGTGCGTTTGGATAGGTGTGGGAAGAAGGGAAGAAGGGAAGAAGTGGGAAGAAATATTGGGAAGTGTGTAATTTTGTGAAGAGTTTGGATTGTTTATAATTTTTTTTTCTTCTTTCTTCCAACGATCCAAACGCACCCCTCAAGAGGAACTTCAATAAAACATTGACTTCAAAAAGGTCTTTCCAGTTACGTCGCTTTCTAGCTATATGTCGAAGAGGGGATGCATGTTCAAAATATTAACTAGTACTTTAAAAGATTGTTGAATGATATTTTACGGTTGAAATGTAGAATCTCGTATGTATCGATTCAAACAGATTAGAAATTTAGAGTGCCGCAGTAGAGTCTGAGATCATTTTTGTAAAGTGCCGCAGTAGAGTCTGAAAAATCCTCCCATGGTCCCACTTTGAAGTGCCTCTGACAGAAGACACTACATCAATAATTAAAATATTTGCTATTAAATGTCACCGAAATTGAACTTCTTATATTCATGAATAGCCATAGAGAAAATTAAAATTATAACAATAGTCAGCAAAGCAAGAATTTTCTGTTTTCAAAAAATAGGCACCGTAAAATTAAAATTTACAAAAATAGTAACCGAACTTGAAATTTTTATTTTCATTAATACCATCGAGAAAATAAGACTATAAAATAGGATGCAAAACAACAATTTTCTGTTTTCAAAAAATAAAAGCCGTACAATACAAATTATAAAAATAGTACCTGATTTTAATTTTCAATAATAGTCACGGATAAAACAAAATTATAAAAATAGGATGCAAACAACAAATTTTTAGTTTCAAAAAATATACACGCAATATATAAAATTATAAAAATAGTTACCGGAACTGATTATTTTATTTTCATTAATAGCCCCCGAGAAAATTAAAAATACATAAACAGTTAGCAAAACATGAATTTTCTGTTTACAAAATTAGACGCGGTATAAAAGAAATTTTAAATATACTCACTAGAACTAAAAATTTTATTTTCAATAATAGCCACAGAGAAAATAAAAATACAAAATAGGTCCAAATGCATGAATTTTTATATTTTAAAAAATAGGCCCAGTGGAAATAAATATATAAAAAAAGGATGCACAAAATGAATGTCTGGTTTCCAATAATAAACACGGAATTAAATAAAATTATAAAACTAGCTAGCAAAAAACATATTTTTTTAATAAAATAGCAACAGTTTAAACAAAATTTATAATAATATTACAAAATAAAAATAATTCTAAAAATAGTTACCGGATCAGAAATTTTTATTTTCAATAGTAGCCACGTAGAAAATCCAATTACAAAAAAGGTTCCAAAAATGAATTTTTTATTTTCAAAATAAGGTCTGATAGAAATAAATTTATAAAAATAGGATGCGCAATATGAATATTTGGTTTTCAATAATAGATACGGAATAAATAAAATTATATAAATGGGCAGCAAAACAAGAATTCTCTATTTACACAATTAGATGCGGTATAAAAGAATTTTTCAAAATAGTCACCGGACTTGAAAATTTTATTTTCAATATTAGCCCAGAGAAAATCAAATTTCAAAAATAAGTGCCGGCACATTAGTTTTTTTATTTTAAAAAATAGATACCGTAGAAATAAATTTATAAAAATAGGATGGGCAATATGAATCTTTGGTTTTAAATAAAAGACACAGAATAAATAAAATTATATAAATAGTCAGTAAAATAAGAATTCTCTGTTCACAAAATTAGGTGCGGTATAAATATTTTTTGTAAAATAGTTACCATGCCTGAAATTTTTATTTTCAATAGTAGCCCGGAGAATTAAATTACAAAAATGGTCCGAAAAAATGAATGTTTTTGTTTTAAAAAATTGGCCCTATAGAAATAAATTTATTAAAATAGGATGCGCAATATGAATGTTTTGTTTTCAATAATAGATGCAAAATAATTAAAATTATATAAATAGGTAGAAAAACAAGATTTCTCTATTTACAAAATTAGATCAATTTAAAAGAATTTTAAAAATTGGATGCAAAACATTAATTTTTTGTTTTAAAAAATACACACGCAATAAATATAATTCTAAAATAGTCACCGAACAAGGCATACTTATTTTCATTAATTGCCACAAAGAAAATTAAAATTTTATACATAATCGGCAAAACATGAATTTTCTTTTTTTCAAAAATAGACATGTTAAAAATAATCACCGTGCTTGAAGTTTTTATTTTCATTATTAGTCTCAAAGGAAAAAGTTATAAAGATAGGCAAACATGAGTTTTTCGTTTTTAAAATAGACACATTATAAATAAACTTTACAAAAATAGTCAAGTCGTACAAAATAAAAAAATTGTAAAATTTGATTTTTTTTTTTTTGGAGATTCCATTATGTAGATTAGGTTGGTTAAATTAAATAAGTCAAATTATAAAAATTCTGATGAAAAAGATCGCAATGCATAGAATAACCTATGCACCATTATGCATATTAAACTTTCTTTTGATATAATCCTAATTCCAAAAGATACATAGATAGTATGAAAAAAGAGAATGAGGCTTAATTATTGCAGTGGAGATTGAAACCTAGTTTTATGTTGTAAGTTAATTATTTTATAATTTCGGTCCGAGTATATAGTGCACGTGAACTCTTCGAGACCCCTGTTTCTCCTGGGCCGATGCTTAACAGATAAACTGGGTCGGTCCCTATTCATTTACATAGTGATTACAAACATTAGCCTATGGGCCTATTTTCGAAAAAACAAAAAACTACATTCTTCAGATGGAGATAATACTAAGACCACTCGAGTCGAGTGTGAAAATTACAGAAGGAGAAGTGCAAGGAACAAAACGGGGACAAACATAGTTTGGTAAATTGTGTCAATTTTGAATCCGAGCCACCCTCCTGATCCACAGGGCTGCATAACGTGGAAAATAGTCACGAAATAAAGATCTTTCGTTAATCGTTGCGTGTTGTGGCGAAATTTTTTTTCATCCGGAGTGAGCTCTTCCCTTACTGCTAATCGCAACGAAGGAATTTCGTGTTGCGTTTGTCCGTTGTGTCCACTTGAAAGATCAAAACATTTTTAACTGTGTTTGACTGTTTGTTCGCAACAGATTGTACAAATTAAAAAGGAATTTATATATCTGGAATTCTTAATTAGAAAGGAATATTTTTGGAAAAAAAAAGGTAGTACTCCATAGAGATAGTTTTCCAAAAAGGGGGAAAAATATTAAGTTCTACTGTCTCACGATACGGTTAAATTTAGTCCATGGTAGGTGGGTTCAAATTTTGAGTCAAAAAGCATCTCTGCACTTGAGGTTCTGACTTCGCAAACAAACACTAAAGCTGTCAGGGAAACCAACAAATGCCAAATCTTTTTAGTGTAACTTATTCTTGGACTACAAATTTACAGAATTTTTAATGGATAATTCGTTAATTTTAATATATATTGGCAATAATAGTTATAGGTGCATTATATTTTGACATTGAAGATAAGTAGCCCTACCAAGTCTCTCTTGTGACATTCTATATAAAGTTAAATTTCTTCGCAATATCTCTATTGAAAAAACAAACAGATACGCACAAAGAGACATTCTTACTAATTCATGGAGAGAGTCAAAGACAAACAGTGCTACAAGAGTGAAAAAAAAATGCTATTCAAATGCCATGCAGGTAGGATAAACACGTTCAATATACAACAAAATGAAAGCAATAACTAGTAAGAATTGACCAAAAAACTGTTTCTACTGTACATCTGTAGATATAATTTCTGTTCCTTTAACAATTAACGGGTGGTTAACTCCAAAGAAGCATCAATGCCAATGAACATCCAAAATCATGTTCAAGGCCACTATGACCAAAATATCATTTCAACATTTACCCCCAATATAGTCAGCATTGGAACAAATGACCAGCCGCCTCTATAGTATCTACAAAAAACATCTTCAAATCCAAATTTGCTCTTCCTCGTCTATATCTCTATCAAACCTAATAAGGGAAATGGTTGGTCCTTATGTTCTCTTTTGAATCCTTGCAAAATGTAGTACAGAAAATAGGTAAAACAAGTCAGGTCGCATTAAGCCAGTGAAAAAGGCACAGAGAGATCGTAGGGAGGGTACAGAAAGAGATAGGATAGTAAAAGACCTTAGAACAATGTGCAGATGACACTAAAAGGGTTTTTGAAGTAGAAACATGCCGCTCTTCGGATGTAATAGCAAGCTGCAATTGTATGGGGAAAAAGTGGAGGTTCTTTCAAAGTTGAGAAAAAGTGGAGAACAGAAAATTGAAGATGATAATACATTAACAGGAAAAGGTGTTCAGAGTGTAGCTTTGTCACCTTGTTAAACACTTCAGTCAATGGAGGTGGATTTGGATTTTGCCGCCTTCTTCCAGTATATAATTTGTCCTCCTAAAACAAACAGATAAACAATAAAGCAAATTAACTTGTGTGTGTGTGGGGGGGGGGGGGGGGAGTTAGGTAAAAAGGATTAGAATGTATAGTAGATAATGTGGAACCTTAGGCATTGTAGTTTGTGGCTTTGTTTTCCTTGAGATAGCCCAAACTCCATTGCTTGGTGTTGTCACCTGGTGTATAAACACGTTTCTTAGATAAATCTTATAATATTTTCAAGCTTTTTGTCAACAATTACAGAGCTGGTTGAATGTAAAGCAAGCAAGCCACGAAAAGAGTAAGTAAACCACAACCATAGAAAAATGTTCCTTTTCTATTTTATTTATTTTAAGTGACCTAATTTTTCAAACTCATCCTGAATTTCTTTTTTTTTTTTTACTTTTCAAGAATAAACTGACTAACGGTGACTGCGATATGGTTTCCCAATGTTACCCTTTTGTCTTCTAAATTGGCATATACTAAAGTCATGCTGGTAAGTACATTTGGCTTCAAATACGACTTGTTATGAATATTTAATTTGTTTGGTACAGAACTAGGACAATGTGGTCTGGTTTTGCTCGTTTAATCACTCTTTACAGCTTGGTTTTAGTATAAATTAATTTTAGGGTCAGTATCCAATATCTTAAAGGCATGGTACAATTTGCCAACAACAACAACTAAGCCTTTTGTCCCAAACAAGTTGTACAGTTTCCCGAAGACAAAATATTGCAAATGAAGTCTGAACGGGTTGTTCCAATTATTCATACCTTTTTATCTGAGATCCGCGCCTTAAAAAAGAATATGCTGTTTCTACATTCTTGCTTTTGATTAGCACTGGTTGACATAACAGCCACGCACAAAAAGATAAAAACATAACCAACAAGATTGAATCAATATTTGAATTTCGTTTTAAAACCCCACAAATAAATAACTGATATAGCTTTACCTATTAAGCCGGGAATTCTGAGAATTCCTGTTATCTGACCTTCTGAAAACTCTGTCACAACCTTGAACTGCCTGAAATATTTTGCATCAGTATTACTTTGTCGTAAAAGTTAACCACAGAAAGAGAGAGAATTTCAGATGGGCACCTTCAACCCAAACATGCTAGTGCAGACAATGAGAGGAAAGAAACTAGCTATTACTTGTCTGAACTAAAACCAAGCACGTCTTTTGGAGGTTACACCACAAATTGCACAACTTTATTAAAATTACCTTAGATGGTAGCCCAGATGAGTCTCCAAGCACTCTGCTCTGGTTTGCTAGATTGGACTCCTAATTAAATTGTAAACAGGCAAGCAGATCAGGTTTTGCGAATAGAACACATCAAATAACCTAAAAATTATTTTGAAATTAAATATTTTTTCACCACAACATTTCTGCTAGAAGGATGTGTTTTGAGTGTAGCTTTTGGCTGCATATGTTTTTCTTCTGGCTCTGTCGCATTAATTAACCTGAAAAATAGAAAAAGATGCAAATTTTTGTAAATTAAAAGCCACTAAGGAATCCATAAAATTAAATGAGAACAAAGACGAATGGGTCCTTAATCATAAACTATATTAACATGAAGAGATTTGCAAAGGACTAACCCTTTAAACATCCTTTTACAATAGTATTGCTGATCTAAGTATGTACTGGTATTAAGGTCAAAATGGTCATATCTAAAAAATTAGCATACCCCCTTTTAACATGAAGACAACAAAGACAAATGGGTCCTTAATCATAATCTATATTACCATGGGATATGCAAAGGACTATCCCTTTAAACCTCCTTTTACAATAGTATTGCTGATCTAAGTATGTACTGGTATTAAGATCAAAATGGTCATATCTAAAAATTAGCATACCCCCTGCGAGTATGAGATCTCTCAGCACGTCTCATTGTTTGTAGATCAGGCTGTCTAGGTATTGTTATTCTCGTTCTAGCAGGTCCCACATTGCCATTAGCACGTGTTATATCAGCCTGCAATCAATATTCAGATTTTATTTTCTATTTAAATTAAAATTGTTATATCAATTATTAATGTGACATAAAACATAACCAGTCCAATGAAGTTGATAAACCAAGGTTGATAAGAAATGTCAACTCAGCACAACTTCAAAATCAGTACCAAAATTGTACCTTAGCACGAGTCTTGTGAATTAAATCAGGTTGAGCAGTACCCGTTGCCTGAATGAAACAATTCAAAATGTCAGAAGGATACTTAAAACAAAGCAGAAGTAGGTCGATAGCAGATTATCTTACCCTCTATCTTGACTACTTTGTACGAAGCAACCACTATAAACTAAAAAGGAGGAAAAAATGGTGGGCCCTTTTCTAGATCAGAAGGAAATATAACATGCCACTCAAATTATAGCATTGTTGGATTGGCCCTAGTCTCACATAAACCTTAAAGTATTACAGTAATTAATTATAGACTAACAAATTTTAAAAGTGACAGTACCTTGCTGAGGTGACCTTTTTCTAATCTCTGCCTTTTAGCTGCTTGAATAGTGCAATCTTTTGATTCACCTGAGCTTTCCAAGCTGTTGAATGTATTCAGCTTATTGTTTCTGGACAAAAAAAAAAAAAATGCCAAAATTTTAGTACCTGTCCGGTTGTGTCTCAATTTAAACTTATATTATGTACCCCAAATGATGTTAAGAGGAGATTGTATAAAACAAATCCTGCATATTGTGACCAGTAATGACATACCTAATGAGAGAAGTTGGCTCATATCGCTGAGTTTTCTTCGCTAAGTAGCTTGCGGTAGGTTTCATAAGGGTTGATATCTTTGAAGCATAACTCTTAACCCTATGCTTTACTTTGGGTGCATTATCTATTATCCTACAATGTATCTCATCTGCAGAACCACAATATTAAGAGAAAATATATCAGAACATCATTGTAAAAAACTAAAAGGGAACAAATATGTAACTCAACTGACTGCAAATGAAGACTAATGTTTGTGTATTGATTGCAAATCACTGAAAAGTGGTAAAAAGAAGTGTAGATGCATAGCCCATAGGTAATACTAGATGCATAACTTGAATCAATAGTTATATTGGTTTATGATTCTACTTGTTGTTATTTCACTAAACACTTGTGGTGCTAGCTAATACCATATAAATGAAGAAACACAACAAATTTAATTGAATTCTTTTTTTCATACTAAAATCCTACAATTTATGTACCTTCAAATCCAATGACAACATCTGATTGAGATGGATTGTGCTGAACTTCTGTATCTGGATTGTGATCAACATCTTGTGAAAAGAGATCCTCTCCACATACTATCTTCATAATAAGTGCTTCACAATCAAATACATCAAGTTGTTCAGATTAAATCTAGTTAAGTCGGAGAAATGAATGTGCTATTGAAGTACATATAAATGTACTGGAACAATTAAATACTCATTGTGGGTCATAACTGCAAACGGAAAAAGAAATAGGTAGGGATATATTTGCACCCCAATCTCTGTAAACATCAAAATCACATCAGTACACAAAAAAAAAAAAAACCAAATTGCTTCTTAGCCTTCTGACTTTTGTTCTTGGCAAGTGCCTACAGAGGCATAAAACTGATTCCTCACATAAAAAAAAACAGAAAACCTACTCCAAAAGAGAAAACGCACATGAATTGATCAGCTTATGAGGTTAACTCTCGGAATCTAAAATATCAACTATTGTGGGTCATAAGTGTAAACTAAAGATGAGATTCGCCCTCTAGTCCTCATAAATTTCAAATTTACATCAGTGATCACTAAAAACCATGGTTACTCTAATTTTTCCCTCTAAGTTTCCCCCCAACAGAATATGGAAATAAAGAATTTTTGTTCTTAACTAAGGTCTAAAGAGGCAAAAATTATTAACCTCCTTTAGAAAGCACTTAGGTAAAAAAAGATGCAAGAAACATTTGCACTCTGATCCTCGTAAACTTTAAAATCACATAAAAACCCACTAAAAACTTCTGATTTATCGACCAAGTACTGTAATTTGCAAGTAACTAAAGAGGCGTCAAACTAAAACTCCTACGGAAAAAAAAGCAACAAAACCCACTAAAGAAACACAAAATCTTGCGAATTTGATCAGTAAAGAAGTAAACGTACGAGAAGGAGGGTAAGTCTCGGCTGTATCAAACCACTTCTCAGCGCTACTAGCCTCCAATAGAGGCTCCTCCGTGCTCAAATCGAAGTATTTGGGCGCATCATACTCGTAATCCAAATCAACGTCAAAATCAAGCCAGCAATCGGCTTCAGTCGACTCTGACATCTCCTCGTCCATCGTGTAGACTAGAAAACCCTAACCAAGGAGTGAGAAGAGGAGCGAGGTCGTCAATGGAGAATGATTGGAGACGCCTTTATCTTTTTTGTCTTGATAATTTCTTGCCTTTTTGTGTATTTTGGAAGGAGGCGGAAAGAAGGGAATTTGAATGCGGGGTCGGAAGGGATGAAGTTAAAATGACGAAAATGTCCCTGTGAGAGAGTGTTGACTGTGTGAATTAATACTGTTAGTGGGGACCCACGTAATCTTTGTGCTGAAGGGTTTTATTATTATTAGTTGGATCCTCTACAATCATTAAATCATACTGATCCATTATATATTATTATTGTTTTTCTTCTTTTTTTGGGATTTCCTCCGTGTTTGATAAGGATGAAATCGCTGTTTTTCGTTATATCATACTAACTCTTGTACTTTGTAAATATAAAAATTAATGAGAATGCAAAATTATGGCATGGATTCAATCAAACTAAGATGCAGTATATCTTTAGACATAATAACTTTCTTAAAAGTTAAAACAAATATAAACCAAACTAAAATTCAGTATCTCTTTAAAATAAATATAAATATTAATATTAATGAGAACACAACATTATTACATGGATTCAATCAAACCAAGGTTCAACATATCTTTAAAATTACTAACTTGCTTAAAAAAAGTTAAATAAATTATAGCTTATATATATCTAGGCACTTGTGTTGTAGATCATATCCAAATTAAATCCTTATCAATGGCTGCAAGGATATTGCTCGTTCTTGCCGTTATGATTTCTTATCTATCAAGTTGTTTGATTACAGGACAAAATCTTACAAGACATGTAGTTAAAGAAAAAGGCTCTGAGGTAACTAGAACATTATTTTTGCTTTTCTTTCACGGCATCACTCGAGTTTTTGGGGAATCCTTATATTTTTTTTCTAATGTTCTTTATGAGAAAGTGGATGGATTTAATTAGTACATGAAATTTTGATATCAAATGAATATAAAATCATAAATTAGATAATCTAAAAAGTTTTTGTACAGATAAGAGGCCCATTCATTGGAGATGCAAACAAGTCATCCGGAAGAACTACCGGAGGCTCTCCAATTAAAGCAGCATCAGATGGCTACACCCATGTATGCGTCTCTGTTTTCAAATATTTCATGCAATATATTAAATTGTGTCAGAAGAATGTAGTTTAGGTCGAATTGTTGTTTGATGTTTGTTGGAAGAAGCTAGTCCTTAGTAGTAGTTTTGTTTTTTTTTTTTTTTTGTCTTTTTCTTTAATGTAATTATTTCTCTTTCTCAATTGTAAATTTATAACTTTAATTCTATATTATTTAATAGAAATTGTCGATCGGAGTTTGCGGTCCTGCCTTCCAAAAGAAAATGAAATGTTTTTTTTTATTGTTTTTGTAGGTTGCGGGTTACCAGAGCAAAGGAGCAGATGGTGTTACAGCATGGCATGGTGTGAGAGCAAAAATGAGTGTATGGAAAATAAATGATGTGCAACCTTTGTCGGAAAGTTCAGCTTACATAGCAGCTATTAGCAATTCGGATGGACTAGAATATGTCGCGGCTGGAGTTCACGTATGTTCTGAATTTGCTTTTATTTTTCCATCTAGGTATACAGGGTAGATTTTTTTTTTTTTTTAGGAGGAGACAAACTGGACTATGGATCAATTTTTATATTCAAGAAACAATATGAGAATTTTGGTGACTAATAAAGTTATTGATAATTTCTGCTGATAACCAAACAAATTTGAAATTGAATAATAAATAATATTTATTAATTATAATTAAGGTAATTAGCATTTAAAAATATTTTTATTTAAGCAATTTTTATAATAATCATTATCAAATCCAACATACTGCAATCAGCACAATACATTAAATTTTCAAATATATAAAAAACGAAGAGTTTATGCAAACTCATTTTCTTGCCCACCATTAAATATAGGGTTAATTCGAAATTATATTGGTCAAGCCCTGTTTTTCCTGGTTTGTCTGCTTTAAGATCATTTGTTATTCTTACAATATGCATATTGTTTCTTGCTTAATAATATTTAGGTATACCCACGGATGCACAACAATAGCGACTTGCGTTTCTTCACATATTGGAAGGTAAGTTCTTACTATTTAATATAGAGTAAACCTATATTGTGCACCAAGATGCCTATAAGTTTTCGTGCATCATGACTATTTTGATCGGTGATTTCACAAATCATCAAATCTAATTTAACCAATCTAATCTATATATTAAAATCTCATAAAAAACAAAATTTATTTTTACTATTTTATGATTTTTTATGCTTACCGTTTTTGGATATAAATTAATAGTAAGAATATAAAAAAGAGAAAGTATAAAAAAAATTCAAAAAAATAAAAAATTTTGATTTCGGTGAGTTTTCATTATGGGTGCGTTTGGATAGGTGTGGGAAGAAAGGAAGAAGGGAAGAAGTGGGAAGAAGTATTGGGAAGTGTGTAACTTTGTGAAGAGTTTAGATTGTTTATAATTTTTTTTCTTCTTCTTCCTTCTTCTTTTTCTTTCTTCCAACGATCCAAACGCACCCTATATATATTAGATTGACAATTTGTGGAACTACGGACCATAACGGTCATAGTGCATGAAAGCTTATATGCACCATGCGCATTGTCAACTTTGAGCTCTTTGCAACAATAGACTAGAATATTTGTGATTTTAGCTCATCCACTTAAAGTATATATTTGAGGTAGTACTTGTATACGAGTGATTCCATAGACGGAATCATCTTACTAAAAAAAAATTATATTTTGTAAAATATTTATTTTTAGAACACATTAATTCTAATTAAAAAAAGATTTAAAATTTAAATATGCACAATATGTAATTTTTACATATGGCCACAAGATGGATAAATTCTTCCAACAATTTTTTTTAAATATGATCAAAATATTTTCAATTGATCAGATTTTGAACTTACGACATTCACTAAAAAATGTATTATCTTACTCATAAAGATAAGACATCGTTGACTTATTATGGGCTAAAATAATCGGAATATTTTCAACATATAACTTAACATATTTTAAACGAAGCATTCAAAAAATTGTGCACAAAATTTTTCAGACAACCAAAGATGGCACAATAAAGGGTTGTTACAATGATTATTGCCCCGGATTTGTTATAGCAAATGGCTCCAACCTTTTGCCGGGACAAGCCTTGGCTCCGCTATCGGATTATGGCGGTGAGATGAGATACATTACAATAAGGATAAAAAAGGTTCGTCGTACTTTTTAATCTTATAAATCCACATTAAGTATATGTAGATAAAGATATACAAATAAATAGAAGTTCTGGTCGTCTTAATTAATCACATAATGACAGTTGAATCTATACTATGGATCAATGGATCAATAGAAAATGGGAATTGCTTCCTTCACGCCTCACTTTGGAGATCCACTCCCATTTAGACTAAAATGCCCTTCACATCCCTTCATGTTTTTTCTAAACTATATTTTTACCAAGGATATTTAAGTCATTTTTAAAGAAAAAAAAGTGAATCTCTTAGGAGAGGAGTGTATGAACTATGAAGCAATTTCCAAAGAAAATGGATGACAGATTCCTATTGTATTGTACTCAACTTGTGTGTTTTTTTATTGAAAAACAAAAATTTAGGATGAAAAAACTGGGGATTGGTCATTATACAGAGAAGACCAAGGGGGGCCAATTGGTGGCATGACATTGCTAGGTTGGTGGCCTCAGAGTCTGTTCAAGAGCTTATCTGAACGAGCAAACGTAATTCAATGGACTGGAGAAGTGAATTACCAAGACAATGAGACAGGTCCCTCCATGGGCAGCGGGCACTTCTCCAACGAGCACGAGGGAAAAGCGGCAAGTTTCTCTGAGCTTTATGGCTTTGATGGTCTTGGATTGATTTACAACAATTACTACGGCGCAATTCCTTTTGTAGACAAACCAGAATGTTATAACATTTCTCCTTGGTATGGTTCATCTGTCAAAAAAAGTCAGTACTTTTTTTATGGCGGCCCAAGCGGTTGCTCCCACTAGGAATAAATGAAGAAAATATGTATATGTGCAAAATGCAAACCTTAAAATGAAGTATGTCTTGTGGTTTGCAATGCATTTAATTTGGTCGACAATTATTAGAATAAAGTATTGATCTGATGACCTGGTAATTAATTATTGAATATGTTTCTTTGTAATACTAATGGCATCTATAACTTCTTTCAGAATTAAGTATTTATTTTCATAATCTTTGATGGGATAAAAGTTTTTTCCCCCTTAAATAGTGATAATCATTTGGGACTTATTATAATATTGAATGTAGGATATAAATTTCAAATTTTTAATGATTCTATTTGATCAGTTCATGTAGGAACTTATGTGCAATACTGAATGGTGGTTGTATGAAATATTTCAAAATTTGATCTTGGATAATAAACCAACGATATATATATATATATATATAACAGATGGTGAATGTGCTGACCAGAAAAATATTCTAATTATACAGATTATGAAGGTTTTTAAGGAAAGGATATAACAGGGAATAGTTGTGCCTTATTAGAAAATTAATTCTTAATTTAAAATTTTAAATAGTGACACAGTGAGAACTACAGGAATATGATGGCAACGATGATGTCATCAACGCTACAGAACACCTTTGCAATTTTTTTTAAGTAGTAAATGCTGACATGCTCTGGTATACTGTATACATAATTAGATATATTACATTAGAGATAGGCTAAAATCACCCACGACTGACGGATGAACCTATCAGTTGCGATTATATCTTAATTTTTGAGGTTTTAATAGTTAATCTGAACCGTTCAATGTGTTCTCCATATTGAAATCTCATTGGAGACCAAATTTTACATTTTTCTGATTTTATTTACTTTTTTTTTTGAGATTTTTAAAAATCATAGTTATCGAAGGCTCCAAAATTGTTTAGATTAAGAATTTTGTAAAATACCAAACAAATACTAAAGAAATTCAGAAAAATATAAAATTTTGTCTCCAACTAGATTTCAATATGGAGGACACATTGAACGGTTCGGA
The DNA here is from genome assembly GCA_028095005.1 of Rhynchospora pubera. Taxonomy (NCBI): domain Eukaryota; kingdom Viridiplantae; phylum Streptophyta; class Magnoliopsida; order Poales; family Cyperaceae; genus Rhynchospora; species Rhynchospora pubera. The sequence continues at coordinate 78,021,236 of CM051459.1, forward strand.
TCAACTGTTAGAATTTCAAAAATTAAGATTTGATCGTAGCTGAAGATCTCATTCGTCAGTCGCGACTGATTTTAGCCTATCTCATTGTATTATGAATCGGTCATGCAAGTCATCACTTTGTTGTTGTTGATAAATTATTAAATTTGTATCAATAGTCTGTACAGTTGTTCAATTCACACTAATGACAACCAGTCAGTGTTTTCTGATATTTTTCGAACTAGCTGTACCAAAACACTACTACAAAATTTTGTTTTAAATTACCTTCACTGTACCTAAACATGTCACCCACTAAATCATTAAAAGAGTGAATATTTTAGGGGTTTTGTTTCCTTGGGGATTTGATATTGAATTGAATTCTCGACAGTCTACAAATTTTAATCAACGATTATCTCATCATTCTGACCAGAGCATAATTAAGTATATCAATAAGTGGGTAACTTTGAATCTTTAAAGAGGAAACTGAAATTTGAAATAATTAATCAGAGGATAATCTTTTTTAAAGAGGTCACCACGATAATTTTTCTTTGAAGAAGTTACCAGGATAAAATTAATTATTAGTTATTATAAAAATTAATTATTAATGATAATAATAAATCATTTTTATTAATTATGAATGACTAATAATTATTATTACTCATTAAATATTATTAATTATTAATTATTGTTTCTTTAATTTAACAAATTGAAAGGTATAGTTAGAAATAACAATAAAAATATTATTTTTTCTTTAATTAAGATCCAATGCATAACATAAGGCACCTTTCTAGATGTAATAACTTGTATAGTATTATGCAGCCTTATGCAAACTCTGTTTGGTTACATAAATAGTGCACAATATAATGTCATGTAAAATCAAACGGCACCTAAGGCCTTAACACTCCTTATCCCATCCCGCGCGGGACGGTGCAGCGCACAATTCTCACCGTCCGATTTGATATGGACGGTTATCTTTTTCCGGACCTTATAATCCGGTATTATCTAGGAACCATCTCGAATAAATCGGACGGTGAAAAATAGTGCGCTGCACCGTCCCGCGCAAAGGGAGATCTCGTTTGCTAGTATATCATGTCATGTGAGAGAGGAATTACTGAACTCACGGCTCACGCGTACGATTTGATACTTTCGACTTAAATATAAAGAGACTGACAAACTGTGGCTTTCTTACAAATAAAACAGAATGAAATTATAATAAAATTAACAGACTGTGACTTGTGGGGAACTTGGTTGGAGGGGTATAGTTGGGAAAATGTTTATTTGTCTCGTGATTGGTGCCAGAAGTCCAGCCAGTGATGCCTACGAATTTACACAGAGATTCGTGCGGACAATAAATGTAGTAGATTACAATTTTCTTTTTTGATCCCACGCCTGTATAGGCAGTAAATAAGAAGTTTACAAATGCTAATCGACAAATCTAACCTTTGGTTTACCATCTGTGCCTGTGGTCTATTGTTCTTGAGTCTAGAGTAAACTTTTTCAAGTTTTACCTTGAGCTATAAAAAGTATTTATTTATTTGTTTTATAACAGCCCGTAGGCGAGCTATAAAAGTTAACCCAACTCATTAGTTCTTCTATTGATTTTTTTTTTTGAAAGTTACTTCATGTACTTTATTTATCAATACTTCCATAAAAAATTTATTATGTAGTGCAGTTTAATTTTTTATTAATTAGTTCAATCTGGTGCCTGAAAACTGATAGGTAACATTTAATGACCTTCCAAAAAATTATTACACAATTCTTCACTCTCCTTGACGGGAATAATGTTCTGGTCCACTCTGATTGAGAGTGGGAACCAAATAAGGTTTCCAGTCTCCACCCAGCTGCTAATTAAAATGTATTAGCACATCATACTAAAGGAGTAAAGGTTTATACCTTGAAAAATTAATGTCGACTGCTGTAGACCTGTAGTCTCTTTTAAATCAGAATGAGGACATCATGTAACCTTTTTAAAATTTATAAGTTAAATTATGTATTAAAAAATTTTAAGTTTCTGTACTTTTTAGCTTACAGCATCACCTGTGCTCTGTAAAATGAACCCTTGCTCCATTTTTTTTAATTAATTATTATTATGATGGGACCACTCATGTGTTCCCTAGTTTTTTTTTTTTTTTTTGCTCATTTATACGAGTTATTTGTGATGTGCCCAAGGTAAAATGAAAGTTGTAATGTAATATAACTCTTTTTATATTCGTCTGCCTAAAATTTTATACGATTTGTAACGTTGCTTTTAATTTATATATCTTTAGTTATTAAAAATTTATTTGCACACAAAAATTGCCAAACGCAGAACTTAGAAAATTCAAATTTAATTTTTAATAAAATTTAAAAATAAGACCAGTTTAAATAAATATCTGAAAGAGCTCACGGCAGAAATCGTGCAGTCTCCAAAATACGGATTTAATGCGTCTGGCGAAGCCTGATAAAAACAATCAGAAAGTTGAATCCCATTTCTAAAAATTTTTGGAGTCATTTTGAATACAAAATTATGAACACAAAGCAACATGTGATAAGACACAGACATTGGTCTTTGCACTCCGTTCATTATTGGAGATTTAATCTGCACGTAGTCCAGAATTCGAGAACACTTTTGAATTTGAACTTCTGTAGAAATTGTACTTTTGGTAAATTTTTTTTTTTTTTGGAATTGAGGCCCGTCGGTAGGACCGTCGAAACGTGATAAGTAGCACGGAATGATACCAAACCGTTATCGTGCCACTTATTAAACGGTACAATACTGGCATGCCACTTACCGTTTCATTTATTAAACGAAACAAATTTCTGTACCATCAACGGTATATTACACATAAAACGATTTGAAATGAGATTGAAATGATCGAAACGGTATAACCAACTGTACCATCAACCGTGCCACTTAAAATACGGTATAATTTTCTATGCCAATAAAGGATTAGAATTATCGAAAGAAAATGGAATATATATATATATATATATATATAGAGTTTAGTTATGGTGAGTCGCGACTCACGGACCCTCCGGTGTGTCGCGACCAAAACTCCTATATCTAGATCAAAATGACCGATCCAAACCGTCAAATATGATCTCTCTATTGAAATCTTCATGTAGACCAAATTTTTCATTTTTTCAAAATTTTTAAGTATTTTTTTGAAATTTTAGAAAATCGTTAATCTAATTGGTTCTGAACCATTCAAAAACATCAGTTTTTAAAAATCCGAAAAAAATACTTAAAAATTTTGAAAAAATAAAAAATTTCGTTTGCATGGAGATTTCAATAGGGAGATCATATTGGACGGTTTGGATCGGTCATTTTGATCTAGATCTAGGAGTTTTGGTCGCGACTCACCATAGCTAAACTCTATATATATATATATATATATATATAGAGTAAATCTATTGTGAACCATGATGCATAGAGCGCTCCGTGCACCACGACCGTTTGATCGGTGATTTTGCAAATTGACAAATCTAAATTAACCAATCCAATCTATATATTGAAATCTCATAACAAACAAAATTTTATAATTTTTAGAAATTTTTTACTATTTTTTTCGAATTTCTTAAAACCTGCCATTTTTTGCTTACAAATTAGTATATTTTTAGCCAAAAATGGCAAGTGTTAAAAAATTCGGAAAAAATAGTAAAAATTAATTCAAAAATTGTAAAATTTTGTTTGCTATGAGATTTCAATATATAGATTGAGATGGTTAAATTAGATTTGACAATTTGTGAAAGTACCGACTAAAACGGTCATGGTGCACGGAAGCTTATATGAACCATGGTTCACAATAGATGTACTATATATATATATATATATATATATATATATATATATATTTATAATGATAAGAAGAATTATTTCAATGAACTGATTTCATAATAGTTTTTGAGTTTTCTAACCGTATATTTAACAGAAAGTCCCTTTAATCTGTCTACTATTCTCTCTTTCATGCTTATTTTCTTTTCTGGGAAAAGTTAAAAAAACCCACAAAAATTTGGTCTAAAGTTAATAATTATGGTAAAAAAAAACATACGTAACCTACATGGTTACATCTATTCATCCAGAGCCCTAATATGCATTCGTGGTCTATTAAAAGGATAGGCCGAGACCAACCCAAAAATAACAATGACCTTAGCAGGTGAGAACATGTCTACACATAACTTCATGTAGCAAATCGCCATAACAATAAATTTCGAGTAACATTCATTCAGATTCTCACAAATAGAATGGCCATAATAAATCCTGATAGTGTCAACCTAAACAAACATGAACCTGGTTCCATTTAGACCCCACAATTGAATAAAAGCGGTACCCTTTCCCAGAGGTCATAGACCAAATTCACGTACGCAACATAAGTGCAAACTCTAAAAAAATAAGAACTGCTGGGACCACTGCATCTTTGTAGCTCTTCATACAATGATCAATATTTAAGTGCAATATGAGTTAGGAGAACCTGCCACACATAACTCTCACAATAAAACGTCACATAATAACACAGCTGTGCACTGTTCATCTTTCATTGTGAATATATGATTTTTTAAATATATATAAAACCCAACTGTATCCAATTTAGCAAAAAAAAGAAAAAAAAAACTACAGATTTGTTGCTTAGGCTCCGTTTGGATGCGTTGAGAATAAGGTAGGAAGAAAGAAGAAGGGAAAAAAATTATTGGAAAGGGATAAATTTATTGGGAAGTGTGTAACTTTTGTGAAGAGTTTGGATGGTTAGAAATAAATTTATTGGTAAAAAGTGGTTATTCCTTATTCCTTATTCCGGGAAGAAGCCATCCAAACGGAGCCATAGGTAAGAAGTGATGCTCTCATCTACTGAATTTGCAAGAGTACTTTGGGCTCCGTTTGGATAGGTGTGGGAAGAAGGGAAGAAGGGAAGAAGTGAGAAGAAGTATTGGGAAGTGTGTAACTTTGTGAAGAGTTTAGATTATTTATAATTTTTTTTTCCCTTCTTTCTTCTTCCTACTTCTTCTCAACGCATCCAAACGGAGGCTTGGATTTCATATGCGTTATTAACTTATTCTCTTTTCCTTTTGTTCGAGTTTTTTTGCGCTCCTTTTAGTGTTGCAAACCCAATTAAAAATCAAAGAAGGGTCCAACAATTGCAATCTTTGACAGTTCAACAGTTGCAATCTTTGGCTTGGGAGCTGTTTGACTTGCCATTAGTACAATTAGTTTTTTTTTTGCATTTTTTTCTAATAAAATTGATAGTTTCATGTTTTTTTTTTATCTTTAATTAGTATTTTCTTTGTTTATGTGATTAGGCTGCTGAAGGCTGAAGGAGCATGCATTGCAAGAGCTTCCCGAATCATCAGCGTTGATTTAAATTCCAACATATTTGAAACTGGTACAAATAGTTTTTCCTTTGTATGGAATTAAACATTGTAGTTGACATGTTTCAAATTAAACTGCACTTGAAAAACTTTGATGTATGGAAGTTTGGCTGCATGGAGTTCGTCAATTTTGTGTCAAGATTGCACATACTTGGAACTGGTATCTATTTTGTGTCAAGATTGCATTGTTTGAAAAGTTAATTAGCTAATTTGGAACTGTTATCATTTTTTTTTTGCATCATTTGTTAACAATAATCATACATTTGATTAACGTAATATTTTACAATTTAACAAAGTATATATGCGATTGTATTTGTGTCATCCATGACATATTCACGCTCATTCAGAAATCATTTCGCCGTACATTCAAATAGAAATGCATCACGCGTTCGAGAATAGAACTTTTTTGTTTTAAAACTTTGCAAAAACTTCCAGAGTCCTAAACGAGGCACTGAACGGGCATCTCCAGTTCTATTTTCTGTGATGTATCCGCAAACCACAATACATGGAGCGAGTGAGAATCTTCAATCTTCTAAGTTTACACGTCTATGAGTCAACATAGGAAACACTGTCAGCTATAATTTCATTACAACAGAATATCAATAACCTTTTTGTGTAGGCTTTGTCGGGTGACTAGTGGCGGACCCCACCAAACTGGAGGCCTCCGGTGTTTGACATGTCCTTTCATTGTCTTGTTTATATCCGTTAAACAATTCAAACTTCACTCCCACCGTAATGTGCGATAGGTTTTGGGCCGATCATGTTTTTCAAAACGATACACATCTGAACCGTCAGATCTGATGGAAATGCACGATTCTTGACCTAATCGGACAATGTTGAATAAGGATATCTGCGCTGCTTGAATTCTCACCGAAATTAAAGAATGTTGAAGAATATACTGCATTTATATAATGAGAGAAAGGAATTTTACTAAATTTACAGCAATGAAATAATAATAATAATAAAATGAGTTCCACTTTATAAAGTTCATGTTTTTTTTTATTTCAATTTGTCAAATGCTTTGATGGACGTTAAAATAATTTTTCAGTGAGCCAAATTTGATTTGTTTTATATCAAAATGATGAGAGCAACGATAATCTTTATTGTTAATTTTTAGACAACATTACCAAAAACATTGCATAAGCATAACAGATGTATAAAAGAATTACTGGAATATATACATTATTTATTTATTTGTTTGGTAATATTTGAAAAATATTACTCGTATTACCAAAAACATTGCATATTTATAAGTACTCGACTCGAGTCAACAACAGTAAAATATATTTATTTTGTTGTGTCCCGGATGGAATATGTTGATTTGAGTTTTAAAATGAAACAACCTTTCTGTGTAGAGTCTCAAGATGTTGGAAACAGTACAAGTTTACCCCATTTTTGTTGCCCGTACCATCATAAATAATAAAATATCAACATTTTAGAATTGATTGATATTTATAATTTGTTTGGTGCAAGTAATTAGGTTGTAATTTAGAATATATAAAATATCAACCGAAAAGTAATTAGGTTTGCATGTTGTGGGCGGAATTTAATATGTGATATGTGAAAATAAAAATATTATTTGATACAAATATATTGTCTATTTTTCAACATTTAAGGTCAACACTGTCTTGATCGGCGCTGAAAGTAGCAACAATCTTCACCAGTTGACAAATAGAATCGATAAAAGTAGACATTTGAACATATGAAAAAAAATAATTTGATTGAAATAAATATGTTTCTCAATAAAAAATTTTATATAAAATTTCACATAAAAATAAACATGTTTCTCTAATTAAGGGACTTAAAGGATTATATGTAATAGGCTACGAAAAAGTCGTATTTAAAACAATTTTACGTTTTGTAAAATACCTAAATACCAAACCTATTTAACAGTACTTTGAAACTATAAGAAAGTAAAGATTTTAGTAAATTTTCATTTGTTTAAAATGACATAAGAAGTTTCAGATCGTTATGCGGATTGCTGACAAGTTGACATGAGTTTTGGTCTCACAAGATGTCGTTTGGCAAGAAATTTTGTTTGGGCCGAAGGGACATATGGGGAGTTGGGTTTATTCTTTTAACGGGATTGTCTTATGTGGGCTTCGAAGTGGGCTTTACGGGTTTGCACACATTCCACTTTTTTTGTTCTCACTCGCACCATATAGATAGGGTCCATATCCCTATTTGCCTAGCAGAGCTCTATTACTAAATCGGTACAAGGACAATACAAGTAGGTTAATACCAAAAATACTGTACAGTCTCCAGATCATGCACCACACATATGAATAACATTCATTCATTAACATGGTACAAACGGTACTTCAACATACTCATTTTGGCACGCCAACTCAAATTCACATGTCAATCAATGTTCATAGGTTCAACTCATCTATAACAGACCATAATAGTTACAAACTTCTGTATCAAATAGATTATCATTGCGAAAGTAATAAAATAAAACCTTCAGATCTTCTTATACACCTGTAACAAAGTCAGTAAAAGAAAGGGGTACTGGAATGCAAAACTGACCCAACCCATCCAATTTTATTACTGCAATGTAAAAGAGAATGAATTCTTTAAGCACTTATTTTGATCGCAAGTCATCGGCTATACAAATTACATTACTCTTCTTGGCGAAAGCTATTAGTATTGACATTGTGTTGGATTATTTGATAGATAGAACGAAATATAATTGTGTACCACTATCTGACACAAGTACCAAACCGTACCGTATGGCTAATTTTGGCATTCAGGACTTTATTCACTCACAAAATAAATTATCCATATCAGAGAAAATTATCTCTTTGGTTTTGTGATATCAAGGCATCTAAAAACAACATCATGATATAAATGTAATTCCTATTTTTCTAGAAATGCCCTCTTCATTTTCTAAATATGACATTCTACAATTACACCCTTCACTTTAGTTTTCAGCAATTTAGGAGTAACGTTCAGCCGAATGATGACCTGAGCTAAATTAATTACAAAAAAAAGTGAGAATATTTATAATTTGCATTTAAAAAGAAACAAAATAAGCGCAAGTAATTAGGAGCAATAATTTCAGCATAGCTCATATACTTCATGAACTTAGAAGAACTATGCATCACTTAATCTACCAAGTAATCCACATGAACATGTGCTGGTTTCTGTGAAGGAAAACTCAGATTTCATGCTACATAAACCTAATGATGCTTATACCAATTTATTAAAATAAATCACAAGCAACAAGATACTAAGTTCTGTAAATTATTTTGCAAATTAGAAAGTCAAAAAGCAAAAAAATATGTAAGATAAGTGAACTGACCATCGAACTGATCCATCAAATATACAAAAGCAAAAAGAGACCCTCTAGAAATCTTAATTGTTAGAGATATGTCCTAGAAGCCAATCTTTTTGGCTACTTCTATGGTTTTATGTCATTGATGATTTTATATCATTTGTTCCTTGATTTATGTGTTGACAGTTCATTCAGGTTGAGGATCTGAATTATAGATCACTGTGTTTCATTTAGTAGTAAATGACAACAATAAATCTAAAGTGTCCATAATCTTGATAATTAACAAGGAACATTAATTATCAATAAGATTAGTATGCAAGTTAAGTGATGATTAAGTTCTATAAATCATGGGTTAAGAGTAACCAACTTAATTGCATATGTTTATGTTAATTGAACATAGTACAGGACATGACCCAACGAAATAAATATATGGATTGTGTTATGTGTCATTATTTATTTCATTATGATTTTGATTCTAAGTTTGAGGTATTTATCTTTTCCACATGAGGATAGGTTCAATAAATATCGTCTACCACTGATTCCCGATAAGGGCTGCTATGCGGACGTTATTTATGTTCTCTTGAATTGTGCGGGAAAAAGCTAAATAATCAAGAAAACCGTATGTCCCTCATTAATTCACTTAGTGAGTGACGATATCTGTTTGGGCCCCTTGATGGAGATAGATTGTTTGCTAGCAACTGATACAATTATCTCTAGATCAAGAAACGTATAATCTGCAAGAATGACACATTCCTATCTTGGATTATACGATGATATCGTGAGACATAAGAATCAAAATAGAGAAATACTTTTATTCTCTTATGCAGGATTTAAATACTGTAGCAGTACATTATTTATGCGAATTGAGAATCATAACGTGTTGCTAGATACCGCTTATGATTATTGGAATTAAATAGCGATTTAATCCCATGTCCAACTTAGCATAAATCCTCAAAGGGTCACACAGATCGAAATATAACCAAACAGTGCATTAATCATTTATTTGCATCAGTGTGCTTTTGCGAAAATATGATAAGTTGATTAATTGATTATATGTCGATACAATTAATTAATTCAAACGGATCATATCGAAATGATTTAATGCATAAGCTAATCCCATGGTAATTATTAATTAGTTAATAATTATTCAACACAATACAATTTAATATAAATAGTTATATTAAATTAATGGGTCGATATTTATTATAGAATAAATAGCTCAAATTTAGAGCATCAAATGGTGGATCAAATGGATTGAATTAATAATAAAATTGGAGAGTGTGCAAAGCCCAATTGGGCCCATTATATGGCCGGCCATAGAGGGGTGTGGTAGGTAGGTGGCATGATGGTAAATAAAGGGAACTTATTGCTAGGGTTTGAGCATTATAAAAGGACCCTTGTGGAGGCTCCTTGCTCCTTCTCTCTCTCTTCCTCTTTCTAGGCCGCCACCAACCCTCTCTCTCCTCTCTTGGCCGCCACCTCTCTCCCCTCTCATCCACCTTAGCTCATGTGTTGAGCACCATAATCTCTCCACTTAATTAAAGAGAATTAAGAAGGCGAGAACGCTTGGGATTAGCCTAGACCTTTTAGCTTCTAGCAAAGCTTGTAGGTCTTGGTTAATTTCGTGGTGGACTCGAGGACGAGCTTGGCACGAAGGAGGAGCTAGAAGCGCGTACCACCTACAACCTAGCCGGTTCGAGCCTCTTGATTACTATATCAAGAGAGGTATACCTTTGAACCTTTCTCTTTGTGTGGATGGCTAAGTACTAGATCTTGTTTTGTATGTTTGCTTGTGGCTAATTAGGAGTAATTAACTATAAAAATGAAAATTATGCACTTAACTAACATTAATATCACTGAAAATTCATTGATTTTTGTACACATAAACTGATTTCAACAACTATCTCAAACTTATGATGGAATTTGATTGCAACATTTACAAGAAAACCATATAGCAAGAAAATGAAAATAATGCCATTCAAACACCGTATTTAACTCCTAAATCTTGTGATTATATCAGAAAAAATTGGAAGAGATCGCTGTCAGTTTCTTCAATCTGGCATCTTCCATCTCTATTTGAATGCAAAAAGAGAAAGAGGAACAAAATTGACCCTATTTACCCAAATGCCCTCGATCTGGCTCACTGAATGACAATGGATATGCAAAGATCAAATGTCCCAATGTTTTACATGGAATTTTGAACTGTTTTGGATTATATAATATTGTAATCTGATCTTTTTCTTCTTTAAACTTTCACCAAATTATAAGAACATTTTTAGAAACTCTAGTATAATTTGACACTTACTTATAATATACAATACCTGAAAGCATCAGTAGCCATAGAGATCAGAGTGTAGCACTTCAGATGTCGTTTTTCTGCCAGTTTTTTTTTTAATGAGAAGATTATCAAAATTTTAGAAAAACAATTACCTTAAGAGAGGAAAGCTATAATTTCAATGTTGTTGTACCATGTCACTTTCAAACAGAGATCTAAAAACCTATTTATATTTGTGAAAAAGATAGCATGTCAGCACTTATAAAACCAATCAAGTTAGCCACGCTTACTCTACCCTTCAATAGAAGAAGCTAAAATGGACCAATGATATAGGCCTTTATATGACACAACCACATTTGGAGTTCACAAAATAGTAAAAAATACATTCCTTTTATCATAAGGAAAACATAAAAAAGCAAAATTGCCAAAACCAAAAAGAATTTCAACACCTGGTGAAGGTAAATTGAGATCTCTTTCTGGCATAAAAGCACCTTTGCTATCTAGCTCCTGCCTTCTTAATAATTCTCAATGTGCAACAAAATGTAGGTAATGAACAGAAAAATAAACTGATCAAATGAATAGGTCAGAGGGAGGAAAGAAGAGAGAGAACCTATTGAAGGAGTACAAAAATCCTAGGAGATCAGTTTCTTCAAGAAGCAGCTCCTTCGACGGCGGTGACCTCTTTTTGCCATGTTAACCGATCAGATTATGCAACAAATAGGCTACGAAAGCAGAGGCCGCCTGAAAAAGCAGGCTCGTACTACATCATATCATAGTATGTGTATCCATCGCTATTTTCTTCTTTGATTGTATCACTGACGCCAAAATTAATTCCTTTGATTATCTTCAGATGTAGAAGTATGAAACCAAATAAGCACACATAAGCTCAAATTCTACTGCCACAATGTTATATGGAATTAAATTTCCTTTTATTGTATCACTAACACTCGTTAACATTTTTGGTGTGTATTATCTATCATGAGTGTTCCTATAGGATTAAGAAAATCTACTTTTTATTATGATCAAGCAATAGAAGTTAAAATTGCACAAAGATGTTTCACAATTTTGACAATGTATATAAATAATACATGGAGCAAACCATTAGGAGAAAGCAACCATTCCAGTCGTTCCTATATGGTGATGTAGACCTGAAATTCAGATGTAATTGCATTAGTAAATGAAACTCAACATGTGAAAGTCATTTAATAACATTAAAACAAAATAATGCTAAATGAAAGACTGTCACCTATATTTGGTGCTTTTAAAAAGGAAAAGGAACGCTAGAACAAACAGTGCTCGCTACTGTATGGGAAATTTCAGCGAAAACTTTGTTCCTCATTAACTTCTTATATATTTTACTTTTTTGGTGCAAAGAAAAATAAAATTAACCATGTTAAAAATAAAGAAAATAATTTATGACAATGCAAGTTAAGAAAAAAAAAACGTGGAAAGGATTTTTACAATGCACAAATCTGTCCAACTTAAGAAGAAAAAAAGAAACTTCGAGTGCAGGTTTCAGAGCAGTCAATTCATGCACACAACAACCTGAATTCAAAAGAAACAAATATGATTAACAATCTAAATTCATGTTTAATACAATTTTGTAAATCATTAAAAGTATATAACATCCAAAGTCATGGGAGGAGGGGTAGAATATTTTCTTTAGATTCTCATCAGAAAAAAAAATATTATTCCCAAGCTTCTTGACGTTATACTAAGTGTGATCATAAATTAAACCAAATTTGGAGTTTATGTTCTTCAATTTGCTAATCAAATTGGATGAGATTCATTGGTAAAAAAAAAGCTCTACCTTTCTCATCATTATAGGGATAATAATTCCATTGCAGTTCCTGTTTTTTTAACCGCAACTATACTGATTATCTAAAATAACTCCAAATATACTACCATACAAAATCAAGTCAATTTTTGCAGAAATCAACTATTTATCCAATGTTGTACAAGGTACTCTCATTGCATTGCCTGTATTTACAAAAAAAGAAAAGAAAAATGAAAGTGAAAAAGAAAAAGAAAAGCAATTCACATTGCAATTGGTCACTATTTCAGAAATTTAAGGCAGATATATCATAATTACATATCTTCTGAGAATTAGAGAGAAAATAACCGATTTGAAAGAGAGTGAAACCAAGAAGAAGGTCATCCTGGTCAAAGATCTTGTGTGCAATTGTCAGAGGCGTCGTGGCTGTGAAGTGAGATCACAACTCTGGAGGCAAGTACCTCTCTCTCTCTCTCTCTCTCTCTCTCTCTCTCTCTCTCTCGATAGTAACCTCCATTTATCATACTCTCGCAACCCTAGGATGATTTTAACAGAAGCGAGGAGGTGCGGAGAAATTTCGAATTTCAAAATTCAAAGTGAAACATTGCAATGCGGAAATGAGAGAAGGAAGGTCGGCTCTTGTCCAATGTCCAGTAGAGCCGTAGAGGCGTGATGAGATCGGACTTGGTGAGGTAAGGTTTGAAGGAGTGGAATTGGTGCATTAGATTCAGAGGGTTTGGCCCGTTTGGGCTTAGAGAAGGAAAGGGTGGGTCCACAGTCGGCAAGATAGGTGAGAGAGAACGGCGTTACGGTGGTAATGATTCTAACGAAACATGGCACCGACTTTTGTCTGCCTCTTTTTTGCTGGGTGCGGTCCACATGGAGAAGCCTTTGCAAATTGAGAAATCTGTCAGAAAAATATTTGATATTGTTATAGCGGAGAATCGAACTGGGTGTTTCGAGGAATGTAACCAGAGCCAGCGCTCCAATCAAATAAAAGGTCAAGGGTTAAATACCTCTCCATTTGAAGATCAAATCCGAGACACATATCAATTAATTTTTAATCATGAATGGTTCAGATAAAAAATTGAAGAGTTGGATACACTCTTGGTTTGAAGGTTTACACTCTTCCATTGGTGCTTTTAATATAGTAGAGATAGAGATAGAGATGACTTGCACAGAAACTGACGGTTTATAAGTGCAACAAATTGATTAAAGTTAAGACTTGTGGGTTTAATTGAAGGGTAATGCAAAGCCTAATGAGTCCTATCTTCGTCAAAACTATTCAAAGTAGAAATAATAGGAAAATGACATTATACAAGTTTTATTAATTTGTCTATTTGTTCAAACTCTCTATCAATAGTTATCTCTATTTTTTGTTTCTCTCAGGTGTGGTGAGCGCCTAATTATGCTACAGGCGTGGCAATGTTGCTTCTATTTTAAGCTTCAGTAAGAACATGGTATTATATTCTTCCTGTTCATGATTAGATAATTTCATGTATCTACAAATATTCAATAAGCAGGAAAAAACACGTATGGAATCCAATTGTAATATAATCATATTTTTAATTGGATATTACAGAAGAGAGAGGTCAAGTTTTGTACAGACACTGAATTTTAGGTGTATAAATCAAGAAATGTATCAGTATATGTCCTTATTATTTTTCATCCTATTTGCTATATTTTTTCCTTTTCCTTTTTTTTTCCAATTTATTTCTTCCTTTAAGTCAAGCATACCAAAAAATGTGAATAGATAAATTAACCGATTTTTTTCGGAGAGAAAGCTGCTGATATCAAGTGTTCTATCAATAGCTTTCCACATTTGTCTTTACATATGTTTTATTATTTTGTTTGACGATGATTGTTAATTAATTTCAATCTTCGCCCCTGATCTTTAGTTGGAAGAATAAAATTTGCATGAGCCGGAGGCAATGATCATCTTCCATTTTTTACCCTAATTCCACATATTTTTCTCTCTATTCCAATTGGCTACATGGGAAGCATGATCATCAGTAATATTACATCTTCCATTGTTTTCAGTACACGTATTTTGCTTTCTCTGTCACGCAACTGGCTGATCAAATTCGAAAACATATTTAATGAAAAGGATGAAAAATTCGGATCAGACACCAATCCACCGTTGATTCACTATTGAGATCCGTCTCATTATAATGGCATTCCCCTTAAAATAAAGCTAATAATTAATAATTAACAAATAAATGTACCTAAGATAGAAAAAAGAAAATACTAACAGCCCTTGATAATTTATTCTTCTCTAATCTATATCTATAGTATTTTTATTTTATTAATTAAAACCCGTGGGTGTCGTAGTCCGATTTTTTGTTTCGCTGGCGACACGGCCATCTTACTGTTCAATTGTTTTATCACAGATCTGATCCCGTTAATCAACGAATAAACAGATAGAGTACACGTTATCCATAAGAGATATTCTACCTTTGCAACCGAGATTGAGAATGATTCTAAGAATAATTTTGCGGACTGTGACAAGTTTTACAAGGCATTTTGATGACTTTGAATTGCCCCTTTTGAAGAGTAAAGCCGTGGTGCATGCGAATGTTAGATAGAATGAGAGTTTTAATAAGTTGCAGGAGGAAATCAAATCTCAAATTTGCTAGGTACATATTGTTGAGAAATAACCCGGTACGGTACCACAACTACACAATCAAGGAATTGGAAACAACCAATTGCATACAACCAAATATCAAGCACCAATAGAGGAAAGATGTTACCGTGTATAGATCGAGTCACAACAAGCACAAGAGAAGAGAAAACACAAGAGTAAAGTGGTTCGGCCGAGCCTACTCCACCGGGAGGCAACGAACCGACAAATTTCACTATTCACCAAGGAGATTACAAGAGTTTCCAAGAGGCTCTCAAGAGAATACAAGAAGGTACAAGAGTATCTCAATTGCTAGAACAAGCAATCACTCTCTCTCTCTATCTCTACCTCTCTCTCTTTACCCTATCTCTTCTTCTCTCTATTCTCTCTTTCTCACTCTCTTTCTGCGGCAGCCAAGAAAAAGCCGAGCTTACTTCAAAACCTAGCAACTCAGGAGAAAGTAAATAAATATACCAAGAAGATGGGCTGGGCCCAATTTGGGCCTAAAAACTCAACAAATCTCCACCGTAGGCTCAAATTGGCAACACAAGCATACACGTTGATCTTCACAAGCATACACCTTGATCTTCTCAAGCATACACCTTGATCTTCGCTCCAAACACAATCAAGTGCCAAGCATCACAGCCTAATAGTCTATTTGTCGGTATCCACATCTACCTTCCACAAGCCTCTAAATCCAGAGACTAACCGCATCTACCTGAGTCCACGGCCCATGGCCGCCCAGGTCCAATGCACCATGCGAAATCAGCAACCACATGTCCCCGCCTGCCTCCACCAGCATCAAGGCGTCCACTAGAAGAACCAAGACAGTCAAGACTACCGTCTCCAGCATGCCCTAATCCAGGCTGCTGTGCAATGTGTGACATACCCTCAACCACCGCAGCAACTCCACTGCAATGGGCCACATAGTCACCTCCTACAGCTCCACAAGCTATAGTGCCGGCCGATACGACAGTGGCCGCAGACTCCACCGTACCGACCACCTCATAGAGGCCACCGTGCCTAGCACCACGAATGAAAACACTATCACCTTGAAGTACCTCCATGAATCCGTCACGGGTTCTGAACTCAAACCCGCGTGAATCCAACTCACTGAGTGACATAAGACTCCTTCGTACACCAGGCACATACCGAACATCAGTAACCGTACGAATCACACCATCCCACATCCGAAATCTTACCGTGCCAACTCCAACGATCGACAAAGCCGACCCATCAGCCAGAGTCACAGTGCCACCGGACTGCTCACGCAAGGAATAGAACCAATCCCTCCGTGGACAAACATGGAATGTGCTACCAGAGTCTAACACCCACCTACTCAAGGCACCACTGCTACCGCCACTCATCCCACCAACAACAGTCTCAGTCACTATTCACCAAGGAGATTACAAGAGTTTCCAAGAGGCTCTCAAGAGAATACAAGAAGGTACAAGAATATCTCAATTGCTAGAACAAGCAATCACTCTCTCTCTCTATCTCTACCTCTCTCTCTCTACCCTATCTCTTCTTCTCTCTATTCTCTCTTTCTCACTCTCTTTTTGCGGCAGCCAAGAAAAAGCCGAGCTTACCTCAAAACCTAGCAACTCAGGAGAAAGTAAATAAATATACCAAGAAGATGGGCTGGGCCCAATTTGGGCCTAAAAACTCAACACATATTCCCTTATCCAAAATTTAATTGTAAGTTATTCTATTAGTTGATAGATAAATGCAAGTTTAACCATATATCTTCCTGACTTTTATTATCAGAAGAGTTGGTAAATAAGTTTAACTAATTGTGTCAACTAATTTCAATTAGTAACCAAAATCAAAAGAGTTGTTATTTATTTTTTAATTTGGCTTATTAATTGGTCGGGTTTTTATTGGCCTCAATTCTGAGGTATTGTGCTTTCTTTATGTCACAAAGGAAACTTTTAAAGGGACAAGAGACAATGGATGAGGTCTTATCTGGTAAGAAAATGGTGAAATAGATAAATTCATCCATTTTCTTACCAGATGCAAGGGACGAGAGATATTGGCCTAGCATCATTTTTGAAAAATTTAAGTTCATTTTAAATTTCATCTTTCTTTCTTTTATTTTTTTAGCAGGTGCTACTAACTTCATGTTTCATAGTAGATGCTACGAGCTTGATATTTATTGTAGCAACATAACACTTCGAAATTTGGACACTGGAATTTCTCCATAAAGTGAACTTTTCCTTTCGCTATTTTGATTTTTTCATTTTCAAGAGTTGTCTTTGCCATCGTTCCTGTCCCTCCAAAGAAGGTACACCAATGTTGCTACAATTGTCTTATTATTTTGTGCTTTCAGAAATAAATGGAGGCTGTGTGAGATAGTAGAGCCTTTAAAAAAAATTAGTTTGTACTTTGTTAATTTTGCCTAAATCTACTCATAATGTACTGTTTCTCGAAGAGAAAGAATTAGAAAATTTGGTCATTTAAATATGGTGCTGGCTTCAATGTGATATTTTCTGAGGCTCATAAATGGATGAAAAGGAGTTAAGATCAATTTCAATATGAATTGGATTTCTGATTACAATTGTTGTCAGGATTACAAATGTTTGTTTCTTTGGCCTTTTCTGTTAGTTGCTTGGTTTTCATGATTGGCTTAGGGTTTGATTACAGTATTTAGGTGCTCATTATAACTGTATCTCGACTTGGCGACAAGCACATAATGAAGCATTAGTTTGCATATTTGTTAATAAAGTTAATTGTTAAGCTGAACCAAAAAGTTAACCTTAAATAAGTTAATTGGTAAGAACGTGGAGACTTTGTTAATTGGTAAGACAGCCATGAATTAATCGTGGTAACTTAAATTGGTACGTATCATTTAAAAGACCAAACTTTCTGTTTTTGGTTCTTCTTTTACTTATGTTTTGGTGTTTCGTTAGGTAATGTTTCTTCATTTAATCAGAATTTATAGTTGGAAAACAGTAACATAAGATGGGGAACAACAATTTGTACATATACATTGTACTGTGCAAGTTTCTGATTAGAGAGTACATATTTATGTTCAGCCAGTTGTGTTTTTTTATTATGGTTTTGTGCAAGTTTGGTTTAGGGACAAATATTGTTTTAATAATATTTTGGCTCTTCGTGTCGCATGTGATATTCTGTCTAATATTTTGTTCTTCCTCGCTTGGTCTGTCCAAATAAGAAGAGGCGCAAAGCATGTTGTTGGTACTTCGCTAATGATATATGAATACTCTGAAGGTATTTGCATTTTTATTAATCTGAATGGCAGTAATTTATTTGAACTTTTTTTTTGGGGCCGTTTGGATCGCTTAGGAATTTGGAAAAGTTGTAATTCTTACGAATAAATTTATTCAAAAGTGTGTAATTTTGTAAAGAGTTTGGATTGTTTATAATAAATTTATGATAGGAAGATGAAATTTCCCAAATTCCTTGGGGAATCCAAACAGCCCCTTTAATGTTTTGTCATAATTCTTTCACAATTTGGTGAGGTTGGCATATGTGTTGGAACTCGAGGGTTTGCATAATTAGTTGGCTCAGATGCACTGTTGCCGAGATAGTTCATTGATGGGTTCTCTATTGGAAATTAGAGATGGTATACTTAGTATTTTATCTAACACACCTACCTGATTTATGTCTAATTTGAGCATTAAATGCGAATCTTTTTTATATTTGAAAATTAAGGACGTCATGAATAATTTCAACATTACATACAACAATGAGAATCAATTTTTTTTTTTTGTGTTTGACGTTTATAATTATTAATACATTTTTGTTATAGGTGTGTCAACAGTAGTGCCAGGAGCGGTGGCATCGCTGCATCTGACAAGTGCTTCTTTTGTTCCTACATCCTCAGTTTTATTTTGTTGTGCTTTGCAAATAGAAAAATAAAAGTACCTTCTTCAATTAAAATGAAGATTTTCTGAAGCTAATTGATTTCTTAAACCTTATTTCTGTTGGAGTTATGTCCTAGAAGTCAATAATTTAATGACTTAAATATTAGTTTATGTTATGGATGATATTTTATCATCTGTTCCTAGGTTTATTATTGACAGATCATTCAGGTTGAGGATCTGAATTGTAGATCTTTGTGGATCATTCTTTAGAATGACAATAATAAATCTAAACGGTCCATAATCTTGATAATTAACAAGGAACATTAATTATCATATAAGATTAGTATGTAAGTTAAGTGATGATTAAGCTCTACAAATCATAGGTAAAGAGTTACTAACTTAATTGCATATGTATATATGTTATTGGAACATATCACAAGACTTGACCCATCGAAATAAACATATGGATTGTGTTATGTGTCATTGTTTATTTTGTTATGATTTTGATTTTAAGTTTGAGATGATTATCTTTTCCACATGAGGATATGTTCTATAAATCTTATATACCGCTGATTCCTGATAAGGGCTGCTATACGGACTTGACTTAAGTTCTCTTGAATTGTGCGAGAAAAAGCTAATCATCAAGAAAATCGTATGTCCCTCGTTAATTCACTTAGTGAGTGACGATATCTGTTTGGGCCCCTTGATAGAGATAGATTGTTTGCATGCAACTTTATACAATTATCTCTAGATCAAGAAACGTATAATCTGCAAGAATGACACATTCCTACCTTGAATTATACGATGATATCGTGTGACATAAGAATCAAAATAGAGAAATACTTTTATTCTCTTATGCAGGATTTAAATACTGTAGCAGTACACTATTTATGCGAATTGAGAATCATAACGTGTTGCTAGATACCGCTTATGATTATTGAAATTAAATAACGATTTAATTTCATATCCAACTTAGCATAAATCCTCAAAGGGTCACACAAATAGGACTTCAACCATACAGTGCATTATTTATTTATTCGCAACAGTGCGTATTGCGAAAATATGATGAGTTAATTAATTAATTGTATAGCGTCGCGGACCGTTAAAATTAATTAAGTCAAATGGATCATATAGAAATAAATCAATGCATATGCTAATTCCAAATTAATTATTAATAAGTTAATAATTAATTATGTTCAACATATGTTAATTAAATGAGCTATTGGGTCTTTATTTAATTAGTTAAATAAAAATTCGATTTGAGGTTGGTTGAAAGAGCAATTAAAAGGATTGAATTAATGGGCTTTAAACACATTTGGTGTAGCCCACAAAGGCCTCTCTAGGGGCCGGCCACAAGAGGGTAGAATGGTCCACAATTAGTTGTGGTAGGTAGGTGTAGAGAGCACTATATAAAAGGGTCAAGTTTTGGGGAAACCCTAGCCTTCACTCCTTTCTCTCTCACATTTCCTCTTTGGCCGAAATTCACCAAGGGAGAAAAAAATTTCAGATTTTTCTCCATGCTCTCTCTTCTCTTCTCTCATTTCTAGCTCATGGGTTGAGCGCTCCTCTCCACTAAAATTAAAGTAGTTAATTGCTAAAAGAGAGAGGAAACCTAGAGGGATTAGCTTGTTTCTTCCTCTTGCTAGCACAAGGGTTGAAGATTATGGTTAACCTCCTTGGTGGACTCGAGGCCGATCATCCGACGAAGAAGGAGGCGCATGGAGGCTTGCCACCAACTCCCATGCCATGGATCGAGCTATCCAATTGCTATATTGGATGAGGTGTCTATTTCCTTCATATTTTTTTTGTGTCAATTGACTTAGCACTAGATCCTTATGTGCATATGGTGTTTTGGATGGTTAATTAGGTGTAATTAACATAAATTTTTAAAATTATGCACTTTCCTAACAATTCCTATTCTTCTGAGATACTAGAAAACTTCTTTGAAGCCGGTGCACATATGGTGAGATACTAGAAAACATCTATTAAAATTCAGTTTGAGATATATATCGTTTTTTTTTTGAAGATATATATTGTTTTCTCATCACTTTTTGAAAAATTATAAACCAGCCTTTTTGTTTTGTGTTTGATGTATAGATACTTGGGATAAGATTTATAGGGCCTTATACTCATGGTACATGCTTCATATGGTTATCCCAAATTTGTCGCTCAACCCCAAAATCCTTGGTTATCTTTTAAGGATTTCACTCCAAGGGAAGCTCCTATGACCGGAGAGTTAGCATGGGTGGGTTTGACTTCGGGTGGATCTTGAAATATTTGAGTAATCAGAGATGTTTATTGGTAAGACTTAAAAGATGTTTATTGTTATATATGCTTTTATACACATTAAGCAAGCAAGATTTTTTTAACACATTTTTTAAGGCGTAATTTGAGTTTTTATTTTACAATTTTATTTTACTAATATTGACCACTTTAGCCTCCAAGGAAAAGCTAATTCTATACACACATTTTTTAACAAATTAAGGTCTGCCTTTTATGAGCCATCTAAATTGCTATTCTAACTTACTATATATGATACAGACATAATGTTGCCTTTAATAAATATCAAAATGTCAGCGCTAAATTATGATAGTAAGCATGTTTTAATATAAACAGAAATAAAAATGCAGAAATAAAATTACGGAGATAAAATCAATAAATTATGATAGTAAGCACACTATAGTTTACTAATTATCAAAAAATCACATTCGTTAATTATCAAAAATTCACTATGGCGTGGCGAAGCCGCGCTTCCCCACCTAGTTCTCTATAATGTTCCTATTCGTCAGATGTGAATTATGAATATATACTAATAAAATTGACATGACATGATCGGACATAAAAATGAACAAATTATTACCAAACTAAAAAAAAACATGCTGATCAATATGGAATGAAATATTCATATTAGAACAAATATTTTTCGCATATATATTTTAAGAAATGACATTAATTGAGAGGTTGAACTGTCACGTTTATCACTTTCTATTTTTATTGGATATATTTTTTATTTTATTCTGCCGATTTCCATCTCTAAATTTTGTCGCCCAAATTTATTTCCTATGGTATTTTTCATATATTCTGTCAGCTGAATTTCATTTTGTGTCTAAATGCATTGATAATGCCAGTAAAGACGCTATGATTTTGTTGTCATATTATGAAATTTGAAAAAAATATAGATAATAAATGCTTTTTGAAACAATGAATGACCGACGACACTGGTGTGCTGAAATCTTGAAAGGAATTTAATTGATGCAGAGATCGCTGCTGCTGAAGGAAATGCACTGAAAAAAAATTTATATTTACGATTTCGCTAATTTCATCGGATGATAATTTGTTCCCTGATAGGTTCAAGAGAATACAATTCTCCCATTCGAATGTGCTTTACAATGACTAGCAGCAGTGCCCACTCAATGTGCGGGCAATTTTTTATTTGATATATTTAAAAAAATTAAGACTTGTGGTATGTACTTTTTATGTGAACTTTTTTTGTTCTTAAAAATCGCGCTAGACGTAATCAATTGAAACAGTAAAACTTAGACTTAAATATATATCATTTATAAAGATACAAAGAGATATATCAAGAGAGAGGTACAAGTTAACATAAGCACATACATGTTATAAGTTATTTGGTAGCAAGATGCACGTGTATATAGGATCGGTACCGATTGGTATGGTGGTACAAGGATGTCAAGCATGTGTTATTTTGCTATGACCTTTTAGATCCTTGCAGAATTTTCTTTTCAAAGAATCTCTTTACTTTACTTTTTCTATTGCTAATACTGAATCCCCCAAGCTAGGAAATGCAAGACCAGTAAGAGATTAGAAGAAAAATGCAAGAGGGACTATATAGATGCAAGAGGTACTTCCTGCTGAAACCAACAAAGAAACATATAATCCAGTTCATATAACATTTCATCAAACATATAACGAAATCTCAGAACAAATATATTATTGGTTAATTATTTATATTATCACAAAGAAATAAACGAGGAACATTTAATTAATTCAAACTCCATATGAAAATCACAATTAAAGAAACCCTAAAACTGTTCCTAACACCTCATAGGCATTTCATCACTAAATTAATTACTAAAAAATAAAGAACAAATTTCAGCTCCATCCAATCAAACGGGCAATGCATTCATCCCCACAGGAGCCACCGGCAATGCATCACACAAATTCATTCTCAATTTTCCATTGCATCCATCACTATACTCCTCAATATCTCCTCACTTATTCGTGCGTAACAGTCTATCCTAATTTAGTTATGGCTCTGATCAAACTCGTAACAGTCTATCCTAATATTTGTTGGCTTCTCTAACTCGGATATTTTATCGAACAGAAAAACACCCTTCCTGCAGTTAATTGCTAACCTCCTTATTCAACATCGCAGGACTTCAGGCTTTCCAACTTGATTTTCTACAGAACACCAAAATCAAAGAGTAGAAATTAAAATAGGAATTAAAAAAAAATTACAAAAGGAAGCAAGATATAAAACCTTATAGGAGTATATTGGAGATTGAAGCCTATCAATTAGGCAAAGCACGTGACCTCAGTAAGAGAGGAGTGGATCTGGGGTTAGCCTTCTTCAGAATTCACTTAATCTAAGCAGCAATGACCAACTCGAGCACACATATCAAGCATTTAACTTAGCACACAAAACAACACGTGTTCAAGCTGTCAAGTAGCACAATTAAGCAAATGTCAATTTGGATTTGAGCGCAATCAAAACCAAATGAGTTCTAGCACAACACAAGTAAACAAAATAGGAAATAAATAGAGAAATCAAACCGAGATAGCCCAGAATGGAAGAGGAGAACTCGAGTGGGGAGGGGGGTCAGTCGGTCAAACACCAAACGACACTGACAAAATTGGTTGACACCAAAATACCAAATCCTCCTTGACATATCCCAAGATTCCTTTCAAGTTGCCCTCCAACGGACCCTGTCAACTAAATATAAGTGTAATGTGTTATTAAGTGTTATTTAACTATTAATTATTAATAATTATACAACACAACAAGGTTATTATGATAAATCAAACCCAATGTCTTACTTGATGGTTGCCTTGATCTCATCATAGGTGGCAGCTTTCTCAAGCCTGACTGTGTGGTCGACCACTGATACGTTGACTATGGGGACACGAAAGGCAATACCTGTCAGCTTGCCATTCAAAGCTAGGAGCACCTCTCCAACAACCTGTGCAATTTTTATGTCAAGATCACTTTGTATTGTTTATAATTCCAGTGGAATATTTATCAATTAGGTTTGTGTGTTCTAGATTTTGGTTTAGTACCTTAGCGGCACCAATGCTGATGGGGATGATGTTGAAGCTGGCTATGGAAACGATGTCAACGTCTGACTTGGGCTCGGTTTCATTCACTCCAACGACAAACATTGGTGTGCATCCTTGCTAGGAGCAGAGATGACCACCTTCTTGGCACCGCTCTGAATGTAATTCATCACAAGCAATTAGAATTTAGTTCCTTCTATATAATTGATCTAAATTGAGAAGAAGGAAAGAAAGTATATACCTTGAATTGAGCAGCAGCCTTGGCCTTCTCAATGAAAGCACTGGTCGACTCCACAACATACTGATTCAGCCTCGGCCACAACATACTCTTAGCGGCACCAATCTCCTAAGCACCCCATCTTCTTCCCATCAATCAAGATCAGCAGCCTTGGCACCTCCTGCGAAGCGGGTCAGTTATGACAAAACGGGTCAGATTTGAGATGAGCTCGGATCTGAATCGGCAGCTAGGGTGTCAACGTGCGACCGATGGAAATCGAAGCATCAGTGCTTCCTCTTGGCTTTGTCTCCGGTGGTCGTACAAGCGGTATGAGAATGAGCACAGTTCACTTCTTTCATTGGCCGATGTGGCTCTTGAAGTTGACAATCAAAGAGGACCATATAAGGTTAGGGTGTCAGCTAGGGTGTCAACCAGACTCAACCTTATATGGATCGTGCTCCGCCCAAAGACTCAACGACCTGCAGAGCTTGGGGGCAATGAAGCTACGTTCGAGTAGTGGTGCTAGGTTGGGGAGACGAAGAATTTCAAGCGGAATCGAAGAGGGACAAAATAAAGATTGGGGAACGGCGCTAGCAAAGCTAGGAAAGGAAAGGGAACATTAGGGTTAGTGGAGTTAAATATAAAAGACGATAGAAATTAAAAAAGCGTGAGCGAGAATCGAACTCGCGTAGAGAGCGCACGAAACGAAGTTCCGTCCAGCGCCTAGACAGTTTTCATGATAAAAGGTCGATCTTTTAGTCTGATATTTGAATCTGAACCGTAGATCATAGTAGATTAACAAAATCAATATATTTGATATTAGAGGGGTGTAACTCCCTTTTATCTCGAAGTTTACGCCTGTTCTACTGATGCTTTATAAGTAGTAGAGATAATCAACAAGACACATGGGCATACCATTTCTAATGTCGTATTTTACTTGCAACATACACAGGGGCAAGTTAAGTCAATGCTGATCTTAAATATTAAAATGAACAATATATTCATGTCAAAAAATATTTTTCATATATCAAAATTCGTCCACACATTGGATGGACACTGCTGTTAGTATATGAAAAAATAATATTGTTCTTCTATTTTTCAATTGGAAGGAAAATAATAAACTTACAAACAAAGAGCATTATAGGTCAAATAATTTAATTCATTGGGTTTTCTTAGTTACACCTCGATTTTGGAGATAATCAGCGTGCTCTTCAAATCAGCTTTTTATGTAATGTTCATTACCTTTCGTTCTTTCTGATTCACCCAGCAACACGACTTGGAGCAAGTAACATTGATTCAACTTCCTTTCCTTATCCCCGGTTACACCATTCTGGAGCAAGCAAGCCCTTGCAGGAAGGGTTCGGTAAGGTCACTGTTTTTTTTTTTTTTTACTGCCACTCCGACTCTTCTTTACTTGCTCCAAACTTTTCCGTCTATACTTTTTTAGTTTATTTATTTTAATAAGGAATAATCAAATCCAATCGTTATAAACACAAGGACCAAAGTGAAAATATTATAACAAAGGCAACTAATTACAGAACCTAGATTAAACAACAACCTAATATAAAATCTCAGAATTGTTATCCACATAAAATAACCAAGTTCCATCACCAAAATTTGCACAGCAAAAATAACGACCAGAACTCAAAATTCACACACTCGGCCTCACAATATATCTCATCTCAAAGCCCAGAAAAATGAAAAATAGTATAAGGCAAAGAAATTCACCTTCCGAGTACGGAACCAAGGGTACGGATGTGGAATTCCTCGGGATCGGCGCCTTCTGCGCGATCCACGTAGACTATGTGCACGGTCGCCTCCTCTTTCTTCTCGATTTTAGAGGCGCTAGTGGCCCCTTCTGCAAGTTACGGTGACAAATTTTTGGCAATCCGAATTTTAGAGGCAAATTTTCGGAAAAGCTTAAATTTTAGCGATTTCTCTGATCGGAACCCTTAAAAGTTTGGAGATATGTTTCTTTCCTTCGTTTCTTCTCCGCTTCGCATGGCTCGAAATCGAATCCCGACTCTTCTCCGTAATAACGGTACCGCTTTATACTTGCTTAATCAATTTTATCTTCTTATTGAGGTGATAGCAGCGATGCTGATTTTAATTTTACAATTGAAATGATTCTTCTATTTTGTTGCAATGGATTTGTTTTAGAACTTAAAGTTATTGGGTTCAGTTTACAAAAGCTCCACAAATTAGGACTCGTGTCGGAAGACTAGATGAAATAGCAAAAAAGTAATCACCACGAAAATGTTCTTACCTTTGCTTTTATTTTCCTCAGATTCTAAGGTTAAGCACATATGGAATTAGTAGAAAAACCGTGTATAATTCAATGATCAGTCAAGTAAGAGGGAAACTATTTGAGATTATGGGAATTGCAATTTAAAAAACAGAATTATTTTCCATCGTCTCTGAATTCTATCATTTCATTATCCTCATTAATAAAAGTTCAGGGAATGAGAGAATGATAAAAACTAGGGGATGAGATAGAGCGAATCAGAAGGAGAGAGTGAATAAGAGAAAAGGGAGGGGGGAGGGGGAAGGGGGAAGGGAGTGATAACATTATTTTATTTCCAAATAAAATTTACAGAATAATAGAACAATTATATATGTTAACTAGAACAATTGATGTATTAGATGTATTAACTAAAATAATTATATATATTAACTAAAATAATTGTTGTATCAACTAGGACAATTATATATATTAACTAGAACAATTGTTATATTAACTAGAATAGTTATATGCATTAACTAGAAAAGTTATAATTACAACAGTTAGTATTCACAGTTTGAACAATTAGTATTCACAGTTTGAACAATTAGGATTCACAATTTGGACAATTAGTAATTTAACTTAGAGCAATTACTTAAATTTAATTAGAAAAGTTAGTATTCAGAAAAAAAAAATGCGTGCCACAGAAGGAAAGAAGAAGCGAAACAGAACAGAGGGAGGGAAAAGATTAAATAGCACGCCAAGGGTTGATGGAATGAGAGGCAAAAAAAAAAAAAAAAACGTTAATAACTGCTAAGGAAATCATCTCCATCATCCTCATTCCCTCTTTCTTTTTTCGGAATGCAATTAATCTAACTCCTGGAAGGATGATGTGAATGATGAATTTTGGAGATGATAGTTATTAGCTCCGATTTAAAAAAACCACAATTTACTAATTTAGTAAATGAGACTTACTGGTATAGATCACTAGTACGTAATCATTTAATATATTAACGCGCGCACATTGACTCCAGTTTTGACCATTGTAGGTAAACAGTTGTTCAGACAGTGTTTCGATCCTGACCTTTCGTTTTTGTTCGAATCAATCCAGTTCGTCCGATCGAGTTCGATCTGTCCGTCCATCTGCGTGCCTCTTCGATCATTTTGGAGACGTCTTTTGGGCATGTGAAGGGTCAGTACACTGTTACCTCGCTGGCCCCTCTCTCTCCCTCTCCCTCTTTCTCTTTCTTCTCTCTTCCGTTCCTGTTTTCCTCCTCAACTCCACCCTTTTCTCTTACTCTGTGAGGGCTTATGCAAAAGGGGAAAAAAAGGCAAAAGGAAAGGGCTTATGCAACCCAAGCACTACCGTGGCTGCTCTTGGTTGCATAAGCCCTTTTTTTTATTCGCTGCTTTCGTCTGCTCGGTATAGGGATCAACTGGCTGCAACAGTCGTGTCTGGGTTCTCCCTTTCCTCCATTGCGGTGTATTGCTTCGATCTTCGTTTCTCTCTGTCTGCGCGAGGTTTTGTGTGCCAGCGATTTGGTGTTGTTCGATATCCTGGTTTCTATGGTAGAGCTACATCGCCTATGGCCCTCTCATCTGTTAGAACTACTTCCTCTATTTGTTGCCAAGCTTGCCAACCTTCTAATTTCTTCTCATCTCCGACTGATCGGAGCCGCCAAGAAACCCTAGAGCTGTTCCTTTCTTCACCGCCTCCTAATTGACAGTGAAATCCATGTGAAGATGCACAATCCGAAGTTATCATCGACTGATCGGAACTACTCTACTATTGTAACCTATCTCAAGCAAATTGGCATGACAAAAGGGGAAGTCGGTTCTATTCTCAGTTAACATTGACTTAGAAGCTTACATCGCCTGCATTGTTAGAGTGCATCTGTCCCAATTTCTAGATAATTCGAAGAAGCTTACTTTGTGCGCTTCTCGCGCTTTTTGTGCTTTCGACGCGAAGCTCTTTTTCGATCTAAGAGATACAATGACTAATATCCTTTTTCTATTCATATTTTCTCTCTTTTATTCTTGATTAATTGATTATGGTTAGAATTTGATCTAATTAATTCATCAGAATTGATACGATCGTTCCTCTCCGTCGTATGATTTTTTTTTAAAAAAAAACTTTGTAGGTTAAATATTTATAATTTATAATTCATTTGAAGTATTATTGATGAATTAGTGGAATAAAGATTATGTCTTTAATCGGTTATTTCCTCTAACATAGGTTATAATACCTGATTTGGTTCAGTTTAGATTAGAAATTTTGGATTTGATGATTTTTTCCTTCTATATTCTTGCAATTTTTTCCTTGATTCAATTTGATTCGCGTGGAAATCAGAGGAAGCGAGACTGTGAAAATGTTTATATAATGACTAATTCCAAATAGAGGGTGAAGAATATTTGGCTGATGACGAATTCCAAATTGAATTTATATGATACGGTCATGATAATATTGTAGTTTATATTTAATTTCTATAGGTGTTATGGTAGGAATCAAATTTGTCCTATTTCAGCTCTCTTCCATTTTTATTTTAGAAAATTCCGTCATTAATTATTAAATGGTGTTCAGTTTTGAAATTACAAACCTGTAAAGGATATGTCATTACATTCTGTCATAAAATCCTAATTATGTCATTAAATGGTGTTCAGTTTTGAAATGTTCATGCGTTATATAGAGGAATCAAGGGTCCATGGTTGTTAATTTCTGAGTAATCATTTACAGGTTGTGCAAAGCCTTCAATAAAATTTTATTACACACATTAATATTGCTAATTAATATAGAAAGCTTGCCATTTTTCTTCTTATGCTTTTGTTATGTCCATATATAGGTGTTGAATTAACTCTGTGGGCATACTACATGCTTTTATCAGCACAGTACCAGAAAATCTGTTGATAGACCCAAGAGATGATGCTGTACATGCTCAGACTCACAGCGATGGAGGTATCTTTCTTTTTTACCAGTTTGCTTGCTGTAAAGAGCAATCACAATATTCAATCTACAGCAACATATAATTAAATTATAGCAATACATGACTCATGTGAGTCTAAGATACCTTGATCAAAATTAAATTCATACCAACAAACAATCAAAATCAAAATTAAATTCTCTTACTAGGCTTGGGTAAAGGGGTGAGCAGGTATATGATAAATTGTTCACGACTAATTCCAAATATGTCCCTAAAATTGTGTTTCAATGCCAGCATCAAAAAAATCAGAGCAATAAAATATAAATCCTTAATTTGTACATAAATGCATAAACTCTACAGTTGAAGGTGATATGGAAAAAAGATACAATTATGGTAATGGCGCTGTAGGAATCAAAATCAATAATCAAAAGGAAAAAAAAATGTAAAATGGAGCAATGCCTTGATGGGAACATCCTAAATTTTTATTTCTAATTGAAAGCATGTATACATCTCAGGTTGTACCAAAAATATCCTAGAAACGCAAAATATGTTATACCTGTTGATCATGTGGCAATCTTTTGGCTTCCTATCTTTCCTTTCCTCCTGGCGCTCTCCACCGAAACAACCAAGAAAGCACCCCTCACCCCGTTGGAATGGATCGATTGACGAAGAGTCGCGCTAGGGTTTAGTTCAGATCAGAGAAATTAATAGAAATTCAAATTG
The DNA here is from genome assembly GCA_028095005.1 of Rhynchospora pubera. Taxonomy (NCBI): domain Eukaryota; kingdom Viridiplantae; phylum Streptophyta; class Magnoliopsida; order Poales; family Cyperaceae; genus Rhynchospora; species Rhynchospora pubera. The sequence continues at coordinate 78,051,702 of CM051459.1, forward strand.
TAAAGGTTGCTCTTTTATACATATAATCCTTTTCAGGACTTTTAATGACCATCGTGCATATGAAAAATGCAAAAGAAAAAAATATATAAGTTCAAAATTCTAAATTTTTTGCAATTATGTATGTATAAACTTTACTGAAATATTAAAATTTTAAGAAAATTTCCAAAAATATCCTTTTTCTCTGTGTTCTGATAACTACAGGCCAGCATGAACCCACGTGGCTACTTATTTATGGGTACTAGAACACATGACTTTCATTACCAGTTATTACATGTATGATAACATTCCTAATTTATCTCGTCAGTCTAGGCCTCTAGGGGTGTCGATTTGGTACCGTTTCGAACGTTTCCGTTCCATTCCAAACGGAAGGAAAATTGGTTACGTTGCAGAAAGCGGAACGGAAACGGAACATGTGGTACTGCACGTTAATGTTCCGTTTTACCGAAAAATGACTGAAATCAATGGAAAATAGGCTGAAATCAGTGGAAAATGAGGAACGAAACGGCTAACGGAATAGTTTTTTGTTCCGTTTTACGAAACGGAACGAAAACGAAATGGATTTCATTTCCGTGTGCTGGAACGGAACGAAAAACGGAACACCTTGTTCCGCTTTCGTTGTTAACGTTTGACACCCATAGGTCAGTCTAATACAAGTTCTAAGTGGCAATATAAGATAAATGGTTTACTATTCTTATATTTACCTACATTAGATATTACATGTTAGTATTTCGTCGTTACATTAATCAATAATGACTGTTGTTAACTATAGGTGCTGAAATTGAAGGGACACCTACTGCATACTTTACGGTTAGCTGCTGCTCAAAATGATGGACAGGTACAGGGTCTGGTACAATTACAAAGCTGGTACAATACAATCACAAGCTGCGTTCATATTATTTATGGAAACATTAGAGAGATATGAAGAAAAAAGTATACTGTACATTTATCTCAAATCTAAAATTTTAAATTTTAAATCTAATTTGTTTTGCAGATATGCAATTAAGTTTATAAATCAGGTCCCATAATTAGTATGCTTAAATGACTTTTTTTTGCTTTTATATGTAGCTTCTATCGTGGGTTACTTATATATTAGTATATGAAAAATAAAATCTTAATTTACCATATTTATATATGTAGTAAATTCAAAATAATTCAATTTTCCTCCATTCCAGCGCTTATTTAATTTCTCACTAAATGTTATTTCCTTTTTATCGTCTCTTAATTTTTTGTTAAGTAAATGCTGAGTGTGAATTTTAATGTTAAACGTTATTTTTTACCAGCAATAATACATGAAAATAATAGAAAGCCGTTCATAGGAACTTAACATAGTAAACATTAATTAAGAGAGTCAGTTAGTAAGGAGAATTGACATAGATATATATAAAAAAAAATACATGACATAGCAAACTTTTATTTTACTACTGGATCGATTTAAATAAGTACCCAACAAATTTGAGATATAAACATCCCATCATTATTAAAAAAAATATTACATATATTAATCTTTACAAATGCAACAATTATAACATATTTAATATTAATTTGTAATTCGAATATCGAGCGAATCTTCGATTAGAACAATTTAATACATCAAATATCGAGGGTTAATAAATTCTTATAGAACAATTTAGTACGTCAAAATTCTTATAGAACAAATAATATCGATATGTTGCAACCAAATGATAATAAAGAAAAAAAAATTTCTGTATTTATTTTTTTCATAATTTATCTATTTGCACTATGGTTAATAGACGCAATAAATAGAACTGCAATAAAATATACTATAATAGTAAAATTCAATAAAAAGACGAGTGGTAACATAGGTCGCGCAACGCGCGACAACCCCAACTAGTGATGGTATCAAGATAGGCTTTTTGAGCGATGAAACAATCATATGTTATAAAGGGATATTGAATTTGACATAATTCAGCTTAAATATATAATTGATACTACTCATACTAGTAATCGCACCTACGTGAACAATTTTTTTTGAAATTATTATTATAGTAATGAGATAATTAGTTTCATGTTACTAATTATGTTAATTAGGAAAATGTCATTCTTAAATCGTTAATTATATTTATATTATTATTGAATTGTTAAAATTAGTTCTATGTCATTATTTCTTAAAAAACATACTAAATTCTAAAAATGTCATTATCAAATTTGTCATTTTTTTAATGGCCAAATTACTCATTAAAAACAAACTTTGGGAAATCAGACGGCATTCATATTTTCCAAATTTAATTTGGTAAGAAGTTTTTTTTCTTGCTCATTTCGTATTTTTAAGAATCCTAGTGAATTCTTATATTGGAATGCATGTAGCATTAGTTTAATTCTAAACAAAAAAATCACTATGTTATTTGTTTCTTCTTTCACATAAAAACTAATGAAAGTATTACTAATTAGAAGTTGCAATAATTTGTATTAAGTTGATAAAACTAATTGTTAATAATTTATAATGGCATAAAATTAATTATATCTTTTGTGATGACATATTACTAATTTTTATGTTTTATAGTGGCATATTTAAAAGGATAAAATTGTCAAATAATTATCCAATGGCAATAAACTAATTTCTGTAATTTTATAGCGGCAAAGAAATATTTTGTAGTTTAGTGATGATATATCTCTAATTTTAAATGATGACCAATAAAAATTATATTGTTGCTGTCCTCATTATAAAAAAATGATTTTTTTCTTTTACTCCCCTGTTAGTACTTTCTTTAAATTTCCATGGTCCTATATTATTATATCACATATGGTTATACATTGATAACATATAATATATAATATCGAAATATTATTATTATTATCACACCAAATTTAATCATTATTTATAATTAATGTAAATTGTTCCATGTTATTTACTATTTACATATGGTCCCATATTATTATATCATATGCTACCATTAATTGCGCCAGGCCAAGTGATAGTCCAAAAATCCTTGGCCCTTTGTCAGCTCTTTGGAAGACCGTCTTAAAATTCGGACCGGACCGGTCCTTTGAAGTACCAGGTCTAACTTTTTTCAAAGACGGACGTTAAAGGGCCAGATTTTGAAGGGTCGGATCCGACCTAGTCGTTCAATCGTGTGACTATTTGATCATGATGGGACGATAGAGGTTAAAAACTATTAAAATAAATCAAATGTTGGTATTATTTAGAAGGACTGTGTAAAAACCCGAAAAATAATAATTACAAGTTAATCTAGCGAAATAAAAATCTTCAAGCAAACAAATAAATGTAATTTAATAACATTAAATATCACACTCAGATTAAATAGCGGATAATCAACTTCTATAACTTTAGAAGTCAATTGCGTTACGAATCCGATTTAAGAATTTTGTTGTTGGCCATGTACAAAATGTCCTTGAAAATTAATTATTCAAATCTCTAGTTTGTGTTATAGGACTTCAAACAACTAGTTTTATAAATTATTATGAGTTGAAATTTGGATTAAAATCTATTTTCTACTGTTGTTATAATCAATTTCCTAATATTCCTTTGTTCTGGACCGTTTGATTGAGTTTAGGAAATCTTGATTTATCTGAGCCGTCCGATCAATTTCTTTTTCTCTCCTTTATCTCTTCTCTCTTCCCTCTTCCTCCGACAGATCCGCCCCCACCTTCTTCTTTCTCCTCTTCTCCTCTCGCGATCCGCCATTGGCGATCTCGCGTGGTCCCTCGACCAGTCCGCTTGGACCCTCCCTCTCGCCTCTGACAGAGGCACTCGACCCCATCACCTTGGCTCCCTCCCCAAGCCGCGTTCTCCATCTCTCTGTCCCTCCTATCAGCACTCAACCCCACCTCTATCTCCTCTGTGCTCCACTCGTTTAAACCCCACACTCCCACAGTAGCCCCCTCAAGCCCCTGGTTTTCTCCTCTGCTTATCTCTCAAACCGAGAAAACCCATTGACTTAAACCCTACCACCGCCATCTCGTCCTCTCCCCTTCTGCCACCTCAGCAGCTCGATCTGCCCCACTCCCCATCTCCAGTCCATTTAAGCCACCCCTCTCTCTCTTCTCTCTGCTCAGACCCAACACAAAGAACAGGTACAAAGAAAGGAAAAAGAGCAAGAGAGAGAGAAAGTGGTGGAGGCTTGGCGACTGAAGGTGGAGGAGGTGCTGGTCTGACGAGGCTAGGTGGTGGTGCTGACGGTGAGGCCCAGTGGTGCTGGCTGAGCTTGTTCTCTCCTCTCCCCGTTTGCTTCCTCTTCTTCCCTCAGTTTGGTAATTCCTCTTTCCTTTTTCCTTGCTTCTGTGGCTTGATTCTGTGTGATTGAGGCATCAAGATGTTTGGCTTTGATCTGATTGTTTGGTTGATGCCTCAAACTTGAATTGCGTATCTGGGCTTGTGATCTGTTTGTGTGTTGTGATAGCTCTATCTAATCTGATTGAGAGTGTGGATGCTTGTCTCTTATCTGTCATGCTTTGAAAGCCACAAAATGAGTGAATGATTGTTGATTGTGGGTTTAGACATCTGTAGAACTATTAATATTAGTTGTTTAGACTTATGTTTGTGTGGTGAGTCCTTTCTGAACCTTGTGTGAGCTATTTGATGCCTTTGGTGCACGGTACAAGGCTGGTTCAGGCCTTTGTACCAGTCTGGTACATGTAAAATCTGTCCAGGGACTTTTATGTGAAGTATTTTGCTGCTAGGGACTTTTTCGTAAATATCTTTGAACTGATTTCCGGTCTGTTTTGAATTACTACTGTTAATGGGGACTGTTAGGTAAATTTTAAGTAAATAAATTAAATACAGGGACTTAAGTGTGATAGTTCAGTACTGTTGGATTGGATTATGTTTTCTATTTGGGTTTCGGATTTGATCCCCGGAACCCGTTGTGATCCGGATCCGATTGGATCTTTTTCTGTGTGGGCTGCGTGTTATGCTTCCTTTGGCCCATTCGGCCTGTTTCTCCCGTGGGCTCCTCTCTGTTGTGATTTGTTCTGTGTGGACTTTCTTTGTGGGCCTTGCGATTTACTTTCTGTGTGGTCGTTTTCTGTTTGTGTTGGCTGAGACTTAAAACAAGTGCCTTAAGTTTGGATTTTGAGAATAAAACTAGAACTTGGGAATATAAAACTAGAACTATTTGATGGCATGAAATGAATAGTTTGGATATTAAAGTAAATGCTTTTGGCCGAGAAATGAATTAAGTCGGATTCGAAATTAAATTGTTGGCTTTTAAATGGGAGATGATTAAAATGTCCGCAAAATAATACTTTACAGATACTATGATATAATCGGACAATATATGATCCCAAATCCAAATCAATTAACTTAAGTTTATTTTCTTATTTTATTTTCTTTTCTTTTCTCTTTTAAATTGTTTTGAGTTTGGAAATTTAAATTAGAATCAAAACACTTAAGTAATTATCTTTAAATATCTTAAAATATTTACGTAGGCTTATGACGTGAACTTAACAGACCTGATATAAGAATAACATTTTTGGGTACATAAGTCTAGTAAAGTAGAAATATAAATTTCGTATAAGTATTCTCTTTTATAAAGATTATTTGGATTAGAACACTACTTAAATGATACATGAACTTATAAACTAATTAATACACGAGGAGCACAATAAAATCAGTCTTACAATAACCATAAAACTATTCTTTTTTTTTAAGGATTCCTTCCTCCAAATTATTCGAAACCACAAATAATAAAAATGAAGTATAAATAAAGATTTGGATAGAAATACACTTATATTTCGAAGAATAATTACAAACTCACTACTGTTAAACATTAGTAATAGTCGCAGTTAACAAAATTAGTTAAAATAATATTTGGACTTGTAAATATATCTCTATACCTTCTTCAAGATTCTTTAAAATTAATAAGACATGAGCATTGACGCAAATTAATTATCAGTTATATAACTATACTATCATCATAGATATTTTCAATTAATATTACCATTTTCAAATGACAAAACAAATCCATAAATTATAATTAGATCTTTCGTAAACCTCTATATTAATAACAGAGATAAAAAGTGCCAACTCACTTTATTTACAAAAATCCTTTAAATAGAATTGTTATTGAATTAATAAAAGAATTTTTATACTTAAGCGAAACACTGATTAAAAATATAAACTAAAATCATCAGATCTTCTAAATCAATTATAATACGACTTTAACACGTAGAATGAACTGTATGAACTCATCCCAAACGTCTTCCTTCACACTCACCTTCTAAAAGAAACTCTGTCAAATTTTTATAAAGTATTTCCATAAATATAATAATCATATATTTTAAAACAGAATCCCTTTTCAGAAGTCTTAAGTCTAACTTCCCTTAAATCATAATCTGAGATCCTTTATAAATGTCTAGAGTTAAGTATGGTTTTGTATAACAATAACCAGAAACGGGGTAGACCGTTAGAATAGTTTTTGACGTAAGTTCCGTTGGTCAGGTGCGCCGCAAGGCTCCTCTGGACAAGTAGACAACTTCTTTTCTGGGCACGAGACTGCAGGAGCTCGTCAGGACTCCACCGACCATCACGAGGAGTAGTCGCGCCTTCTTAGACTTTTCCAGGTGTGGATTGTCTTTTTATGACTAATATGGATGCCTTAGGTTTTGTTTAATTCTTAGTTAGTAATTAGATCATTATTTAAATGTGTGCATATCATGTCATCTACATTAAGTAAACAGTTAAGAGCATATCATTAATTTAAAGATTAGTTTTGCATATATATAGGATATGCATTCATATTAATAAAGTGATTAATAACTTAAAGTGCCCTAAATCAACACTTGCATATGGTGCGGATCAGGATAGTGAGATCGAGTGAGATAAGAGCGTTTTGCACGCGATCTCCATTATCGGGAGTGGTACCTCAGCCATTGCCGGTGGGCTCCTTATGATAGCGATCTCGAGCAACGCATTTCTGATGATCACTCAGCAGACCGACCGTCAGGCGGTACTGCGGTCACTTGATAGTTATTTGTGTACTATTATATCCATTTGTCTTGTGTATTATATTCCTTTGGCCTGACATTGAACTAAGAGCTGAGTGTGCCATTATATCAGACTACCTCTCGATCCCCATGAGTCAGTTGGCCGGTACCGTGTTTTACTGCCCACTTCTTTAGCGGGAATGTGGGAATAGGGGCAAGGTTGAGTAATCGAGCAAGGCTGAGTTAGGTAGATCTGTAGGTACGGTTCATGTCATTTATATTAGGATTTGTGAGATGGATTCTGGATTTTATGTGACTTATGATTTGACTATTGAGTGCGGGTGCTTCACTCTCGTATTATTATATGAACTCCGTACATTACTATGTTATTATTATCTACTTCACCAGATACTTTTCAGATTTTACTTTGGAATGTCGTTATGTGTGGATTAGTAATATCATTAAATTATACTCACACTTAGAAATTATAATATAGGAATTAAAATGATCCAACTTAAGTATGGTGTAGTTCCTAACTAGTTTTTAACCAAAGCCTTAGGTTTATCCTTTTTCCACCACTGAGTATTCGCGTACTCAGCCCACATAATTGCTTGTGGCGCAGGTTCAGGCTTGGTAGACTTAGCAGAGGAGTTTTTGTCAGAAGACCAAGCCGAGCTGGAATAGTATTTATCCGCTGTGCATTATTACTTATGTTTTGTTTGTATGATGACTGGAGATTTTGATGTGTGTTTATTTTACCAGTCTCTTGTGTTGTATGAACAAACCATGCCATTATTATGTGATATTATTTGTGATATTTGCATATGTGACACTGTTTTATAGCCTTACGTGTGCGCAGCAGATTGTGCATACGTGGCGGGGCTGTCCTCCCCAGATTGCGGCTTGGTTTGGGGTGTGACAGACTGGAAGGGCAAAGGACCTAGATGGGTCGGGTTTTCGAAGGGCCGGTCTCATGTTTCGAAAAACAAACTCGTCTAATCCGTCCCATCTTGACTCTTTTTCTTAATCCGGTCCGACCCGGCCCTTCTATCAAACCCGTCAAATCTGATCCATTGAAATTCGGCCCGACCCTTTTGCCTTTCACTAGGCAGGCCTTTAAATGTGGATATCCCGATATTCATAGAAAAAAATAAAAATAATATTAAAATATTCTGAGATTTCGAAAATATTGTTAAATTAATCCGAATTATATAAATAATATCACAATATCATTTTTCGAAAGAACGAGACTGATATCATTCTTTCAAAGAATGATACGAACGAATATCGTTCTTTCAAAGAATGATATAAGCTATTATGCCTTTTCAATTATTTTTAATGATTGTTTTTAATGTTTTTAAATAAATTTTACTGTATTTTATTAATGAAAAAGGTAATATATATTTATTTTTAATGCATTTCATTTGTATTTTTTTATTCTGTATTTCTTATATATAGTTTAATTATTTCATTTAAATTTGGTTATTTATTAATAGAGAAAATCAGCTATATATCCCTTGAATCATAGCCAATTGGAAATATCTCCCTCTATTGTTCAAATTCGGAAATATCCCCTCTAATCATAATTTGTATAGATATTTATCCTTTTATTATTTACACTGACATTTTAATTCTGAAAAATCAATTTTTAAGATATATGACAAAAGTGCCCTCAAATCTTTTACACCATTCTTCTTACCTCTTTCTTTTAGCAATCTATATCAGAACGAATTCAGAAACTTTGAGTTGAGTTAAAATGCTAAATTAAAAAAAAAATTAAGTAGCATTTTTATAACGGGATGTAGGAATGACTTCTTAAGTCGCACTCAAGGTCAAACATTAGGTCAATTTTTGGAAGGATGCTGCAATTCAAGAAAAATTGAGTAAAGAATCAATTTGGCGTAGAATGTTGAAAACATTGTCCTTTATATATGAGTATAAATATAGCAACGGTATGCACTATGCATCCTTTTAGGTCGAGAGAGCGACAATTCGGATTTGGTTAGGGTTTAACTTGGGATGATTAAATGAACATTTACATAGCTAATGGCTTAATGGGAATCAAAATAAAAAGGATAAATATCATTAGAAATAGTAAAAAGGATGAATATCTATACAAGTTTTGATTTGAGGGGATATTTTCAAATTTGAAGATTAGAGGGTGATATTTCCAATAGACTAAGATTTGAGGGGATATATAACTGATTTTTCCTTATTAATATAAATAATTTTTAAAAATAAGATAGTCATTTTGTATTTCCTCCTATTCGGCATGATATTAAAATTTTTTAATGTATTTATTTTTGAAAAATAAAATATTTATTTATTTTTGAAATAGATATTACATAGATATCACATATCATATATATATCATAAAAATTTAAAAAATAGGGAAAAATCACACAAAAATATATTTTTTGAATGTTAGAATTTCAAACAGGTATAAATTTTGATAAGAATGTCCGTTTGGACCAATCAATCTTAATCCGGAAAGCTTGCGAGAAGATTTGCATGGTTTATTGTGGTTTACCTCATAACAACCATTTTCAAGACCAAAACAGTCTGAACCATCGAAATCTATTTTGAAAGTTTTCAAATCTAAAAATAACATAAAATTACTATAATTTATCTTTAATTAGCATAAAATGGTTATCTTTAATTAGCATAAAAATGGTTGCTAGATAAGAGAAGGAAGTAGAGATGTAATGGTGATGGTTAAAAATTGAAAAACAAATGAGCATAGTTAAGGAGAGAAAAATATATGCTAGTATAAAGAGAGAGATAGAAGAGAGAAAAAAAGAGACATTAATCGAAAAGTAGAAATGAGATGAGCTGAAATGAGAGGAGAGGAGATATTTATAATATGTAAATATTTTTAGTATGCAAAAATATTATATAGATTAGATTTATAATTATTATTTATAATTTAATATGTTTAAATATTATTTATTTATTTTTAATTTTATTTAATATGTTTAATATGGTTTTATATGTATTTCAAAATAAAGTATCGTGCGCAAAAAAATATGCAACATATTGTAAAAATAAAATAATACAACTTAATAAGAAAAATATATTAATAAAATATTCAAAGTACATAAAAAAAGAAAATTGCCAGAACGATACTACCTAGTATCATTCTTTCAAAGAATAATATTGCGAACCTATTTATATAATTCTGATTAAATTATTAATATTTCTGATTTCTAAAGTTTAATAATATTTAAATATTATTTTGTTGTTAAATAAAGTGAAAGAAAGAAACAATGAACAAGTTTATAGTTCCTCTATTTATAGGCTACAAAATAAGACATCATATAATTATCAATAAATGAGTAGCAGAGATCATGGAAATAAATGGGTAGTGGAAAATATGGAGAAAAATGAACAGTGAGAATGTAAAGATGAACAATCCACATAATTATTTAATTTCATAACATATTTTAATTTTTTGAATCCGCACCAATATATATTCTTACATCTGCGAACGGATACAGTTATTAACATCTGAATTCACTATTTTTCATATTCGAATACGGATCGAAGCAGAGTTACTCTGATCCGTTTTCATCCCTAAATAATTATGTTAAAGTTAAAATGAAAAAACAAATCATAAATTTCAGTAAAAAAAATTATATATTTGGTCTCCAACAGAGAAAGCATATTGATTAGTATATTAATAAATTTTTTTTATTAGACTTGCCTTTTATCTCCCTCTAATATTGTTTCACCTGCTATCTATATCCAATAATTTATTATAAAAAATTGCAATCAAGTGACAATTTAATTTTCATTTAGAACAAAAAGTTGGTAAATTTACATGATGATTCACATCTAGTTATTAATTAATCAAATCAGATTTTATTGATATAAATGGTTAAAAAGCAGCAGTAAACTAACTGTTTATATTATTGGTCTAATTTTTAACACCATTGGGTTGATGTTATAAAAATAGTTGGGATTGAAGGAAAAAGAATGAAGGTAAAATTGTCAAATTTTAAAAATTCAACTCATTTCCTTCTTAATCATTCATGTGGTTTTTGATCTTGAAGTTTCAATCACTACCAATTCTTCTTATACATCCGATCAGGCGATCACTGAATTTCAATTGAAAATTATCTCCAATCAACTTTAATCTAATGAAATCTAATCAAATCCTATATGTAAACAAATCTGATAGGCCCTAATTTTTTTGTTGCGACCAAGGGAAGCATGCCACATGTCGTTGAAATTGATTCTGGCATTGGCTACCCTGGACTCGACCTGACACCACCACAGAAAGAGGTGCCGAAGGAAGGGAGAAATGGGTCTCCTCTCATGGAAATATATTCTGTTAGATTTCTCAAGAAAAACAAAGCTGAAGCCGAAAAATGGGTGTTTCCTCACATTCATGGCGTGATTGCAGTTGAGGGCTCTTGTGGCACCTCTATTCTTTTTAACCGCAAGTTTGGAGAACCCCGTCTTGTCAATTCAAAGGTAACTGTCATTTTTTACGATTATGAAATGTTCTTTGAGGGATCTTTTGGACTTCTATATTGGATATGATCTGCTAAAAATGGATGAATTTTCCTGTTTCCCCCAATAAACTGTCAAATCAGTTCAACAAAACGATATTTTTTTGACTTATATTTATTCTAACTCTCTTATTTGTCAAAACATAGATATAGTAATACTTCTTCACACACAAAAAAAAAAATAAAATAACATCTCCAATGAATATCTCTTGGTACAAAATCAGTGGTTTAACTATATATATAATATATTTGGTTATTTGGGCTTATCGTAAAATGTAGATTTTATTTGCGTGTCCTTAGATTTACTTCATTTCTTTCTTTAGTTTAGTTCAACTTTGGGGATTTATATTGTACAAAATGATTGTTTTGAGTCTTGTCATGCTTTCTTATTAGAGTAATGCTAGAATCAAACATATAGGACGTCAAATACGATGCAAACGTCGCACATTAAAATTTCGAACGGTCGATCCAAACCGCTCAATATGATCTCTATATTAAAATATCCTTGATAATCAAATTTTATATTTTTTCATATTTTCTAACTATTTTTTTCGAATTTTCAAAATTGAAGGGTTCAGAACTTTTTAGATTGAGCATATTGAAAAATTCTAAAAAAATAGTAAAAAAAATTTAAAAAATATAAAATTTGGTTTCCATGAAGATTTTATAATATAGAATAATTTGAACGGTTTGGATCGGCCATTCCAATTTTAAAAATTAAAATTTTATCGCGTTGGACAAGTGTACGTGTCCTATATGTTTGACACTAGCCACTCCCTTCTTATTAACGCATCATATGCAATATCCATCTTTATGCACAGTTTGCACAAAATTTTCACAGATCATGTACAAATTTTGAGGACACTTTATTTATATATTGCAAAAAGATTAAAAAAATCATAAGGTCTATTTTTATTTCAATACTTGCTTATGTGCATTTTTTTTTCTCTGCAACCAGTCAAATCTGTTAGACTAAATAACACATCTTTCTTTACTCTAGGGCATTGTGAATCTTTCTGGCATGCGTGGAGGTCTAAAAGTGGAAGGTGACATCCTCATAAAACTTTGTGTATTTTATTACCAAAGTTATTGTGTGTTCAATGACAGACCCCCAGTTAAGCTTTGGAGAGCTAGATCCGAAAAGTTTCAATACGATAAGCTCTTAACAAAGAAGATAAATACCTGGATTTATCCCATAGAGGTGCAATATGTGGTTTATAGAGAAGCCACTGAGGCTATTGTGGATATTAGACTTATTGATTTGGTAGGTGAAAGAAGCACTGACTTTTATGGGACAATAAAAGCATGGAATACACAGGTTACTGGCGCCGTTCGCTATTTTTTTGAGGAAGGTGTTTCTTTTAATTTTGGAAGCAATGAGTCGGCAGGTCATAGTCTTCATCTATCAAGATGTGCAATTGTTGTTCCATGTAATTCTGTTCTTGTTGTTCATGTTGACATCCACCATGAAAAGGGACTATTTGCCAATAAAACCATCAGTTTCCCTGCAAGGTTAGGTGGTGAGGAATTGCAGACCGTACCTGGAAAGAGTGGCATGATTGCAGTTAAGGTCAAATGGTTGGACATTGGTTGCTCTAATGAAGTGTGCGGGTCTAGTGTGGGCAAGAGAAGCAACATTATCCAACAACAATTAAGTGATGGCTTATCCAGGCCAATCTATATGCATCATCTGGATGGCTCCTTCGAGAGCTGCTCAAGGTACATATATTGTTCGGTTATAAAATTAAAAATTATCATACATATATAGGCTTATTATTAAATAAAATCCCTTCCATTCTGGGCCTAAGGATTTGCGCTATCATTATCCATAATGGTATTTTATTTACCTCAAATTTGTTTTACATTTTTGCTTCTAGTGATTGAATCACTTGTTTAGACTTGGCAAATATTGTGTCAAATTTTGTAATATAGTCATTACCGAGCTGATTATTGAATGGCAGTTTTTCTATTTTGCACTTGTATGAATGGTTTGAGTAGTTATAGTTAGTAGTCTGTTGTTGCATCTTTACCAATTTTTTTCATTGATCATTTGAATCAATTCTGTCTTCAGTCTTCCATGACTATTGATCAAAGTAAGGTGGGTTCGGGGAAGAGAGAGAGAGTCAATCTAAAGCAAATGATTGGATTTTAGATACTTATCTTGAGAACTGTGAAGGGTGAAGTGGAGGGGTTTACACTATTGAGCAGGCATTAAAGTGTCAACAATTTGAAAAAAAAATTCTTTTTGGTTTCAGTTTTTTTTAATTGTAAATGTAAAAGTTTAACCAGTGGCCAAATAGTTCGTAGGATTTTGTCCTTTGATTCATGTACCTTTTGTACCTTAATATTATTTTTATTATTATTACCTTTTCTGTTTGTTGGCAACGGATGTGATTTGCCACTTTTTTAAATAAATCCGGTATTAGAAAAATAATCAGCAGTAATCCAAGCTTATTTCTTGTCCTTTTTGAACCGACAGATATATGATGCGGGATGCCAAGATGCCTGATGGTACCTATAATCCTATATTTATGGAGGTATTTTCAGTGAAATTTGTTAATCATGATAAGTTGGATTTTAGCAACATATATGGTGTTATTCTGATGGAGGTTGATGTTGTTGGTCATATTTTATATAACCGCAAGTTAGGAGATCCCACCTGCATTGATTCAGAGGTGATAATTATTCTTTTATTTTTATCAATCTCTTTTTATCTTAATTTCTATATAAACTGTTTTGTTTTTCCTAGGGTTTCGTCACACTGAGGATGCCATGCCGTGGAATTTTTGTCATTGGTAACATTGGGCTGTATAGTTATTTATATAACCTGGAATTGAATCCACGTTTTGATTTTGTGGGGTGGGGGCCAGGTATGCATGGTCCTATGCCCTACAAAAGATATGGTCAAGTTATATCCGAGCGGGTGGATAGTATGTTTGGCCCTATAGAAGTTACACTTGCTGTTTATCTTTCTGCTGTTGTGGCTAGTATAGATGTTACACTGATTGATTTTGAAGATAAGCATATGCCTGAAGTTTATGGACACGTAAAAGTGAAAAATAACAAAACTTGTGACCCCAGGGCTGTTAGCTGGCTTTTTAGAACGGACAACAAGGATACAGTGACTTGTATCAGTCGCAGCAAATCTGGGGGTTGCATTGCTTTGCCTCTGTTGAGGAATGTGGTTGTAGTGCCCTTTGATTCAACAATGATAGTTGACATGTGCATTTGCTGTGGTGATACTGTCTTTGCCTCTGGAGAGGTGATGTTTCGTCCTAAGATGACCGGAAAGAAATCAAGGTTTATAGTTGGTAGTCATGGTAAAATTGGAGTAGAGGTTTCATGGAGTCGTGTTGAGTACGACGACGTGTTAGGGTACTGTTGGTGAGAGTGAGTTGTCAAATGAGTTAGATTTTTTTTTTTCTTTATCTTTATTTTGACATCTATTAATCCGTTTACAGTGTTATTATGTTGAATTGTTTTTACTGTTCCTGGAAGTGAATTATGTTGATTGTTTGTGAAAAATTGCCACTGACGACTTATGTTTTACAAGCAAGACAATGCTCAAACTAATATGATTTGGACATAATGGGGAGCTTAGATTCTCTAAACATAGTTAGCAACATATGTATGAATCAGTAGATCCCCGTGATATTCCCTAGTTCTCTTTCAGTAATTTTATGCATTTGAAGTCCTTTCAAATCAAGTATGCAATTTGATGTACATATTCCCAACAAAAGTTACTTCTTTTTGGAAAAAAAAAAATGATTATTGTTTGTGTTTGGAGAATTTTTTTTTCTTAGGTATCAGTTAGGTTGTGGATGCAACATATTTTTGAATTATGCAAGCTACTGTCAACCAAGTATACTGCCTTTGAGTGTTAAAATAATTTGCCAGCAAAGTTTGTATAGTCCTTTGATGTCAGAAGCTGGTTAATGCTCACATTTGCTATGCTGCTTCATTTTATTTTATTTTTTTTTGCTTATCATCTATTGGTGATATGAGTCTGATATCAAACAAAGCATTTACTTTTTCTTTATTATTTCTTTTGACACACCCCAATAAAATATATTGGTTTTTTTTTGTTGAAAGTAATTTTCCTGTAGATTAAAGAATTTATTACTGCTGATATCACTGCATTACTGGTGGTTTTTTTTTTTACTTTATTTTGTCAGCTTGCATGGAGATTGTGCCTCATTTTCTGGCAAAAGCTGCCTGGCTGGTTTGCGTTTTCAATGAGTTATCTGTTGCTCCACAAAATCTATAGTTTTCCAACATTGATCTTTTGTTTTTTTTTTCTTGTCAACAGCATTACAGCAGCTGATAGAGAAGCTTTTCTTGGATATTCCTCTTTGCTTTCTGGTCCATTTATCTCTCTTTTTCTTTGCAGTTTGAGTTATTGATCAAACGGAGGATAAAGAAATGTAAGATTATACCTTTTAGTCTGCATTGGATGCACTTATCTTCTTCTCATTGTTTATGTCTGTAATAGAAACAATTCCCATATGCTTGATACTTGTTATTTTCTCATAAAAGCCATAAACACATCCAGCAGGCAATAAAGCCCCTTGGATAATATTTCAATCAGCTTCCAAATATATTTATTAGAAATTACAATAATGAACTACCAATATCACCATTAGATTTCAAAATTTATCAAGGAATCCAACAAAGTAGAGAAATGAAAGGAATAAAAAAGTTATAAAAAACAACAATCTCGTTTGTTTGTGACTTAAAGGGTGCATAACTTAAGTTATGCATCATTAAGGCACCAAACACCTCTTACATAAGATGCCTTAAGGTAGCATAACTTATGCAACCTAAATAGGTTGTATAAGTTATGCACCCATCCCCTTAATTTTTTTTCCAACAATACCCCTTAGAAATAATTAATAATAATAATTAATAATTAACAAATAATTAATAATATATGATTTTTAATAATTATTTTTACTTATTATTATTATTTATTAATTAATATTAATTATTAATGATAATAAGAAATCATTTTATTATTATGAAATTTTATTATTATTTTTAATTAACTATTATAATTATTATTTAATTATTATAATTAATAATATTTAACAAGTAATATTAATTATTAATAATCATGATTTAAGAATAATAATTAATTATATATAATTAAATAATAATAATATTTTTTTATTATAAAATAAATAATAATATTTAATTAGAAGTGATTATTAATAATTCACAATAATAAAAATGATATATTATCATCATTAATAGTTAATAATTAACAATAATTAGGTTACAATGTATAATACATAATACTAATTCAAATTAAATAATTCAAATTTAAGGGCATTTTAGTCTTTTAACATGAATATATGCATGCATTAATTTAGTCATCCTTACTACACAACCAAACATGTATTACATAACACTACATAAACACTTAGGCATCCTTAACTTATGTAACTCCTTACTGTGGAGAAACATCAATGTTTGGCTCGGTCCGAGTTGGGCCAAACTCGGACCGAGTTGAAGCACATCTCTTTGGCTCGGTCCGAGTTGGCCTGAACTCGGTCCGAGTTGGACCTTCTGAATTTCCTTTTTATGATTTATGCATATATGGAAATGTAATAAAAAGAAATAAAAAGCCTACCTATTATAGGGGAGGCGCCTCTATCTTCCTTTCTGACCTATCTTCTTCCCCAATTCTCTCTTGTACTCCATTATTATTGAAAAGAAATAAAAAAGTGTGGTGTGTGTGAGTCGTGGACGTAGGTACATATTGTACCGAACCACGTAAAATCTTCGTGTTCTTTTCTGTGATTGTTTTTGTCAACATGGTATCAGAGAGGTAGGTTCTGAGATCTGTGCATTATTATCGTTTTTGTATCCCTGTGCGAGTTACTGCACAGTCGATTCCTCGTTGTGCGAATTACTGCACAATCAGACCTGTTCTTCTCGACGAGATCTCACCGAGTTACTGTGTGAGTTTTTTTACTTGCGTGAGTTACTGCGCAGTTGATCCTTCTTCCTTGAATTTTAACACCGAAACCGACCCCAAATCTCTAAAAGTACCAGAAACCATGACTCATATCCAAAACCTAAATGATTGTTGGATTATAGATTCAGGGGCAACCGATCATATGACTTACAATAAGGACGACTTGATAAGAGAATCTCATCCAAGGAGGACTGAGATCGTCAATGCAAATGGGGAAGTTTATCCAGTCACAGGGGTTGGAGATGTTCAATTTTCCTCTTCTCTAACTCTTTCAAATACTTTATTGGTTCCTTCTCTTTCATCAAGACTATTGTCTGTAGGTCAATTGTGTGAAGAACTGAACTGTGTTGTACTCATGTATCCCAGATTTTGTCTCTTTCAGGACCTTATGACAAAGGAGATTATCGGTCGTGGTATTAAGAAGGGAGGACTGTATCATTTGGAAGACATAGCTACTGGAAGAGCTCACTTATCTACTGGCTCGAGTTCAAGTAGGAAGTCTTCAATTTGGATGTGGCACAGACGTTTGGGACATCCTTCATTCGGGTATCTCAAGAAACTTTATCCAAGTTTATTTTCTGGATTTGAGAACGAATCTTTTGAGTGTGAGGTATGTATTAAATCTAAGAGTCATCGAGCCCATTTTGCTAAGAACTTGGATAATGACAAAACCACTCCTTTTGACCTGGTTCACTCTGATGTATGGGGGCCTTCCCCAGTTGAATCCCTAGGTGGTAACAGATGGTTTGTGTTATTTGTTGACAATTGTACCAGAATGACATGGATTAATTTGGTAAAGCATAAAAGTGAGGTACCACTTGCCATCAAATCTTTCATTACCATGGTAAAGAACCAGTTTGATAGAAATGTTAAAATTTTCAGAAGTGATAATGGAAGTGAATTTGTCAACAAAACAGTAAGAGAATTTTTTAACACCAATGGGATTATACATGAAACAAGTTGTGTGGGTACTCCCCAACAAAATGGTATAGCAGAGCGAAAGAATAGGCAAATCCTAGAAATGACTAGGGCAATGATGCTAGAAAACAATGTACCTCATTCTTATTGGGATAATGCAGTTACATCAGCAGTTTACTTGATGAATAGGGTGCCTTCTGTGGTACTTGACTTCCAAACACCCTTGCAAGTACTTTCAAAATACTGCTTAATTCCCTCCGTCCTTACAATTCCACCAAAGGTATTTGGGTGTATTGCCTATGTTCATATACAGAAACATCAAAGGTCAAAGTTGGATCCTTGTGCTGAAAAATGTGTGTTCATAGGCTATGGTCAACATCAAAAGGGCTATAGGTGCATGAATCCATCCTCTAGAAAAGTCTATACCACCATGGATGTGACATTTATTGAAAATGAAGGGTATTTCTGTAAAAACCAGACTCATTCTCAGGGGGAGAGTGTGATAGACAATGAACTCTGGTTCGATGCAGTAAGAAATGATGTTTTTGGTTCGAAATCTGAGATTTGCCCAAATGAACCTGTTCAACTCGGTCCGAGTTGGACTCATCTCGGTCCGAGTTCAACCCATCTCGGTCCGAGTTCGACCCATCTCGGTCCGAGTTCGACCCATCTCGGTCCGAGTTCGACCCATCTCGGTCCGAGTTCGACCCATCTCGGTCCGAGTTCGACTGAATGTGAGCATTTGAATCTAGAAATGGACCCATTGGCTAACTCGGGTCCATCTGAAGAAGGTTTGGAAAGTGAAGATGAAGAAATGATACAGTCTCCTACTTCACCACATGATCAATTTCCTGAGTCAGAGGTAAGTAATTCTGAACATGTTACTTCTGAATCTGTTACTACTAATCATGGTTATCAGTTACCTTTCAGAATCAACAGAGGCAGACCTCCTAAGAGGTATAGACCAGATGAGGTTGGTGAGGGCAGGTATGCAATGGCAAACTTTATGACTATGTCTCACATGCCATCTTCTGTGAAAGAATTTGATAGAACCTTGTCGTCAGTTCACATTCCAAGAAATCTGAATGAAGCACTCAGTGATCCCAAATGGGTGGATGCAATAAAGACAGAAATGGATGCACTTGAAAAGAATGAGACCTGGGAACTGGTGACAAGACCAAAAGACAGAAAGGCAGTAGGCTGCAAATGGGTATTTACAGTCAAATATGGGCCCACTGGAGAAATTGACAGGTACAAAGCAAGACTGGTAGCAAAGGGCTATTCTCAAACATATGGAGTAGACTACCAGGAGACTTTCTCTCCTGTAGCAAAACTGAACACTGTGAGGATCTTATTGTCCATTGCAGCAAATAGGGACTGGCCTCTACATCAATTTGATGTGAAGAATGCCTTTTTACATGGTGACATTGATGAAGAGATCTACATGGATATCCCACCAGGATACAGTCACTCAAGCAACCAACTTCTTGTGTGTAGATTGAAGAAAGCATTGTATGGTCTGAAACAATCCCCTAGAGCTTGGTTTGGAAGATTTTGCTGTGCTATGAGAGGATATGGATACACTCAGAGTGATACTGACCACACTTTATTTTTCCTCAAGAATAAAGGTAAAATTGTTATCTTGATAATCTATGTTGATGATATGATAATCACAGGTGATGACTCTGAAGGAATCCGGGATTTGGAAGAAAAATTATCTAAAGAGTTTGAAATGAAAAATCTAGGAGGGTTGAAATATTTTCTTGGAATCGAAGTTGCACGCAATAAGGAAGGTATTTCTTTGTCTCAAAGAAAGTATGTGCTTGACTTACTTGCTGAAACAGGTATGTTGGACTGCAAACCTGTTGACACACCAACCAAACAGAACACCAAGTTGGGTGTATTTTCTGATCAGGCACCTGCAAATAAGGATCAATACCAGATATTGGTAGGGAGACTCATTTACTTGTCACATACTCGGCCTGATATCGCTTATGCTGTGTCTGTGGTGAGTCAATTTATGCATGCTCCCAGTGAACAACATATGGAAGCTGTCATGTGGATTTTAAGGTATCTCAAGGGATCCCCAGGACGAGGTATCTTCTTCAAAAGGAATGGTCATCTTCAGGTTGAGGGATATACAGATTCTGACTGGGCTGGAGATGTGACTGATAGAAAATCCACGTCTGGATACTTCACATTTGTTGGAGGTAACTTGGTTACTTGGAGGAGCAAAAAGCAAAAGGTGGTAGCTTTGTCAAGTGCAGAGGCAGAGTTCAGAGGAATTGCTAAAGGTTTGCAAGAATTACTGTGGATAAAGAGAGTACTCAAGGATCTTGGTCTCTATGATAACAGGGAGATGAAGTTGTTCTGTGACAACAAGGCAGCTATCGCAATATCTCACAATCCGGTGCAACATGATAGGACCAAGCATATTGAAGTGGATAGGCACTTTATTCGACAGAATTTAGAAGATAAAGTCATTAGCATTCCTCATGTGAGAACTGATGAGCAATTGGCAGATATACTAACCAAAGGGGTATCATGTACCATTTTTCAGGGAGTGATTTGCAAGTTGGGCATGCAAGATATCTACCTGCCAACTTGAGGGGGAGTGTGGAGAAACATCAATGTTTGGCTCGGTCCGAGTTGGGCCAAACTCGGACCGAGTTGAAGCACATCTCTTTGGCTCGGTCCGAGTTGGCCTGAACTCGGTCCGAGTTGGACCTTCTGAATTTCCTTTTTATGATTTATGCATATATGGAAATGTAATAAAAAGAAATAAAAGCCTACCTATTATAGGGGAGGCGCCTCTATCTTCCTTTCTGACCTATCTTCTTCCCCAATTCTCTCTTGTACTCCATCATTATTGAAAAGAAATAAAAAAGTGTGGTGTGTGTGAGTCGTGGACGTAGGTACATATTGTACCGAACCACGTAAAATCTTCGTGTTCTTTTCTGTGATTGTTTTTGTCAACACTTACTACACAAACAAACGCCCCCTAAGAGAAAAAAGAAGAATTGATTCAACTAGCAATAATATGTCAAGCAGCTGCAGCTGGAGCCTCCGACATAGCAATTACTTGGATGTCAGTGATTCTAAGCTTTGTCAGGTCCTAAAAGTTTAACCAAGAAACCAAAAGCGGTGAGGGTATGAGAAATACAGTAATTAGATCACAAAACCCACTTTTAAGTCAAAATAAAACATGTCAGAAAAAAATTTCACAGACAGCTCTATACAGCAACCAAGAAACCATAAAGTGGTGAGGGTCTGAGAAATACAGTAATTAGATCACAAAACCCACTTTAACTCAAAACAAAACATGCCAGAAAAATATTTCACAGACAGCTCTATACAGGCAAGCAGGAACGAAGGAGGGGGCGGGGGTGGTGGAGAGAGAGAGAGACCTGACGGTGGCCTTCGGTCCGTCAGTAGTTATTTCTTCTCTTTTTCTCGAAGATGATTACTTTGCATCCGAAGCCTATCAAAAAATAATTCACATTGTGACAGTGTAATTTCATCAAGGGAAAAAGTTTCCGTGTAATTTTCCATTTTATTAAGAAGAATTACTTGTGAAGTAGATCCACAGTATACTGTATACAGATCGAAACCTCAAAATATCACTGGTCACAACTTTGGAAAAAGAGAAACATATCTTATTGTTTTCCACATTTACTCAAACAAACTTTCATTGGCAATAAACAGAAGTGTTTAAGTTTCCTAGAAGCAATTGGAACTTACTTATTTTGCACATGTGTAAATGTTTCAATGTTTAACGTGCGCAGATAAGAATTGCAAAGAAACAATAATGCCCCAAACCAGAGAGGTAAAAAGTAGCAATTTATTGGACTAAGAAAATGTTTGTTTGGCAAAAATAATATACAATTACAATGGGTTAAAAAGAGGATATTCTAGGAAAAAGATAATAGTCATGCCTACTTATGATGACAAATACTATTTGACCTTACTTTTCCACAGAAAAAAAGAAGGAACAAAAATCTTACATGCTCCTCAACTACGGCAACATGCTACTCCACTACTGCACGAACAGAAGCATCAACCAATACTGGTCTTCCAATTATTGTCTCATAATTGTCCCAAGCATCAATACCTCATTCAATATTAACTGCATCAGAAAGGTTATAATGAAAATTTTACCTACTCAAGGAGCCCCAGTTAGATAGTTTTACTGTACATAATTCCTAGTTTATGACTAAATGAAATAGACATTCAAAAATCCACATTTGAAATTTGTTGCAAAGTATGGATTATCGAGAACCTGGATTTTTAAAGACCTTAATTAGGACCGAATGAAATGTGTAAAACAAAAAGTATATAAAATTGAGACCATGCCTTTGACATTAACATCACAATACTTTTAACTTCTCTGTGAAAATTGAATCACCGTTGCTGACCTTAACAGGTCAGAACTAATCTGCATGATCATAGGAACCAATTAAATTTTAACAAAATAAAAAGAAATTGGAGCGGCAATGCCTATCCATACCAGCATGAGTACAGTCGTCAATAGCAGTTGCCATATTGTGGGTTACGGGTTTTATTGATCCTCAAAGCTATGGCCAAAAATTCTACTACCAAAATCTAACATTATAACTAAGTACCTCGCCACTGACCCCGAATAATCTGTAGATGTAGGCATGTAAAAGAATTGTTGTGTGTAGTTAAATTAGTTGAATGCTCCATTCCATGGGTACAACACTTTAAATATTTTCGGTATAGAGAAGTCCAGAACGTTGAAAATATTTAGGGTCTGATCGGAATGAAATATTATCCATTCAAACGTCAAACGGATTTCGTGAGAAACTACATCTCTTGATCGGAACAGACGTTTGGCCGTCAGTTCAATTCAATTTGCGCGATTTGGAGAGAAAATTTTGGTCTGTCCAAATCGCGAGAAAAAGGTTGAAATTTTCCACAAATTGGGTCAGCGGTGAAAGGTGGAAAATTTTTAGACTTTGATACCCTTGCCACTATCTTTTGTTTTCCTTGTCATGTTCCCTCTCTAGCGCAGTCGACAGCACTAGGTGCCTCTTTCTACCCAAAGAAATAAAACTGGAGTGACAAGAAAACAGTTTTATTGAGAACTAATCAACCGCATGGTCCAATGATGTCTATATTTTGCTAATTTATGCTGGCTGAGCTTATAACAAATTAAAGCGAGGCGCAGCATATATCAAGGTAAGGAGTCTGTCCATATTATCAAATTTAACATTTCATTATGCAAGAAGCCAAGAAGGAAATCACATGCAACACAGCGCCATGGTGAGGAGCTTGGATTTCTTCGAACTTTAGTCTAGCTTAATTTGGATACCAATTATTTTGACTTGGTCCAAGTTGTTCCTTTTAGCTTAATTTCTTTTCTTGTCTGTTATCTTTTTCCATTTAATTCTAGTTTATAGGTATTAATATTTAATGGGAATAGGGTTTAGAATTTGATTAGGACTCGGATGATGTACTGGTAAGTGGTATTAGGACTCAGATCTTGTACTGGTAAGTGGTAAAGACTTGTATCAGTGTCTATTTTAAAAGAATTGTTTTTCTTTGGGCACAACCTCAAAAAACACACTGGCAGTACATACGTTCTTTTGCTAATATGTACTGATCCTAATGAGGAGATCATAAGATAATTCTAAACATCCAAAAAGGAGAGGAAACAAATTATATATATAATGCCAAACGAAATTAATAGATTGATGTCAAATTAAAGAGACATGAGTAACGGTAAAATGGTCAAATTTATAAGATGAAATCATTTCTTTTCTATTTTCATATAGCATCCAATCACAAAATTCATTTCCCTTCAATTCTTTTTCTATTTGTTCTGATCATGAGGATTCATTTGAAAATAATTTCTATTGAACTCTTTTCTATTGAAATAAATTGAACTCTCTTAAAATATCATTCCGATCAGACCCTTAGTGAAGTGCGTTTTAACTAATATAAAGCTCCGAATTGGAACTATTTGATGACTTATTGAAATCTTATGCAAATGTAGAAACTCAAAATCAATTTTACTACAAAATATGAGGAATGTATTTGGGACGAATTGTTCAGTTCTCTGTAAGAATGGTCTCTAGAAAAAACAAACTTAATTTTTTTTCATTCTTATAAATAAAAATTATTATAAGAATTGCTCAGATATCAACATTCAACACAGTAATATAGTGCGTAAAAAAAAACAGATAATATAAGAATAAATTATACATAACATTTTAAAAGAAAATACTTTAAAGTTTCCGTATTTAGTTTTATAAAATGAGGAGGATTCCAATGCCAACATTTTAGTTGCCCCAAAAACATTCTATTATTTAGTTACTTCAAAATTTAAAATAGCAATGTCAAATCTAAATCGCTCATCTTATTTAAGTTAACAACCGATGCGTTTTCATATAAGTTTCGTAAATTTTAGAGTTCATTTGATACTCCATCAAGAGATAGAAAAATAAACGAATCTTATTAATTATGATAGATTCATTCTAATACGTTCATGTTTTATCATTTGATGGAGTACACTTTCCTTCCGCCTAGGATTCTTCAAAATAATAAGACACAACATGTGTGCGATCCCGTAAACTTTAAATAAATCTAGATGATTTTATTCAATTTTCTAACGAAAGTCTATTAGTCTAAATTGATTGTTCAAATATGCCGTAACACTTTTGACAGAGAATCCAAGTCATTCTTTAGTTGTATAGAATTAATTGGTCCGTCCCGTACAGGCCGTCTAATTGAAATATTTAACACCGGCACACAGACTTTTCTAGTAGTGATTGCTATATTTTTTTTGTTTAAAATAAACTTCAAGAAAAGATTTAACTTTGAATATTAATCCCGGTTAGGGCTGTCAATGGTATGGTACGGTAGAAGTTATTTTCATATCCGTATTCGTTAAAATTTTATTTATCCGTATCTTACCCTTACCCGCTAAAAAATAGTTTTTCCGTACCTTATCCGTACCCGTTAAGAATTAACAGTACGGATACGGTAACAGTAAAAAATAGATAAAACAACAATAAATTTTATACACTCTATATAAATAAATTATTTCAATAAGCTTATTAATAACGTGCAACAATGATGACGAATATTTTAGGTTTTTGCTTTTTAATTTTTTCGTATATTGAATGAAAAGAATTATAGATCTTAAATAAAATCTATCAATATTTTTTACCAATTATACAACATAAGATTCCATATGTATCATGTAATTGTATCTTTTTAATTGTGGCAATTATCCATTATGAAAATGGGTACTAAATAGCTTTTATCCGTACATGTACCCGTTAAATTAACGAAAAAATTTTCTTATCCATACCCGTACCCGTTAACTTAACGAAAATAAAACTTTATCCATATCCGTCTTATACGATACGGTACGGATTGGATAAATGGATAAACATGTTTCATTGACATTCCTAACCCCGGTTGTGTAAATACTCTTACCATTTTTTGCACACTTGCATAATTTTTCAAGATAAATCTGCAATTAAGAGACAAGATATTTCCACTCGAGTAAAAAAAAAAAAATTACACTAAGTATAAAAATATAACTCGCATAATTAAGAGCCAAGATATTTCCACTCCATTCAAAATTTAGCTTTTTTTTTTCATAAAACACTGGAAAAAAATAAAAAAAATTAATTTCTCATACGGTAGTACATCCATGTTCACTGCATTTTGCATAAATAGCAAGTTATACATAACATTTTAAAAGAAAATACTTTAAAGTTTCCGTATTTAGTTTTATAAAATAGCAAAATTTAAACAGATCCTAATACTTCTCAAAATTTTTCTATTTAGGATTTATTTTCAGTATTTCATAGATAAAAAAAAATGAAAGAGAGGTATACCAAGTTTGCCGCTGATACCGTTAGCGATACCATGCTTATTTGATCAGTCAAATGTCAAATACCTCTCTTTTTAATAAATGATGATATCATACACTACCCTGTTAACGTGCGAGGCGGCGAATAATATCTGAATAACTTTAACTACTCTATTTAATGTACATAACAACTCACTGAGTGCATATAACATCTTATTAATTAATAACTTTAGAAATGTGCATAATAAGTAGCAAAAATTTTAAAAAATATAAAAATAATAACTATGTAAATGTGCATCACAACCAACATCTAACATAATATATAACTATGTCAGTCAAACTACATAAGTAACGAGTAACGACAAATCATCAACAATGAAGCACTAACTCTATTAATATGCATAATGATAAAGACAATCTAAATAATAACCCTTTTATGTGTACAATAACTAACAACAATTGATTAATTTGAATGCACTAACAACAATCTGAATCAATTACCTGAACTTTAGAACAATATTCACCGTCCGATCCGCAATTTAGCGTCGATAAATACACGACCACTTTCCACCTATCTCTAGTATGGCCGGATCTACTGCGATCTGCAACGGTACAAACTAAAAAAACATCAGGAATAATATACACATTCCTGAACCTATCTTCCACCACACACTTTACTATATCCTTCCCATCCACAGAAAACCCTCCATTTCCTCAATCCATGGATTCGCATCTCCATCAGTACCCCAAATCACTCCCTTAAGGCTGTGCTCCAGATTGACGAAGACGGAGTAAGGGAAGGGGTGGGGAGATTAGGGGTGACCGGATCTGTGAATCCCCAAAATCGGGGTGAATCGGAGCGGGATTAACTCTTCGTGGATTTAGTCAGTCTCTCACCTCGTCGCCTCCTCCTTCATCCCCTTTCATCCCCGATCTGGAACGAGTAACAACTCACGGGCAGCTTAAAAGTTTATTCTGGTTTGTCTCCTCATCCTCTCTCCCCTTGTAAATCTCGTTCTGGAGCACAGCCTAAAACTCTCTCGTTACCAAATACAACCTCTAATCCTATCCTAGTACACTTCCCTTCCCTTGCGGACCTGCGGTCCCCAGTACTCACACAATTTCAAATTCCAAATCGCCGTGCACCTCACACTATTTTGAATTTTCCTTCCTCCTACTTCTAGTCTCCTTCTCGGCTCTCTTCTCCCTTGTGCTCTCTTGTACTTTCTCCAACTCTACCTCAAATTGCGCAATTGACCTTCCCAATCGCCGCTGAGCTCGCCTCCGACGACTCTCTCCACTCCTGATGACCACCACGCTTCCCCTTCGTCGCATCCCTCCACCTCCGGCTCGACCATTCACTGGACGCTCTCTAGGTTTGCCCGGCCTGACGACGATTCCTTGTGCTATGTTGGGTATAAGAGGTGTTTGAGGGATCCCTTTCATCGGTCGATAATACTGAGGGGATTATACAGCTTGGCCTTGCAGAGAATCGGGTAATTAAGATTTTTGTTTTAATTTTTATTTTCTTGTCCGGATCTAATGCGGTCTCCGACAGTACAAACTACAAAACCATCATGTACAACATCCACATTCTCAAACCACACAATTCTCCATATCCTTCCCATCCACAGAAAACCCTCCATTTCCTCAATCCATAGATTCTCATCTCCGTCAGTACCCCCAAATCACTCCCTTAACCTCTTCCGTCACCAAATTCAACCTCTAATCCTAGTACACTTCCCTTCCACCCTTCCCTTCCGGTTCGGTAATAGCAAAAAAAAAAAAATCCAAACCCCCGCGCACCTCACACAATTTTCCCTCCTTTCTAGTCTCCTCACAATCTCCGCCTCCTCACCATCCCTCTACCAACAACACCACACCACACCTCTTAAAACCCAAAAACGACAAATCAATTTAAAAACCAAAACCAAAACATTTATTCATTTATTCCTCACAAACCAAACCAAGAGGACACCACTTAGTTCCAACTTCCAAGTTCCATCCATGGCGACTTCTTTTCTCTGACCCAAATGACCCGTTTCTCTCGCGCCTCAAGCAATCCCTCGCCGGAGACCAACCCCGCGCCGCCGCGCCTCAAGTCCGACGAAGGTCCAGCGATGCGCATCATCGTCCCCTTACAAGGCGTCGTGCAAGGCCGTGGCGGCCTCGTTCTCGGCTCTCTTCTCCCTTGTGCGCTCTTCTACTTCCTCCAACTCTACCTCAAATCGCGCAATCGACCTTCCCAATCGCCGCCGAGCTCGCCTCCCACGACTCTCTCCACTCCCGACGACCACCACGCTTCCCCTTCGTCGCCTCCCTCCGCCTCCGGCTCGACCATTCACCGGACGCTCTCTAGGGGCCTTCTGTCGCCCCGGTCCCACCCGAACGTCTCCTCCCGCGCCGCGGCTGTTGCCCGGCCTGATGAAGATTCCTTGTACTATGTTGGGTATAAGAGGTGTTTGAGGGATCCCTTTCATCGGGTCGATAATCCTGAGGGGATTATACAGCTTGGCCTTGCAGAGAATCGGGTAATTAAGATTTTGTTTAAATTTTTATTTTCAGTTTCTGTTTTTCTAAACTTTATTGGTGATTGTCTGAGATTTGGTTTTAGCTGAATGAGGGGATGCTGAGTCCCTACTTCCAAACAAGGAATTGCCTCATTTTAGAATAGTTCCCTCTTTCGTTTTTTCTCTCCTTTTGTTATTAATTCAGATTTTTTATGCTTATTATGCAAAATATATAGGGAAATTTACTGACATTAAAGCTTTCAGTAGCTAAAAGGTAGTATTTTAGTGGAGAGTAATTCTGATTTTTTTGGCATTTTCCTAATGGATGGTCGTGGTTGTGTTAGAGCAGCTGTCTCAAGATTTGATATAATTGTATTGGCTGGAGAAGAATGCTTACGGTGCATTGCTTGATGAGGACAGTCCTGGTGAGCTTAACATCATGGGCCTGACCACATATCAACCTTTTGATGGATCAGACACTTAAAAAACCGTAAGGTTTAAATTAACTATGTTTTATTAAATAGGAATAAGAATTACTATGAATTTGGTCAATTTGCTGTTGCAATAATGGACTTATTTGTATGCTACTGTAAGTGTGCCAATAATGATTGGTTCTTTGGATTTTGCTGTTGACATCTTCAAGTATTATAAGACTTTTAGTTTGATAATGACTTGTGTTAGTCTTGCGTTTATAATCTTTTTTTTTTTCTGTTAGTAACTTAACCGGTTAAAGAAAAAGAGCCACATCCTTTATGTTTTAATCTTTTCACAGACAGCAACAATCAGCTTCACTGAGAGTTCATTTGTTTCATTTATTTTTAGTTTATTATTAGCCATTTGTTTGTATTCTTAGGTTGCACTTATTCGTTTATAAAAAATGTATATATAGATTATAAGCTTCTCCTTTTACTTTGCTTTATCTTCAAACATGACTAAACCTCCAAAACATGTGCTTTGCTTTCTTGGGAAAAATTGTGAAGAATTCTACTTGAGAAAGGAACTTTTATGATTTTTATTCTCTCAGTATTAAAATAGAAATGAAAATTAGGAGCTTATGAAGGCCTTCTGGTTTCTGTGTTCACAGGCTGTGGCAGGATTTATGGGTCAAATCTTGCGAGAATCAGTTTCGTTCGACCCTTCCCAAATTGTTCTTACTTCTGGCGCAACTCCTTCCATGGAAATATTAAGCTTTTGTTTAGCTGATCTAGGAAATGCTTTTTGATAAATGGTTTTTATATCTAGTAATTCAACCATTTATAGGTCTTAATTTCTTGATTTTATGTGTTTTTCTCTAATGATTAATGGTTAATTTAGGTTAGAAGCTAGGTACTGTCATGGTTGCTTCATTTTGTATAGGATCTACGCGATGTGGCTACTCGACTCGACATTTGGAGCGATTTCAGACTAGACCTGCGACCCACAGGGAGGCAGCGGGTAGCAGATGTTGACTGGCGATATAGGAGACTTCAGCGGGTCGCTAGACGCAGTAGCGGGCCGCTGGAAGATGTTAACCGACAGACAAAAATAGCCAGCCAGATTTGCTATCTTCTCCATAACTGTCTGAGCCAAATTTAGAGTCTCTACTTGCACGACCTCCACCTTTAGAGAACCGCCAATGCATGTTATATAAGGAAGAAGCGTTGAAGACAGAGGGGTCGGCAAATTAGAGGAGTTATTCTGGGTGAAAAGGAGAACGATTCTGCACAGGTCTAGCGGGTCGCCAGAGACATCTGCGGGCCGCTGTCGAGTAGCGGAAGACAGAAAGGAAGGGATCAAGTTGCTTTTCTGTTGTAACTTTATTTCTTTCTTATGTTTTCTTTTCTCTTTGATACTTGGATGTTCTGTTTGATGTTTAATCGCGAGTATATACCTTTTTAGGGGCCATGGCAGTGAACCTTTAAGTTTATGAATTGATATTGTTATTTAGTTGATTTCTTAGTTGCATGTTGTGTTTTATTTCCTTTCTTTAATTGCTTATCTGATTGGAATTAAATTGCTTAGGTTAGTTTGCTTGTATCCATCAAGTATAGGCCTTGCTTGAATAGTTAGATAGTTAAGTCCAAACTTCTCTAAGGGGCCGTTTGGATCGCTTAGGAAGTTGGGGAATTTGGGAAAGTTGCAATTCCTAGGAATAAATTTATTGGGAAATGTGTAATTTTGTGAAGAGTTTGAATTGTTTATAATAAATTTATGGTAGGAAGATGAAATTCCCCAAAATCCCATAGGGATCCAAACGGCCCCTAAGAATTTAATATCAATTGTGTTAACTTGAAGGTTTATAATCGAAAGATTGAACCAAGGCTAACTAACGAGAGTTATAAGTCTTTTCTAACAGCGAAAGCTTTAGAATTCATAGGTTAGAAAGGTATGAACCCGTAGAAACTAGACCACGAAACGAAAGTTGAAGTTTAGATTTACTTGATAGTTTTGAAGTTAGTTGAATTGGATTCCAGACCTAAAACGAGAGTTTGATCTGTAGCTCTCCAACAATAACCCAACTCTATACACAAAGCAATATTTAAATCAACTAAGTAATAGTCTCAGCTTGACACCAGCGGGCCGCTGAGTGAACCAGCGAGGTGGTCTATGCCCGCCAAGTAGCCAGCGACCAGCTGATTTGTCAAGCGACCTGAGTTCACTTTAGCGGGCCGCTACAAAAGTCAGCGGGCCGCTAGGACTGGAATAAACTGAAAGAATTAGCATGCCTTAAGCTCCTAACTTCTAATTAGCCAAATAATCCATCTTTACTGCATTCTGTTTTATTTAATATTTACTTAATTAAGTTGTTAATCTTGACACCAAACTCAATAATCTTGCAAACCTCTAGTTTAGTAGATTAAGTAAAATTGAAACTTAGTTATCTAATATCCGTCCTTGTGGTTCGACCCCTAAATACTTAGACGATTATCGTACGCTTGCGATACAAATTTGAGTAAAATAGGGTATAATTCTAAAGCAAGAAAATCACCATCAAGCTTTTTGGCGCCGTTGCCGGGGACGGTAGCGATAATTAGGTTTAAATTTTATCTTTAATTTGCTAGATTTCTTTACCCTTCTTCACTATCTTTGATTTTCTTCCAATATAGGTGTGAGCACTGGCAGGAGGACGAGGAAACAAGAAAACCAACAGTGGAAGCATCCCTAGAGTGAGGAAACCAAGGCTCTGTGAGGAAGGAGTCTCTCTGCCTGACCAACAACCAATTTCAGCGACCCGCAGGCAACCCCAGCGAGCCGCTAAAAAGGTGACAGAGGGCAGAGAGAAGTCTGTTGCAACCACATCGAATCAACCACCTCTTCTCGTATACCAGAGACGAGGAGGAGGGTCGAAGAGTGATCCAGAACAGACATTCCAGCAACCAGCGGACCGCCAGATTATCCTGCGGCCCGCTGATCTTGGGTCTGATACAATTGAAGACCCGAAACCCGAAGAATCCGACTTTTCCGACGACAACAGCATGGGTGACAACGAGGTACCATTGGCCGACCTGGAGCGTAGGGTTCGTGAAGAGCTCACAGCGAGGGAGACTGCTGCACGTAATCGACCCTTGCGTGAGATTGGAGCACCCGCCGCAAACAATATCGGTCTAGGAGTTGACCCACCCAACCCCCAGCGAGCAAGAGACTTTGCATTCAACCCAGGGATCATAAACCTGGTCCAGCAAAACATGTTTGGGGGAGACACGCATGAGGACGCTACCCTGCATTTGGAGGACTTTTTACAATGTTGCATTCTTTTCAATTTCGATCAAGTTCGCGATGACACCATCCGCCTTACCCTCTTTCCATTCACTCTACGAGGCCGAGCAAAGACTTGGCTGGCGGGTTTCAAGTCCCGACCCTTTGGGACTTGGGATGAGCTAGCCAAGGCCTTCTTGGACAAGTTCTACCCTAGGGAGAAGACGGTCCAAATTGTTCGTAAGATCTATAATTTCCGACAAGAGAATGATGAGAGCCTAGGGAAAGCATGGGAGAGATTTAAGGAGTTGCAAAGGATTTGTCCACATCATGATCTATCGGTATCTAAATTGATTAGTTGTTTTTATGATGGCTTAACTCACCTAACCCGTCAAAATGTGGACAATACTGCAGGTGGATCACTTTTAAACTTGGGAAGTGCAGCGCCAATTGACTTGGTTGAGATGATGGCTCTTGCACAAACAAACTACTCGACAATGATTCAACACCAACCTCGTGGGATGCTTGAACTAGACAAAACAACTCATCTACAATCTCAAATCGATGCACTCACGACCTTGATGAAGAAAATGAATGACAAGAAGTCCACCCCTGTGGCTCAAGTCCATTCGTGCCAGCTTTGTGATGAAGAGGGACATTTGGCTCCCCAATGCCCTCGTCTCCAACAGAATGAGCCCGTAGAAGAGGAAGTTAATGCCATTGGCAATGGGCCGTCTTACTTCCCTCCCGTTGGATACAAGGATAGGCGCAATCATCCGGGCTTCTCATACGCGAACCCAAATGGCGCGGCTAATCCGGGTGTTCATTTGAACAAGGGAGGAAATCAACCAAACCAACCGTCTCCACATCGAATTCAGGTTGACAACTTCATGCGTGATCAAGGGATATGGAACAACAAGGTTCATACCGAGCTTACAAGGATAGGCGAACTCCTAGAACAAGTGGTGCACAAGCAAAACTCGGTGATTCATCAGTCGGGAAGTGGAGTGATGACCAAAACTGGCATGTTTCCCAGTCAACCAGAGCCTAATCCAAAGGCTGACGTCAATGCCATCACACTCAGGAGCGACACAAATTATGATGGACCTGAAATGCCTGAAGAACCAGCTTCAGGCCCAACATCAGCGATCCGCTGGGATGACCAGCGGCCCGCTGAACCTGAGATGAAATTGGTTTCTGAAGAAGACAGTGGATTCGTGCTGGTTGACCCAGAACCAGCGGCCCACTCAACTGACCAGCGGCCCGCTGATCCTGAACCAGCCAAGCACCAAAATAAGGATGAAGCTATCCATCAAGTAACGCCGCGCCCCAATGTGCCCTACCCACAGAGACTAGCCAAAACCAAGGAGAACAAGGAGTTTAGTAAGTTTTTGCAGGTCCTGAAACAACTCTCCATTACCATCCCATTCACGGATGCCTTGACCCGAATGCCAACTTATGCTAAGTTTTTGAAAGATATACTTAGCAATAAGAGGAAGATCGATGAATGCCAAACGGTGGCCTTGACTGAAGAGTGCAGTTCTTTGATACTCAACAAGCTGCCACCAAAGATGCAAGATCCGGGGAAGTTTGCCATCCCATGCAAGATAGGAAGGGCAAGCATTAGAAGAGCATTATGTGACTTGGGAGCAAGCGTGAGCCTAATGCCAAAGTCGATTTTCGACAAAATTGGAGTAGGAGAATTGCAAGACACAAGGATGTCTCTACAATTGGCTGATCGATCAGTGCGCTTACCGCTTGGGGTCGTTGAGGATGTACCGCTACAAGTAGGTAATCTTTGTCCCTTGTGATTTTGTTGTTGTAGACATGGAAGAGGATTTGGAGTTGATGTGTGATGCAAGCGACTATGCCGTAGGGGCGGTGCTTGGACAACGCAAGGACAAGAAACCATGTGTTATCTACTATGCGAGTAAGGTGCTAGATGAAGCTCAAATCAACTACACCACTACCGAGAAGGAGTTGCTAGCAGTGGTCTTTGCTCTGGACAAGTTTCGGCCCTACCTGGTCGGATCCAAAGTGGTTGTGTATACGGATCACTCGGCTCTTAAATACCTCATGAGTAAGAAGGACGCCAAACCACGCCTCATTCGTTGGGTCCTTCTCCTACAGGATTTCGATTTAGAGATTCGCGACAAGAAGGGAACAGAGAACTCAGTTGCAGACCACCTATCCAGACTCAGATGGGATGAACCCCAACCGAAACCGATCAACGAGAGCTTCCCAGATGAGCATTTGATGGCAGTCAGCCCAGAACCAGCGACCCGCAGCCTGGCCCAGCGAGTCGACCAGATGGAAGCGACCCGCCAGTCTGACCTGCGGAACACCCCAACACCTGCGACCCGCTGGGAAACCCTGCGACCCGCTAAATCTGGGCGACTCCCATGGTTTGCTGACTTTGCTAACTATTTGGCCACCAGTGTTCTTCCCCCAGAGCAGACATATCAACAGAAGAATAAGTTCCTTTCAGATGTCAAGTTCTACTTCTGGGAAGACCCTATTTTGTGGAGGCTTGGAGTAGATGGAATGTTTCGAAGGTGTGTTCCACATGAG
Organism: Rhynchospora pubera; assembly: GCA_028095005.1. Taxonomy (NCBI): domain Eukaryota; kingdom Viridiplantae; phylum Streptophyta; class Magnoliopsida; order Poales; family Cyperaceae; genus Rhynchospora; species Rhynchospora pubera. The sequence continues at coordinate 78,086,619 of CM051459.1, forward strand.
GAGATAAGCGACATTCTTACTCATTGCCACTCATCAAGTTATGGAGGTCATGCTTCTCACTCAAAAACAGCCACAAAGATACTTCAAGCAGGATTCTACTGGCCATCGATCTTCAAGGACGCCCGCGCTTTCGTGCTCACATGTGATCAATGCCAAAGGATGGGCAACATTTCAAGTAGACATGAGATGCCATTAAATCCAATTTTGGAAGTGGAGGTGTTTGATGTGTGGGGGATAGACTTCATGGGACCATTCCCGTCATCTTGTGGTTTTGAGTACATCCTTGTAGCAGTGGATTATGTCTCCAAATGGGTTGAAGCTGTAGCATGCAAGAAGGCCGATTCGGAAGCGGTGAGAAAGTTGTTCTCCAAGGTCATCTTTCCAAGATTTGGAGTTCCTAAAGTTGTGATAAGCGACGGGGGAAGGCATTTCATCAACCGCCAGTTCGAGAACTTATTGAAGAAACATGGAGTCAACCATAGGGTGGCTACCCCCTACCATCCTCAAACTAGTGGCCAAGTCGAGATTTCTAACCGTGAGATCAAGAACATTTTGCAAAAAACGGTTGGAAGATCGAGAAAGGATTGGGCCCTCAAGTTGGATGATCCTTATGGGCGTACCGAACCGCTTACAAGACCCCTATTGGCATGAGCCCTTTCAAGTTGATATATGGCAAGGCATGCCACTTACCCGTTGAATTGGAGCACAAGGCATATTGGGCCACACGAGCAATCAACTTTGATTACAAAGAAGCTGGAGAAAAAAGGGTTTTGGAGTTGCATGAGTTGGATGAGATCCGTTTGAATGCTTATGAGAATGCAAGAATGTACAAGGAACGAACCAAGCGATGGCATGATAAGCGCATTTTGAGGAGAGAATTCAAAGAAGGGGATTTAGTTCTTTTGTTCAACTCAAGGTTGAAGCTATTTCCGGGCAAGTTAAGGTCACGATGGTCAGGCCCGTTCAAGGTTAAGAAGGTTTATCCGTTTGGAGCGGTTGAAATTTGGAGCGAGGATCATGGAAGCTTCAAAGTGAATGGTCAACGTCTCAAGCTTTATATGGAGGATGTGTCGAGGAAGGACGATGCGGGAGTCATACGCTTCGTTAACCCGACACCTAGCGAGACGTAGATATGAGGGGTCGAGCTCGAGACCTTAAACGAGCGCTTCTTGGGAGGCAACCCAAGGGTTTTTATATTCATTTTATTTATTTTTTTCTTTTAGTCAGTAAACCCAACAAAATACAAAAAAATTGGAAAAATAAAAACAACAACAAAATTAGAAAAATACAAAAATTAAAAAAGGACAAAAGTTTTTATTGTAACTTGGCTTAATTCTCAGGTTTTCTGTCCTTCTGCGACAAAGACAAGCGACCCGCAGGACGTAGAAGCGACCCGCTGCTCCAAGCAAGCTTGGGGGAGAGAGGAGCGACCCGCTGATACCACCTGCGGCCCGCTGAAAAGAACTGAAATTCAAAATCTGACGGTTATCAAGGGTGTTTCTGACTTTTCACCATTTCATCCCTTCCAACAGAGCAGTTTCGACCCCTACTCCTTTTCTCTTGCGACCCAAACCTTACACCACCATACTCCACTATTCTGCGCCCCACGAGCACCACCATTTCGCCAGAGCCGCAAGTGAAGATCCTCTCCATCGCCTCATCGCATCCACGCGTCGATTATTCGCCTCAAACCCGCAATTCGGCGCACTAAGGCCTATTCTCCACTAGGCTAAGGTAACATCTCATTCCAAACCCTCAAAATTCAATTCAAACTGGTACAAAGACCCAAAACCCAAACCAAACGGTACCACACTGGTCCCCATCGGAAAATCCCAATTCTGATCCTCCTTAACCACCTCTCAGCCAGTACCAGCGACCCGCTAGACATAACCAGCGGACCGCTGAAACCATTCTGCCAAGCTAAAACCTCAGCAAAACCCAATACCAGCGACCCGTCAAAACCTCCTGCGGCCCGCTGATACTGGGCAAAATTGTGACAGAACCCAACCAATTCAATCGAAAACAAGCCGAAACCTCTTCAGATGGCTCCTAAAGTGTTCAAAAGAGGAGCCAGAGCAGTGAGATTGTTGTTGGGAGGCTCTGGGAGTGGCTCTTCTCAACCTCCAAGGAGAGAGTCACCTCCTCCAAGAAGGGAGGAGTCGCCCCCGAACTTTGACGAAGCGGAAAGGGAAATATTTGGGGATGAGGGGACTGATAGTGAGGAGGAGCAAGTCCAGCCAACTGATGACAGAGGTAAAGCTCCAGTGGATGAGGAAACCGAGGGTGATGAAGAAGGGGATGGAGAAGAGGAGGAGGAGAGTGAGAATGAAGAGGAGGAGGAGAGTGAGAGTGAAGAGGAAGGAGAAGAGGATAGTGCCTCTGGGAGTGATTTTGAAGTGGAATATAGGCAGGAGAAAAAGAGAAGGAGAGAAGAAGAGGAGGATAGAATGGAAGTGGACCCGGACGTGGTTGAAACCACTACTCGGGCAGCAAGGAAATCGCGGACAGCGGAGGAGGAGTTCGGGGATAACCCGCCCCGTTTTCTTGAGGCCGAGTGCAAGGCCCGTTATGAGCGTCTCAAGATTAAGAAGATGGAGAACACTCGATTTTTAGACCCTCGAGTGCTCAAGGATCTCGGCATAGAGGAGGACTTCTATGCTTTGACTGAAAATGCCGGGATCACGAGGGCATTTTGGGAGATAGTGGAGCCCGCCTACACCCGCCTCACTATGGAGTTCCTTTGCACACTCCGCCTCGAGTGGGATAAAGAGAAAGGGGAGTTCGTGGCCTCATGACAATTCCATGGGGTCCGATATGTCCGATATGAGAGCGAGATCGCCGACATCTTTGGCTTGAGGCGAGGTGGGCTAGATGTCAAGGACATTGATGAAGGATTTTGGGAGAAAATCACGGGATTGAAGGCCCCAAAGGAGAGAAAAAGCGTAGACATTCAAATGCTCGTGATCCGATTCATCCAAAGGGCTCTATCTCTCACCATCTTTGCGAGAGGAGAATCGGGGGCTAAGGCTAATGTGGGAGAGACATCGGTGCTGTGCCAAATGCTCCGCCGTGGCAACTCTCAACATCAAAACTTGGCGCGGAGCATGCTCAAGCATTGGCACGACACAATTGCCCGCAACAAGCTGACGGGGCAGGGGCAGATCACTATTGGGGGCCTTGTCACGCATCTGGCCAAAAACGTGGGCGTGGCAAGCTTCCGCATGAAGCAAAGTGCCGGGCCCGAACGCCTCAACATGGAGCTCCTTGCATCCATGGGACATGTAAAGAAAACGCCGCGGGAGACACGCTATGTGGTGGGGGATCATCGCCTGGATATCCCCATTACATTCAGAATAGGCCAGATGCGCTCCGGGGACTATCTTCTAGTCCGGAGCGGAGTTCTGGCTCTGCCGGTGCCAAGTCCAGAGCCTCAGCCCAGGGCCAGCGGCCCACAGGAAGAACCTGCGACCCAGGATGAAGAGAATTATTTTCAAGCCAGCGGGTCGCAGTCAGAGCCAGCGGTCCGCACATTTGGGCCAGGAAGCCAAGTAGAGTCGGGAAGGGAGGACTTTTACCAGGGGACGGCCACACCTGATGTCCCAGGCATCGCGGATATGCTTCACGACATCCACATTGCACAGTGGAATCTCTCCGCGGACTATGAGCGCCTTGAGGCGAAGCTAGATGCCGAAATTGAAGAGGCAAGGAGTTGGAGGAATGAACAAAGGGCAACAATGCAGCGCTTCGCGGATCATATCTTCGGAGTGCCAGAACCACCTCCACCCCCACCCCCACCTCCCGAAGACTGAGCCAAGTTTGTAAGTTTTCTAATTCATCTCTATTTTCTTTCCTTAGGTAATTAATGGCCCTAAGGACAGAGCCATGAATTAAGCTTGGGGGGGGTTTAGAGAAATTGAAAACTTCCAGTTAGGACTGTTAAATTAGTTAGAATATTATAGGTTAGGAATCTGCATTCATGCATTATAGTCTCTGTTTGCAATGATATCAGCGGACCACAGTCCCTATCAGCGGGTCGCAGATATCAGTGTGGCAGGACTTAGAAAAAATCTCGAGTATGGGAAATTCAGTGGGTCGCAGCCCAGATTTTTGAGCTCGCTGCTCAAGCAGCGGGTAGCAGACACCACCAGCGGCCCGCTGGTTTATCCAGAACTTGAGAATTTTCCATGCATTTTCATCTAGTTTTGTAAATAATTGCATAATTAATGACATCTTGCATATTTAGGAGAGTCAAGAAGTTATTCTGAACTAGTTAAACAAGGAATTGAGCAATCTTGAGAAATATTAAAGAATTGAATTTTGAACATCTTTCGATTTAACTAACTCAAATGTGACTAAGATAGGAGTAATAGCTTTTCATGAAGTATCTCAACGGAACCTAAGTTTGCTGAATTAGATAGGTTAATTGGTTAATCAAAACATCTGAAGCGGTAGCCACCTCAAATTGATAAATTCTTGAAGATCAACTTTAGTAACATAAAGGCATGACAACCAAGGAATGATCATTAGGTCTAAGGCATTTAAACCATTGTTTTCAGAATAATTAAAAGTCGAAGATGTATAAAAACATGTATCTCATCTTGAGACAAAAGGAAAGGGGAACTAAAAAGCGTGCAATGCCATGGACATTGCGGGAAGCTATAGATTACGGTGGATAAAAGAACTTCCATAAATCATGAGTAAAAACAGAAAGGCTCATGACAAAAAAAAAAAATTTAATAAACGAGAAAAATCTCGAAAATAAATCCACCATAATTTGGCTGACCTCTCCACCGCGAGAAAACCTCTTAGCCCCGAGAGAAGGTTAAAAGTCTAACCCAAAAACTTTGGAATAGGTTGGGTGGGGAGTTGTACCCTTATTTCCGCCCCACTTTAGACTTATTCCAATGCGTTTTCGAAAATTGAATGGTTAAAAAGCTCAAAGACCTGGTTGTGAAATGAATTGGTTGGATTGGTTGTTGATGTTAGTAGGGTTAGATCCTGTTTCAATTGCTAGCTTAATCGATTTTAACCTTGATGAGACGATAAACTTAGGAATTGATGAGATAAGTCATGAAAAACTATTGCAAATATCCTAGCTGTATGAATAGTTAATTGATGATATGAAAATAAAGGAAAGTGGATTTTAGTTGTTTATTAATTGATTGAAATTGCTCAAGTCTTGTTTAGTTAGCACAAGAATTGACTTTTGTCTTGTTGAGAAACATATAGTTGATTGAAATTAAGCCCTGAAAACCAAAACTAGAACATAGGACTTTGCTTGGGGACAAGCAAATGCTAAGCTTGGGGGGTTTGATAAATGGTTTTTATACCTAGTAATTCAACCATTTATAGGTCTTAATTTCTTGATTTTATGTGTTTTTCTCTAATGATTAATGGTTAATTTAGGTTAGAAGCTAGGTACTGCCATGGTTGCTTCATTTTGTATAGGATCTACGCGATGTGGCTACTCGACTCGACATTTGGAGCGATTTCAGACTAGACCTGCGACCCACAGATCTCACCAGCGATCCACAGGGAGGCAGCGGGTAGCAGATGTTGACTGGCGATATAGGAGACTTCAGCGGGTCGCTAGACGCAGTAGCGGGCCGCTGGAAGATGTTAACCGACAGACAAAAATAGCCAGCCAGATTTGCTATCTTCTCCATAACTGTCTGAGCCAAATTTAGAGTCTCTACTTGCACGACCTCCACCTTTAGAGAACCGCCAATGCATGTTATATAAGGAAGAAGCGTTGAAGACAGAGGGGTCGGCAAATTAGAGGAGTTATTCTGGGTGAAAAGGAGAACGATTCTGCACAGGTCTAGCGGGTCGCCAGAGACATCTGCGGGCCGCTGTCGAGTAGCGGAAGACAGAAAGGAAGGGATCAAGTTGCTTTTCTGTTGTAACTTTATTTCTTTCTTATGTTTTCTTTTCTCTTTGATACTTGGATGTTCTGTTTGATGTTTAATCGCGAGTATATACCTTTTTAGGGGCCATGGCAGTGAACCTTTAAGTTTATGAATTGATATTGTTATTTAGTTGATTTCTTAGTTGCATGTTGTGTTTTATTTCCTTTCTTTAATTGCTTATCTGATTGGAATTAAATTGCTTAGGTTAGTTTGCTTGTATCCATCAAGTATAGGCCTTGCTTGAATAGTTAGATAGTTAAGTCCAAACTTCTCTAAGAATTTAATATCAATTGTGTTAACTTGAAGGTTTATAATCGAAAGATTGAACCAAGGCTAACTAACGAGAGTTATAAGTCTTTTCTAACAGCGAAAGATTTAGAATTCATAGGTTAGAAAGGTATGAACCCGTAGAAACTAGACCACGAAACGAAAGTTGAAGTTTAGATTTACTTGATAGTTTTGAAGTTAGTTGAATTGGATTCCAGACCTAAAACGAGAGTTTGATCTGTAGCTCTCCAACAATAACCCAACTCTATACACAAAGCAATATTTAAATCAACTAAGTAATAGTCTCAGCTTGACACCAGCGGGCCGCTGAGTGAACCAGCGAGGTGGTCTATGCCCGCCAAGTAGCCAGCGACCAGCTGATTTGTCAAGCGACCTGAGTCCACTTTAGCGGGCCGCTACAAAAGCCAGCGGGCCGCTAGGACTGGAATAAACTGAAAGAATTAGCATGCCTTAAGCCCCTAACTTCTAATTAGCCAAATAATCCATCTTTACTGCATTCTGTTTTATTTAATATTTACTTAATTAAGTTGTTAATCTTGACACCAAACTCAATAGTCTTGTAAACCTCTAGTTTAGTAGATTAAGTAAAATTGAAACTTAGTTATCTAATATCCGTCCTTGTGGTTCGACCCCTAAATACTTAGACGATTATCGTACGTTTGCGATACAAATTTGAGTAAAATAGGGTATAATTCTGAAGCAAGAAAATCACCATCACTTTTCTCGTGCCCTCTCCTTAGTATCCTGGGTATTGATCTCTTTCTCTCTCTATCCCCTATATATTTACTGCCTTTACTATTACTTTAGCAAGCATATTCTCCTGTTAACTATTTTGACCCTCATGTATTGCTTCATATGAATTAATTGCGAAAAAATTGTTTGCGTTAATAAGACAATGTAATCTTAATTATGTCGATCTCACTTAATGTTGTTTGGGATGAGGTTAGAGGAGGGGAGGGGAGGGGAGTGTTACACGCAACTCTTGTTTGGTGGTATGTTTAATCTGATGGTAAAATTAACATAGCTTACTCTTTTAACCTCCTAGGCTTATGTTTTATTACCTTCCAAATTGTTGGGGTGTAAGGGAAGGAATCATTATTTTCCAAATTGGGATGTAAGGGAGGAAGGATGAGACCAATCAAATAACAGAATGCAGGCCATGGTAACCTTTTTTGTTCCTTACCATCCCTTCCCCTTCATCTCCTGTGAACCAAACAGCATTATCATCATTTGAATGGTGAGATCAGTGCATTCAGAAATGAAATTAAAATTGGTGAGCAGTTAATTTAAAGTAAGGAAAAGGAAATGATGGTGCTGTTATTTGCAAATAATGTTAGAAAATTTGATATAATTACTGGGAACCTAAACTTCTGGATTTTTCTGTAATAAATTGACCGGTCAGTGCATATGGACTACCGAACAATTCACAACATGCTCTGACAGACTTAAGTATAGCACTGTTAGCAATGTTTTCACTGTTTTTGCAGGTGGGATCGGGATATAAAGTGGCGTACCGGTGTAGAGTTTGTACCAGTACCATGCCGTAGCACTGAGAACTTCAACGTAAGCATTCCAGCTCTGGAGAGAGCCTACACTCAGGCAAAAAAACGTGGCCTTAAAATCCGTGCTGTACTGATTGCCAACCCTACAAACCCCACTGGCCATGTGTTGAGCAGAGATACCCTAATTGACCTTCTACACTTCGTCACTGAGACGAACATTCACTTGATCTCTGACGAGGTCTTTGCTGGGTCCATCCATGGGGAATCAAAGTTTGTCAGTGTGGCAGAGATCTTGGAATCAGAAGGAATTGACAAAAGTAGGGTTCACATTGTATATGGTTTGTCTAAAGACCTCCCTCTCCCTGGCTTTCGGGTTGGGGTGATGAATCAGCATATCGTAAAATACTGGTAAATTGTACGTAGCTTCAACCTCAAGCATCTCTTTTCAAGTTCTTTAAAAAAGAGACACGATCAAACGCAATGAAATTGAGGGATCTTAAAAGACATACCTGATTTTTGGATTGAAATATTTTTTGATAAGGTAATCCAATTTATTCTTCTCCTTTTGGTACATGCATGAAAGCTCATACCAGGAAAAAAAAATCGACAAATTAAAAATTTCTCAACAAAATAGGATCGTAATCCGATTTAGCAATTGGAAATAGCTTCAGCCCCATGTGACTTGTATAATTTTGTATAATAAATTCTTTAGAAATCTCATTGAGCACTTATTTTTTTAGTGGTAGTTTTTATATAATATCTTAATTGTATTTTTTATCATTTGTGGCAGTTTTTATTTATAATGTCCTAAAATTCACAAAATATTATATAGACGAATCACGTAATGCGCAAGATTCGCGCTAGTATATATATGCTACAAATATTTCATTCTATTCTAAATTTTGTCTTAATAAGATTCATCGGGTAGGAGGGAAGAAGACGATTAGCCAGGAACAAATGCTACCTGGGTCCCTATGCAATTTTTTAGGTGTCGTTATGCAATTTAAATCAAACACGACATGTCCAGCTGCGTCCTTCAAATTTTTCAGATGGATCCCTAACTTCTTCTGTAATTTTTTTTAATTACAAACAAATATAATATCATATAAATTTTTTTTTGAGGTGGGTCCAAATATAATATCAAATAAATTTTTTTTTGAGGTAGGTCAAAATCAATGTAGATTCGCCCCTGGCCATAGCCGCATGGTTTCGGATGGAAATGATATACGTCAATGTTCAATATATGGTGTCAAGAAAATATATCTTGAGAATCTCTAGTTAATAATTGTTCTAAGAATGCGAAACAAAAGGATTTGGACAAGACTGCAACGGTCTAAATCTCTAGTTAATTTTTTTTTTTTCCGACTCCGTCTCTTCTTTTATGCGAAGGAGGTTTGGAGGAAGGATTTTCCGTCTGTTCTGTTTTATTTTAATAAGGCATAATCAAATCCAATCGTCCATTTACATCGGTCCTGAACACCCTACGGACATATCTTGAGAGGCCCTTTCTAGCTTTCGGAAGAAAAAAACGATGATAGTTCCAAGCCCGGGCAGAATGATTGCTTAGGCATCGTGCGTCTACTGATAAAAGCGGTGGACTGCAAGATATGGTAACAAATTTTTGGCAATCCAAAATTTTGGCCATCCCTCTGATCGGAACCCTTAAAAGTCTCGAGATATGTTTCTTTCTTTCGTTTCTTCTCCGCTTCGCATGGCTCGAAATCGATTCCCGACTCTTCTCCGTAATAAAGGTACCACTTTATACTTAATCAATTCTATCTTCTTATTGGCTCCGTTTGGATGGTTTTTTTCCGGAATAAGAAATAAAGAATAACCACTTTTTACCAATAAATTTATTTCTAACCATCCAAACTCTTCACAAAAGTTACACACTTCCCAATAAATTTACCCCTTCCTAATAAATTTCTTCCATTCTTCCTTCTTCCTACCTTATTCCCACACCATCCAAACGGAGCCATTGAGGTGATATGCAGCGACGCTGATTTTAATTTTACAATTGAAATGATTCTTCTACTTTGTTGCATGCAATGGATTAGTTTTAGAACTTAAAGTATATATCGTTGTGCTCGTTGTAAATTTCATTTGTAATTACCTCTTGCTTATATTATTGGGTTGATTTTACAAAAGCTCCACAAATTAGGGCTCGTGTCGGAAGATTAGATGAAATAGCAAAAGAGTAATTTCCACTAAAATGTTCTTACCTTTTGCTTTTATTTTTCTTAGGCTCTAAGGCCAGACACATATGGAAGCTAATTAGTAAAAGAACCATGTATAATTCAACTAATCAGTCAAGTCAAGTACAAGAGGGGAACTATTTGATATTATGGGGATTGCAATTAAAAAAAGCCACAATTTAGTAAATGGGACTTATTGGTATAGATCACTGGTCGCAACATGATGGCATGAATATAGGCTTTTTGAGAGATGAAACAATCATATGTTATAAAGGATATTGAATTTGTCATAATTCAGCTTAAATATATAATTGATACTAGTAACCGCACCTACGCGAACAAATTTTTATTGAATTTTTTTTTATTATTATTATAGTAATGAGATAATTAGTTTTATGTTACCGTAAATTTTGTTAGTTAGGTAAATTAAATTGTCATTCTTAAATTGTTAGTTGAATTTATGTAATTATAGAATTGCTAAAATCAATTTTATGCCATTATTTCTCCAAAAAAACATACTAAATTCTAAAAATGTCATTACTAAATTTGTCATTATTTTTTTTTCAATGACCAAATTATCCCTAATTAAAAATAAACCTTGAAAAAACTGACGGCATTCATATTTACCAAATTTAATTTGGTAAGAAGTTTCTTTCCTGCTCATTTTGTATTTCTAAGAATCGTAGTGAATTCTTATATTCCAACCCATGTAGCATTACTTTAATTGTAAACAAAAAAAAAACATCACAATGTTATTTGTTTCTTCTTTCACATAAAAACTATGATATATTACTAATTAGAAGTTGCATTAATTTGTATTAAGTTGATAAAACTAATTCTTAATGATTTATAATGGCATAAAACCAATTATATCTTTTGTGATGGCATATTACTAACTTTCAAGTTTTATAGTGGCATATTTTTAAAAGGGTAAAATTGTCAAATAATTGTCCAATGACAAAAAACTAATTTCTGTAATTTTGTAGTGGTAAAAAAATAATTTGTAATTAAGTGATGACATATCTTTTAAATATTTGCAGTGACATAAATCTAAATCACCCTATAGTTATTATTATTTTTCTCAAATCATTATTAATATTTATTGAATTTTTATCGGACAAATGATGACCAATAAAAATTATGTTATTGCTGTTGTTGTTGTTGTTGTGTTGGTGATCATCATCAAATGATCCTTTGTTTTACTCACCTGTTAGTACTTTCTTTAAATTCCGTGGTCCCATATTATTATATCACATATGGTTATACATTGATACTATATAATATATAATATAAAAATATTATTATTATTATAACACCAAATTTAATCATTATTTTTTAATTAATGTAAATTGTTCCATATTATTTACTATTTACATATGATCCCATATTATTATATCACATATGCTTCCATTAAGTTGCGCCAAGTTGGGCCAGGCCTTTAAATGTGTATATCCCGATATTCCTAGAAAAAATTAAAAATAATATTAAAATATTCAGGGAATTCGAAAATATTGTTAAAATAATCCAAATTGTATTAATGGCATCGCAATATCATTTTCTGAAAGAACGAGACTGATATCATTCTTTGAAAGAACGATACTAGCGAATATCGTTCTTCGAAAGAACGATATCAGCTATTACGCCTTTTCAATTATTTTAATGATTGTTTTTAATGTTTTTAAATTTTTAAATAAATTTTGATGTATTTTATTAATGAAAAGGTAGTATATATTATTTTTAATGTATTTCCTTTGTATTTTGTTATTTTGTATGCCTTATATAAAGTTTAATTATTTCATTTAAAATTAGTTATTTATTAATATAAATCTATACTACTTATAAAAGCACCTAAAACAAGATCATAATAATTCCACAAAAGAGAGTTCAAACATTTGTTAATATCATTATAGACTGTTAATTTATGCAACTTGATCTGATATACGATTTAGATCTATATTTTAGACAAATTGTCGGACCCCTTTATAGAAAGGGGTCAAGGCGCTGGATGGTTCTTTTCTTTTTTTATTCTTTCTTCATTGGAAAGAGAAAAACAAATCAACTCTCTCCCATCATACCAAAATCACCTTTTAATAAAATCGTCTCAAATTTCCTTTCTTATTCCCACAGAGTCGGGTGGGCTCATTTGCTATTAATTTTTTAAAATAAGATAGTCATTTTGTATTTCCTCCGATCCTGCATGATATTAATTTTTTTAATGTATTTATTTTTGAAAAAAAAATTTATTTTTGAGAAATAAAAAATATTTTTCTTTTTGAAAAACAAAAAATATTTTTATTTTTGAAATATATTTTTATCGTTATAATGACCATTTTTGGGACAAAAAAAGTCTAAACCTTTAAACTATTTTGAAAGTTTTAGAATCTCCAAAATAACATAAAAGTACTATGATTTATTTTCAATTTAGCATAAAAATGGTTACTAGATAAAAGAAGGAAGTAGAGATGTAAAGTTGATATAGTTTAGTATAAAGAAAGAGATTAATCGAAAAGTAGTCATGAGATGAGCTGAGATGAGAGGAGAGGAGATATGTATAATATGTTAGTATGCAAAAATATTATATAGATTAGATTTATAATTATTATTTATAATTTAATATGTTTAAATATTATTTATTTATTTTTATTTTAAATTTTATTTAATATGTTTAATATAAAGTATGGTGGAAAAAAAATATACAACATATTGCAAAAACAAAATAATATAATTTAATAAGAAAAATATATTAATAAAATATTCAAAGTACATACAAAAATGAAAATGGCCAGTATCATTCTTTGTTCTTTCAAAGAACGATACTACCTTAGTATCATTATTTCAAAGAATGATATTGCGAACCAATTTATATAATTTCTATTAAATTATTAATATTTCCGATTTTCAAATTTAATAATAGTTAAATATTATATTTAATTTTTTTTCCGACAATATTCGTTTTTATAAAAAAATTGGATCCAAGAATAACTGGTTTTTTTATCTTGAAGTTTAATCCTACCAATTCTTTTTATATTATACATCCGATCAGGCGATCACTGAATTTCAATTGAAAATTATCTCCAATTCAACTTTAATCTAATGAAATCTAATCAAATCCTATATGTAAACAAATCTGGTAGGCCCTAAATTTTTTGTTGCGACCAAGGGAAGCATGCCACATGTCGTTGAAATTGATTCTGGCATTGGCTACCCAGGACTCGGCCTGACACCACCACAGAAAGAGGTGCCGAAGGAAGGGAGAAATGGGTCTCCTCTCATGGAAATATATTCTGTTAGATTTATCAAGAAAAACAAAGCCGAAGCCGAAAAATGGGTGTTTCCTCGCATTCATGGCGTGATTGCAGTTGAGGGCTCTTGTGGCACCTCTATTCTTTTTAACCGCAAGTTTGGAGAACCCCGTCTTGTCAATTCAAAGGTAACTGTCATTTTTTACGATTATGAAATGTTCTTTGAGGGATCTTTTGGACCTCTATATAGGCATATGATTTGCGTTAAAAATAGATGTATTTTCCTGTTTCTCCAATAAGCTGTCAAATCAGTTCAACAAAACGATATTTTAAACTTGTATATATTCTCTCTCTCTTATTTGTTAAAACATAGATATAGTAATACTTCTTCACACACACAAAAAAAAAATAACATCTTCAATGAATTTCTCTTCGTACAAAATCAGTGGTTTACTATATATATAATATATGTGGTTATTTGGGCTTATCGTAAAATGTAGATAATTAATATCAATTGATTGTACTTATCTTGAGGTTAATTGGTAGTTTAGTACAACACTAGACCATGTTCTTTTTTTTGATAGACCTGCTGAATCTAATAAGGGATTGATTTGCAATCATTACTTTTTAAGAATATTTTTGTCAGTTAATTGAATTAATGAAAACTGTAGTAGGAAAATGACATATTATGTATGTGCATGCGTGTCCTTGGGTTTACTTTCATTCTTTCTTTAATTTAGTTCAACTTTAGGGATTTATTTTGTACAAAATGAGTGTTTTCCGAGTCTGGTAATATTTTGCGGTTGAAAATTATTTTATTAATGCCTCACATGCAATATCCATCTTTATGCTTCTTTATGCACAGTTTTCACAAAAATTTCACAGACCATGTACAAATTTTGAGGACACTTTATTTATATATTGCAAAACGATTAAAAAAATCATAAGGTCCTTTTTCATTTCAATACTTGCATATTTGCATTAATTTTTTTTTTCTCTGCAACCAGTCAAATCTGCAAGACTAAATAACACATCTTTCTTTACTCTAGGGCATTGTGAATCTTTCTGGCATGCGTCGAGGTCTAAAAGTGGAAGGTGACATCCTCATAAAACTTTGTGTATTTTATTATCAAAGTTATGGTTTGTTCAATGATAGACCCCCAGTTAAGCTGTGGGAAGCTAGATCCGAAAAGTTTCAATACAATAAGCTCTTAATAAAGAAGATAAAGACCCGATTTTATCCCATAGAGGTGCAATATGTGGTTTATAGAGAAGCCACTGAGGCTATTGTGGATATTACACTTATTGATTTGGTAGGTGAAAGAAGCACTGACTTTTATGGGACAATAAAAGCATGGAATACACAGGTTACTGGCGCTATTCGCTATTTTTTTGAGGAAGGTGTTTCTTTTAATTTTGGAAGCAATGAGTCGGCAGGTCATAGTCTTCATCTGTCAAGATGTGCAATTGTTGTTCCATGTAATTCTGTCCTTGTTGTTCATGTTGACATCCACCATGAAAAGGGACTATTTGCCAATAAAACCATCAGTTTCCCTGCTAGGTTAGGTGGTGAGGAATTGCAGACCATACCTGGAAAGAGTGGCATGATTGCAGTTACGGTCAAATGGTTGGAAATTGATTGCTCTAATGAAGTGCGAGGGTCTATTATGGGCAATAGAAGCAACATTATCCAGCAACAATTAAGTGATGGCTTATCCAGGCCTATCTATATGCATCATCTAGATGGCTCCTTCGAGAGCTGCTCAAGGTACTATATTGTTCGGTTATAAAATTAAGAATTATGCATACATTTATAGGCCTGTTATTATTAAAAGAAATCCCTATCATTTCTGGCCCTAAGGATTTGCGCTATCATTATCCATAATGGTATTTTACCTCAAATTTGTTTTACATTATTGCTTCTAGTGATTGAATCACTTGATTAGACTTAGCAAATATTGTGTTAAATTTTGTAATTACCGGGCTGATGATTTAACGACAAGTTTTCTATTTTGCACTTGTATGAATGGTTTGAGTAGTTTTAGTTAGTAGTCTGATGTTGCATCTTTACCAATTTTTTTCATTGAACATTTGATTCAATTTGTCTTCAGTCTTCCATGGCTATTGAATCAAAGTAAAGGGGGTTCAGGGAAGAGAGAAGGAGTCAATCTAAAGCAAATGATTGGATTTTAGATACTTATCTTGAGAACACAAGCAAGAGAACTGTGAAGGGTGAAGTGGAGGGGTTTACACTGTTGATTGACCAAGCATTAAAATGGTCAACAATTTGAAAAAAAAAAATTCCTTTTTGGTTTCAGTTTTTTTTTTATTGTAAATGTAAAAGTGTAACATGTGGCCAAATAATTCGTAGGAGTTTGTCCTTTGATTCAGGTACATTTTGTACCTTAATATTATTATTATTACTACTACTACCTTTTGTGTTTGTTGGCAATGAATGTGATTTGTCACTTTTTAAAATAAAATTTCGATATTAGAAAAATAATCAGCAGTAATCCAAGCTTATTTCTTGTCCTTTTTGAACTTACAGACATATGATTCGGTATGACAAGATACTTTATGGTGCCTGTTATCCTAAATTTATGGAGGTATTTTCAGTGAGATTTGTTAATCATGATAAGTTGGATTTTAGCAACATATATGGTGTTATTGTGATGGAAGTTGATGCTGTTGGTCATATTTTATATAACCGCAAGTTGGGAGATCCCCCTGCATTGATTCAGAGGTGATAATTATGCTTTTATTTTTATCAATATCTATTTATCTTAATTTCTATATAAACTGTTTTGTTTTTCCTAGGGTTTCGTCACACTGAGGATGCCATGCCATGGAATTTTTGTCCTTGGTAACATTGGGCTGTATAGTTATTTATATAACTTGGAATTGAATCCACATTTTGAGTTTGTGGAGTGGTGGGCCAGTGGGCGCGGTACTATGCCCTACATGAGATATGGTCAAGTTATATCTGAGCGGGTGGATAGTATGTTTGGCCCTATAGAAGTTACACTTGCTGTTTATCTTTCTGCTGTTGTGGCTAGTATAGATGTTATACTGATTGATTTTGAAGATAAGCATGTGCCTGAAGTTTATGGACACGTAAAAGTGAAAAATGAGAAAACTTGTGACCCCAGGGCTGTTAGCTGGCTTTTTAGAACGGACAACAAGGATACAGTGACTTGTATCAGTCGCAGCAAATCTGGGGGTTGCATTGCTTTGCCTCTGTTGAGGAATGTGGTTGTAGTGCCCTTTGATTCAACAATGATAGTTGACATGTGCATTTGCTGTGGTGATACTGTCTTTGCCTCTGGAGAGGTGATGTTTCATCCTAAGATGGCCGGAAAGAAATCAAGGTTTATCGTTGGTAGTCATGGTAAAATTGGAGTAAAGGTTTCATGGAGTTGTGCTCAGTACGACAACATGTTTGGTTACTGTTGGTGAGAGTGAGTTGTCAAATGAGTTAGAAAACTTTTTTTTTCTTTATCTTTGTTTCTTCTAGTTCCTCAATTACTCGGACTCGAATATTTCGACATCTATTAATCTGTTTACAGTGCTATTATGCTGAATTGTTTTTATTGTTCCTGGAAGTGAATTACGTTGATTGTTTGTGAAAAATTGCTTAGATTCTCTAAACATAGTTAGCAATGTATGAATCAGTAGATCCCTATGATAGTCCCTAGTTCTCTTTCAGTTATTATGCATTTGAAGTCCTTTCAAATTAAATATGCAATTTGATTTACATATTCCCAACAATAGTTACTTCTTTTTGGGGAAAAAAATGGTTATTGTTTGTGTTTGGAGAATTTCTTTTCTTTGGTATCAGTTAGGTACTGGATGCAACATATATATTTTTGAATTATGGAGGCTACTGTACTGTCAACCAAGTATATTACATTTGAGTGTTAAAATAATTTGCCAGCAAAGTTTGTATAGTCCTGTGATGTCAAAAGCTGGTTAATGCTCACATTTACTATGCTGCTTCATTTTTTTTCTTTTCTTTTTTTTTTTTTTTTGCTTATTATCTACTGGTGATATAAACACGAAGCATTTACTTTTCCTTTATTATTTCTTTTGACATACTCCAATAAATTATATTGGTTTTTTTATTAAAAGTAATTTGCCTGTAGATTAAAGAATTTATTTCTGCTGATTCACTGCATTACTGGTTATGAGTTTTTTTTTTTTACTTTCTTTTTGTCAGCTTGCATGGAGATTGTGCCTCATTTTCTGGCAAAAGGTACCTGAGTTATCTGATGCTCCACAAAATCTATAGTTTTTCAACATTGATCTTTTGTTTTTTCTTGTCAAAAGCATTACAGCAGCTGTTAGAGAAGCTTTTCTTGGATATTCCTCTTTGCTTTGTGGTCCATTTATCTCTCTTTTTCATTGCAGTTTCAGTTATTGATTACACAGAGGAAAAAGAAATGTAAGATTATACCTTTTAGTCTGCATTGGATGCACTTATCTTCTTCTCATTGTTTATCTTTATAATATAAACAATTACAATTCCCATGTGCTTGAATACTTGTTATTTTCTCGTACAAGCCATAAACACATCCAGCAGCCAATAAAGCCCCTTGGATAATATTTCAATCAGCTTCCAAATATATTCATTAGAAATTACAATAATGAACTACCAACATCACCATTAGATTTCAAAATTTATCAATGAATCCAACAAAGTAGAGAAATGAAAGAAAAAAAAAACGTTATAAAAAACAGCAATCTAAGATAAAAAGAAGAATTGATTCAACTTGCAATAATATGTCAAGCAGCTGCAGCTAGATCCTCCGACTCAGCAATTACTTGGATGTCAGTGATTCTAAGCTTTGTCAGCTCCTAAAAGTTCAACCAAGAAACCATAAAGTGGTGAGGGTCTGAGAAATACATTAATTATATCACAAAACCCACTTTAAGTCAAAATAAAACATGTCAGGAAAAAATTTCACAGACAGCTCTATACAGCAACCAAGAAAGCATAAAGTGGTGAGGGTCTGAGAATACAGTAATTAGATCACAAAACCCACTTTAAGTCAAAAATAAAACATGTCAGAAAAAAATTTCACAGACAGCTCTGTACAGGCACGCAGGAACAAAGAAGGGGAGGAGCATAGAGAGGGAGGGGGCGGGGGTGGTGGGGAGAGAGAGAGACCTGACGGTGGCCTTTGGTCCGTCAGTAGTTCTTTCTTCTCTTTTTCTCGAAGATGATTACTTTGCATCCAAAGCCTATATATAAAAAAATAATTCACATTGTGACCGTGTAATTTCATCAAGGGAAAAATTTCCCGTGTAATTTCCATTTTATTAAGAAGAATTACTTTTTTTTTTTGGAAATTAGTAGGGGAGCGCCCTACCACTTTTCTTTTATTCAAAGGAAAAGCATCAATGTTTGTTACAAATCGATTTAGTAGAGAACGAAAATTTAAAAACAACAACCCTTGAAGCCGGTATCATCTAAAACCGGCACAACAACAAACCATCACCTAACTAAAGCACAATGTACTTGCATCCTTTTGCCACGCAAAAATCTAACCAACAATTTTAAACCTGTCATCTAAAGTCCAAAAAATAACATAGGACCTTTTTCAACGCATCACATGTCAACAAAGTGCTATCACCACAGAGAGCAGTCATCCTTTATTATTAAAACAACTAAAAAAAAAAATTTTTTGATGTTGCTTCATGCAGTACTGCGCCAATACTATCCCATGCCAGTGACAACTGCAGGCCAGTGCTTAACCAACAGCCCTTCACCTGATTGCTGTCTTGACCTTTCTAACCCATCTCGAATGTTAGGAGTGTGCAGTACCAGTGTCCCCCAGTTCAAGTGATGTCCTCGGATTGGTATAGTGGCCCACAAGTCATACCTCGCAGTCTCCATCTCTTCTACTGTAATTGCTGCCTCCTCAGCTATAATCTTCATCACATGTGCTTTAATATGTGGGGCCCATAGTCCTGAAACCCCTTTAGTAAGAACACCTTGATCCTTCAACTGAGTAGCTTTGCTCAAAATCATCTTTTCGGGCTCCTTCAGCTTTTGTCTCAGACTTTGTCGGGTAACGCCAGGCTCCTGATACACTATCATTTGAGTCCCTGTTACCTCATTGCTCTGACCATATCCTTGAGACTTCGTAGGAGATTTCTCAACCTCTATTATCTCATCTCCATCGCTTGGTTTATGAATCACCAGTGACAGTTTAGGTACAGGTGATGTCATATATTAAGAAGAATTACTTGCGAAGTAGATCCACAGTTTACAGACCGAAACCTCAAAATATCACAGCTCACAACTTTGGAAAAAGAGAAACATATCTTATTGTTTTCCACATATACTCAAACAAACTTTCGTTGGCAATAAACAGAAGTGTTTAAGTTTCCTAGAAACCAATTGGAACTTTCTTAATTATTTTGCACATGTGTAAATGTTTCAATGTTTAACGTGCGCAGATAAGAATTGCAAAGAAACAATAATGCCCCAAACCAGAGAGGTAAAAAGTAGCAATTTATTGGACTAAGAAAATGTTTGTTTGGCAAAAATAATATACAATTACAATGGGTTAAAAGAGGATATTCTACGAAAAAGATAATAGTAATGCCTACTTATGATGACAAATACTATTTGACCTTACTTTTCCACAGAAAAAAAAAGGAACGAAAATCTTACATCCTCCTCAACTACGGCAACATGCCACTCCACTGCAGCACGAACAGAAGCATCAACCAGTACTGGTCTTCCAATTATTGTCTCATAATTGTCCCAAGCATCCACCTCATTCAATATTAACTGCATCAGAAGGTTATAATGAAAATTTTACCTACTCAAGGAGCCCCAATTAGATAGTTTTACTGTACATAATTCCTAGTTTATGACTAAATGAAATAGACATTCAAAAATCCACATTTGAAATTTGTTGCAAAGTATGGATTATCGAGAACCTTGATTTTTAAAGACCTTTTAATTAGGACCGAATGAAATGTGCAAAACAAAAAGTATATAGAATTGAGACCATGCCTTTGACATTAACATCACAATACTTTTAACTTCTATGTGAAAATTGAATCACCGTTGCTGACCTTAACTGGTCAGAACTAATCTGCATGATCATAGGAACCAATTAAATTTTTAAAAAATAAAAAGAAGGTTAAACATGTAAGGCTTGAAGTAAGATTTTTGCCAAGAAATTGGAGCGGCAATGCCTCTCCATACCAGCATGAGTACAGTTATTAATACCAGTTGCCATATTGTGGGTTACGGGTTTTATTGAGGCTCAAAGCTATGGCCAAAAATTCTACTACCAAAATCTAAGATTATCACTAATTAAGTACCTCGCAAGACCTTCTCACCATGCTACAGTTTTTGGAAGTTCAAAGTGCCTCCATCTCTCAAATTGTTCATCTTCTTATTATCCAACAACAGACTACTCACTCAGCAACAACTTGACCGTCGAGGTATATATGGGACGCCGGGCTGTGCTTTATGCCAGGCACGTTGTGTTGAAGACTCCTTTCACCTATTCTTTACCTGCCCTTTTACTTTACAGGTTTGGAACATTCTGCAAAGAAGCTTCCAGCTGCCTCCACTCTCAGTCTCAGAATCGATCAGATCCGCTATCACTGACCTCCTGCATCTTGTGGGCCAAAGATCCAATGCTCTCCTCTATTACCTGTACTGCTTTCTGGTCACTGTGGCTCGAACGCAACAATCGTGTTTTCTGGAATGCTGGTAGACCCCCAGAGGTTTTAGTGCAGTGGGTGAAGGCGGAAGCAAAAGCGTTTTGTCAGTACTGTTGTTCTTAGTTGTAGTTTTACTTTTTGGTTTTTTGTTTTTTTCTTTGTTTGACAGCCGCTGTCAATCTCTCAAAAAGAAAAAAAAAAAAAAAAACTAAGTACCTCGCCAGTGACCCCGAATAATCTGTAGATGTAGCCATGTAAAAGAATTGTTGTGTGTAGTTAAATTAGTTGAATGTTCCATGGGTACAACACTTGTAAACTAAAGTCAATTCAAACAACTTCATCACCGGTGGTGTCTAATTTAAATATCCATACAAGAACCTGAACAGAAAATTCTGGTAAGTGGTAAGTGGTAACAATGCATTGATCTCTAATTGAACACAAGAGGGATCCAGCTGGCCCGCAACCAGATAACCTATCTCCTCCACCTCTTTTCTCTTCTCCTCCTCTGATTTCCCGCTTTGCACAATGCACCTTGATCCCATGTTGTCGTTTTCATCACATCCGCCATCTTCACCATCTCCTCTCCTTCTGATCCGTCCGTCGGAGGATGAGAAGAAGAGAAATGGTGAAGAGGAGAGAAGAGAGAAGTGAAGGAGTGTGTTGGGGTTGGAGATGATAGAGAAAAATTGGATGGGAGAACACAAACAAAAACTCTTCTTCTGCAACAGCATATATATTTTGAGCCCTGTTATCTGCAACCTTATTGATGAAAAGACAAAAAAAGAGTATGCGCTGACTCTTATTTTATGCGAAGTGCAATTGAAAAATATCTTTTTGCTGTTCATTTATCTTTCTATCTAAATGAAAACATTCAATAACTTAAGCGAACGCACGAATTAGAATATAACATCTTAATATTTTCTTTAGAGCTTTTTAATTTGTGGACCGTGCAAATAACAACAGGAAACATGCAAATGCATAATTACGCGCCTCATGTATTAGTAAGATTGATTGAGAGGATAGGAACTTGTTGGTGAGAATTAGGTGTGTTTTGGTAGAAAGATAAATAGAAAATTGAAGGATAAAAAAAAAAAAGATAAAGATAAAGAAAGTTCTCCTTTATCTTACGTGAGGGTGAAAATAAAAATTATTTATTATCTTTCATTCTTATCCTTCTACCAAAGTTGAAACGTCCAAAAATAATAGTGATGCATCACGATACAACAAGTCAATGATTAAGAGCTTTTGAGGACAACTAAATAAATGTCAATTCACTGCACTGTTTTAGCCATGCATTACTTCCAGAGAAATAGACACTCTAAGGAAAAAGTAGATTGGTTTTTATAGTTAGGACTAAAATAAATTGGATAATATAGTTATTTTTATTTTATATGAGAATGATGAAGTGAGAGCTATATTTTTGTTTCTCGTTTGTTTTAATTCTTTCATCAAAATTGGACCTATCAAAGTTTTTTGTTCGATATTTGGACTAAAATAAATTCGTTAATACAGTAGCTATACTTTTTTTTTCATTATTATATGATAATGGAGTAAGAGCTTTTTTTTTCTCGTTCTTATTCTTTTTTCCCGTATACAAACATTATTGACAGTTTTCTTTCTCTTTATCTTTCTTTTTACTAATTATTTGAGTAATAGAACCATAAATTCTAGGCCAACATCATGATATTATATTTTCAAATAATTTGATGAAAAGTTAAAATAGAAATATTAGTGTGTATACTATGATCTATTATTCGTGCAAACCAAACTACCAACGAATAAGTGTTTATTTGATCTCTTATTCTTGTTCCAACATTTTCTTAGAACATAGAGACGAATAAGAGCTTGTTCTAATAATACTTATTCCTTATTTGAGATAGGAGAATGAGATAGTACTCATCTTTATGTAAGGGTATAATAATTATCTCCTTATTTATTATTCTTATCATTTTATCAAAATAATAACATCCGAACACAGTTATGAGCTATTATACATCATGATGTGTAATCCTCAATTTTCTAAGGGTTCTACAGTGCGCATCGCGGTTTGAAATTGCGAGACGAGGTTTTGAGCGATTTAAAAGCGCTATTACAAAAAATTTTAAAAAGATATTTCAATAGTCTTATTTGTCGAACAGGACAGAAAGCCAAAAATTAATATTCTTGCATAAAGCAGATGTCGAATGATATCCCCATTTTTCTTAAAAAAAGAAAAAAAAAGGAAATTCGCAATTCATCACAATTCACAAGCATCCTGCATTCATAAGCGGATTAGGCCTACTTCTTCCCTTCACGGATTGTTTGCACCCCTTCCTTATAACAAATTATGTTTTTTCTGGCTGTCACATTCAGTTCTTTTGACCTTTACAAAAAAGAAATTTTTAATCTTACGGTTTCCTTATTGGGGAATTGCTTTATATAAAAGAAAAAATAATGATAAGCTAATAGTGACACTATAATAATTAATAAGTGAGAGTGTGTGCACAAAATGATTACTTGCTCTAAAGAGATCTAGACCGTCAGTTCCAGATCCGACACTGACTTGCTTATTCTGTTTCTCCAGTACTAATAACCACTGGAGAGGTATAAAAGGGATATGACAAGGCAAAGGCGATGAGCAGGTGATTTAATGGAGGTTCTTTCTTGCACAGTCGCCCTCTTAAATTTTGTTAGTATCTCTACAGTCCCCAATTTTTTTTTCTTTCTCGCGAAAGCTCTATTTTGTTATCACTTTCTCAATTTAATTTTTCAATTATTTATTTCAAAATATCTAGTGCCTCAGACTACAGGCAAGACAAATACAGGAAGGAAACCCTGGTACTGCCAGCTGTATTATTACTAATTGAAGAAATTACAATTTGCAAAAGACAGACAGAGATTCTGGATTCTACCAACCAGGGAAGAAGATTCCACAAAAATTCACAAAATTATTGAGTCCCGCAATATCAGAATCATGTGGTTTGTGGGGGTGTTGTTATTTTTAATACAAAGATTGTGATATGTGCTATGAGGCTGGGTTTAATTGGTTTATTATATTCAGAGGTTGCTCCATCAAGACAGTCCAATTCAGATCAGACGGTCCGAATTACTCAGTGTGATGGTAAGTTTAATTCCGTGACCATCCCAGATAAACCATCTGATCAAATAAATAAACTTACACGCATATTGAAACTGAAAATGGATTGTTTGTCTAAATAAAACTAAACGCAATTAAGAGCCAAGATATTTCCACTCGAATAAAAATTACACTAAGTATAAAAATATAGATATTTGTTTTTTACATAAAACACTGGGAAAAAAAAATCAAAATTAATTTCTCATACGCTAGTACATCCATGTTCACTACATTTTGCATAAATACCAAGTTCATTTTTCAGTTGCTTTTAGTTGCTTTTGGATAAGTAACCCGATCATTTCAGTTGCTTCACGTCTCCACTCTCCAACAACTGTAAGGACAAATGGGAAAAAAAAAAAATAATAATCCATCTGTTCATAGGGTTTCCGAATTAGTCGATATATAACAGAGGAACACAATAGGACAGTTTGAACTGCGAGTGGAAAAAATAAAAGACCAAGAGTTACGAATAGTGCAAACAGGCAGTATTTAATTTTCATGGTAATCGCAACTTTTTTTTTTCCTTTGCCACTATTGACTAAAAAAAATTCAATGAAAAATGTGAACCATTTATCTTTTTTATTTCTAAAATAACACATAACGATATAAATAATTTGGATTTTTGTTGAATATGAGATGAAAAAACACAAAATCAAAGTTCTATTTGTGATTATTTTGCACCTTTAAATTTTATCTTTTTATTTTGTACAAAAATGAATCAATTAAAATTTTATTTGCGAATGGCTACTTTAAGAATAAAATTAGATCAATGGTTCATGCTCGATATTGAAAAGTTCAAAAAATGGTTGTAATTAAAGAACATTAAATTCTATTTTGGAAATTATCCTTTCAATAGCAAAAATCATTTTATATCAAAGGTTATCTTCATATTTTTTTTTGTTTTTTTTAAGCCATTGCAATCGTCTCTGCTTATGTATACTTCATTAAAAAAAAAAAATGTGTTTTCAAAAGAAAACGTCCGTAAGAAAATACTACCATATTTGCAAACACAACACAATGCGCTTAACTTTTGATTCAATCTTTAAGATCAAATATGTAATCTCAATTACATCAATTGATTATTGCAAAAAAATAAAAGAATTACATTAATTAACTAGTTTTAATTCAAAATCAATGTTCTGAATCATCATATCAGCTTAATTAATCATCTTCATCTTCATCCTCATCCATATCCTCGTCGTCATCGTCATCGTCATCGTCATCGTCATCGTCATCTTCATCTCCTTCATCATCATTGTCATCATCGTCATCTCCTCCTTCTTCTCCTCCATCATCAACATTTTCTTCTTCTTCTTCTTCTTCTTCTTCTTCTTCTTCTTCTTCCTCTTCGTCCTCCTCTTCTTCCTCGTCCTCTTCTTCTTCCTCCTCGTCCTCCTCTTCTTCCTCGTCCTCTTCTTCTTCCTCCTCGTCCTCCTCTTCTTCCTCGTCCTCTTCTTCTTCCTCCTCCTCTGTTACTTCTAGTACCTCTTCTACTTCTTTTATTTCATAATTTTCAAGCGCAGCATCATCATTAGAAAGCAAACCTAACTCACGTAGCATCCTCATCATAAGAGCTGCACAATATACATTTGGTCAATTAGTTAATCTGGCCGGTTATCTTAGACAATAAAGGAAACTACATATATTCGCACTACGAAATTATCTTCGTAAACTTCAAATTGTGCAAGGTTGCTTGTAAATTATCAATCCGTCTACTTTTGCCCTTTGTGTGCGATTAATTAATTATAGAATCCTAAAAATAACCTATACAAATACATACATAAAACCCTAATTAATTAAAATATCCCAGAAACAGAAAATAAGACAAAAAGAAATGTAAATTTTGCAACATTAATCGATTGTAAAATTTTGAAACATTGATCAATATAGGGTGCGTTTGGATAGGTGTGGGAAGAAGGGAAGAAGGGAAGAAGTATTGGGAAGTGTGTAACTTTGTGAAGAGTTTGGATTGTTTATAATTTTTTTCTTCTTCTTCCTTCTTCTTCTTCTTTCTTCCAACGATCCAAACGCACCCATAGAGATGCATACTAGTTGAGAAATAGGAAAAAGAAAAAATCTGCAACATTGATTAATTGACTCGCATCTCCCATATATCTTGCAACAAAAAAGAATAAAGTAAAATATCTTGCAACATTAATTAAAGATGCTTACGAGATGGAGGATCACTGTCGCGGTTGTCGAACCACTTCTCGGCCGAACTAGCATCAATTACTTGCTCCTCCCGGCTGAGATCAAAGTATTTTGGTGCATCAAACTCGAAATCTAGATCGATCATGAACTCACCCCACAATTGATCTTCTGAAAAATCCATCATCATCATCTCGTAATCCATTACACACAGAATAGTTTCTAAACAGACGAGGAGAGAAATGAAGAATAGGGAATTTTAGAGTGGTTGTTGAATGAAGCGCTTTTGAAACAAGCGATGCAAATATGCAGAGAATGCAATGTGTGACAGAACACAGAAGGGGGTTTCAGCCTTGTATTTATAGGATTTGGTTAAGGTCGGCAACTTCTAATTAGAGTACCCCGTATTATAGGTATAGTTTCCTAATTAAAATGACGAACTCCAAATAAAGTTTCCCAAAATGACGTTTGTTACAGTAGAAAGAGTCTAAATATTACCGTTTCTCGAAGTCCGTATATTTTGTACTAAATTGTCTTATAATTTTAATAGATGTTCCGTGGCACTAAAGTATCTATATTTCGGAATTGCTGAGAATCATCTCAGAGATTATATCATCCCCATCATCTACGATTTTCAGAAAAAGAAAACTCGTGGCTCTCCTTCCGCGTACGCTGTGTCTCTCCTCTCCCGCGTGAACTAATCCCTTTCCCCTTTCGCGTACACTGTCCCACATCCTCCCTCTCACGTACGCTGCCCCCCCTCCCCCCTCATCCATCTCACGGACGCTGTCCCCCCACACTCCCTCTTCCCCTCCTACACACTTCATAACTGTTGAAGTCAATATAATTAAATGTTGAAGGTAATATCCTAACTGTTGAAGTTAACTCTCTGGCCAAGAATTTCATAATTCGGAAATCAAACTACACGTCACGAACATCCTCTATGTACTGTTGAAGTTAATATGTTATATATGTAACTGCTGAAGTTAATATATATAATTGTTGAAGTTAATATATATAACTGTTGAAGTTATATGCGTAATTGTTAAAATTATATATGTAGTTATTGAAGTTATATATGTAACTGTTGAAGTTACTATATATAATTGTTGAAGTTAATATATATAACTGTTGAAGTTAATATATATAACTGTTGAAGTTATATATGTAGCTATTGAAGTTATATATGTAACTGTTGTATAATATGTTATATATGTAACTGTTGAATTTAATATATATAACTGTTGAAGTTAATATATATAATTGTTGAATATGACATATTTAAATGTTGAAGGTAATATTTGAAGTGAGCATATTTAAATTGTTGAAGTTGGCATATATATTAACTTCAACAATTATATATATTAACTTGAACATTTAAATATGTTAACCTCAACAGTTAGAATGAGTTGGGGGAGGGTGGGGGTTGGGGAGCGTACGCAGGAGGGTGAGAGGGGGGAGGGGGCGAGCGTACACGCGCGGGAGAGGAGAGCGAAAAAGAATGAGTATTGGATTTCCGTATTTAAAAAACACGTAAATAATTGTTTCCTAAAATAGAAAACGCGTGGGGATGATGGGGATGACAAATATCGGGGATGATTCTTATCACCCCGTATATTTTAGTACCTCGTTTGATGCTTATATGTTCATCACAAATTCCATTTAATGATCTATATGTATAATACAATTTTTTTTATTTTTGCAAAGACCAAACAAATTCGAAGATCATTCAATCCGAACGAGTCTTTTTTGAGATTTATTTGGACTTTGTGAAGTGATCATTAAAATTTATCATAATTTTGTAAATTTTCCTGTGCCGTGAAGCAAAAACACTGATTTATCGAACAGTTGGCAGAAGGCTAATTATGTTAACTTTATTTAAATGAACATCCCAAATTAGATGTTTTGTGTCAAGTTTTGATAACTGTGAACTAGAACATTTTTGGGTTTGAGGTTGAATTAGAAGATAATAGACAACTTAATTTCCCCAATAATTTTTGTGGGCCTTACCAAAAAGTTGAAAATCTAAAGCTAACACCGCTTTTATGAGACAGACCTTTGAACGTTTGTGATCTCAAGGTGTAAATTATTTTACTTTTATTCCTTCGGATTGAAATTTGCGTCTTTAATGTACATAATATTCAAGTGTTCGACGAATGCAGAGGATGGGAATCGAGAAACTATAATTTAAAAATAAATATGAAATATATATTCTGAGTGTTAGCTTTAACCAATATTTTCTGTATAGAGAAGTCCAGACCAAGAACGTTGACAAACTGATCTTCAAAAGAAAAAAAAAGAGAGAGAGAGAGAACGTTGAAATTATTCAGTCAATAGTCCTTTTTTAAAATAATATAAAGTTCCGAATTGAAACTATTTTGTGTTTAATGGCGTATTGAAATCGTTTGTGTACAGAAACTTGCGGATGTGGAAACTCAAAAGTTAATTTACTACATAATATGATTATATGAGGAATGTATTGGGAGGAATTGTTCATATTTCGCTGCATGAATGGCCACCAGAAAAAAAGTTCATCCAGCTTAAATTTTTTTTTTCTTTCTTATTAATTAAAAACATTTATAAGAGATTCTGAAATATCAACATTCAAGACAAATAATATAAGAAATAAATTATACATAATGTTTTAAAAAAAATACTTATGATCGATGTAAAGTTTCCATATTTAGTTTTATAAAATAGCAAAATGTGAACAGATCCTAATACTTCGTGAAAATTTCTATTCTCGATTTATAGGGGAAAAAAATGCAAGTGAGGTATACCGAGTTTGCCACTGATAACATTAGCGATACCATGCTTATTTGGTAAGTCAAATAGGCTTTATTTTATTATTATTTCTAAACGATATCATACACGGATACACCTTATATCCTGTTAATGCGCAAGACAACAAATAACATCTGAATAATGTGTACAATAACTAGTGAAAAATTAAAAAATATAAAAATATAACTATATTTGTAAATGTGCATAACGACCCAACAACTTTGAAAATAATAATTATGTCAAAGTGAATAGCTAACAACAAATGATGAACAATGAAACAATAATAACTCTATATATTAATATTGCATAATGATTAAGAACAATCTAAATCATAACTCGCATAAGTTGCATACACCCGACAAAAATCTGAATAAAACCTCAGTCCCAAACAATTTTCTTGTCCGGATCTAATGCGGTCTCCGACAGTACAAACTACAAAACCATCATGTACAACATCCACATTCTCAAACCACACAATTCTCCATATCCTTCCCATCCACAGAAAACCCTCCATTTCCTCAATCCATAGATTCTCATCTCCGTCAGTACCCCCAAATCACTCCCTTAACCTCTTCCGTCACCAAATTCAACCTCTAATCCTAGTACACTTCCCTTCCACCCTTCCCTTCCGGTTCGGTAATAGCAAAAAAAAAAAATCCAAACCCCCGCGCACCTCACACAATTTTCCCTCCTTTCTAGTCTCCTCACAATCTCCGCCTCCTCACCATCCCTCTACCAACAACACCACACCACACCTCTTAAAACCCAAAAACGACAAATCAATTTAAAAACCAAAACCAAAACATTTATTCATTTATTCCTCACAAACCAAACCAAGAGGACACCACTTAGTTCCAACTTCCAAGTTCCATCCATGGCGACTTCTTTTCTCTGACCCAAATGACCCGTTTCTCTCGCGCCTCAAGCAATCCCTCGCCGGAGACCAACCCCGCGCCGCCGCGCCTCAAGTCCGACGAAGGTCCAGCGATGCGCATCATCGTCCCCTTACAAGGCGTCGTGCAAGGCCGTGGCGGCCTCGTTCTCGGCTCTCTTCTCCCTTGTGCGCTCTTCTACTTCCTCCAACTCTACCTCAAATCGCGCAATCGACCTTCCCAATCGCCGCCGAGCTCGCCTCCCACGACTCTCTCCACTCCCGACGACCACCACGCTTCCCCTTCGTCGCCTCCCTCCGCCTCCGGCTCGACCATTCACCGGACGCTCTCTAGGGGCCTTCTGTCGCCCCGGTCCCACCCGAACGTCTCCTCCCGCGCCGCGGCTGTTGCCCGGCCTGATGAAGATTCCTTGTACTATGTTGGGTATAAGAGGTGTTTGAGGGATCCCTTTCATCGGGTCGATAATCCTGAGGGGATTATACAGCTTGGCCTTGCAGAGAATCGGGTAATTAAGATTTTTGTTTTAATTTTTATTTTTCTGTTTTTCTAAATTTTTTTTTTGGGTGATTGTCTGAGATTTGGTTTTAGCTGAATAATGGGATGCTGAGTCCCTGCTTCCAAACAAGGAATTTCCTCATTATGGAATAGTTATCTACTGTATTCCTAATTATGACTTCTGATTTTGAGTTTTTGCTTGCTCTTGTCAGAATTTGTCTTTAGGTAATGCCAAATTCTAGATACTGTTCATGTACTATTTCCCTCTTTCGCATTTATCTCTCATTTTTTGTTATTAATTCAGATATTGTATGCTTATTATGCAAAATATATAGGGAAATTTACTGACATTAAAGCTTTCAGTAGCTAAAAGTTAGTATTTTAGTGGAGGGTAATTAGTGATTTTTTTGGGCATTTTTCTAATGGATGGTTGTGGTTGTGTTAGAGCAGCTATCTCAAGATTTGATATTGGATTGGCTGGAGAAGAATGCCTACGGGGCATTGCTTGGTGGGGACAAACCTGGTGAGCTTAACATCATGGGCCTGACCACATATCTACCTTTTGATGGATCAGACAATTTTAAAAATGTAAGGTTTCAGATAAATTAATAATGTCTTTTTAAATAGGAAATAAGAATTACGATGAATTTGGGCAATTTGCGGTTGCAATAATAGACTTATTTGTATGCTACTTTAAGAGTCCAATGATGATTGGTTATTTGGATTTTGCTGTTGACATCTTCAAGTATTTTACGACTTTAGTTTGATAATGACTTCTTTAGTCTTGCATTTATGATCCTTTTGTTTTTTATTACTAGCCTAACAAGTTAAAGAAACAAAGCCACATCCTTTCTGTTTTAATCTTTTAAACAGACGGTAATAATCAGCTTGACTAAGAGTTCATTTGTTTCATTTATTTATTTTTTAAATTATGGCCATTTGTTTATGTTCTAAGGCTGCACTTATTCTTTTATAAAAAATAAATATATAGATTATAAGCTTTCTCCTTTTACTTTGCTTTATCTTCAAATATGATTAAACCTTCAAAACATGCACTTTGCTTTCTTAGCAAGTATCATATAGAGAAAAATTGTGAAGAATGCTAATTGAGAAGGGAACTTTTATAATTTTTATCCTCTCAGATTAAAATAGAAATGACAATTAGGAGCTTATGAAGGTCTTCTGGTTTCTGTATTTACAGGCCGTGGCAGGATTTATGGGTCAGGTCTTGCAAGAGTCAGTTTCGTTCGACCCTTCTCAAATTGTACTTACTTCTGGCGCAACTCCTGCCATGGAAATACTAAGCTTCTGTTTAGCTGACCCAGGAAATGCTTTTCTCGTTCCCTCTCCTTACTATCCTGGGTATTGATCTCTCTCTCTGTCCACCTCTGTCCCCTGCATATTTACTGTCTTTACTATTACTGTAGCAAGCTATCCTGTTTTTCCTGTGAACCATTTGGACCCTCATGTATTGCTTTATATGAATTAATTGCGAAAAAATTGTTTGCGTTAATAAGACAATGTAATCTTAATTATGTTGATCTCACTTAATGTTGTTTGGGATGAGGGGAGGGGAGGGGAGTGTCACACACAACTCTTGTTTGGTGGGTTGTATAATCTGATGGTAAAATTAAGGGAACTTACTCTTTTAACCCCCCTAGGCTTATGTTTCATTACCTTCCAAATTGTTGGGGTGCAAGGGAGGGAGTCATTACCTTCCAAATTGGGATGTGAGGAGGATGAGACCAATCAAATAAGAGAATGCAAGCCATGGTAACCTTTTTTGTTCCTTTCCATCCCCTTCCCCTTCATCTCCTGTGAACCAAACAGCGTTATCAGCATTTGAATTGTGAGATCAGTGCATTCAGAAATGAAATTAAAACCAGTGAGCAGTTAATTTAGAGTAAGGAAAAGGAAATGATGGTGCTGTTATTTGCAAATGATGTTAGAACATTTAATATAATTACTGGGGACCTAAACTTCTGGATTTTTCTGTAATAAATTGACCGGTCAGCGCATATGATGGACTAACGAACAATTGACAACATGCTCTGACAGACTTATGTATAGCATTCTTAGCAATGTTTTCACTGTTTTTGCAGGTGGGATCGGGATATAAAGTGGCGTACTGGTGTAGAGCTGGTACCAGTACCATGCCGTAGCACTGACAACTTCAACATAAGCATTCCAGCTCTGGAGAGAGCCTACACTCAGGCAAAAAAACGTGGCCTTAAAATCCGTGCTGTACTGATTGCCAACCCTACAAACCCCACTGGCCATGTCTTGAGCAGAGATACCCTAATTGACCTTCTAGACTTTGTCACTGAGAAAAACATTCACTTAATCTCTGACGAGGTCTTTGCTGGGTCCATCCATGGGGAATCAAAGTTTGTCAGTGTGGCAGAGGTCTTGGAATCAGAAGGAATTGACAAAACTAGGGTTCACATTGTATATGGTTTGTCTAAAGACCTCCCTCTCCCCGGCTTTCGGGTTGGGGTCATACACTCCTACAATGAAACTGTCATAGCAGCCTCAGCTAAATTGGCTAGGTTTTCATCTGTTTCTGCACCAACGCAACAACTGCTTACTGTGATGCTCTCTGACAAGCAATTTATATCTAACTATTTGGAGGCGAACAGACAGAGAATGAGAAGAATGTATTTATTATTTGTGGATGCACTAAAGCAATTGGGGATTGAATGTGCGAACAGTGAAGCTGGTTTCTACTGCTGGGCTGATATGAGCCGGTACATAACATCGTACAGTGAGAAAGGGGAGAAGAAATTGTGGGAGAAATTATTGACTGTAGCTAAGGTTAATGTGACCCCTGGCTTGTCATGCCATTGCATAGAACCAGGTTGGTTCAGGTGCTGTTTTACTACTCTAACAGAGGAGGATATTCCATTGGTTGTGGAAAGGATGAAGAGAGTCACCCAAGGGCCAAAATGACAAATAAAATAATAATTGGGAAAAAAGTTGGTTAGAATTGATTATGGGTTTCCATGATTTCAACATGAGATGGTTTTTGCTCTGAGATGAAAAATAAAGAAACGCCATTGCGCTCAATTTTGGGTTCTGATAGGAAAATTTGGTTATTTATTACCATTTACATACTTGTGTAGTTCTTATTGTTACTGGTATCTAACTAGATCGTTCTTTTCTTGTTGCCAGTGTAAAGTAATAATATATTCTTACATTGCCATACCAGTGGTTTAAACCCTGTCAAATCCTGTCCAACGACCCATGCTAGTTTGTCTATTGGCAAGATCCACATTAATGTCAATCCAGTAATCTGTTGCGGACTTCAAAACTATTTTATACATTTTATATGAAAATCAGAAAATCAGTTTTAACTGAAGTTATCCTTGAACATTCCAAATTATAACTCTAGGAAGATCATTAGATAATGGAAGTATATTTAACAGGGCTATTTTGTTGCTTTTAGCAATGGGAATGATTGGGGCTGAAACCAACAGCGTAAGACGTCCTATTAAATTATATCAAAATAAGTAGATTTAACATTGTATATCAGCAAAAAAAATTTAAGTACTTTGTATATCAGCAATCGCAATAATAAAGAAAAAAAAAATGGTGCCAAAGGGTTTGAGATTTAACATTTCGAGTTTGGCGTATACACTTTTATATGGTATATAATTGTATCATCAGTCATCACAATGTTGCTGCATTATCAGCATGGGTTCATATCTGTTCCGAAATTCTGATTTCAGACAGACAGGGACAAATAGAATTCCGACCTTTTTCTGGTTTGGGCTGTAATGTAGGCTCAATCCGGCCCATTATATAAGTTCTGACTCCGCAACATATTTCCAGAAGAATCGCACAAAGCAATGAACAAACTTTCTGCTTCAAAAAACGAACTGAAGAAACCACGCGTCTCTGTTTGAACGCGCTTCTATTCCAATGGTGAGTGATTTCAGTTTCATCCCAACCTTGGTACTATTCTATTCCATTTACTAGTTTTAGATTCTGAATTTTCGATTGGCTTTTCAGTCGATTACTCTCCACACGAACTTGGGCGATATCAAGTGCGAGATTTTCTGTGACGAGGTTCCCAAGACAGCCGAGGTACGCAATTTCTCTTCTATACCCTTCTGTTTGATTGGCGCAAGCCAAAATTATTGTAACTTTAACTTTTATAATTCTTAGGAGGTAGGGTTGATGGTTTATTTGAAATAGGATAGGGGTAGGGTTTAAGCACATTTGTCCAGATTGAGATAGTAAAATAAAACCAAAGGTGGAGTTAAGATCCCAAAATCGAGTATGTTTTCTGGTAGAGCTTGTAATGGAGATCCTGGCTGGGTTAATTATACAGTTGAAATTTGGTCAGTGTTTTATCATGAGATGTCAGCATAATATGAATTATTAACTGTCTATGTTTTCAATGTTTTCATCTTAGGGTTTGAGGGAATTTCAACTAATTACAAAAGTAAATAGGGTTTATGAAAAAAAAATAATGGGGTTTTATTAATTGTTCTTTTGGAAATAAATGTAAATGTAGTCACTAGGATTTAGGAATAGATGGAATTGCTAGTGTTTTATTGAAAAAATAAACTAATAGGAAGTAAATGCATATGTCAAACTTCATTATATAAGTAAATATACACATCTAATTGGTCATTGGGGAATTTGAAATATACCTGAACAAAAATCAACATAAGTTTTGCTTCAATTTTCTTAATTTAACTTGCTAGCCGGTCTCAGCATTGTTATTCTGGATTTACAAAAAACAATTTAGTATTCTTAGAGAAAACTTTAAGCTTGAGTAATTTTTATCTTGCACAGAATTTTCTGGCGTTATCTGCAAGTGGCTATTATGATGGGACCATATTTCACAGGAATATTAAAGGTTTCATGATCCAAGGTGGAGACCCCACTGGTACTGGTAAAGGTGGTACCAGCATTTGGGGTAAGAAGTTCAATGATGAAATTCGAGAATCACTTAAGGTACTGTTTGACTTTTACTTTCTTAGATTATTTGTCTGCATTTTTGGAACTGCTGGTGTAGGTTTTCTTACCTATATCTCTATAGATGCACCCTAATTATCTGTTATAATAGGCAAGAGTATGACCAACTAAGGCTCTGATGTTGTTTTTATGAGATCAATGTCATATATATTTGTCAACCACATGTTTTTTGTAAATAACGCTTCCATATTAATAGAGCAAAGTTTGGTTTTCTTGTTTTTAGCACAATGCAAGAGGCATACTTTCTATGGCAAATAGTGGGCCCAACACAAATGGAAGCCAGTTCTTCATAACCTATGGAAAGCAACCTCATTTGAACGGTCTTTACACTATTTTTGGAAAAGTGATTCATGGTTTTGAAGTCCTTGACATCATGGAGAAGGTTAGCTTTCAGTTATTCAGTACCTCTCTTATAATTTCCTGACAGTATTTGAGAAAATTGTTAATTTTAAATTCATTGTTTTTGACCAGACACAAACTGGACCTGGGGATCGACCTCTTGCAGAGATCAGGCTTAATAATGTCACAATCCACGCAAACCCCTTGGCTGGATAGTTGCTAATGTAGTACTTGATAGGTCTCCTGCACATGCATGTGATTTATAACTTGCAAGATTGGGAACTAGGATGGGAGACAATTTTGTAATTTATTATTAGCACCTACTATCCATCTCAACTTTTGTGCAGATTAAATTAAGTTACTCTTTAGCTTCAGTTTTTACTACACTTGTTGGTTCTATTAGAGTTCATACTATTAAAATGCAGTTAATATAATTTTGCTTGGTCCATTTCTGAATGATGACTTATAAGCAAGCAATGGTAAATGATAATGGAGAAAACCAGCCACCTTTAAAACTTCTCATGAATTATTGATTCAAAATAAGTATCGAACTCAATAGTTCCATGAGTTTACTTATCGAGGCAACGGCATGTTATGCACTCAAGAAAGAGTAAGCTACCAGAAACAGCATAATATACCTGGTACATAACAACATGAACCAGTAATAACCACCTTGCAAGGCACACAGCTTATATTATCCTCATACTCAGAGAAATTAGGCCTAGAGCTATATATACACTAGCCTCACTACAAAATACAAAAACCATCTCCAACAGTACAACAGTTACATTCTAATGGCGACTTATTATTCACACAAATGGAGTACATTACCCTGATAAACCAACGATTAAAACACTTCACCCCATTAAGACAATGAGACCTTAAGACTAATGCAACAATTTATCAAAGTGCACTTCCTGTTCTGGGCATCCAAAATCAGTTGGCAATGGTACGAAAAAGACGCAACTACTTTATTGTGATGTACCGGTTCGTCCCATGTTTTGCCCAGTGATCTTTCAGATCAACTGGCATCGACAAATCATGACCCTCAGCTGCAAGCCTACTAAGCAGCTTCTGAAAGGCTGTTCCACTCATCTTTCTCCCACCCATGCGTGCGTGCCGCTTATTCGGCATGACAGGAAGTGGGTACATAGACATTTTTGTGGTGCAACAGGATGACTGCCACCCCCCATTCCCCCATTTGTAGCACTGCCGGTACTTCCCAGTGCAGGAACAAACCGGCACTGGCATGGTTGACTCGTCAAAACTTACCTGGTTGAGACCTAAGTCCTGCCCCTTCCAATCATTAACTGTCTTAGTGACGGTGACAATTGACTCATCATCACACCCTCCTGACCCAGGCCCCGATCTCTTCCCTTTCTTCTCTACTTTTGGCTGCCTTTTCTCCTTTCTAGGTCGCTTTCCCTTCTTCATCATCATGTCCCCAGCTGGGGCAGCAGAAATAGGATATGCATCTGCAATATGCATATCACGGATATGGTCGTAAGGGGCATCAGAGAGCTGAGGAGGGGACGCCTGGACCTGAGAGAGGGAGCTAGGGTTTGTGTTGAGGCCATTAGGAGTAGAGCGGGCAAGGTCCAGTGCAGCGAGTGCATTGTCACGATCAATCAAGGCAGCATTGCGCTCAGCAACAGCTGCGTCACGCTGCATGATGGCAAGGTCACGCTCAGCCAAGGCAGCCTTTCTCTCAGCAATGGCCTGGTTGCGCTCCTGGATAGCCTTGTCCCGCTCTGACAAGACAGCAATGAGGCTTGCTGTGTGGTGATCTTTAATTTGATGGTGCCGTTGCTGCTGCTGCTGGAGTTGGTGCTGGTGTGCCTGAGGCATCATCCACTGAACATGAAAAAGGAAAGAAAATCATGGCAGTGTTGTTAAAAAAGTGGCCTATAGCTTGATCTCTTACATTTGCCTGGGAATAGAGTAATAAATTTTGAGGGATTAGCGTATTTGAAGTTGGATTTCTCTTGGAAACAGCTGGTCTTGCTTTAACAAATTGCAAGTTAAAGTTGGAATTAGCTTGCTATATCTGGTTGGGACTTGGAAACAGTAACAGTGATTCTTCAGTGATTAATTTGACTTTTTTACAGATAATTCTCTATTGAATAGCTAATCGACAGTTAAACTAATTACAAAGGAAATTTCATTAGTTTCTACTTTCTAGAGAAAAAGACAGATTGGTTAATTTTGTTTCTACTTTATTCTGAGAAGAAAGCTAATTCCATGACTTGACACAAAATGTGTTCCCAATCAAATCACCTACATGAAAGAGTGCTTCAAAGAAAGAATTTCAGTGCCAAAGCTGTTCACTTCAAAAATAACAAAACGTTATTTGATGAAGGTTGATGTTGTGTTTGCATGTACTTGATACAAAATCATGATCAAAGATGTGTTGTATGGTACCCTTAACTAACCAGGTAATATGATACATTATTAAAATAATTATGATAAATCCTAATTCTCAACATATAAGTTTACCTGAGCATGGACAGGTTTGTATGGATCCGGCCTTTGCCTCCCATTTTCTCTACTTCGTCCTATGTCATCCATAGCTACATTTGTTTTCATGAACCACTATGAAAAGAAACGTATAGCCACACACTGTCCTATGAAATTTAAAAAAAAAAATGAATAATTACGTAAAATGTGAAGCAGGTTTAAAAAAAAATATCTAAGACAAGGTATAAACTACAACACTAAGCTTGCTGCTCAATTTCTAATTCATTACATACTAAAACAAGCTCCTGATCATAATTTGCAAGTATAAGAACAGCATCATGCTACAGTACAAAACAAGCTAAAATAATAATTTTCAAGATTATAAAATAGTTAAATCGAATGGATTTCTATCCACTGAGATGCAATGCACTGAATTTTACAACATGAATTTCCAACTATAGTTTATCCAAGTTTACATAATTTCACTTGCCAGTACTATTTAGTTGCAAATATTTACAGAGGATAGCTAAGTACACTGTATCCACAGAACAAAAACAATGAACTAAAATTAAACTAAGAACTTACAAGCTTCACATAAATAAGTTCTAAAAATCTTTCACACTGAAGAAGAAGAAGCTACTTCAAACTGAACTTAGCAAATTACCCAACACAAGCAATCAATCATGGCATATATATATACACTAAATTCCTGAAATCAACTGCTCAAATACAGAAAATGAGCTCTAGAAATCAAAATCAGGCTCTAGAAAGAGAGCTAAATAACCTGAGTTTAGAAGAACAGTGTTACAGTGTAAAAACCCTCTTTTTCTCTAAAATCACAAGTAAAAACTGATCGGAGAAGGATTTTGGAACTGGGATTCGATCGGACCTGACCCAAAAAGCCGATTTGGCGCCGAGTCATCTAGGGTTTCCTAGAGAAGAAGAGGTGAGAAAGGACATGGCCGATTCCATTTCCCTGAGGAGAGAGAAAAACAAAAAAAAGTAGAGAGAGAAAGAGACTTGATGAGATCTCTTTGTTTTATGAACCGTTGGATCGGACCACTCTGATCCAACGGCTGTGATGATCCAACGCTCAACTCTAAAAAGTATTGAGAAAACTCAGAAAAGGTGCATGGTTTTAAGCATTTGTTGATGGAGAGGTCAAAAAATAAAAACAAGGAAATAGAAACAAAAACTGTAAGAATTGAATGAAAGGGGGTCGGTGTAGGTGGAGGTGTTGAATGAACGCTTCATGTTCTGAATTCTAAACTGCACTTGTATAGAAGCCATGTGATATGGTTTATAACGAACTAAACGTCCGTAATTGATCATATGGATTTAATTAATTCAATCCACTAAGCATTTCTACTTATGCAATTGGAATTTCCAATTTTCTTTTTTTTGTTCAATGCACTTAGGTTTGTTCACCGAAGTTTAATTGTAATATTTGCAATTAACACAAATAAATTTTCTTCAAAGACTTGTTTGTTAGCAAATTAACGACCTTGAATGCGGAATAAACCAAGATCAATCGATTACCTCCAACCATGCTTTCTCTTGTGAATGGTGGAATAGAATTCCTGCAGAGAACAATACCGAGAAGAGCACTACAGAACCGAACTGCTTCCCTTACCTTGATGGTGAACTCCGGGATATCGGTCCTGACCTCGTCTCCCTTCTCCTCTCTCTGTTCCTCTCAAATGGTGCCTTAGTTTGAGACAGAAAGAAAATGATACTCCAATAATTATCCATCAGAATTATTGAGTATATAAAGGAACCCCAATCACTTGATAGATGCTAATCTAAGAGTCCATAATTAATGGCTGAGATCACTTCTAGATGAAAAGGTGCAAATTGCGTCCAGATCAAATGCAGCGAACTTATGTTTCGTTTAGACGAAACAGTGATCGTTCACTAACGATCCTCTCGCATCCGAGACCAACAATATTTTGCGATATTGTCAAACGATCCTTAGTTTAATAATAAACTAATTTTTCCGCTCATGACATTTGGACCTATTCGGTCATTTCATTTAACTGAACCATATAGCTTTCAATTATTGGATACTTTATATAAATGAAAGCCAACCATGTCATTTCAACGCTTATATCGCAGCAATATTTGTCTCTTTAATTAGCTTAATTAATTTGCATTAATTAATCTAATTATGTACTATATGGGAAATGCCTTTATAATGAATGTAATTTGCACCGATAATATTACATTGTTAATATGTAGGAGTTAACTGTTTGTTTTCACTATTTTATATCTTTAAATGATATTTGAATTGAAGAAAATATTAATAAATACATGTACATATTACAAAAGCCTTTAACCGATATTTGTGCACACTGCACACAGCGCACTATTTTACCATATGATTATATGATTATATGATAATATTGGAAATCATTATAATATGGTTTTTTTTTTAGGCTTTATGTCTTGATTAATTAGATTGGAGTTGAGTAAAAAATATTAAGGCGATAGAAACTCAAAATTAACCGTTGCTCAAACGCACTGTGAATTTATTAATGTGTGAGGTGATGGTCTGTTTCATTATTTGACCATTATATAGGTGTTTAGATATTTCTATCACTAAATACTATGTTAATATTAATAGCAATAGATGCCAAAAAATACTATATGATCTATAGAGGATTTAGTTCTCCAACCAAAATTTTTTGTTAATTAATAAAGTAATAATGAAGGCACTTGTAGTTAATCGTAAGGGTTTTAGTGGCCGTTCACTTTTAATTCAACTACAAAACAGTTAAAAAAAAAAACTTAAAACATATTGGATTTAATTTTCTTTTTATAAATTGAATTCCTAGCAATTTGAAATTTGCTGTCGCTGCTACCAAGTCTACAAAGCCCTCTTCACTTACAAAGTCAACCATTATTCCCACTGATTTTTCAATTGTGGATCATCTGTTCTTCTTCAGCTTCCGTTGTTATCGCTTTGTGTTGTCTGGATAATACTTCAACATTCTTTTCTTTTAAACTTTAATTTAATTTTGAAGAGAAACGTCTAGCATAATGTATCTTGCGATTTGAGGTGCTAAGCAAGGTGTACTCTAATAGGATCTTCATTTGGAGTTGTTTTTCAATAATCTCTTTATTTCAAATTTTGTGTTTTGTATTAGTCATTTAGTCTTCATGTAAGGCAGCGGGTGGTTCATTTATTATTGGACTAAGCTTGTAATTGCTTTTGTCAGTTGAAGAATTGGGTTTTCATTAATTGTTCATTTGAAATTGCCCTTTTTTTTTTAATTAACAATGAAAAAGGAACACCTCTCTGCAAACTTATGTAGTTATGTGCAATGTAGAATTGGTTGTTGATCTGGTACAGGCTTATTAAGTGCAATTTCTTACGAGGTACAAAGATTTTTTCCATCAAGGTCTTATTTTGCTTGTTGTTCAATGCATGTATGCATGATTGATTCTTCTAGTAGAAAACTATAAATATAGTCAACTTCAGTGATTAAGACACTTAGGAAAAAAAAATAAAACTGACTGTGTTTTAATAGAGTTGTGAATTTTTTGAAGCAAATAAAATATTTTAAATCAGCTAATGAAAAGGTAGTTTAGGCTTCGTTTTCTGATTTTTTTTTCGAATTAATTTTAGTTGAGATGGAAATGTTGGAGATTATATAGCCTTTTTCAGTTTTTCTTCAAATCTAGACATATAGCTATGGAATTTCACACAACCGCCCATTTTTTATGGGTTTACCCTGGGTTCCCAACTATGTATGAATTCGCTTTTAAATATTTATTCGAAAAATAAAATGGACCCAAGTTCGTCAGAACAAACGTGCACTCGTTGATCCACCTGCAAGATATAATATTTACAATTTAAAAAAATTAAACACGATCTGCTATACCTCTTACAAAAAAGAAATTTACAAATATAATAAGCAAGATTTTAATTACCGGTGTCAGTCAAATTATAAGTATAAGTACCAACAATAATGTACGAGAAAATATTGTCATCATAATAATATTTTAAATAAAATCAATAATGACCGTTAACAACTCTATATAAAGCGTAGTAGTAAGTTGCCTTAGTTTGCCCCAAACTGGGCATGAAGTTGTAATCTGCTTCTGCTTACGGAGTATAATAACGGGTCGGATCGGAGATATATCGGGTCAGCATCTTTTCGTTCCTTCCATAGCCGTACACAGAATACTAGAATAGGCTGAATAGCTCGGTTCATGTTTATCCGTAACTCTTGCATTTATCATTTTAGAAAGAAAGAAAAATGTTAATTTGACAAGTAACAAGATATATAATAACCTGGACAGTTTCTCTAGTACAAGAGGCCTAAAACATTTAGCAATTCAACTTCAAAAATTAATAATGAATCGATAATCATAACCAAATTCAGACTTCCTCAGTACTTAATTGGATTTTGTGATGAAGTTGGAAATTAATAATCTTACCCAATAAAAGATGGAAATCATATTTCCACTTGAAACAAACTTATTCTTGTTGGAATATTTAATGTGGCCTATGATAATTAATGTGTGAGCCAAGTTCATCTAAGATAATTAACTAAAGGGTGCATCATAATTTGATGGAAATTCTGATGGACCAGATTCATTGTACTTGATCCCTTTAGTTGCCTCAGCATTAAATACTCTATAATCTGAAATTTTAAGGCACTCTTTCCTATAATTCTGCCATTAAGAAATTTCAGTAAAGAAAAGAGAACAATACCATTGTTGACCATCATTATGGCTGAGGAAAACTCAAAGAAGATCAATACTAACGCTTCCGCCTAACGATTAATGAAGTCTGCTCTTTAATTTGTAAGTTTTATACTCATGATGTTGTTATTTTATATGATTTACGGGTCCTGAAAATTTGTGTTATTATTTCTAAACACGTTAAATAATGATTACGTAATCATTATTTAACGTGTTTAGAAATAATAACACAAATTTTCAGGACCCGTAAATCATATAAAATAACAACATCATGAGTATAAAACTTACAAATTAAAGAGCAGACTTCATTAATCGTTAGGCGGAAGCGTTAGTATTGATCTTCTTTGAGTTTTCCTCAGCCATAATGATGGTCAACAATGGTATTGTTCTCTTTTCTTTACTGAAATTTCTTAATGGCAGAATTATAGGAAAGAGTGCCTTAAAATTTCAGATTATAGAGTATTTAATGCTGAGGCAACTAAAGGGATCAAGTACAATGAATCTGGTCCATCAGAATTTCCATCAAATTATGATGCACCATTTAGTTAATTATCTTAGATGAACTTGGCTCACACATTAATTATCATAGGCCACATTAAATATTCCAACATTCTCCCACTTGGCCTATGCTGAAAACATCATAATTAAGCACAAATTCAAAATTGGCCAACATCTTAAACCTTGTTCAGTTAGAAATATCAAACTAAACTAATACAATCAAAATAACTATTAATGTTATTTGACCCCCACTAATTATAGCATTGGTATTCTTTCCAACAAATGGTTAATATAATTCATTCGATCCACTTAAGTAAATTTGCTTAAATTAAACATAATGCGCAACATAAGAAATAAGCAAATTTCATAATTCAAAGTCAATCTCATAATTTGAAGCTTCACATCATAACTTAATACATAATTCAATACAACAAAATCATAATTAGCAACCAGACCCGCGACGAAAATGGGTGGTTATACTTTATTGAGAGAATTAGTTAACATAATTCTCAATTAATATGTTGTATTTGTATTGTCATATCTTTGACTTTGTATTTAACAACAAGATATTTAATGTCAATACATTAGACATGTTACTTAATTTGTTGTTATTAAAAGACAAAATAGCAGTCGCGTTATTACAAAAATAAGATAGGTGACCTTACAAAATGCCACAAAAATTCTGCTTGCATAGTGGAAGATGACATTATAAACTGCTCATCACTCTTCCATAAAATTAATCATTATATATACAAGCACAAATAAATAATCGAAAGTGAATTTCTTATTGACTAATAAAATATCATCCACGTACAAAATGAGAATGATAAATTACTCCCACTAACCCTGAGATATATACATTGATTTAT
The DNA here is from genome assembly GCA_028095005.1 of Rhynchospora pubera. Lineage (NCBI taxonomy): Eukaryota > Viridiplantae > Streptophyta > Magnoliopsida > Poales > Cyperaceae > Rhynchospora > Rhynchospora pubera. The sequence continues at coordinate 78,130,738 of CM051459.1, forward strand.
AATATTTTCTTTAAATCCAAACTTGATATCATCAAATTTGAGATATAATTTAGCAAAATTAGTATTTCATTATTACTACTTTTATTCGTAGTAGAATCAAAAGGCTAATCATAATGTCTGGTCCAGTTCTAAATTACCAAGACAAATCTCAGTTCATTCTTTCCAAGTTGGAAAAATTAGTTTTATTCAATGTTGTTAAATTCAGAAAAAATAAGGTGGTTAATAGTCGACTAATATTCACATAGCATAATAAAATTAAACTGAAATGAATAATAAAAAAGCCAAATAATATTTCAGTTTTAACATAAAGTTCTTCACATTTTCAATTTATATCATCGTTGGACAGAAATAAATTGAAGTTTATGAGACAATTCTATTTAATAAACTAAAATGTCAATTAAAGTTATTCAAATTGACATCCTTAATATTTATTAAATATAAACATCATAGTGATATGTAAACTAAAATATCACAAATAACATAATATAAATAAACAGCTATGAGGAATGATACTTAATTAAACTGAAATTAATATTTAAAAATTTCAATTTTGACAAAATAGTTGTTCCATGAAATCAATTTGCATCACCGTTGGGCAGAAATAAATTGAATTAATAATAATAAAATTTCATTTAAAAAACTACAATGACAATTAAAGTTGTTAAAATTGACAATCATAATTTATTAAATGTAAAGCTTTATTGTGATATATATAAATAAAATATCACACACTTTCTTTTAATAAAATGATAATTACAATTAAAGTTATTAAAATTGATAATGACCAAATTATTAAAAGTAACTTAGTATGAGTAACTTAGTATGGTTTAAATTATTCATATGCAAAATTTATAATAAATTTCTGTTGGCCGTTTGTATACATAACTGCATATAAAACCATACTCCTTTTATATTGTAAGTATCATATACCACTATACAAATCAGTTAGTGGAAATATAATAGAAAATTATTTTAAAACAACAGATTCCATGAATAACATGATGTGTAAATTACGTAATAACAAATCCTTAAAATAACAATCATGGGATCCATTATTAAATAACGCAACGTGTAGCATAAATAGGAAATAATTTATAACAACAAATTTCATACGTTGTTTAAGTAAAGAATAATTTCTTCATTTTCTTTCCTAAAAAGAATGAAATAACTTGAGTTGACCAAATTAGTATGGTCATAAAAGGAATTGAAATCAAACAATAGTAGAACCATCAACTCGTTGCGCATACATATTTATCTCAACCTTTCTTTATAGTAATCTTATTTCATATCCACGTGCCCAGTTAAAACTTAAAAAGAGGAGAAACTAATTGAAGAATATTCCCTAATTTAGTGGGACCCTGGTTGAAATTAACATTAATGCGTTGATTATTAATCCATCAGACAATTTTAAACGCTTTAAATTAGTCTAATTAAAAGGGAATAGAGATATCATAATTTTTAATATTATTTCTTATTCCTTTAAACGAAATAGAATCAAAGCATTTCATTTATCTATTCATTAGCATGTTTCGCATCAGAATTACTCATAATCTCAAGAATTAAAAGAAATTAACAAAATAGAACTTCATGAAATGAAATAACTAAATGCAATCAAACTTAATGATCACAAAAATTACCCGTTTCTCTATTCGTGATCTTTTTCATGATTGTGTACCATACTTTATAAAATTATTATGGACACTAAAATAATCATGAGATCAAATAAATTAAAAAAGAATTCATAACGTAAATGGTTAACGGGATAAATTTTTAGAAAATTGATAAATACCGTAGTATAACAATTCTTATTGAAATCCTTATGTATAAATCATGAGGAAAACTTATGTACTCGTAAAATAAGATTGTATTTAATATGAATTTACGATTGGCTCGGATACCAAATGTTAGACGTAATCATTATTTAACGTGTTTAGAAATAATAACACAAATTTTCAGGACCCGTAAATCATATAAAATAACAACATCATGAGTATAAAACTTACAAATTAAAGAGCAGACTTCATTAATCGTTAGGCGGAAGTGTTAGTATTGATCTTCTTTGAGTTTTCCTCAGCCATAATGATGGTCAACAATGGTATTGTTCTCTTTTCTTTACTGAAATTTCTTAATGGCAGAATTATAGGAAAGAGTGCCTTAAAATTTCAGATTATAGAGTATTTAATGCTGAGGCAACTAAAGGGATCAAGTACAATGAATCTGGTCCATCAGAATTTCCATCAAATTATGATGCACCCTTTAGTTAATTATCTTAGATGAACTTGGCTCACACATTAATTATCATAGGCCACATTAAATATTCCAACAATTCTAACATCTTGATTCCATATACATACATAAAAGTGGCAAAAACTACTAGTCTTGAGAACTACACAAGCATCTCGATAAAGATCAGGAAAAAAAACCAAAAAAAAAAAAGAAAGAAAATAAAGGAGGAACCCTATTTACAAAATCATCATTTACACTCAGCCAAAGCATCAGGCTTAATCAACCAGCAACTGCCTTGTTCGCCTTCTTACTGGTACTGGATTTGATTGACTTGGGCTGTTTCGGCTTAGGAGGAGCTGCCTTCTTGGCCTTCTTAGCCCTGGTCGGTCTCGAAGTACTCTTTTTCTTCATCTCAGTGCCCGTCACAGCAGCAGGCGCCTTTCTCTTCGATCGCGCCTTTGTCGGTATCTTGGTGATCTCTTTTGTCAGAGGCTTCTTCTTCTTCTTCGGCACATCCACTTCTTTCAGCTTAAAAGAAGCTCTGATCTTCTCAAGTTTTCCCTTGGCAGTGAAGTTCTTTAACTGAATGGCAAGGACCTTTTTATAATTTGCCGGCAATTCGTCTTTGTGATTTTGTTCCATGTATTTTGCAATCGCATACGAGCTTGACCCGGTGTTATCGTCTAAAGCCGTGATCGCTTCTTTGATCATCTAAAGGCACAAACTTTGTATATCAGATTTTGAAAAAGAAAAAGAAGATTATGATGTTGAGAAAAATTTACCAATATAATGTAACTAATTACCTCAAAATAAGGAGGATGGCTAGGGGTGGTCTTCTTTTTCCTTGGTGCTCGCGGTTTCTTCTCCTTCTTTGGTTTCTCATCAGCCGGTTTTGCTTCGACTGGAGCCGTGTCGGTAGCCACCGGATCAGCCGAGCTCGGCTCAACCGGTTCAGAAGGAGGTTCAGGTTCATTTGGGGCAGCCACTGGCTCTGTATTTTCTTCGGTTGACATGGTTATCAAAATAACTTGGATATTTGTTTTGTGGAGAAACAGATGGTTCTATCTAGGAATGGTCAGAACTGAAGAGCATGTGGATTTCTAAGAGGATTTTATAGGAGGTTTAAAGAAAGTAAAGAGAGACAGATGTGGTGTTAGTCTGTGATTGGTTGGAATGGAGGCACACGGATTGAAAGGTTTGTGGGCTTGATCAAGACCGTTAATTTATCTAGGCGGATCTAGGCACCTGGTTTTTTGCGAATTTGGGAATTTTAGTGCAGAAGAAAAAGGTGTGTTTTCAGTGTGCTTGGGAACCCGATTTGAAGGCAAATTATAATGACAAATTTTGATGATATTAGGCTGATTTTGGGTTCAGATTAAAATTTGGGAAGAGAGGATTGTAATGGATTTGGAATGGATGGAAAAGACTTTGTATTTGATGAGAATTTTGCAAATAAAGTTGGGTGTCTGTTTATTGACACAGCAAGTGCCTGGTGTAGCTAAGTGTATTGTTGTTTGCTTTGGTGCAATTATTTTAACGCACAAGGATTTTCAGAACTATTGTATAATGACGTGGGGATGAGGTAAGATGCTTATCCGTTTGTCTTATTTACCGACTTAGGAGGGGTAGTTTTTCTGCTGCCTGATAACAGTTGAATGAGTACTGCAATTCAGCTATGATAATCTTTTCAATAAATTTGTATTTAACTTTCAAAAAATATAATTAAAATGTATTGAACTTGGTAAAAAAGGATATTTACAAAATGCTTTTCTATATTTAAAAATAAAAAAATGGGCTTGGTACTTGACAAATATTAAATAGTAGGCCTGAAAACGCAAGTCACATTAAACATCTTTTTTCAATTATTTTTGTATACCGAAATATATTTGATACCTTATAAACTTTGCATATAAATATAGAAAAAATAATATATATCTATATATATAATAATAATAATAATAATTTTTATATTTCGAGATTAACAGGCAAAAATTGAGACAATTTAACTTTCGGTTTTCTACTGCCCTGCGATACAAACATATCATAAAATTTAGGATCTCAGGTAGTTCCAACTATTGATTTTTTTAATACGTATATATTTTAAGAATACCATTCCCAACCTTAATAGTACAAGTGCCAAAAGAAACAAAAAATAAAAAAGATTGGTTTACTAAGTTCGATACGGGTTCGGCCCAACACTGGCATTGTTCTATTCTGCCCGTATCTGGTTCTTTTTCGTTGGGCCGGATTGAGGAGCATTATAGTTTTTAGCCCTAAAATTGGCAAAACAAATAGGGCTGCAAAATGATCGAGACGATGGCGCAAATGAGTTGTTTCTTTGATCGTTTCGTCGTATGATTTTTTATTTCGCTGATCATTTCGTCATGACGAAACGATCGAAATTAACGAAATTTTCGTGATTTACACATGGACGAAACAAATTTTATTGTTTCGTTAACCGTTTCGTCCAACCAAACGAAATCGTTTCATTATTTCGTCAGGAAATGAAAAACGATTAAAACGACTTCCGTTTTCAGCCCTAAAAATAAACATTTCGGAAAAAGAATATTTGCAAATTGCAACTAAAAGGCAAGGAGAGTTCCAAATTCCAATTGATTGATATGAATCATCATGAATGCCAAAATAAATTGAGAATTGCTATTGTCCTATATATAGGACGGATGGGTTCGTCCAATACGATCGTTTTCACGTTTTTAAATTTCAAATGACCGATCCGAACCGTTCAATATGTTCTCCATATTGAAAATTTACAAAAAACCAATTTTTACACTTTTTCGAATTTTTTTATTATTTTTTTAGTATTTTTAAAAATTCATAATATAAATATTATGGATCGTCCAATAACAACGATTTTCTAAAATATAAAAAAAATAATAAAAAATCTCGATAAAAATTTATTTTTTGTAAATTTTCAATAAAAAAAAACATATTGAACGATTCCGATCGATTATTTGAAATTTAAAAATATGAAAACGAACGATCCGTCCAATATATTAGACGGAGTCTATCTGTCCAATATATTGGACTCTAACATTTTTCGTTCTTAGTTTTAAAAACTAGCATGTTATTCCTTCTCTTTTCTGAATTACTAGCCCGTATTAGTACGTCCACGCCTTTTACAATGACGGATCATTTTAAGAATATTCTGATAAAGACCATGCGTTCGCATCTACATGTTAAAAATTTCAGTGAAATTTGTGCCGTCCGATATAAGTTCTACGTGCAGACTATCTATACAGAGTCGTTCTATCAAACTAACGGTCTAAATTTAAATCCACCTTTTTCTGAATTATTTATTTTTTTTATTAAAAACTCTCTTCGAATAATATCCGTGTTTATCACTTGCCGACACTTCCTCCTAGGAAAACGGGTCATAAATAGCAATTGACCCGCCACACTAAATTTATTATTCAGCCATTACATAAAATCTCGACATTCACCCATCATTTCTTTTTCTAAACCAACGGTGACTTACATTATACACCACAAATTGATCTTGCAATGACCAAACCAGAAGCAACGAATAGAAACAAAGACAAACAAACAAACAAAAAGCGAATAATGAATTTTAATACTCAATTCATTAATTGGAATTAAAACTGTCTATTCCACATTAGGAATTTACATCATACCGCCAAAATAGACGAGACCACACATAAATTAGAACATCCCTAAAATACCCCTAAACAAGACACAATTATCAGAAACGACCAAAATAACTTAACCCAACCCTAATCCAATCCAACCACCTAAGCACGTTCACCACGGATGCGGCGCGCCAGCTGGATATCCTTCGGCATGATCGTGACCCTCTTGGCGTGAATTGCGCAGAGATTGGTGTCTTCGAAGAGCCCGACGAGGTACGCCTCGGCCGCCTCTTGCAAAGCCAAGACGGCGTGGGATTGGAAACGCAGATCGGTCTTGAAGTCCTGGGCGATCTCTCTGACCAAACGCTGGAACGGAAGCTTGCGGATCAGAAGCTCCGTGCTCTTCTGGTACTTGCGGATCTCACGAAGCGCCACGGTACCGGGTCTGTACCTGTGTGGCTTCTTGACTCCTCCCGTGGTCGGAGCGGACTTCCTCGCCGCCTAGAGAAAGATCGAGAAAGAAAACACGATTAAAAACCCTAGATCTAGAAAGAAAAGAAAAGAAAAGAGAGATCGGAAAGGAAAAGAGAGAGTGAGAGAGGATCGTACCTTGGTGGCGAGTTGCTTGCGAGGAGCCTTGCCTCCAGTGGACTTACGAGCGGTTTGCTTGGTACGAGCCATGGATTTGGAGAGAGATTCAAAGCTAGGGTTTCGTGAGAAAATGGGAAAGGTAAAGTTTGAGATGGCAAGGGATGAAGGGGTTATATAAAGGATGGGACAGGGAGGGGACACGTTGAAGAGTTGAGTCGGTTGAATTGGGAAGTGGGTTGACGGATAGATCTGACGGTTGAGATCTTCTCAGAGGAAAAACACGATCCGTGGGGTTAATTTTTATTGGTTGAGAGATACATCCCGCGGATCGATGACGTGGCGAGGGGATACTTGGATGGTCGATTAATAGCGACTCGGATTAACAGAGAGTACCGTACAGAATACGGACCAAGGAAGGAAGCATTCTCTGGGCTTGAATTTCTTGGAAAGTCCTTATTTGTCCAACGAATGATAATTTCGACTAAAAAATGTTGTATTAAATTTGTCCTTAATTAAGTATACGACATTTCATACTACATTTTTGAACAACATCATACATTAAGGTAAGGATAAAATTTGTTCAAAAAGGAAGTATACAAAATTTCATGTTGCGTATTTAAAGTAAAAGCAAGGATGATTACTTGACAATGTCTTATGTTCACATATTAAAGCAAAAAATTATAAAAAAAAAGTAAAAATCTTATAGAAATGTTGTTATCTTTGCAGATAATTTTATACATTAAACATTGTTTGGTATTGTATCAAATATTAAAGACCATTACAATTTTTTTCGACATAAAATTTGTATGCATTTATTCATTTTTCGTAAATATAGAATGCATATAGATTTATGTTTTATTTTAAATCTTATACTTTTATGAACTGTTATTAATTTATAAAACATTTTGCTTACAAATCTACGGGCCGTTTGGATCGCTTAGGAATTTGGGAAAGTTGCAATTCCTAGGAATAAATTTATTGGGAAGTGTGTAATTTTATGAAGAGTTTGAATTGTTTATAATAAATCTATGATAGGAAGATGAAATTCTCCAAATTCCTTGGGGAATCCAAACAGCCCCCTAATTACTAAGAAACCACATTGCTAATTGCTTAGAATAGTTGTCTTCAACCATTCAAGGACTTGACAAAGTTATCAAAGAAAACGTAAGGGCGTTCTTATAAAATTACTCATTCATCATTCACTAACACGAAAAATCTTTCAAATAAGAGTGCGCAACGATAAATCATATTTTGCAATTCTGCAATGCTTTAAAAAAATTATTTATTGATAGACTATTAATAAATAAGAAAGTTTAATATGCACTATAGTACATAGGGCATTTCGTGCACCGCGGATTTTTCTGGGGATATTTTTATAAATTGACAAATGTAATTTAACCAATTTAATCTACATATTGAAATCTCATAGCAAACCAAATTTTACAATTTTTGAGATTTTATTACTATTTTTTTCGAATTTTTTAAAACACGCCATTTTTGGAATGTTGTACTATTTTTAACATTCCAAAAATAACATGTTTTAAAAAATTCGAAAAAAATAGTAATAAAATTTCAAAAATTGTAAAATTTGGTTTGCTATGAGATTTCAATAAGTAAATTAGATTGATTAAATTAGATTTGTCGATTTATAAAAATATTTCCGAAAAGATCCGCGGTGCACGGAATATCCTATGCATTATGGTGCATATTAAACTTTCTCTTAATAAATAATCTAAATCATGGACAATGAACCATTGAAAATGCCTAAAGATGATTTAACATCATTGTTTGACAAAAAAATCACGTCTAGAAGACTTGCGCGAGTCAAAAATGGCACGCTGCGAAATAACAAAAGCTATATATTTTTATAAATTAGGCTATGTGATGATTTAAATCAGAATACTCGGATGCCATTAAACATGTGAAGAAAATTGGAACTCAAAATGTAATTCGAAGAGCAAAAGGATATCCCTTTGACTAAATTTTCTACCCAGAATTAAAATCATGTGTGATATAACAAAGGTCAAACGGTTCTAAAAGGCAATGTTTCGAAGTTAATGAAATCGTGTTCTTTCTTTTGCATCTCTGATGTGCTTGAAAAATTTTGGTTAAATACTTTACAGGCCATTGATTCAGCAAACGGGACTGGCCTTACATTTTTGTGCACACTAAGTTTTCTAACTTTAGGGGGGTTACCAAGCAGCGCCAAAAAGGTGCATTTATGTAAATGGTCTGCATCATGCAGTTTATTGTATTTACGATATTCTAATTAAGCATATTCAGGCTTCATACTGGAGACATGAGCTGATACGCATTTAACTCACATGAATGACAACTTGACAAGCTGAATTTAAAAATAAACTATATCACATTTGCCCATTCCAGGTATGGAACTTACTTTGGTACTTGGTACCATTCTGGTCCATTCCCACAGCTAGGCCTGTCAACGCAATTCGTTTCGACGTTTCGCCGTGATCCTTCAAAATAATCATACATCCAACAATCTATTTCAAACAAACCCTGGAATAACTACATGTTACAACTACTTGTTTTCCTTCCCCCTGTAGGCCTGTACTGATCAATCATAAGCCTAATCTTTTTTTTTTTTCATGTGCTATTAAATGTTCTCACTCCAATTTCCTGAGGGAAAAAAAATATGCTACAATGAGATAATTAGTTAACACGAATTCCTCATAGATTGCAATAATCTATCAATTGCTTCATGCTACCATGAAATTATCACATCTTATTTCATATTTTCTACTCTACATCCACACCAACATATCTTGTATTTTGTAAAATAATCAGGATATTTCTAATTTTTACAAAACTCCATACAATTGCTGGCCTTCTACAATGCATACAAGCGACATCAAACAACAAAATCAAAACAATCCTGAGTAAATTCCTTGAGCATCTCAATATATATCCTTCTGCAATGAACATTTCAATCATAAGTAAATTCTTTGAACCTCATACCAGATTGCATACCAGTATCTCGGTTCACCCAATTGCTGATCTTCAGTATTATTAATAGGTGAAATTTGCAAAATAAATAAGTGGGGTGCAACTTAGCAATTCCTAGATGAGCGAAATCACAGTTCTCTTGTAATGCTTCATAAAATTTCTGATCCTACAAACCACAATTTAACAAATTATTGCAACAATTGGTAAGCACCTTGAAATAAGTTCACTGACATACTAAAATGCATATATTGTTAAGATATTCAAATGAAATGATATATAAGTGTGTACATACAACCATATTAGGATCTTATTTATGCCTGAAATAAACTATGTACAGAGAAAGTAATACTAAAAGGGCAAAACTGGAAATGTCAGAAAAATAGTTGATTTCTCCTCTGATAACCTGTGATAAACTGCATAAAAACTGGACAGCACTCATAGTATATTTGAATGCACTAACTAACAAGATATTTCCTCAAAAAACAAATGACACCAGAAACTCCGGTGTTGCCACAAATTAACAAATGAAAATCATACAAATAGTGAGGAACGAGTCTTTGAGCAAGCGTGTTTCCACTTCATTTTGCTTTCTTTTAAGCTGGGATCCTGTAATGCCTCTTCAATTATAACTAGGGATTTTTGGGGATTGTTTCTTTGAAAAACTTTTTTTATTTAAGCTTCTTAATTTGACTATAACAGCTTGTAAGAAAACCATAGTTTTCATCATCTAGTAACTAGAACCTAGATTTGTACAAGATTAATCGACTGTATACACATCTTAAATCATGCTATGCGACTTCTATTTGGTACAGTTTGTTGCCAAAGACTGAAGATTTCCATCAATTACAAGAGATTTTTGGGGATTGTTTCTTTGAAAAACTTCTTTTATTTAAGCTTCTTAATTTGACTATAACAGCTTGTAAGAAAACCATAGTTTTCATCATCTAGTAACTAGAACCTAGATTTGTACAAGATTAATCGACTGTATACACATCTTAAATCATGCTATGCGACTTCTATTTGGTACAGTTTGTTGCCAAAGACTGAAGATTTCCATCAATTACAACTAGAGATTTTTGGGGATTGTTTCTTTGAAAAACTTCTTTTATTTAAGCTTCTTAATTTGACTATAACATCTTGTAAGAAAACCATAATTTTCATCATCTAGTAAATAGAACCTAGATTTGTACAAGATTAATCGACTATATACACATCTTAAATCATGCTGTGCAACTTCTATTCGGTATAGTTTATTGCCAAAGACTATGAAGATTTCCATCAATTACAACTAGGGATTTTTGGGGATTGTTTATTTGAAAAACTTCTTTTTTTTAAGCTTCTTAATTTGAACCATAAAAGATTGTAAGAAAACCATAATTTTCATCATTTAGTAATTAAAACCTAGATTTGTACAAGATTAATCGACTGTATACACATCTTAAATCATGCTATGCAACTTCTATTTGGTACAGTTTGTTGCCAAAGACTATGAAGATTTCCCAATATGGATCTTTTTTCATTCAAGTTTTATAAAAATTCAAGTTATAATTTGTGCCATAATCAACATATACAATTCCTATCCAATCCTGATTATTAGAAAAGTATGATACTATTATATACATATTCAGCCAAACATACATTTTAGTGCATAAATCGAAAATGGATAGCACAGGAAAAAAAGACTAATGGGGATGGATGAGGAGCAGCAGCAACAGTTATTTTGGTTGAAAAAAAGACAGAAGAAAAAAAAATAGTGGGAATAGGATCTGATCCCGATAACTAAATATTTAAAAGATTAAATTAAAGTACTTAATAATATCAGTTTTAAGTTAATATGAAAATTAATTTCAAATTGTTGATAATTTATACAATGTTTTTTGTCAAATAAAATTCTGAATATTTATGAAATGTTATAATTTTCCACAATCGTTTAACTATATTTTTATTTAGGCTGAGATAGTTGTTTAAATTTATTTACGAAAATAAAATTTATCACTTTATAATCTCCATAAGCAAATTATATTCTTTATTTTCGTCTTATCAAGTATATCGCAATTTGCAATATATAGTAGCGTTAAATTGTTAAGAAGAAATTATAAAATGAAGTACCTTTTTGAGTAAGACCTTTTAATACCCATGGCTCTTCAATGCCTTTGAGTAGACTTTTTAATACCCCGGCTCTTCAATGCCACCTCTAATTCCCCACAGTCTTTAAAAGAAAGCTTTTCTAGATTTGAGGGCACAAGAGTGTTTTGTTTCTCAACTGCTGCAAGCTTTGGGCAGTTTCCAATAGTCAAATCAGTCAGCGACTCAAATTTTCCAAATGCATCTTTTGGTATCTGAACAAGGTTTTCACATTGTGCTATGAATATTTTATTAAGGGCCGGAAAGTCTACATGGTCTTGCTCAAGAAATCCGTTCAATGCAGTTAAGTTTGAGCACAATTCAATGTGCACTTCTCTGAGCGATGATTTTAATCGACCACCAATTGAGGTTGATGGGCCAACACTCGAGCTGGGACTTCCCAAATATTCTGGAAGTGCACTTACTCCCAAACTAAGTATTTCAAATATAATAAGAGAAAGTGGCAGATTAGGCAATGAGCTCAGTTTTGAGCAATATTTTATACGCAAGTATTTTAGCGATACGCATGTCCTGAATGCATGTATTGGTATATGTTTCAGAGCATGACAACTACAAATGGTTAGTTCCTCAAAAACTCGAGGGAAATTTGGGAGAGAAATCAGGCCCACACCAGTAAGTCGAAGTTTAGTTAGAGAAAAGGGCAAATCAGGCAATTTTTTGATCTTAGGACAATGAGAAATACACAGAACCTTTAGGTATGGCAGTTTCCCAAAAATTGGTTCGTTATTCAGGTATAAACATCGATATAGTTTAAGAGATGACACCTTTAAAGGAGCCTCATCCACGGTCAACCATACAGGCGATCTTTGGCCTTTATACCCACTAATTGTTAATTCTCTGAGATTTTGAGGGGGTTGCAGGTTGTCAATGATTTGTTCGGTGTTATCAATATCATAGTCTTTATTGTCAGTCCATCCCATGTAAAGTGACTGAAGACTTTCCTTCTCTAATAGGTTGGCATTTCTAGCTTCAACAGGATTGTCTATATTCTCAGTGTTGTAAATGGTAAGGTGTCTGAGATAGTTAAGTGTGCTGAGTTCATTAATACGATAACCACTCTCTTTCCCAACAAAAAATATTAACTCTTGAAGGGATGTCAACCGGTGAACTCCACAAATGGTTCGCATAATCTCTTCGGAAAACCTCATGTATCGTAACCTAACTAGATTGGTTATTCCAGTTTTTGTGATTTTCGAAAAGGATCGTTTAAGACTAGCTTCTGCACATTCTAGGACTTGCAAATGGTAAAGCTCGTAAATTGAAGCAGGAAGCAAGTATTCATGGCACCCCAAATGCTTTCGTTCAATGGATAGGTAGCGAAGGTGAACCAAATGATTTATCTCCTTTGGCAACTTACAGTTCCGGTATCCATATATTTTCAATAAACGTAAACTCTTCCTAATTACATTACTTGGGAGAACAAAATAATCAGTCCCAGTTTCTTTCTTAGAAGTGGTTATAACCAAACTGCGTATATTCTCAAGATGAGATATTTTTTGGATTTCACTTTCATGCACTGCTGCATGTCGTACAGAGCTAGGTATGTTCAATGATTTATCATTTGAGGCTATTCTACAGCATTCTCCATTAGAAACATTCTTGGCCACTTCATGCATCAAATCATGTATAACATATCTTTCACCATGCCATGAATGTGACTTCTCATAGAATGATTTCCTCAAAAGGAGATTGAAGTAATTTTCTCCAATATCCTCCGGCCTTTCTTCTTGACATGATTGTTGCTGGATGAAGCCACAAGCCATCCACATTTTGATCAACTCCTTTTTATCAAATTCATGGTCTTGAGGAAATATGCTGCAAAACCTAAAACATACCTGCAAATCTGCTGGCAAATTGTAGTAGCTTAACTTCAAGACCTCCATGACATCTTTTGCTTTATCTAAGTTAATTAAAGAACCATGATCTGAAATTCTCCTCCAAAAAGGTTGATCCATATGTGAATTCAATAACTTCCCAATCACCTTTGCTGCAATCGGACTGCCTCGGAGTTTTCTTACTACTTGATTTCCAATTGCTCGCAAATCTCCATAATCACTAGGGTTGACGCCCTCAAAGGCATAATTACCGAAGATCAATCCCAGCTCTTCATCTCCCATGTCTTTTAATGGTAGACATTCATGTTCCGTGTTAATAACACTGGAAAGCAACTTAGCAACTGATTCCATTCTAGTTGTAAATAAAATTTTACTACCTTGTTTTGCTAACCTTAAAGGGGCGATCAGTTGCTCCCAATCCTCCCTTTTCTCATCCTCCCAGACATCATCTAGAACGAGAAGAATTTTCTTTTGACTTATCTCAGCATGCAAGCTCTCCTGAAGTACATTTAATGGTTTATCACTACACCTACTTTCTCTTAGCCCATCTAGCATCTTTTCCGTTATACCTCTAACGCTGAACTCAGTAGAAACACAAACCCAAATTATTTTATCGAAATAATCTGAGTCACGCATCTCTTGACATGCGAATTGAGCAAGAGTGGTCTTTCCTAGTCCACCCAACCCAACAATACCACAAGAAGAGACCTGAGCGTGTGTTGGTCGCTTCAGCCAACCGATTATCTTATTCTTTTCATCATCCCGGCCAAGTACGTCTCTTTCGGTTAAAAAGGCGGTTGTTTCATGCCTTGAATCCTTATGTGATTCAGAGCAACGAATTTTTGAATCAGTTGCTTGTTGATGTTGGTGAATACGGTCCAGACCAGCAGCAACCTGATCCAACCTTATAACAGCCTTCTTCAACTTCTTCAAAATATCACCACTGACAGTACATGTTTTGCTGTTCTTTGAGCTAGTGGATCCACCTGCCTCATCTCGATTTTTCACCATATCCTTCAGCCTTTTGTACTCCAATTCATCAAGCACATCTTCAGCTGCATCCACAGCCTGGCGAGATTCCTCGATCCATGTTCTGACCCATTCACTGGAACTTGGGTCAATCATTTTCAGTTCTTCAGCAAAACTCATGCCGTCTCTGATTCGGGGAAGAGCCGTCTGTAGTCTCTTTATCGCTGATTCACTGTTAAATGGAAGCATGGCCCAACAAGCAGATGGCAAGTAAGGAAAACACATGTTGGCAATCTTCTCAACAACAATCTCGACAATCTTCTGAAAAGCAGCAGATGCAATGAACAAAGCAGCAGACATTGCAAAGCTACCAATAGCCAAAAGAACGGATAAGACATAGCTTGCCATCTTGTTGGTTGCTGCTCTCGAAGCAAGTTTTCTTCTTTTTTTTTTCCCCCTCTAGTGCTAATTATTTTTTCGAGTTTGTAAACAATAAAGAATGCTTACAAAATTGTTGGTGGGGAATTGCGATTGAGAAAATAGGGAACTGATCAAGAGAAATGATAAAGAGAGATTAGGCAAATATAATTGTAGTCCCTGGGGCAACAGATCCAGAAAGAGATGAAAAAAGAGATGAATGTAGTTGCAAAAGAGCTTTGACTTGAAGGCGCTTTAAGTTGAAGCTTTCAGATCTCCACTTTGAAATATCGTTAATGGAGATTCTGTGTGGCATCCACAGAGTTGCAATAATGAAACAAACCTAGAAGTATTTTGTCAAAGGGACCGTGACTCGCCACACAATTACTCGATGATTCTGAACATGCTCTTCGACAAATACTTTTTTCAACTTCGAATAATATATGTAGATGTGCTAGTTCTAGCATACTGCTAAGTGCGAAGTAATCCGTTCAATTTATTTAGGCCTTGATGCTCGAAATCCGAGAATTAAATGATCCATTCTAGTCTCTTCTTCTTCTTCATATTTGAAATCTCTTTAGAAATCAAATATTATATATTTTCAATTTTTTTTTATTATATACTATGAATCTATGGTATTTCTAAATTGGAGTGCTTGAAATTATTCGATTATAGTAATTTTCTTTTGTAAAATAGTAAAAAAATTTGAAAAAAATTTAAATTGAGTCACCGTTGAAAGATTCTAAGCGGTTATCAAGCAGCGCCAAAAGAGGTGCATTTATGTAAAGCCGTAAAGGTCTGCCTCATGCAGGTAACATTATTAACAATATTCTAATTAAGCATATTTAGGCTCTATGCTGAAGTCATGAACTGATACACATTTAATCACATCAATGACAAGCTGAATTTATTGTAAATATAAATACATCACATTTGACAATTCCAGGTTTTGAAGTACTTAGGTACCATTCCGGTCCATTCCCACAACAGGTTAGGCTCCTCTCCTTTCGACACACCATTGGATGCCCTTTGAGCCGTCCATTTCAATTCAGGACTCATTATTTAAAATAAAACGAGCAAGAACCGTCTGGCAAGCAAGAACCACCCAATGAACTCTATACAGTTGGAGAATAGACCATTCATCCAATAATACCAGAATAAATCACAACTGGCTAAAATAATGTACATGGCCCATCAAAACAAGCTCACTAATTACGCTAATAAATTAGATCATTAGCAAATAGTACACTTGAGTTTAGATTCTGTCCTTTGGTGGGTATAGTTCCCAAAGAGCAACTGTAGTATCCTCCGAGCATGAAGCCATCTGTCTGCAGTCATCTGAGAATGTCACTGCATTACTCTGCATGTGAAACAAAAAAGGGTTATACCATTTACAAATCAGAGACAGGGAACAGTTGAGTATATAATAGTAAAGGTTTGCCATTTCAAATCAGATAAATAATAGATATAGTTATGGATACCATATACGGCAGGAATTTGTGACTAAGTAAGAAATTAACACGTCCTTACATAGATAAGCACAAATTTTATGGGTAATTTGGTCTGGAATGATTACCATAACATTTTCTACCAAGCAAGTAGTTGTAGAATAGAAATATCTCAGAAAAGCACTACTTTGTAACTCTTACAGGACGAGCACAAATGCTCAATTCCCTGAACTACCACGAACTGCAAGGAATCCATGAAATTAAAAATATATTCAACTATTGTTGGTCAACTTATCTAAGGTAGTTAACTGCAAACGTAGTCAGCAGGATTAGTGAATTGCCCTAGGAGTTTAAATGCTTCTTCTCTATTAATAGTTTGGATGCCATTGAAGCCGCTATGTGCTAACACCTAACAGCAATCCAAAATCAAAACATCTAACTTATATAGAAACATACTGAACCACTGTGATACTTCAACAAAGCAAGAGCATTTCCTTTCCTATAATTGTACACTCGCAACCTGACAGGCAGAGAAAACAGCACCAGTTAGAAACTTAGAATACCCAATACATACTACAAAAAGAAAATAAACAGTTCAAATTTAGACAGGTAGCGAACCGATGGTCCCATCCAGCTGAGGCTGCAATTTTGTTGTCTGGCCGAATTGCAGCGCCGGCTATACCAGGCCGCTCAAGCTCTATCTCTTTTCTAACAGTACAAATACTCTGCAAAACAAAGTTAACAACAAAGTGAAAAGCTGTTTTTAAGCAAGCAGAAATGTACATTATCCTCATACTCTGCAAATAAAGAATACCACGAGTATTTAGATATCCTTAAAATGCAGTAGCATCTCTATTGACAACTACTTGCCCCATTTATTTCAGAAAGATGCCCAAAGTACCCTTCCATGAGGGATGAGGGAAGGTGAGTGTACATAGTAGTAGAAAGATGCCCAAACCATCATATACGATGTTGGATCAACTTCTCCTCTATTGGGATGCAACCCCAACCATATCTCATATGTTATCATTTTTAATCCAGTCCCTCCTCATGTGACATCTCAAATGATTGAGTGTACATAGTAATTTGAGAATTTAAATTGTAAGGACCTGGATGTAATTTGGGAATTTGAAGATTTAAGAACCTGGAGGGAGGAAAGTAAAATATTTTACATACAGGGACATATGAAATACTTGTCCATTGTTTGCAGGGCATAAATGATACTGTGATATTACTTGGGGCATAAAAAAAATTATTCCTTGTATTATTTATTACCTTCTGTTGATCAAGGGAGAACATGAATATTTTATTGTCAGCTCCACCAGAGATGCCGCCATTACATATATTATCAATTGCAACAGACAAAACTGCACCAAAAATATCCTAAAAATATTACAAAATTAGGATTCAGAGAAACAGGACAGTAACTGCAGATGCAGAAATATGTTTGGTTGATCATCAGACCTGCTTCTGAATGAAATTTTACTGAAGACACGGGAGCTTCAGGCCTGCGAAAGTCCCACCAAAGCATGCTTCCATCTTCATAACTGATTTTAAAACATCCAAAGATCGATATTTTCAATATTACAAAAAAGTATGCATCATAAAAGTAACAGCTAATACACTTCTATGCAGAACATATACTACACTTAATTTGACATTAAAATTTGTTACTCTAGATTTTACACTTCTATTGATTAGGATTTTATAGCTGGAACTAACTGCATAACCTTATTTAAGATGTTTAGGAATGCAAGAAAGCCAAAAAGAACTAATAATCAAGCCAAAGAATGACATATAAGAAACCTGCTCAGAATGTGCACTTTTACTAAGACATACTGCTACCTGCTAGGCCAACACAACATATTGAAGTATAAAAGTTTTCGGAATAAAAGAGTAATAATGAATATCAAAGGAAGGCTAAGCCATCAACTATTTGGTTTAGAGGTAGTGATACATCGAGGGAATATACAAATTAAAACAAAAGAACATTTTCGTTTAAACGGAGGCCTACCTCAGGCCGCTTTAGATTAAAAAAAAAAAAAAGAAGATTCGAAGAGGAGAAATATGTATAGCTACTCTAAATATAGTCCTTAAAGACAAATACCCGGATAACAGATTCAATACTTGTGTCTCGGAAGTGTAGAAAGCTTGAATTGCCATACACATTCCTTCATTAAAAAACAAAATAATTTAATTTTGTTAGGAGTTAGAAGAATTATACAATCAAAGTCTCATATACTAAAGTTCCACCTTCTGATTCTTATTTATTAGAGATGAATTAAAACAGAAGATGCCATAGCATACAAGTGAATCAAATCTAAGAAAGGATCAGAGCTTTAACACAAACCTCTTTGATTACTGGTCTGCCCAGCCAAATTCGAATTGGAACTCTGAGGCAAACTCATAACCCTTTTCACAGCTGTCAGATCCCAAAGTTCGACCTAATAAATCGAAAGTTACAAGTTTCAAAGAAATTATCAAAATTATTAAGGTGATTCCATATTTGTGAGCCTTTTACTAAGCTTCCCCAAAAAGAAATAGATGAAGTCAATAGTAAACCTGAGAGGGGTCTTCCCCAGGTAGAGCCATTATATTTACAACTTCTGTTGAATCCCCTAAAAGTTTAAACAAAAATGAAATATTATATCTACAACACCATTCCTTCGACAATTAATGAAATACAGCCACATACCACCATCAGTTTGAACAGATTTAGGTGTCTTTGTTAGTGAAACCTTGCAAAAATGGTATGAATTTGTTCGAATCGTAAACAAGGGCTTCCTAAAAAAAGCAAGCAGGCAAAGGCAATGCATCAGATATCCCATGACTTAAAAACAATGGTACACAGAAACATAAAAAGACATATTAAACTAGTACCTTGAAAGTCCAGCTTCTTCAATTTCCCAACATTTACATGAGCCATCCCGACCCTGACTGAAATGAATTGGATGAGAATGTCATTTGCATCGTGATGCAATATAGAATATCTCTTACCAAAATAAAACAATAACCAACATACAAAACCATGTAACATTTTAGATATTTGATAAAATAACGATTATAATACATAGAAACAACAAAAGTGGGGGTAGGAAACAATCAATTTTTCACCTTATTACTCTGTTGCCAAGGGCTGCATTGGTAGCTACAGAATAAACACCAGCAGCACCAATATGTGCCCTGAAATTCATCAATAAATGAATAAGAAAAAAGAAAATTGCATATGAACACTAAATACGTATAATATAAATGGGGTGGGTAATGCCCACCTAAGCCGATCAGCAAGAACCCCATGTTGTATATCACTTTTTTTTTTTTATCTCATTTCATAGTCATAAACAGTTAAAAGATTATCTATAAGTCAGTACAAAATTTAACAAAATTACCTACCTACAAAGGGGGCAAACAATCAGATTTTCACCAATAATTTACACAATAATAAAACTATCTATACATTAGTAGGTCCAAGCAGGAAAAAAAATTATTTACTGCATGCTCACATCATATTTGAATTAGAAATATATTTAATATGTACATCATTATAAAAAATAAACACATGCACAATTCAAATAACATACCAGGTTGAAAAGATCGTACGGTTCCGAACTGTATCCCACACCCGAAGCTCCCCATCCGAAGCACTACACCACACAATCAACCAAACAAAGAGATTCAAATCAGATATAGCGATTTCGAACAGGGGTTTAAGAAAGAGAGAAATCAATGGGGAGAAGAGAAGAGGCTGACCCAGAGAAGAGAAGCGAGCGGGAGGGATGGAAACTGACGTCCATCACCGCCGCACGGTGGCCACGTAAGACGGCGACGGGGTCCGGAGGCGGCCTCGCGCTCGCCATTGCTGTTGATTCCGAGCTCTGCTTCCAGAAATACTTCAGTTATCGGTCCTTTTATTAAAGTCTTTGTTGTTTCGCAACTCGCAAGGTGAAAAAGAAATGTCTTAAAGCCCAAGTATTCAATATAGGCTTATATGTGATTTGGGCTTTTTGAATGGATTTTTGGGCTTTATAAGTTGGTTACTACTTACTACATTTGACGTTTTCATTTTCACAACAGGTTGAGCCCAATAATGACATAAGTTCAAAGGTCAGACATGCTTGCTTTTAATGTTTTTCTGATCGCTTCTCAGTTTTTATTACTTCGACCGCTCCTTAGAACCAGCAACTGTATAGCTTCCTCAAGTGAAGATTGAACCGTTTTTACAAATTAATTATCATCATGGTAATCAATTAAAACCACCAACTGTTTAGTCTCCGAAGAGTTTTTCCTTTGAATTCCAAAGTAATCCCAGTCCCCTCATATGCTAACTAACATGCCACATCCAACCTTTCACCTCTCCTTCATCAAGCTATAAATAAGCATACAATGATCTTCGGTTATCATTCATCATTAATAATCAACTTTCTTATAACTAATCTCTGTAGATGAAATCAAAGAATACAAAAAACTTCCAAGAAACTCGAACAAGAATGGCGGGAAGTACTGCTCTTGAATCATCGTACAACGACAACATCCGTCCCCTCCTTGATGCAGTCGATCGACTGCGCAACCTCAAAGTCACTGAAGAAGGAATCCAACTCCCAACCATAGTTGTTGTAGGCGATCAATCGAGCGGCAAGTCAAGTGTCCTCGAATCACTTGCTGGCATCAGCCTGCCTCGGGGTCAAGGCATATGCACTCGTGTCCCCCTTATTATGCGTCTCCAAAGCGACTCTAACACAACCAAGCTGTCAATGCATCTCGAATATGGAGGTAAAACTGTGCCAACAAGTGAACACGAGATCACTGCAGCAATAAACACTGCGACTATTGAGATGGCCGGTGCTAAAAAAGGCATCTCTGGCAGGCCAATCACTCTTGTAGTCAAGAAGAAATCCGTTCCTGATTTGACATTGATTGATCTTCCTGGCATCACCCGTGTACCTGTGCAGGGCCAACCATCTGACATATATGAGCAAATCTCCAATATCATCATGGAGTATATTGCACCAAAAGAAAGCATTATTTTGAATGTGTTGTCTGCCACAGTGGACTTCCCGACATGTGAGTCGATTCGAATGTCTAGACAAGTTGACCAACTCGGTGAGAGAACCTTAGCTGTGGTTACAAAGTCTGATAAGGCTCCCGAAGGTTTGCTGGAGAAGGTTACGGTGGATGATGTGCACATTGGCCTGGGCTATGTCTGTGTTAGAAACCGGGTTGGAAATGAGACGTACGAGCAGGCTCGGGTCGAAGAAGAACGGCTCTTCAAGTCGCATCCCTTGTTATCACAAATTGACAAGTCAATGGTAGGAATCCCAGTTCTTGCAGATCGGCTCACTCAAATCCAGGCGTCAATAATAGCTAAATGCTTGCCCGACATTGTTAAAAAGATTGACGACAAGCTTAACAGAAGCATGTCTGAGCTAAACAGCATGCCTCAGAACTTGTCCACTATTGCTGATGCGCTGAAGGCACTCATTCGTATTGTAAAATTGGTGAGAGAATCTCTAGAGAAGCTGCTCATAAGAGGTGAGTTTGAAGAGTTCCCCGGTGATAATAGCCTCCATGCTACTGCTCGCATTGCGGAGATGCTTCACAAGTATTACGCACAACTTCCTGAAACGTGTCCAACCTTGGAAAAGCAGTTCCTGATGGAAGAAGTGTGTGTATTGCAAGAGTCCAAAGAAATTAGGCTTCCAAACTTCCTACCAAGATCTGCATTCCTTACTCTACTTAAAAATAAGGTTAACACCATATCTCACATGCCATGTGAGGTGGTCGACACTGTTTGGGCCTATATTGAAAAAATTGCCATACAAATGATGTTAAAGCATTGTGAGAACTACCCACAGCTCAAATCAGCTAGCCAGAGGGTGATACATGGTCTGATTGATAAAATGCGTGACCGTTCTAACAAGTTTGTCAAAGACATGATAGGGATGGAACTCGTCTCGGATTACACGTCGAGCCCAGATTACATGAATAGCTGGGTAGAGCTGATGAAAGAAGAGCAGCAATTCATGCAAGCAATTGAGGACCACAGCAAGCCAACTGAGATCTCACTGAAATCCTTTGGTAAGGTGGAGATCGGCTATCTCAGGTCATACGTCGATGTGGTAGAGCAGGCTTTTGACATGAGGATGAGGCTCACAGCATATTGGAAGACGATTGTGTTGAGGCTTGTAGATGGTGTTGCACTTCATATCAAGCATGCCATCAAGTGCCTGGTGGAGGATGAGCTTGAGGACGAGCTGATTAATGAGCTGGTTGGGCCAAAAATGGCTGGAATTGAGAGGATGCTGGAGGAGTCGCCAGCCACCGCTACAAAGCGGGACCGGCTAAACAAGAGTTTGGAGCTTCTGAGGCAGTCCAAGGATGTAGTTGCCAATATAATGGATCGTATTGTTGCAGATGGTGACAAATAATGTATCAATTGCTGTTATAATTTGTTAATGAGTTAATGCTTAATTAGTCGTGCTTTGTTATGTTATAGAGTTTATGTGATTTTGTTTTGTTTGGAGAGTCCGTGGGATTGTGCAAGAATAGTGTTGTATCTCTATTATCTATGAACTTGTTATTTGGTGTTTATCTTAATTGTCTTATTTAGTTGTAGAATGATAATATCCTCCGCAATAATGAATATGATTTCCATCTTGCTTTGCAGATAGTACTAATCAGTCATTTTACATACAGATGAGGAGAGATTTTCTTTTCCCTCACATTTTCTATCAAGAAATGTCAAGCCACTGCAGTGGATTTAAATTTTCATTAAAGAAAGAAGTAACAACATTCTTATTGTGTGTTTAATTTGGAAAATTTTGCTCCGTCATCAGGCAATGAAATTAACATACAAGTTACAGCTATATCATTTCAAAACTTCCACTGCAAAAGTAATTTTATAAATCTCATTGGTTACAGTTTGAGAAAGACAAGGTGGGTAGAAATCCTGGTAATCAAAGATAAATAAATAATAATGAGGGTCAAATACAATTAAAAGCTTCTGCAAATAAAGAACTACTAATTATAAAATTTCACATATTTACGGAATGCAATCATAAATCTAAGAACATTTAATGTGACATGAACATTTCTTCTTCATATCTCTGTTGTTGCTACAAGACAAACTATATCATGTTGTCCTGCAAAATGCGTTCCATTTTTTATTACATCAAAAACAAAATAAACTCAGTAAATGAACAAAGAAAAATAAAATCAAGAAATATTAAACCATCTTATTTGTTATTTCATTGTGATTTTAACGACGTAATTTGATCACCTCTGGCATAAATTAAGTTTTTTTTTTTTTTGCTAAGTTCACACAGGATAAATTCTATGTTGACTCGAAGCATTAACTAAAACTAAATCCATCAGACTCGTTGATGATCATGCTGCTTCTCCTCCTGCCAGATCTGAAATATCAAAAAAAAAAAAAGGTCACTAATGCACCTGGTGACATGGATATCTATTTAAGCAAGAAATGCATGATATCAGCACAACAATGCAGTTTTATTTTTGTTCTTTATATTTTCTTTTCTTTTTTGGTTGTATATACGTCCCTTGCAATGCAACCCTTAAAATGGACAGGAATTCTGTATTTGCCAATTCTCCTGTCCTGTAAGCTGGTACATAAGTAGACCTAAAAACTAACATTGTGGATTTGTGGTTACAGCTTACAACAACATTATATAGCTTTTGAAAATTTTATCGCCAGTAGGCTGTAAATAATTAAGAGAACAATTATATATCTTCTGAAATACTACCAAATGTGGTGAAAGAAATTATCTATGCAGATCTGCTTACATTCTGGAAAAGCATAGGTGCCAGAGAAGATGGTATCGTTAGCATGCATATTTAAACCATGAAATGCCTGATGGGCAACAGATTAAATTTCTTCTGTCAGAATTAGAAAAAGGAACTCCCATTTTGGTCATAGTAATTGGAAATGGAATTCCCATTTTAATCAAATCTTATCCTATGATCAAATTTCATGCAAATTCAATGTGCTCGAGAGACATATTGACCATCAGACCAAATTACCCTTTTTTCCTCTTCGGATGAACTACTCCTCCACTTCCCTGCAGAACAATCTCTCTTCCGCTCTTTTTCTATTTTAAAAAGAGGTTATGCTTATCCCTTTCATTTCCTTATTCTCTATTTTGAAAATTTTAGATTACAGTTAAGTCGTATTTCAACTTTGAGATACTTGTTTGCAGTGTTTACTGCTACTGTTTTAGCCCATAACTAACATGCTTGCATCATATTCTTGTGCAGAATGCTTATTTCCAGTTAATACCAGAATTGAGTGTGCCTTAATGATGTTAATTTTTTGTTCTTGTCCTACTATTCATGATGCTATCCTTTATATTTATATGCATTTGTGACAGTTTTGGATCATTAATTTAGTAGATACTTCACATCTACTTTTTAGTTCTGGACCGACCTTAAACATCTTTAAAAATAAAACCAGCAGGAAACAAAACTTGTCACAAATGTCAATGAGTGGTTCTTCACATCTACTTTGTAAATGTCAATGATTGGTTCATAACATCGCTTGTGATAGCTCCAGTAAGCCCTAGAAATAAGCCCACTTTCTTGTGTTTATAGATTGAAAAAGAAATGTATTTTCCAATGAATATAGTGTGGTATCGTTAGATGTTTGGAGGTCCAGTACCTTTGATATGTAAATCTGCAATAATCAGTGGGCAATTATGTTGCGTCAGGTTCATATAAAAATGAGTAAACAACAAAGTCCTTAACAACTAGTGTACATAGAAATCAAAATTAAATCAATCATGATCCTGAAACCTAAGCTGTACCCATCTCCACCTCTCAACTATACCTCTCTTGTACCAATCGCTTCTTCACACCGTACTAAGCGCCTGGTACTCCCACCCATTGGAATCAACGCACCCAAAATTGAACCCATGAACCCCTTCTCCTCATTTCTGTGATGCCAAAACCCCTCTTTCTGGTACATTTTCACATCTCCAAATGACATTGGTACCAAGTCCCTGTACCACTGTACCCGACTTTGGTACATTGCCTGAGGCTGACGCAATCTAAAACGGCTTCACCGTTGAATTTCTCTCTCTCATACGATGCTAGAGAGACCATTCCCATGACCTGCGGTAGCCGGAAAAACTAACGGGTTTAAACCCGCCATCAGACGGGCCCGTTTTCTGGTTCCGATGGAGGTTTGACAACGTGATGATAATTTTTGTCACCGACGACGACGAGGAGCGAGTTCTGAGGTGCTGGGTCGCCGGATAGTTTTTCCTTCGACTTCAGTGTTCTTGCTTTATAGCGTACCCAGTACACAAGGAGATCTGATCTGAAGAGGGGAACAGAGAGACGGAGAGCATATCATTTAACAGAATGATTTAACGGAGATGTGTTTGGAGATCGCACCCTCATCGTCTAAAATCGAACCATCAGACTTCATCCCTGCACGAATCTTACAGAAATCTAACAATCAGAAAATGAATAGGAAAACTGCTGTGTCCTATCCAAAGAACAATAGCCAATCTCTCTCTCTATATATATATATACTAGCAACAGTGCCCACCCAATGTGTGGGCGAACTTTAATACACGAACTTTATTGAACTTTAATATTAACATTGTCTTGATCGATAATGAAGGTAAGATCAACATTCACCGGTTTAAACAAACAAAATCAATAAAAGTAGACTTGTAAACAACTCTAATAAAAAACAAAATATGTTTCTAAATAAAATGTTTCACATAAAAGTATATCGTCTCAAACAAAAATAGATAATACAAAATAATGCTATGAAAATAAATATTTCGTAATAATATATTCAGCATGTATATCGAGCAAAATATATGTTTTCACATCTCAGACAACTAATCCGGCGTCTCTGCATTTTTTATTCATACAAAAAAGCTTGATAAACACAAAATATTGTCACACTGTTGTTTTGTTGCTGAATAAGAATCGATACAAAATCATAACAATGGAATTTTGTGATTTTACCATCTGCCCATTCAATAATTACAATACCACACTTTAGTCCCTGCCTTTTTTCTCAATCTCATACCAGCACCTAGAAACACTACATCTGATGCTCTAGCAAGTTGCAGAATTTAAGTGTCAAGATTTATTGTCTAACACAGTTCTGGAGAGCTCCCAGTCAATCTACACAAGATGTTGAAAAAAAGTGTTTAATCCCAAAGAATATTACCATCTTAACAAGATATTACTTCTACACCAATCACCAGAACAGTCCATTTCAATTTGCTTTTCTTTCCTTCAGCTGTACAAATAAACCTTAAAATAAACTTTTGCAGCAAGCTTGATTTTTGAGTTTATGTATCCCGGTATCTAAATCGTTCTTTGTATATTTATGTGTTTGCTTGTGGCATTATCATACTATGTTGCTGCAACAACCTCGATTGATAACTAATTAATGAAAAAAAAATCAGGTCATAATTAACACCTAATTAAGTACCATTAGGTTTGTAGAATTTCAAGTTCTGACAAGCCAGTGATCAAAATTTTTTTCGATGCGGTCCTTATCATTTTAAGAAAATACATTTGCAAGTCTTGTCAATTTAATTTGGATAGTGAAGTTTTCATATAACAAGTAGTCACTCAGAAATCATTTTTACATGGCATCTTTTTTTACTATTTATGAGTCAAGTAAAGAAAAATAAAAAAAATAATATCATGCTTCTTACTTTTATGACAAAAGTACAAAGGTATCATCAACTTCAGGAAAACTTTAAATTCAGTGGCTGTACCAGTTTTCCTTTGCAATCTACAGCAAGAACAACATAATCAGTCAAGGTAAGTTTCATTGCTAGTTAAAAATTGCAATTATGGTCAGTTTTAACCAGTATAAAAGCACATGTAAACATGAGCAACAAGATCATATAAAGGCACTTTCTAAAGATTAATTAAGACAATAGAAATTTAAGAATAGTACCAGTAGCAAATAACAGTATAACACAATATCAACAACAAAGTACATCTCCATGATCTATCACTACTCTTATTCACTCATTTGTCTTATTCAACTTCTAGCTACTAAAAGAGGCATTTGAAAATTTTAGTCTCTGCATTTTCTTGAAACTGAAAAAAAAAACAAGAAATTGTAACAATTGTGCACTTGAAGTTGTACTAGCGGGGTTTCGCGCGTTGCGCGATCTATTTTTTTATGATTCGGATCAATAAAATAGTATAGTGTTTGAAAAAATATGAAAAATATTTGAAGGATAGAAAACGATAGGTTTAACTATATATTTGAAACAATTTATCAGAAATTTTTTAAACAATATATTATTTTATTGATCCATTTTTATTTTTAATATTTCTGATAAATTGTTATCATAGAGCTATTTTGAATGCACAAAGCTTGACCTAGCATATGGCATTATCAATTCATAATCTAATTTTTTATTATAAATATATACCTTAGTTTTTATCTTATTGTCATCGAACAACTAATCCTGTAAAGCTTTAATATTTTAATAAGCTAATATCATCCATATAAATTTTACATGTGAAAAATAACAACCAAATATTTAGAGTATAAACACAATAGTTTGTTTTTACAGCATATGGAACCAAATGGTCTAATCGAAAATAAGAAGCAAGGATCTATATCGGTCTATCCCAAATCAACCATGGTCTTGATTAAAAATCAAGACGAAAGTTCTGCTTATTATTAACCCAAACAACAGTATTACCACACCATTTGAATTGGAATATAAAAGATTTTTTTATTAAAAATTAAATCATAGATAAACAAAAAAGGACACGTATGGTAGCAGCATGAAAATATATGTCAAAATTGAATAGCATATTTACAATCTAGCACCAACAAAAAGACACGTATGGTGCTGAATGCAAATTTGTTACTGGATGCTACATTTTGTCGAATACATATTTTTAATCAGTATGATACAAATAATCATACATCTTTATCAATTCTAAAGTATTGCTTTTTGGTAAGAGAAGAAGTAATGCCCACAAACATATATATTTTTTAAACTATGACAACCTGGGATCTACCAAAAGATAACAAATCCAACAGAAATGAAAGAATATATATAGAATAATAGAGAAGAAGTAAGGTTGCCTTTGCTAGTAGGATCTGCATCGAAAAGCAACAATAAACGAAATACAATCTGCAAAAAAGAGAATATATATAAACAATTAATCAATAGTGTGGCATATAAAGATAGCAGCTCCTTAGGAAAAATGTTGACAGTTTGGAATGATTATTAATGATCAAAAGAACAACTAAAATACCTGATAACGTCGATTCTTAAACTGATAAATGGGCTT
Organism: Rhynchospora pubera; assembly: GCA_028095005.1. Taxonomy (NCBI): domain Eukaryota; kingdom Viridiplantae; phylum Streptophyta; class Magnoliopsida; order Poales; family Cyperaceae; genus Rhynchospora; species Rhynchospora pubera. The sequence continues at coordinate 78,159,256 of CM051459.1, forward strand.
ATTTCCAGCTGCCATGTGGTCACAATCTCATTTTTTTACCAGAAACCTATTTCTGGCACAGAGTGGGTAAAACTTTAGAAAAATTGCAGGCAAATAAGAAATAAAACTGAATAAAAGTATTTACTAATCTATACTAAGGTGCAATTTAACTTCTTAGTAAATAATACTATCTATTGAGCAGTCAAAGTCAAATCCTGTATATAGATTAGTAATTATATTTTTCCTATGCTGCATGTGTACACCGGTTTTATACAACAAACCCAGAATCAGATTTTACCAGCAAAGAATAAATAAATGGCATGCAAAAGATAACTTTCAATGTCATGGCTTCTATATGGATGATCCATAATCCAAATTACAACTGAATTCACACTGTAATTTCAACAATTTGTTTGTAATTATTAGGTATCGTAAAAAATAGTCATATAGATTGCACAAAAAAAAATAATAGTCACTGACAGAATATATTTTGTCTATATTGAATGACTAACTCTTAGCACTATGAAACATCAATAGCTGCAAGTTGTAATGCAGGTTATATAATAATTAAGGCCGAGCAATAAACAAAATTCAACTTTCAATCATTGAAAAATAGTTGCACACAACGTAAAAAAAATGACAGCATCAAGTGAGTACATTGCCTATGAGGTGATCTACCCAGCAAGAAAGCTATAATCTAAAATAGATACAAAAACTGATAAACCAACTTTAATGAACAATATTTCACAAACACAAAATCAGAACCAAACGAAACACTATACGCGAACTGCCTACACAAAAACAACTTGATGAACCTAAAAAACTTAAATGGAAAAGAAGCTATTTTTACCTACAAAAACGAAGGGCTGAGCAGAAAGGAAGGCAGTAAAGATCAAACACACCATAAAAGCAACCTGAAGAACCCGAAACAATAAAATGAAATGAAAGCATTTAGGCGAAGTAAAAAAAAAAAAACAGCAAAAAGAGTAAACAGACGACAGAATCAGTGTATTGACAACAAAAAATTGTGATGTACATGAGGTAACTGAGTAAGAATGGTCAATTTGTTAGACCAGAAGAACAAAAAAAAAAAATAGTATTAACTATTAGGTAATGAATATACATGGGAGTCTAAATTGGTTTCTTGTGAAAACGATCTATCTAAAGAACAAAAAAAATATATAAGTTCCAGCACTGAGTGCTAACAAAATTAAGAAAAATTTATTTAAAATTCAATTAAATTCGGTAAGGATAAGGAGTCAAGCAGTCAATACATTTACCATCTGTGTCTCAATTAAATGGATTTTCTCAATTCGTGGGCACACTAAAAAAATTGTTCATAAAAAAACGAAAGAAAAAAGCGATAAATGAAAAGGAAATTTACCTGAGGAAAGGAACAACCACATGCATGGGGAAAAAATCAACTATTACTGTAACGGAGAAAAAGACAGAAAAAAACATAATCAGACCAAGACGGGCTGCGAAAAAAATTTCAGGATTAACCATGAAACCTATCAGTATTGAGGCAGAAAAGGAAGAAAGGAAGGGGTAAAGTGGTACTCATCTGAAAGAGGAAGAGCCAAGGATTTCATCTATGCAGAGAGAATTGCGAGGAGAGGTCGGAGATGGCTGGGATTCAGCGGCGAAGATCGGAGACCTTTCTTTCACCCTTTTTCTTAGGGAGTTGCGCTGCTACTATCAAAATGAAGAGAGAGTTTGGACTTGAGGTTGAGGATGCTACTATCAATGTGTGGATGTGAGAATAAAATAATATTTGTGGGTGGTGCATGAAGACCAAACAGAAAAAAAACATAGCTTTTTATGCGGAACACAAAAACCATGCGCATGGATTGATCAAATAGGAAGGGCGTCCGTACGCGAGCCAGATGTAAAGCTCATATGACCGGTCCGTTGAATGTATTAGAAAGAGAGAGAGGAGGAAAAAGATTAAAAAACAGAGCAGATCGTAACTCTTTAGAAATAAACCAATCTGATGGCAGAGAGAAACAGAATCGAACGGACAGGATTGCGATCAATGTAACGTGAGCAAGTGTCAGATTCCCTGCCATTCGTCAGTTGACGCGTAGTCATTGCACCAAATCGGATCCGGATCTTAGAGAGTGGACCCCACATGTCAGCCACACTATTGCGCAACAGTGCTTATAAATAGTGTTCGGATCTGGATCCAATAAGCCAGGATTAATATATGTACTGATGGTTTCAGTCTTGTCAACTAAAAGTTCAATCTTCTCGCCTTGATCTAGAACTTTTTCACCGTCATTAATCGTGATTCACTTCAACTCTGTACTTCCAGCTTTAAGCCTAGACAGCTTGCTCATCTCAACTGAGTGGTTTATGATATACAGCATATGATCCTTCAAGTCTTCAACTGTGGCCTTTTAATTTATGAGAAAAATTCAAGTTACTCTTAGCAATCAAGGGAAATGTTGGTGTCATATTAGAAGCTAAATAAAATGAAAAATATGCTTTGAGTCCAAAAAGAGTACCCAAAATCACGGTCAAGACTATAAGCGATACTGAAGAGGTGTGTGTGCCTCCTTCGTCGTCTATGTGTGTGTGCGCCTCCTTCATCGTCTAGACGTCTATGGACATAAAGAAAATTGAAGGATATGAATTTAAATAGTAAGCACGCCCACATATCAATATAAAAAAAATGTAAAACAAACATATGAACATAAACAAAATTGAAGAAAATGAATTTTCAACATAAACAAAAATATATAAGTATGTGGCCTTGGTTATCACTGCTAGAGAATAAGATTTTTGAAATAACTTTGGTGTTCCAGTGGTACAACTTATAGCAAATGGTCGCAACATTAGAGGTCTGAATGGTTGCAGGGTAATCTGGCCCTATAATTTGACAAACAAACATCAAATTAGCAATTTTGATTCTCGATCAGACATAAAAGAGCAGTAGTTGATGGCAGACGAACTAACCTCACTCAAATTTCTCCAAAAGCCATGACCGGATCTGGCATTACCACTTCAATGGATTTTCTTTCCCTTGGCTTGAAGCTCAAGCACAAGCATCAATTGGTAGTTGAGAAATCAAACAACAAGGCAAGCTTTTGGTAAAAAATTGAGATTTCTTGAACTTGCAATGCAAAGGGGATAGGCTACAAGCATGGCACGTGGCAGTGCAGAAGTGAAGTACCAGTGAAATGGATATGTCTAATTATTATGATTATTTCAATCAAGGAAATCAAGACAAATATAGTGCTATGTAAGGGATTAACTCTGGTTAATACAATTAGCACAAGCATTATTAACATATTGATCAAATTTCCAACGGTTGATTAACAAGTAATCAGTAGAACGATCAATTTAGCAAGTAACCTCAAGACTGTCGGATGCCAATTTCCAATTATATTAATTGAAAACACAGTTAAATATTGGGCCCAGTTTACAAATGACCCTTGGAAATACAATATTTCAGAGGATACACCCCATTCTGAATTTCGATTTTGAACTGAATTAAAACTAAAAAACTTCAAACATGGTACCCAACATGAAAAAAAAAAAGAACCAACATGAACCCAACTTCGATTTTGCCACAGTATTGAGTCGAAACAAACAGTACAGCCTGAAAAAAAAGAACAGTACATAATTACAGATTTGAAGTGTTAAGAGGGAACTTCCCAATCTGCATGTACAGAATTTCACATATATACATGGCACCAACATGAACCAAGCCTAAACTTCCCAATCAGCATGATGCTGAAGGGTTTCATAAACATTTTTCCCAGTCTTTCTCTTTTATAAATTATTGCTGATAAATCTACTCAGACTAAAAATAAAACTATTTGGAGGTACTAAAGGAAAGTGGGAATAATCTGGTCCTTATTTGAGAACCAATGCCATGCAAAGCTGGTAGTATCAACAGGTTCTTTACTAAAATGCACTCATATTAAGTCAGAATGCTTAATACAAATTACTTGACCTTAGTCTATTGTATATTGAAAAAATAGAGTAAGAACTTATTTAATTAACGAATGTTGTGAGAAAAGTAAAAAAGCAATCTTTGTAAAACAAATCATACTTTAAGTATAAAGAAAAAATATTTACAGAAAAAGAAATAAAAGCAAAAGATGCGTTTTTCATTTAGACAAAACTTGCTGCTTCGATTTTCAAACACCATTTCAGAGAAGATGACAATTAGAGTTTTGGAACATTTGCAAGACCTTAGAAAGCTACTCCATTATCTTTACCAGTAACTTATCCTTTTTACCAGTAAACTCATTTCCTTTGCCAGAAACCTTGACGCAAAATCAAATCGAATATTGAGAGAGAGAGATAGAGAGAGAGGCACCGATAAGCGAGGAGGTGACAAAATCGGGGTGCCAAAATCGGAACTGCTCTCCTTCGTTTAGGCATCGTTGGTTAAATAGGCAAGCAATAGTAATGCCAAATTGAAATTTCAAAATAGCAATCCGTGGGACTTGGTTGGGGGTGGCGATCGACCGTTGGATGTGGGGCGATGGATGGTTGGATGGGGAGCGATCGGTGGTTCGGACTGGAGTTAGGTTTACGAAGGGATGGAAGTCGGAAGAGATGAGAATGAGGTGGAGACGCGGCTTGGTGAGGGTGGCGATCCGTGGGACTTGGGTTGGGGTGGCGATCGACCGTTGGATGTGGGGCGATGGATGGTTGGATAGGGGGCGATCGGTGGTTCGGACTGGAGCGAAGGGATGGAAGTCAGAAGGGATGGAGTTAGGTTTACGCGGCTTTTAATCGACTCACGGATCGCCAAATAGAAAAAAATAATAATAATAACTGAGGAGCGCTGAAAATTAAAAAAAAAAAAAAGCGATCTCAGAAGGAATCGAACAGGCGAACGCATCGTTATAGCGAACATTCGTTCCGCTCGCACATTTGCGCGTTCCGAGATGAACCAAGGTATAAAATTCTCTTCATTCTGCGATATCATCTGGTCCCTTTATCAAATTTCTGTTTTTATAATCATCGTTATGGATTACAAATAAAAAACAATCAATGATGCAGATCGTTCAGATCAAGGTTGTATCCTGAGATGTTACATCCTTCCATTGGTGCTTTTAATATAGTAGAGATACATACAAATAAATTGGGGAGGTACATTTTCTAGTATGAAGGAGATAATTATTTGGCAACCTTGTTCACTATTATGCCATCAATTGATGTGTATAAATATAAAAAAAGATATGTCTAAGAGTTGAGTGTGTGATATTCTTATTAAAGCCAAACAAAGACAAATCGTCAAGAGCAAAATTGGGATTGTCCTGAAAAATATCATTTCAAAGATTTAGCATAAAAAAGAAACATACTATTGATCAGGGTATAAATACAGACATAGATACTTATTATACAAAAATGATAATGAATGTGCATCAGTACCATATTAATACCAGAATTCCTTTGTACTAACATAGATACATATTAATATCACATGGACCTATAAATAAACAAATCACCAAAAACATTAATAATTACAAATATTACTAAGTACATGACCAAATAGGCACAAAACTAAGCGCACCATTGAAAAAAAAAACCAAGTAAAAGGAGGTACTAGCATCAGCATGCATTTTTTCCCTCCAATTCTTAACAAGAGATAAAAAGGAAGACAACACATGCCGTAGAGGGCAAAATGGTCAAATTTCAAGAGGTGAAATCATTTCCACCTTATATTCATATAGTTTTCCCCAAAATTTAGATTTCCTTCAATTATTCTTATGTTGGCTCCAATCACCAGTTGGAAATCCTCCTTTCCAACTCTATTCTAATCAAGCTTTTAAATTTCACCGAAATAACACCGTTATGACTTAAATAACGATATTTTAGACCAAAACGCATCAACGTTACAACAACCAAGAACGAAATAACAGTAGCGTTATATTTCCGAAATATCGGCGAAATAACTAAATTTTTTTGCATTTGGCGACGAAAAAACAGATCGGTCATTGAACTAACAAATTTTTTTTTTTCTATTGAATACAAATCCATATCAAGCCCTAATTTGTTTAGCGTTTAAAACTTTGATTTTGTCTATTTTGCTTTTTGACTTGTTAATTTTTTTTTATATTTTAATTTTTCAAGTAACTGATAAGATAGGCTAGCAGTATAATTATATTTTTATATACATCGTTTTTTCTCCGTTATATCACCGATATAACACCGAATCGCTATATCAACTCTGTACCGTTATACCGCAAAAACCGCATTTTAAAACCTTGATTCTAATATAAACTCGGCATTCATTTTCTTCATTAATTTGTTCTTCATGATACTCAGTCTTATTCTACTTAAAATATTACAAGTCTTTCAACCCCCCTCACCTAATATTGCAAATTTGCTAAAAAAAACCCTATTACAGGGCAGAATTATAAAGCAATCCTGATGCCCAACAAATCTATGTGCGCTCTCTGGTAAACTGTTTTATCAAAATTAGATTGATTCAATAAAAGGAAAGCTGCTGTCAATTTCCTAATATACTAGAGCCAACAAAGATTTTATTTTATCAAACCTATAAGAGCAATTCTGAAAACAAGATACTTTTAATGGACAGTAAAAAAAAAAAAAAAACAGGAAGAGGGATACTCTATGGGCCGAAAACAGGTCAAAGCCTATAAACAACAATAACCCTCTATATGTTAAAATTAAAGGTTTAAATTTCTATGATCCATTTAAGTTATATCACATGACCCTAATTAGTACTTCAGAGTTCAGACTATCAATAGAGTCCGGTAACAAAATATATTTGGTGGCACAGAAGTAAGCATCCGTGATGCATACCAAATAAAAAGTAAATGACAAGCTTATTCGGAGAGCTTATAAGCATCTTTCAATGCTTTTACTTTTTTCTTTTTTTGAGAATTAATCTTCAGAGAGCTTATTCAAGCTTATTCGGATTATTTGTCTCCTTTTAGATTTTCTTTTTAGTGTTTTTTTCTGTTTTGTTGAGTTTAGCTTTTTGCTAAACATTGTAAACTCTTATACTTTATTTTATTATTAATATAAGGCAGGGGCTTGACCCTTGTTTTTCTTCAAAAAAAAAAGTAAATGACAAGAAAAAGAGAGGACGAATGTGGGCCTGTAGTAATAGGCAACTACTGGCCTGATGCTCTGACCATTTCTCCTAGACATCTATAAATTAGTTTCTTTTGGTTTGTCTTTAGTTGGCTAATTTGCATGCTACAAATATCCAATTGCATTCAAAATCCCAAAACATTCCTAATTCCATGCAATCTTTCTCATCCCCCCTACTATCAAGTCTCCAAACACTCTCTTTCTACAATCCTACAAAACTAATGATAGCTAGAGAAAGAAAAGGAATACTAAGAAATGAAGGGTCAAATGCTCTTGCATCATCCTACAATAACAACATTCGCCCCCTTCTCGATGCAATTGATCAACTGCGCAACCTCAATGTGACTCAAGAAGGCATCCAGCTCCCTACCATTGTTGTAGTAGGCGATCAATCTAGCGGCAAGTCGAGCGTCCTCGAGTCGCTTGCAGGCATCAGCCTGCCTCGAGGCCAAGGCATATGCACTCGTGTCCCCCTTATTATGCGCTTGAAAGGGGACTCTAACACCACCAAGCCATCTCTACATCTCGAATATGGGGATAAAATTGTGCAAACCAGTGAATCTGGGATTGCTGCAGCAATTAGCAAAGCAACAGTTGAGATAGCTGGTGAGGGAAAAGGCATCTCCGACAAACCAATTACTCTTGTTGTCAAGAAGAAATCAGTTCCTGATTTGACATTGATTGATCTACCCGGGATCACCCGTGTACCTGCGAAGGGACAGCCAAATGATATATATGAGCAAATCTCCAAAATCATCATGGAGTATATTGCACCGAAAGAAAGCATAATTTTGAATGTATTGTCTGCCACAGTGGACTTCCCAACCTGTGAGTCAATTCGAATGTCTCGACAAGTCGACCAACTAGGCGAGAGAAACTTAGCTGTGGTTACAAAGTCTGATAAGGCTCCTGAAGGTTTGCTGGAGAAGGTTATGATGGATGATGTGCACATTGGCTTGGGCTATGTCTGTGTTAGAAACCGGGTTGGAGATGAGACGTACGAGCAGGCTAGGGTTGAAGAAGAGCGGCTCTTCAAGTCGCATCCCATGTTATCACAAATTGACAAGTCAATGATCGGAATCCCTGTTCTTGCAGATCGGCTCACACAAATCCAGGCATCACTAATAGCAAAATGCTTGCCCGACATTGTTCAGAAAATTGATGACAAGCTTAACCGAAGCACGACTGAGCTAAACAGCATGCCTCAGAACTTGTCCACTGTTGCTGATGCAATGAAAGCACTCATCCATATTCAAAAATTGGTAAGAAAATCTCTGGAGAATCTTCTAATAAGAGGAGAGTTTGATGAGTTGAACCCTGATGATTATAGCCTCCATGGCACTGCTCGCATTACGGATATGCTTCATGAATACCGTGCAGGACTCCCCAAAAAGTGCCCGACCACGGATGAGGAGTTCCTCATGGAAGAAGTAAGGGTGATTCAAGAGACCAAAGGAATAAGGCTTCCAAACTTCATGCCTAGATCTGCATTTCTTACTCTACTAAAGAACAAGGTTGACACTGTATCAAGTATGCCGCGTGAGTTTGTCAACAATGTTTGGGAATATATTGAGAAAATTGCCATACAAATGATGCTAAGGCACTGTGAGAACTATCCCCAGATCAAATCAGCAGGCCAGAAGGCAATTCATGGTCTGATTGATAAAATGAGAGACCGTTCTTTCAAGTTCGTGAAGGACATGATAGAAATGGAACTTGTTTCAGATTACACGTCTAATCCAGATTATAAGAACAGCTGGGTAGAGCTGATGAAAGAAGAAAGTCTCTTCATGCATGCAATTGAGGACCATAGCCAGCCAAGCAAAATCTCACTCGAAGCCTTTGGTACTGTGGAGGTCGGCCATCTCAGGCGCCATGTGGATGTGGCAGAGCAGGCTTTCGACATAAGGATGACGCTCATGGCATATTGGAAAACAATTGTGCTGAGGCTTGTGGATGGTGTTGCACTTCATATCTTGCATGCCATCAAGTGCTTGGTGGAGGATGAGCTTGAGAAAGAGCTCATTAATGAACTGGTTGGGCCAAAAATGCCTGGTATTGAGAAGATGCTCGAGGAGTCCCCAGTCATTACTGCAAAGCGGGACCGGCTCAAGAAGAGTGTGGAGCTTCTCAAACAGTCAAAGGATTTAATTGCCAGTATAATGGATCGTGTTGTTACAGATGGTGACATATAATGTAAGAATTTGTTTCTGATTTGGTGCTCAGTTCATGTTTAATTAATTAGTGGTGCTTTGTTATGGAGTTTATGTGTGATTTTGTTTTAACTTAAGTACTTAAATTTCCTTTTCATTTTTGGTGTACTGATAACATCCACCTAATTAGTATTTTGCACCGCAAAATGAATGGTATCCGTCTTTCCAAATCTTGCGTACATTTTGCCGAGAAAATTTTATATCGAGGGACTACGAGGTGAGGAAATTGGAAAGGATGCTAGTGTATGACTGTCGCACTTTGGTCAACTTTTTTTGGTGTCAGACACTTGCGTTGCGCGCACATACGAGTGTATTATATGATCTTTGTATTATTCTTATATGCATTCAAATTATTTCTAGTGGATTTCCGGGAACAAGGGTATATGAAATCTGAATGAAAGATAATCTTTTAAAAATAACGCACGTACATTAATACTCTTAGTTCTAATTAATCAATTGTACCTGACCAAATGAACTTTTAACCCTTCAGGAAAATTAGAGCGACCAGAGAAGATGGTACCTCTGACATGTACTTACGAAATATGACTTCATGAAGATAGGACGACGCCCAACCTGCATAAAAATACAGAGATTAAATTTCTCATAGCAGAGATTTTATTTCAGTATTCTTTTTTTTTTTTGGAAAATATATAAAACTCAACATTCAGTTTCTTTCTTTATTTGTATTATTTTTCTGAGAAGAGTGGTACAGATCGTATTATTATTAATAAAATAAGTGCCTGTGCTTAACACATTATTTGAACACACAAATAAACATACAGCTGCCGCTCCTAATCTCTCTCTCTCCTATCTTCTTATCCCTAAAGAAAATATTGTAACTCTTCCCAATCCCATCCGCCAAACATTTAATATTACAAATTAAATTTGCCAAGCAATCCTGTGGCCGAACAAATCTACTTGCACTCTCTGTTGAACTGTTTTTGACAAAATAAGAAACATATACTGAATCAAAACCGCTATCATTATCCTTAATTACTAGACCAATCCGGATTTATATTTTCAAACCGATAAGACCAGTTCAATACAAGATACTCTATGCACTGGTACCGGAGTGTGGTACCAGTGCCCGATTGGGTTTATTTCATTTGATACAAATTGTGATGCTTTTTCAGTGAAATGGAAAAGGCGGTGGGTTTTCCCACTTATTTCAAAAAAAAAATAAAAATAAAAAAATTAAAAAAATACAAGATACTCTATAAGAATTTGTCAAAAGAAGTTTAAATAAAACTACATAACCCAAAAGCAGGTCAAGGTCAATATAACTAACAATAACCCTGCACATAATAAAACGAAAGATCAAACATTTATAATCTATAAGGTATATCTAGGGCTGTACAAGAAAAATAAAAACCCGTCTGATCCGTTTAGCCCGTCCAACCCAACCCGTATTATAACGGGTTCAAGTATTATCCGAGTTGGGTCGGATTTTAATTTTATCAATCCGATTTTATTGGATTGGATTATATTTTTATTTTGATAATCCGGTTTGTAACCCGGCCCGTTTTAATTTCATTGATCTCATCTGTACGACTGTATATGAATCACAACTGCTTTTTTTTTTAATCCCAAAGTAAGGTTCAAACTAAAAATAGCATTTCCAGAGTTCCAAGACGAGACAGAATACTTAAACACAACCAGAGATACTAATATGGATTCATTAATATGTTGTTACTTGTTAATCCATTTAGAAAACATATTCCAGTGTCTCATCAGTCAGAAATTATTTTATATAAGATTTTTGACACCAAAAATTTTAATACACAGAATTAATATATTTTTTTTTAATAAGAAGAAAGTTCGTACGCGTTTTATAAAAGGTTACAGCATCTCCCTTTGTACGCGTTTATAAAACGCGCTCCAAGGATCCGAACGCGTTTTATAAACGCGTACGTAGGATAGATAAAGTGCACTCTCCCCTCACTCCTTTTGAGGTTGTCAGAGCTTCGTAGCTGTTTATAAAACGCGTTCGAAACTCTGGAGCGCGTTTTATAAACGCGTACGAAGGGGATTATTACCATTATTATTTAATTTTTAGGAAAAAAGTACAAGCATGCTCTGATAAAGACTGCAAAAGACATGACAAGATTTGATTTTACAATGTCATTTTTGAACTAGTGAAATTATTTATAAAACCAGCCATTGTTGAATTAGAATGCACAAATACCCACTACCTCATTCTTGTTAAAACCTTCAGTACAATGGACAAAGGAAATAGCTCTAACTCAAATAATGATGTTCCAAACTATCGAAGAGCAACCCGCATTGAGTATTGGCCAACTTTCTACCATTACCCTGCCAATAGAAATCAACCAGAAAACGGAAAATACGAGGCAATTTGCCGCTCTTGTTATCGCACTTTGAAATACAACATCCATGAAGACACGACTGAAGAGGGGGACGTGCTCGAGTTAAAAATACACTACCAATGGCACATTAATGGTGGGCCGGAAAGGGAACAAAAGGAGTACCAGGAGCGGCGATGGCGGGAACACGAAAAAAATCTGAACCGAGAAAGGCGATATGACTGGTACAAAAAATATTACACAGAACCTCAATCCATCCCCCAACAACAACCGAAACCCTACCTCTCGTCTGAACCAACTCACTGGACCGTTTATGAGAAAATATACAACTTTAATGGAGACCACACAGTGAGATGTACAAGGTGTGCTCAAGTTTTCAATTACAAAGAAAACATATTGCGTGACCACTACCATGAGCACAAACGTCACGACGAGAATGAACAAAGAGCTCGGGACATAGAGACGCAGAGGATTATTAAAGAAAGAAATGAAGAAATGGATCGTAAAAAAAAATAAGGGAAGAAGAGGCAAGGAAAAAAAGGCTGAGAAAATCGGAGCAAAAATTGAGAGAAATGAATAAGAGGGATGAACTTCGACAAATTGCAGCAAGTCGAATGGCAGAGATAGAAAGAGAAGAAACCGAAGAGGCTTTTTGGAACGAAGCCGCTCAATTCGTTGACAACACTATTCCGAGTAATCAACAAGCAGATGATGTTGCTTTTTGGAACGAAGTCGCTCAGTTCGCTGACAACACTGGTGGGAGTAATCAACAACAACCGAATGACGAAGATGAGCAACCATGGTGGGATGAAATTCTACAACATGTAGATAGTCAAAATCTCTAACTATTTATATCATTGTAATATTTATGTGTTTTATTATTATGATTGTTAATGTAATTTAGTTGCAATTGTTAATGCAATGTTTTATTTTTATGGTTGTTTTTTATTTTCCCTTATTTTTTTGTAGTGCTTTGCACTATAAGTTGGGGTTTTAATGTGTTGACGTTCAATGGATAAACGTTGTTGTTTGGAGTATTTCATTTATTGGCGTTTCAATACATAAAAGTTTATGTTTCAAGTAGTGCTTTGCACTAATTTTTCCACATTGATTACACATAAAGAAATCACAATAAATAATACAAGTCTGTCATCAGTAGTACGAATCCAAAAAACATAGTCAATCATCATAAGCAATCCAAAAAACATAGTCAATCATCATCAGTAATACACAAGTCCATCACAAGTCATAAACGAAAAATAAACAATCCGTCCATCAGGAGTCATAAAGAAGTCACAAGTCCATAAACCAAAAAGAAAACAATCAGTCCATCATCATAACTAACGCCGCCGCCTAGGTCCTGAAGGTGAAAATCTGTCAATCACCCTCACCGCACGCCTCGGTCGTCTCCGCGGGGCTGTCTCGTCTCCTGAGTCACTCGAGTCAGTATCCCCATCGCGGTCCTCCTGCTGCTCCTCATGCTGGTCCTCCTGCTGCTCCTCCTGAGCCGTCTGTATGGGCCCAAACTCAACGGGCTGCCCAGCCTCCCGAGGAGTCGCTAAAGGGACATAGTCACCCTCCTCATCTGCGACCGTCCGTAGCAATGTGCTGAACGAGTCTGTCCCTCCCATACTACCCAACGGAGTGCCAAATGATGGAATAGAAGAAGGCGTAGGCACTGACGGAACAGTAAATGGAGGAAAAGAGGAGGGCATACGAAATGCTGCAAAGGAGTACGGTGGAGGATCATGATGTGGCATGTGGGCGGTGAAAATGCCAGTGGGATCCTGAGAAATGCCAGCAAACTGCGAGGTCGATGCTGATGCACTATGCATGGATGGAGTAGGACCTGAGGCTGAAAACTGAGTAGGAAAGAACGTGTGTGGTCCTAAAATATCATCTAATCGCCCGGTATTCAATCGACCATCCTATAATATTAAAAAAAAATAATGTCAATGTAAATAAATTAGTATTTAAAATTGAAACTTGCATATGAACGAATACTAACCGCATGCATCAGATCCTCCGCCTGAAGGTCTGTGGGTACAGTCGGACGTGCAGAGGAAGACTCATCCTCAGAATCTGGTATGTCCGCAATATTTGTTGGAAGTCCTCGCTGCTCCAACAAATCCTCCAACCTGTAATTTATAAATTATTGAAAAATGACATAGTTATGAAGGTTGAATTTAAAATGCAAAAACGCAATCAAAAAATTAAATTTTTTAAAATTACCTCAAAGGTATGGAAGCATCATGCAACTGCGAACGACAGTTGGCGAGAATTATCTTTCCCACCCTTCTGCATCCCTTCTTCACAACCAGTCCCAATGCATGAAGTGCATTCTTCAGCGCAGAGTTGCCCTGCAATTTACGAGAATAATGACATATTGCACAAAATATTAACCAATCATACATTCCATACTTTAAAAATTAAGACGTACCGTATTGCGAAGTCTGGACCCCATGTTTGTGTACTGCCTCTGAGCAAGAGGCAGCTGCTGAGTGCGCTGGAGACGTGCCTCGGCATCCTCTCGTGGCGTGGGTCTCTCGGAGCCACCGTATCGCCAAAACCACCGGAAGTACCGCAACGTATCAGTATCAGCCCAGGATCGAGTCTCCAGCTGGCGTTGGTGTAATGCCTCGTCAGTCCACTCTGCATGTGCACCCGCAAAAATGGTAGAAAAATCTGGGCGATCTCGATAAGTACCGTGCTGGAAACCCAACAGGTTCTGTGTCACGTCCCAACTCTGTTAAAATAAACTCGTTAGGTCTTTACTCTAATTAATTTGAAATTGATCATATGATAAATTGGAAAATTACAGCAAACGTACCACAGGTAGTGGAGGAGGAGTAATCTGGTACAGTCCAAACTGATGTCTACAACGGTCGGGGTAGTAGTAGGCAACAATGTGGTAGAAAATGAGCGGCAACCGAACATGCTCCGCTATGCAACCCTCCTGTGCTACCCGTGGCATGAAAGCCCTGTCGAGTACGTACGGAAACCAGTTGACGTCTTCTACGTTCAACACGGCTAGGTAGTCCCGTGCGTTCTCTACTGCCCCGCGGTGCTGGCTCCGTGAGAAAGACCGAGCTTCGCCCCATTTCCTGAAAATTTTGATCGTTAGGATTTATGTGTTGTAATTTGCATAAAATTAATGAAAAAATATTATAAGTTATTACCTCCCAAACGGCACACATGAATCTAAGTTAGGCTGTCCTAATCCACCGATAGGAGCAACCTCTGGGCGACAAACAAGGAGGTATGACCATGCCCAAAACAACAGTAGCATCCAAGGTCCCGTCACAACCTTGAAACGCATGGAGGCACGGTCCAGAGCACGATACAGACAAGCAAGCGTGGCAGCTCCCCAATTGAAGTTCGGAACTTCATTCAAATTGCCCTGCATTTAAAGTAAACAATTGTGGTATTGCTATAATAATATTAGTCTTGCTATAATAATTTATATTTTATTAAATAACAAAATTAAATTGCTGGTTGTTCAATATCATTCGAGAAAAATTAATATTGAATTTCTAACATTGAATTCTAATATCATAGTAAGCAAATAAAAATAATATTTAAGTTAAGAAAATTATATACCGATACGAGCTCCAAATAGTATGCTGGGATGGAATCATGAGAACTATCGGGAAACATCAACATCCCAAATACCTCTAGAGCCACTGCACGTGTGTATCGGTCAAGCTCCTCATCAATAGCTCCTGCCTGTGGCGCCACCCCGCAATTTTGCCGCAACCATTTCAACTTGATATTGTTGCCCGCAACATCGCCCCTGCATTGTACAAATTTAAAATAATCAATACAAGTAAGCAATGCATATACTTAATAGCAAAAATCAATATTGCACTTTTATTTTTTTCACTTACTCTCTGGCACTCCTTTTTCTGTACCAGTTTTCCAATTCTTCATGAGGATAAAGATTTGCACGAATATTTTCCTCCCAGGGCCCTCTCGTATTGGATCTAACTGGGATGCCCGTCGAGCGCAAACCATATAAGAAGGCAACATCCTGATAACAATAAAGTTTAAATTCATGTCATGTTAATATTGCAATTCGTGTAATGTTAATATTGCAATTCGTGTCATGTTAATATTGCAATTCGTGTCATGTTAAGTCAAAATTTAATGTGAGAATTAATTGTGAAAATTACTACGAAAATTATTTAAAAATAAAAATTAATATGAAGTTTAAATAAATTACCTGTAGAGTAACGGTCATCTCTCCAACGGGAAAATGAAAGGTATGCGTCTCCGGACGCCAAAACTCGATCATTGCCTTCAGTAATGGCATGTCGACGTTGACATGCTTGACCTTCGTAATGTGACTCAGGCCCAGTTTCATCAACCTTCCCTCAATCCGATCGTCCACCGTAATCGTTCGCTTGTGCGATCTTGTCTCCAAATGTTTTTCGCGCTGCATTAACACGATTTATAATACAATTTATAATTCAATTTATAAGCATTTACAAGCATTTACAATAAATACAATTTATTAGATTGAACATAAAAAAATTATAAGCATTTACAACAAATACAATTTATAATACAATTTATAATAAACATTTAATACAATTTATTAAATTGAAAAAAAATTTATAATAAACCTCATTTTCAATTAATTTTTATAATACAATTTATAATAAGCAAAAAAATCTAAATTAACATAAAACAGTCTATTACCTCCTCAAAAGACAAACCAACGAGATGCTCGTTATCCGTAACAAACAAAACATGTTGGTTTTCTACGTTGGCTGGTTGCACAGGTGGATTGACATTTTGCGCGCTGGGACGGGCTGCGCGACGCCTACGTCTTTTTGGCCGAGGCTGGGTGGAGGGTGCTTCGGTGGGGGGTGCTTAGGTGGGAGGTGGTGAAGCACCAGAAGGATCAGCCTCATCTTCTGCTGAACTCATCTGATTCAAATAATATAAGAACAACAATTTAAAACAACAATGAATTTAATATTTTTTTTCATTAATCAAAACGAACAAAACAAAATTTATTTTTCTATGTAGTTGACATTTTCACAATAATTACTGATCAATAATCGAATAATTTTATCATAATATGTTAAAATTTTTCATGCACCATAATTTGCACCAATAAATTTATACATAATTTTCAATATACAATTCCAGTTATTTGAAACTATGTTAATTTGCACCATAATTTTTCGATATAAATTTCTTTTTATTTCAACAATTTACTAACTAATTCCATTTATACACAATTACTAACTAATTATATTTATACATAATTATCATAATTATCATCATGCATCAATTATCAACAATTTCAGTTATACACAATTACTAACTAATTCCATTTCAACAATTTACTAACTAATTCCATTTATACATAATTATCATAATTATCATCATATCAACAATTTCAGTTATACACAATTACTAACTAATTCCATTTCAACAATTATCAACAATTTCATCAATTATCATCATGCATCGATTATAAACAATTTCATCAATTATCAATAATTCCACAATTTCATCAATTATCATCAATTATAAATAATTAATTGATCAATTAACTAATTCCATTTATACATAATTATCATCATGCATCAATTATCAACAATTCCACAATTTCATCAATTATCAACAATTCCATCACAATTTCATCAATTAACATCAATTATCAACAATTCCACAATTTCATCCAAAATACAATTATCAACAATTATCACTATTTCACAATTCCGTTTCACTATTTCACAATTATCAACAATTCCACAATTCCACAATTTCATCTAAACTCCTAAACCCCTAAATCCCTAATTATCAACAATTATCACTATTTCAAATACAAAATACAAAATAGTTTTGGAAAAAACCTCGCTGTCGCAAATTCGCCGCTGCCGCTGCCTTCTCCTCTTCTCTTTCTGATATCTCATTTTTATATGCGTATTTTGACCATACTTAGCACCAAAATAACACTCAAACCAATATGAATTGTCTCATAATTAACTGTGATTTTCAGAATATTTGGTACTGCCGCCGCTTCTTTGTTCTTTTGTAGAATTCTCGTGAAGATTGAAGACTAGACACGCAAACAAGACGAATTGGAGCTTAGGTCACTGCCAGACGTCTCATTCCTGGCCCACAGACGCATGAAATGGACTAGAGAAGGCCTACAAAGCACCATGCCAAGCCTGGATCTCACATGAATGCTCAGACTCCACTTATCAGCCCAGTCCAGCAGAATTTCGGTCCGAAATTCTGAAATTTCGGTCCGAAATTCCATGTATGGAAAGTTTTCTTATGGCAACTCAAAAGGAAGGAAACTTCTCTCTTGCCCTGGCCGCCTCTGGGATTTTGCTAGGGTATTTATATGCGTTTTTCTTGACCAGAAAGCATCCATTATTCGCTCTAGAATATTTTCCATAATTTGCACTTGTGTTCTTGGCTCTTTTCACGGGATTGGGGGATTAGGTCAGAAAGGGGACAAGGCGGCAGCACGTCCAGAGTTTCTCTCATCGATTCCTTAGCCCTGGGACAGCGATATTCGCATTGGATATTTCGGTTTACTCTTTTATGCTTATGCTTCGTTGTTTCATGGCTTGTATCGTACTTATTTACATGATATTTATTGTTTTAGTTATAAACATGTTAGGCTAGACTTTATTATGATGTTCTAGGGATAGTTAGTAGATAAATTTGGTGAAATATTATGACTTGATCATTTATGCTATGTTATGTGATGAGTTTTGTTGAGATTGATCTCTTGCTTAGTTAGTTTGGTTAATTGTTTTATTGTCTACCTATTGATGTCTGCAGCACCGTTAGGACATTAGTCAAAATCAATTAATTGAATGGTTAAGTACATGAAATAAACCAACGCTCGAAAGAGGAGGTTAGATGCGACCGATAGGTGCATCTTTTATTGATCTGACAAGACCTTAAATATTTCTAGAACCCTCACTTAACTCACTTAAACAATCAGCTTAGGACGAAAGTACACGTTGATTGTTTACGAGGCGAAAACCAAGTTCCAAACCATGTTAAAATCGAAATCGTGAAAACTGAGATTATAACTTAGGTCTGGTTGTTAAGTACCCTTTACATAACATCGTCTAGAGATATCAAGTCGAAATATTCATTCTAAAACAATTTCAGTCCAAAGTACTAAGAATTTCGGACCGAAATCCTTATATTTCGGACCGAAATTTGCCTCTGTCCAGACCACAATCGAAGACTTAGGTGCTTTAGAGCCAAATTACTTGAACACTAAACCCCTAGGACATCTCTTGCATTCATTTGAACATCTAAAAACACAAAATCAAACCTTAAATTATTTTATAATTATTTTAAAGTTCTTGATATTTATTCAGTAGACTCTTTTAAGTTTATTCTCCATAATTTTTATTGTCTAGCTTTTAAGAAAAATTAAGTCTGGTACTCATATTACCGTCTCTTGGGTTCGACCCTTAGCTTTACCAGAACGATTAGTAAGGTAGAACAAGGTTATAAATTCATTTGACCTAGGTTTTAAATTCCTTATCAAATTGGCGCCGTTGCCGGGGACGGTATTGATATCGAGTACTTATTTTAGTATTAAGAGACTAGATTTTTTTTTCTTTTTATTTAATCTTTTCGTTGTTAATCTTCTTACTTTCAGGTTGAGAACTGGCCGGGAAACCAAAGAAAGGCAAGTCAAAGCCCGCAATTGTGCGCAAGTACTTCACCAGGGGACTTGACTCAGACCCAGAACTCTCGGACCAAGCAACCTCGAGCCAGGCCCACTCCGTAGCTCAATCAACATCCGAGACAGTACAGATTTTGGACCGAAATTTCCAAATTTCGGACCGAAATTTTGATGTGGTGACTGAAACAGCGGGCGAGATGGCAGCCAATCAGGGCCCAGTCAACGTCGAAGCAGAGGCCCAGAGGCTGGAGAACCTGAGACTTCAGCTCGAACAAAGGGAGGCCAGACTTGCAACCGATCGCGCCAATGTTGAGACTCAAAGGCGAGCACTAGAAGATGAAAGGCGGCGATGGGAGCAGGATGACGAAAGTGTTCATGAAAATTCAGATGGAGAGGAGCAAGGGGGGCAGAACAGATCTCTCATGGACATTGCAGCTCCAAAAGCCAGTCACGTGGGTGGCCCTGTGGTGATTCCAGGGATTGAAGCCAACAACATGATAATCACCGCCAACCATGTAGCACTTGTGCAACAGAATCCGTTCTACGGAGATGACAAAGAGGACCCACACGCTCACTTACAAACTTTTGTTGATTGCACACGTTTGGTTAAAATTAATGGTGTATCCCAACAGGCCATTAAACTTTTGTTGTTTAGGTTTACTCTTAAGGACCGAGCCATCAAATGGTACAAAACCTTAAAAAGAGGGTCTGTTAGGAGTTGGGACCAAATGGCACAAGCCTTCCTTGATAGGTATTTCTCTGCCGACAGGGCTGACACAATTAGGAAGGAAATCAATAATTTTCACCAAAAGGACAATGAGTCAATGAGAGATGCATGGGAACGTTTTAGGGACTTAGAAAACTCTTGTCCACACCATGGTATCCAAGATTGGATGGTAATTAAGGCTTTTCACAGTGGTCTGTATGACAACATTAAAATTAACCTTGATTCTCTTTCAGGTGGCGCATTTAAGCGACTGGATGCAGCACAGGCACGTGACAAAATTGATGAATGTGCTAGGAATTACGAGTGGTATCCGATTCCCAACAACCGCCGCCCGTCTAGCAAGCACCAAGTGAATGAGATCACAACAAGAGACTCGAGGATTGCCGAGCTCGAAGCGGAATTAGCAGCATATCAGTCACTTCAAGGCACCCACCTCAATTCCAACACTTGTGGAGCATGCGGCGAAGAAGGGCACAATTCCATTGATTGTCCACTTGCGCGAGGAGGCGGCGATGGGCATCAAGTCAACTCGCTCAACAGCGAACCTTCTTACTTTCCTGGACATATCTTTAGTCGCAGTTACTCTTTGAGCGATCGAGAACAAGCCAATTGGGCAGACATGAATCACCCTAATTATCACAACAATGAAGATAGACCTTTTGTGCCAAGGAACCAGTACAAAAACACCAACCAACCAACTTTGTATAAAAATACCCAATTTAACAACAACGGTCGTGACCAACCTTTTCCAAGAAAATCTGTTTACAATAGAGAGGGTGTACCACCAGTTGTCCAAAGCTTTATGCATGAACAGGGTAAATTTAATCAAATGTTGACTGAGGAGCTAAAAACTAACGCTGGAACTTTGAACAGGTTGGAACAAATGATGGAATCACACTTTTCGAGGCAGCAAGGGAAGCTACCGAGCCAAACGGAGGTGAATCCTAACGCCCAGTGCAAAGCTTTGCACACATTGAGGAGTGGCACGCAATACATGGACCCGCCAATGCCATTTGCGGCGGACGAGCAACCAAACAGCACGGGCAGGGAGGTCAAGGAGACGAAAGGGCCATGTTTGGAACAAGCCCTACCTTCCCCACCTATCCTGGACTCAACCAACACAACTGGAGCTCAGTTAGGCGCGCAGACAGAGCAACACCACCCAATTGAGCCAGAATTTCGGTCCGAAATTCACAATTTTCGGTCCGAAATTCTTGGTCCAGAAGGTGAAAAAGGCCCCCCAGAGAAGAAAAAGGGAGGAAATGCAGTTCCAGAGCCTTCTTACCAGCCTCCTGTACCATTTCCTAGAAAGTTGGCTAAGGAAAAAGAGGATATCCAGTTCATGCGATTTTGGGAGATGCTAAAGGAGGTCCATATCACCATCCCCTTCTCTGATGTGTTCACTAGGGTGCCCATTTATGCCAAATTTCTCAAGGAACTGTGCACTGGAAAGAGATCCCTGGAAGAATTGAAAGCAATAGTTCTGACAAGAATGAGCAGTGAGGCCATAAAGAGAAAAATGCCACCTAAACTAGGGGATCCAGGAAAGTTTGTTTTGCCTTGTTTGATTGGAAAGGAGTTCATCAAACAAGCATTGTGTGATATGGGGGCAAGTGTAAGCCTGATGCCCAAGTCAGTTTTTGAGAGGATAGGATTTGGTGAGTTATTGCCCACAAATATTACAATTCAGCTTGCTGACTCATCCAAGCGTTTGCCCATGGGTGAAATCAAAGATATTCCAGTGCAAGTTGGCAAATTCCTTGTTCCAGGCGACTTTGTGGTGATGGACATGGAAGAAGACAGAGAGGTTCCAATCATTTTGGGGCGTCCCTTCTTGAGTACCGCAGGGGTGATGATGGATGCCAGAGAAGGCACGATCTTGGTTAGAGTGGGAGGGGAAACACTTCGCTTCTCCATCAAGCATGCCATGAAATACCCTAGCGCCAATAACCACCATTGTTGCATGATTGAGGAAACCGAGCCAATTGTTGAAAAATCTCTTGAGGACCAATATGAAAATGCACTAATTCTGTATCAAAAATTTCTTTCTGATGTGCAGGAATCAATTGGAGTACAGGAGACCATGGAGGAGTTTGAAAACGACCAGGAAACTGACGCAATTGCCCTGCCAGAAGAGGTCAACTCAGCAGATACCGAAAATTTCGGACCGAAATCCAAAATTTCGGACCGAAATTTAGCACCCCAGATCGAATTAAAACCTCTTCCAGCCACTCTCAGGTATGAATTTCTTGATCCAGATCAAAAATTTCCTGTTATTGTTAATGCTGGGTTGAATGCAGATCAAACAGAGAGACTTTTGGTGGAACTTCGCGCCCACAAAGGCGCGATTGGCTACTCTATTGATGATTTAAAGGGTATCGATCCCTCAATTTGCACTCATAGGATCCTCTTGGAAGAGGGCCACAAACCATCCATTGAAGGGCAGAGGCGACTCAACCCTAATCTCAAGGAGGTGGTCAAGAAGGAAATCCTCAAACTCCTTGATGCGGGCATTATTTATCCAATCTCAGATAGCAAATGGGTGAGCCCAGTGCACGTAGTGCCCAAGAAGGGAGGAACAACAGTGATGAAGAATGAAAAAGATGAGATGATTCAGACAAGAATGGTGACCGGATGGAGGATGTGTATTGACTACCGCAAGCTCAACACCGCTACGCGAAAGGATCATTTTCCACTTCCATTTGTTGACCAACTGCTTGAAAGACTTGCTAATCACTCTTACTTTTGTTATTTAGATGGTTATTCTGGTTTCTTTCAAATCCCTATCCATCCAAATGACCAAGAAAAAACCACTTTTACCTGTCCCTATGGTACTTATGCATATAGGCGTATGCCTTTTGGTCTTTGCAATGCACCTGCAACCTTTCAAAGAGCCATGATGGCTATTTTTTCGGATTTTATTGAAAAAGAAATGGAGGTGTTTATGGATGATTTTTCTGTTTATGGCACTTGCTTTGACTCATGCTTAGCTAATCTTTCTAAAATCTTGCAGAGGTGCGAAGAAGTTAACTTAGTTTTGAATTGGGAAAAGTGTCATTTCATGGTGCAACAAGGGGTCGTGCTTGGACATGTGGTCACATCAAGGGGCATAGAAGTTGACAGGGCTAAGATTGAGGTGATAGAAAAGCTTGACATGCCAAAGAGTGTGAAGGATGTTAGGAGTTTCTTGGGACACGCTGGATTCTATCGTCGATTTATCAAAGATTTTTCTAAAATTGCTAAACCTCTAACAAACCTCTTGATTAAAGACAATGAATTTATTGTAACTAATGAATGTCTTGATGCTTTTTGCAGGTTAAAGGAAGCCTTAATCTCAGCCCCTATCTTACAACCACCTGATTGGAGCCAACCATTCGAGCTTATGTGCGACGCGAGCGATTATGCAGTTGGAGCGGTTCTTGGGCAGCGCAAAGACAAGAGGCCAGTGGCTATTTACTATGCTAGCAAGGTGCTAGACCCCGCCCAAGTCAACTACACGACCACGGAGAAGGAACTTCTTGCCATCGTCTTCGCGCTTGACAAGTTCAGATCTTATCTCGTTGGTTCCAAGGTGATCGTGTACACAGACCATGCAGCAATTCGCTACCTCCTCAGCAAAAAGGATGCCAAGCCTAGGCTGATTCGTTGGGTGCTACTTTTGCAAGAATTTGATCTCGAAATCAAGGATAAAAAAGGCTCTGAGAATTCAGTCGCTGATCATCTCTCTCGCTTACACTCAAATAAAAATCAAGAAACTGAATTGCCTATAAATGATTCTTTTCCTGACGAAAAATTGTTCTCTGTGCAGGAAATTTTGGGGGCAAAATTCGAAGATGTGATGGCTGAGATCGCGTCTGTAGCAGAAATTTCGGACCGAAATTTTAAAATTTCGGACCGAAAATTTAAAATTTCGGACCGAAAATTTAAAATTTCGGACCGAAAATTGGGAGAAAAACAGAAGGCAGAAGAGCCCTGGTATGCAGATCTGGCTAACTTTCTGGCGAGTGGCTACTTACCCTCTGACATGACTTCCCAGCAGAGAAAGAAGTTGAAATCAGACTCGAAGTACTACTTTTGGGAGGAGCCATACCTTTTCAAACTTGGAATCGACAACATTTTTAGGAGGTGTGTGCCACATGACGAAGTCAAAGCCATCCTTGCAAGCTGCCACTCCTCTGCCTATGGGGGCCACGCGTCATTTTCAAAAACAGCAGCCAAAGTGCTCCAATCAGGTTTTTACTGGCCTTCTCTTTTCAAAGATGCTCATTCTTTCGTTTCTTCTTGTGATCAATGTCAAAGAACGGGCAACATTTCCAAAATGAATGAAATGCCTCTTAACCCTATTCTTGAAGTTGAAATTTTTGATGTATGGGGCGTGGA
Organism: Rhynchospora pubera; assembly: GCA_028095005.1. Lineage (NCBI taxonomy): Eukaryota > Viridiplantae > Streptophyta > Magnoliopsida > Poales > Cyperaceae > Rhynchospora > Rhynchospora pubera. The sequence continues at coordinate 78,183,646 of CM051459.1, forward strand.
TTTCATGGGGCCATTTTCAAGTTCACATGGATTTGAGTATATTTTGGTAGCTGTTGATTATGTCTCAAAATGGGTGGAAGCAATTGCATGCAAGGCGGCAGATTCAAGCTCAGTCATCCGTCTTTTCTCTAAGATTATCTTCTCACGATTTGGTGTGCCGAGGGCGGTTATAAGCGACGGTGGCAAGCATTTCATTAACCGTTACTTTGATGGCCTTTTGAAGAAACATGGTGTCATTCACAAGGTGGCCACAGCCTATCACCCTCAAACAAGTGGGCAAGTTGAAGTGTCCAATAGGGAAATCAAAAGCATCTTGGAGAAGACAGTGGCTCGTTCACGCAAGGACTGGGCCAGCAAACTTGATGATGCACTTTGGGCCTATCGAACCGCCTTCAAGACACCCATTGGCACGAGTCCCTTCAAGCTAGTCTATGGCAAGCCGTGTCATTTGCCAGTTGAAATCGAGCACAAGGCATATTGGGCAACTCGTGCCATCAACATGGATTTGTTAAAAGCTGGTGAAAAGCGAATATTAGACTTGCACGAATTGGATGAGGTACGCCTGAACTCCTATGAAAATGCTAAATTCTATAAAGAAAAAACAAAATTTTTGCATGACAGGAGAATTTCAAGAAGGGAATTCAAGGAAGGCGACTTGGTACTTCTATTCAATTCACGATTGAGGCTTTTCCCTGGCAAGTTGAGATCACGATGGTCTGGCCCGTTCCGCGTGGTGAAAGTTTACCCTTTTGGTGCCATCGATATTTGTGATAAGGATTCGGAGCCTTTCAAAGTCAATGGGCAAAGACTAAAGCATTATATAGCCAATGAAGACATAGCGAAAGTGGCTAGTTTCTACTTCTCCGAACCTCCAAGTGAAACTTAGCCAACGACGGTCAAGCTACTGACCTAAAACAAGCGCTCCTTGGGAGGCAGCCCAAGACTATATATCATCTCTGCTCTCTATTTTACTTCTATTTTTCACACATGTTAAAATATCATATATGTTGATCAAAAAAAAAAAAAATGGTGTGAATCATAAGAATCAGAAAATAAAAAAAAATAAAAAAATAAAAAAATATATATATATATATATATATATAATATATATAATAATTCTATATGTTATTGTAGTATTTAATCATTTTTATCTGTTTGGTGTAGGAAATCCAAAACAAAAAGAAAAAGAAAAGAGCAAAATTGATCGGGGCATCATGAAGAAAGTAACTCGTGCCAGAGCATCTATGGCCCGCAAGAATCAGGCCTTCGCACGACCTCATGCGAGTTACACCACGAACAATTTTGGGAATCACACAAAATGGAGATGTTCTTGCCAATTTCTGAAAATTTCAGAGACAAAATCAGGATTTACTTCACTGGAAAATTAGAACCCATTTCTCTTGATTTACTGTCCAATTTTCGTGATAAAATGAATCACAAAACTTATTTTTAACGTACCAAACTGATAATTTCGCACCGAAATTTAAATTTTCGGACCGAAATTTTGGTTGGGCCCTTCTGTTTTAATTTCTTTTTAATGCTTTTCGATGGGCCTTCTCGTTGTTATAGTCTATTGGGCCTAATTAATTGTTTTCTTTGTTTTATTGCAGGCCCAAATTGGAGATGGTATGTTTTTCTTAATGGATGCAATTTCTAAGTGCCCAAACCCATCTACCCATTACCCAATCCGAAACCCAGACCCACATCAATACACCCCTTCGTCTCTCTCTTTCCCCCCCCATTCGAAAACCCCCAGAAATTGAAACCACAGAAAAAGAAACGCCTACTCAAACCCGCCCCTCCTTCTCTACCACTCGCACCCCTTCCCCTTCCACCATTCTCACAGATCGAACCACCCTTAGAGGCGCCTCTCTACCCTCTTCCTGCTAGTGCTTTTGGTTTCTCAAGAGGCGGCTTCATCACGACAAGATTTTGAATTGAAGTGGGCGGCCTTAGCCCAAAACCAATCCGAAATTTGGTGTCCTACCCCATCGAGCGACTCCACGGCACTTTACCTCACATAATCTCACTGCCTGGGCCGTTCTCTCTATCTTTTCGGCACTGTTTTGCATTTTCTAGGGTTTAAGGTTGGTGCCTCTCACCTTTTCTCTTGGGACTTGGAATTTCTGGTGAAGAACAGAGGGAAAGGAAGGAACACAGGGAATTTGGGGAGTCAACCTGGGGTGTTCTCAAAGAATTGACGCAAAATCACAAAACCAGGGGCTTCTTTGCATATTTTTATCACAAATTTCGGTCCGAAAATTCCAAATTTCGGTCCGAAATTTTGGGTTCTGACATTTGATTTCTGGTGAAAGATGGAATATTTTAGGAGGAAGACAAGGTCTCAAACTCTTGGTGCGGGGGCCTCTTCCAGCAGGCAGCCCCGATTGGGCAGCAATGAGGCCAGGGACCCTGAGGCCGCGAGGTATGAGCCCGCGGCGGGATTCTACATGCCGACGAAGTGGCAATTTGACAATTACAAGCGGCTCATGAGGCGTCCCATTGAGCACACCAGATTGATTGACTTGGAGGTGCTGGCAGACTTGGGGATTAAGGAGGAATTTCTGGAATTGACTGCACAGGTTGGTTTTACCAAACGGTTTTGGGAAATTGGGCAAGAAGCCTACAAAAGGTACACTCTTGAATTTCTCTCTTCATTGAAATGGGTTAAGCACAACGGGGAGGATTGGATTGAGTATAGATTGAACAACCATGATGTGAAAACCAAACCTGATGTGATTGGCGACATGCTTGGGTTGGAACCCGGATGTGCAGTCATAAATCTCAAAGGAAAGGGGAGTAAGGGACGGAGAGATAGGGTTTGGAGCAGGATTACACGATCCCCAGGTTCCGATACTTTTATCCATCTGATTGAGCACCCAACCTTGAGGATTTTGACCCGTGCCTTAGCTTCCATGGTGTTTTCTCGCGGTGAGACCATGAGACGTGCTGTCTCGGAGGACCTATTACTCTTGGATCAGATCCTCCAGCCCGAGCCACAGAAATTGTGCCTAATCAAGCTCATGATAGATCATTGGATTGACCAGCGCGATCAGCGCGGTACTGGGGCCATTTCTATGGGGGCTTATGTGACATGCATCGCACTTGCAGCGGGTGACCCGTTACCAGAGCATACAGAGTGCACTGCTTGGTCTTTCACTGATGCTGATAGGTACAGGGAGATGGGATTTTTGGAGATTGAGGATGCAGGGCCATCTCTCAGGTACAGGTGGAAGATGAATCGCCGTCCAGACATTCTTTTGCCATATCCACATAGGGTTGACCCTTCTGATCCTTCCACCTGGCTAGTTCTCATGGACCATGCAGCCCCAGTATCTCAGATGGGCCCAGTACCTTCGCGGCGGGAGCCTCCACGTTCTGACATGCCAGAGAGCTCCCATAGGCCAGCAGCTCCTGTTGAGTACCCCTCATGGTATGGTGAGTTGAGTGGCATGGTGAGGACTATCCTGACTACCTCTGCAGCTACACAGGCAGCGGTCGCGCGTCAGGAGCAGCGTTTGGATGAGTTGTCTCGTCTCGCCAACGCCAACCACCACTACCTGCGCTACAATCAATGGCCGCCAGACTGGATATCTTCCCCTTCTGACTCGACTGTCCCATCCGCTGGTACTCCCGGTCAGCCGCCTCATGACGCCCCGCCCGAGGGGCCTCCTCCTCCTCCCTTTTGATTAGGTACCTTTCTTTCTTCCTCCCTTTATTTTCTTGTGATTATGATGCACTGGGACAGTGCTTATTCAGTTTGGGGGGGGGGTTACACGAAAAATGGACGAAATTTTAAATTGAAGTTGGCTGTTTTGGACTTAAATGCAAAAATTTCGGTCCGAAATTTTAAAATTTCGGTCCGAAATTTTAAAATTTCGGTCCGAAATTCTCTCTGTCTCTTCTGTTTGGATTGCAATTTGGATTCTGAAAATTTAGAAAATGACTTTTGCATGAATGTTTGATCTCTGTTTTAATTAATTGGATGCAGTTTCTTACTGTTTTACACAATTTGAAATTTAGAAAGCATTTTGAGAATTTTTCTCAAGGACTATTGATGTTTAAAATGCTTCAAGTTGTTTTGTGCACCAATAGAACGAATTGAAAATTAGTTTGAGAATTGAGAACCTGATTATGGATGCTTGAAGTTTGTCAAAATGATCTAAGTCAAAATTCACAAGTTTTTGTCGAGTGAACGATTTTATATCTTGCAAATATTTGTTCAAAAAGGATTTTATGAACTTTGAAAATTATAAGATGACCCTAGAATGTGTTCTTTAAATGCTTGAATCACCAACGAGCAAAATTCTAAATTGACAACAATTTAAATAGTTGTGAAAACGAGGATGCACTGAGGCCTTCTTCCACCAACTTAACCATAAATTGGAGGGTATCGGACCTGGTGCGAAAGCATTGGCAAAGGAGTTGTTGAGTATTATGGCCCAAGTGTACCGTGGCCATAGTCGAGCAACACCCGTCCAACCTCCCTAGCGCGACATGTGCTAGTAGCAAATTTAAGGCCAATGACACCGCATTATATCCTCTAGGGTGTAAAGCCCCACGACTCGACTTGCACAATGTAAATTGGTGAAAAATAAATTCAATTGAGGAGGGTTCATTATAAAATTTTCAACTTTGATGATTTGCCTTTACAAATTTATGCAAGATGTGAAAAAGAACGGACGAAAGAAATTGAGTTTGCAATTATTTTGATAAGGAGAAGCTAGGGTTTTTGATTTGAAAAATGAAATTCATTAGGACTAAGAGATGCACAAATTCAATCAAAAAGAAAATTAAACCCTTGCCCTTGATTTGAAATTATTGATTTGCTTGAATTGTTCAAACTTGTGTGAAACATTAAGAAAATCCAATTAATTCTTCATTGATCGGTTTGAGATGATTTCATCCTAGGTCTAAGTATAGTCAATTCTTTTAAGCTTAGGATTTTGTTTGAGGACAAACAAAGATTTAAGTTTGGGGGGATTTGATATCTCATTTTTATATGCGTATTTTGACCATACTTAGCACCAAAATAACACTCAAACCAATATGAATTGTCTCATAATTAACTGTGATTTTCAGGATATTTGGTACTGCCGCCGCTTCTTTGTTCTTTTGTAGAATTCTCGTGAAGATTGAAGACTAGACACGCAAACAAGACGAATTGGAGCTTAGGTCACTGCCAGACGTCTCATTCCTGGCCCACAGACTCATGAAATGGACTAGAGAAGGCCTACAAAGCACCATGCCAAGCCTGGATCTCACATGAATGCTCAGACTCCACTTATCAGCCCAGTCCAGCAGAATTTCGGTCCGAAATTCTGAAATTTCGGTCCGAAATTCCATGTATGGAAAGTTTTCTTATGGCAACTCAAAAGGAAGGAAACTTCTCTCTTGCCCTGGCCGCCTCTGGGATTTTGCTAGGGTATTTATATGCGTTTTTCTTGACCAGAAAGCATCCATTATTCGCTCTAGAATATTTTCCATAATTTGCACTTGTGTTCTTGGCTCTTTTCACGGGATTGGGGGATTAGGTCAGAAAGGGGACAAGGCGGCAGCACGTCCAGAGTTTCTCTCATCGATTCCTTAGCCCTGGGACAGCGATATTCGCATCGGATATTTCGGTTTACTCTTTTATGCTTATGCTTCGTTGTTTCATGGCTTGTATCGTACTTATTTACATGATATTTATTGTTTTAGTTATAAACATGTTAGGCTAGACTTTATTATGATGTTCTAGGGATAATTAGTAGATAAATTTGGTGAAATATTATGACTTGATCATTTATGCTATGTTATGTGATGAGTTTTGTTAAGATTGATCTCTTGCTTAGTTAGTTTGGTTAATTGTTTTATTGTCTACCTATTGATGTCTGCAGCACCGTTAGGACATTAGTCAAAATCAATTAATTGAATGGTTAAGTACATGAAATAAACCAACGCTCGAAAGAGGAGGTTAGATGCGACCGATAGGTGCATCTTTTATTGATCTGACAGGACCTTAAATATTTCTAGAACCCTCACTTAACTCACTTAAACAATCAGCTTAGGACGAAAGTACACGTTGATTGTTTACGAGGCGAAAACCAAGTTCCAAACCATGTTAAAATCGAAATCGTGAAAACTGAGATTATAACTTAGGTCTGGTTGTTAAGTACCCTTTACATAACATCGTCTAGAGATATCAAGTCGAAATATTCATTCTAAAACAATTTCAGTCCAAAGTACTAAGAATTTCGGACCGAAATCCTTATATTTCGGACTGAAATTTGCCTCTGTCCAGACCACAATCGAAGACTTAGGTGCTTTAGAGCCAAATTACTTGAACACTAAACCCCTAGGACATCTCTTGCATTCATTTGAACATCTAAAAACACAAAATCAAACCTTAAATTATTTTATAATTATTTTAAAGTTCTTGATATTTATTCAGTAGACTCTTTTAAGTTTATTCTCCATAATTTTTATTGTCTAGCTTTTAAGAAAAATTAAGTCCGGTACTCATATTACCGTCTCTTGGGTTCGACCCTTAGCTTTACCAGAACGATTAGTAAGGTAGAACAAGGTTATAAATTCATTTGACCTAGGTTTTAAATTCCTTATCACTTTCTCTCGCGGCTGCCGCAGCTTTTCTTCCTCTTCTTCTCGCCCTGGCCTGGATTCCCTTCTCTCTTTCTCTCTCCTTCTTCCCTTCTCTCCTTCTCTCCTTCTCTCTTTCTCTCTTTCTCTCTTTCTCTCGCGTCTCTGGCGATCACAGTGCGAACGAAAAAAAATAATGAAACGGCTATAACTCGATTTTGAAAGAGACGACCTTCGTACGCGTTTATGAAACGCGCTCCAGGGCTCCGAACGCGTTTCATAAACGCGTACAAAGGCCTGACTTGTCTCAAAAGGCGTAACTGAAGCGGTGAATTTATTCCCCTTAGTACGCGTTTATAAAACGCGTTCCGAGCTCTTGAGCGCGTTGCATAAACGTGTACGAAGGGGAATTGAAATACGCTTTTATAAAACGCGTACGAACTTTCTTCTTATTAAAAAAAATTAATAATTCTGTGTATTAAAATTTTTGGTGTCAAAAATTCTATATAAAATAATTTCGGCTCATCAGTATGGTCCTAAACTAACAAAATCTATATAAACCAATTGCATTTTGTCTTTGCTTCACCATTGTAACGTTCTCAAATATTAATTTTCATGCACACTGACTATGAACCAATTGCCGAATGTCCAATACACGCATCGGACAGATCTTCAAATATTTTTAATATTGTAGGGAAAAAAGTTAAAAACCAAGAATGTTAACTTAGAGATTTTAAGAGCTGAACGTTACTTTGAATTTTATTTATCGTTATGAATTATCTATTATACTTTTTAGACTTTTATCAGAAATTTTGTATGTCGCTTGAGAACGTTGTCAGCTTTTTTATGAATTAATATTATATCCTTATATTTTTGTCAAAAATTAATATTATCGGTTTAGTCCTTTTTATTTAATTATTATTATTGTCAGTTTTATTTATGTACTATATAATTCATAACTCGTTTAACCCGAAAATCCGTACAAACCCGTAGATAAAAATTTATATGGGTTGGGTTGGATTACGGATGGATCGACTAAATAAATTTACTAACCCGGTATAATTGGGTTGGGTTGAAATATCGATAAAAAATTATAAACCCGCCCGTTGTACAGCGTATACGGTATATCTCCGTGACCTTAATTAGTGCCGTACTTAGTATATGGAAACCTACATAAAATTGTCTTCAACCACCGAAACCACGACTCCCGACTTTGTATTAAGTAGCAATTCTAATATATAGTTTTTCTGCATAAAGTAAACATAAAAGATTAGGGCTGAAAACAAAAGTTGTTTTAACCGTTTTTTGTTTCGTTTCGTCCGGACGAAACGGTTAACGAAACAACGAAACGATTTCGTTTGGTTGGACGAAACGGTTAACGAAACAATAAAACAGTTTCGTCCATGTGTAAATCACGAAAATTTCGTCAATTACGATCGTTTCATCTGGACGAAACAATCAACGAAATAAAAAATCTGTTTCGTCGCATAGAATGAAACGATCAACGCAACAGCTCATTTGCGCCATCGTCTCGATCATTTTGCAGCCCTATCAAAGATACCCTTTGTCTCGATAATAATAATAATAATAATAATAATAATAATAATAATAATAATAATAATAATAATAATAATAATAATAATAATAATTAATATATAATAGCATGTGATAGACGTCTACGTGAGAATAAGAATATACACTAGTGAACTTGTAGACTCCTATTTGGTAATTGGATCAGTCGAGAATAATAAAAGTTATCAACAGAAAAAAAATGAAAGTTTTTCTTCTATGTATTGTGTAATAAAATGTTCTCTGTGGTGGATTTATAGTTCAGTATTTTAGGGGCTATTTTTGCCAAAAAAAAAAATAATAATAAGTTAATAAGCTGGTGAGAGCTTTGAGTTTGAGGTGTTGAGCGTTCTCTGTTGGGATGTTATCTTATGTAGCGGTATATAAAGTTTTTTTTTTATATATAGCTATAGAACTATTGTAATGTAATTTTCTTAATTTATTTAATATCACATCATCATAATCATTATTAATTAATAATAATTATTATTATATTATAATTAATAATAATAATTTTTTTTTTCTCTTTTGTGTGTGGGTGGTGGTGGGGGTCGGAGGGTTATTTTATGGCCTTGCGTTTCCAGCTCCTTGCAAAAGCATGATCTTATTTAGCTATTTCCTTTATCCAATAAGGTTTTAAAATTAAGGTTTCAAGAAAGTACTTCACTCAATATGCATTTCATCCTCCCTTTTATAACAAATCAAACTATTCAATTCTGTTTTACTCTCTCGAACCCACCAGTCAGTGAGCTGGAGTGTGTCTTCATTTTACTTTTTTCTTTTTTACCCTGAGTGCACTACCTCTAATTTTCTCCATGATTTCCGCACTTTTTTTTTTTTATCCTCTTCCTTAATTGCTCCATTTATGTCTGCATACTTGAATCTTCAGAGATTATTACTCTATTATATATATATATAGAGGATTGCTAAAATGCTATGCATAGCATGGATGGTCTTCGTGCTACGGATTCGTTCTTGAATTTCATACTTCAAACAACTGATCTAAACCGTTCATTATCTTCTTTATATTAAAATCTCATTGGAAACCAAATTTTACATTTTTTTAAATTTTTTTACTATTTTTCTCAGATTTTTTAAAATACTTAATCTAATAAATTATGGACCCTTCAATAACAGTGATTTTCAAAAATCTGAGAAAAATAGTAAAAAAAATTTAAAAAAATGTAAAATTTGGTTTCTAATAAGATTTCAATATGTAGAAGATAATGAACGGTTTGGATCGGTCGTTTGAAGCATGAAATGCAAGAATGAATCCGTAGCACGAAGACCATCCGTGCTATGCATAGCATTTTAGCAATCCTCTATATATATATATATATAGAGTTTAGCTACGGTGAGTCGCGACTCACCGGAGTCCGTGAGTCGCGACCAAAACTCCTAGATCTAGATCAAAATGACCGATCCAAACCGTCCAAAATGATCTCCCTATTGAAATCTCCATGTAGACCGAATTTTTTATTTTTTGGAAATTTTGAAGTATTTTTTTGAAATTTTAGAAAATCGTTAATCTAATTGGTTCTGAACCATTCAAAAACATCAATTTTTAAAAATCCGAAAAAAATACTTAAAAATTTCGAAAAAATAAAAAATTTGGTTTGCACGGAGATTTCAATAGGGAGATCATATTTGACGGTTTGGATCGGTCATTTTGATTTAGATCTAGGAGTTTTGGTCGCGATTCACCGGAGGGTCCGTGAGTCGCGACTCACCGTAGCTAAACTCTATATATATATATATATATATATATATATATATATAATTACTTAAGTTTTAACGATGCCTATCTTCGAAGTTTTTTCAATTAAATAACCGTTGAACTTCTTAATTTAATGTACTAAATTCTCACTTAAGCCAAAAATAAAAAATGCACAATCAATTTATTTGAGAGCTTCGAATCAGATGTGTTGATTTTGAACTTGTCTATGTTTATCTTTTTTGCTGGGACCATCTTATTATATAAGGTAGTTGGTTTTTCAATATTTCTCCAGGAAGGCAGCCGCTTGAAGAAATAAAAAAGGATGAAAAGCCCGACTGGTAAACTATTTTCAAAATCGGCTCAGAGCCCTAAAGTCTGTTACGTCATTTATGGGCTTTTTTGGGATGCAGTCATGCTCGTACTTTTCCATTAGCTAATTAATTAGGTACCACATTTCCAGGAACCTATTTTTGACGACATGTAAATAGGACCAATTGTCAGTAACTAAACTAAATAACGTTCATCTCCTAAACAACCTTTAACTTAATGGAGTATTAAAAACGGATCACCTTTTAAGAAAAATAAACCCATACGTACAGCTACTGAGCTACCATTGCTGTGCATTGTAAATTTAAACCACTAAGATTTTAATTGAAAAGTAATATTAACTCTTTTTGTTTCCCAACTAACTTCTAGCTAGTTCCAAAACAAAATTATTTCCTTTCCAAAAAATTTCAAGTCCCCTCATAGTCGTCCTTGATTCCATGCAACCTTTCGCATCCCACAACTGCTATAAGTTTACTTCATACTATCTAGTCTCAAAACGCTCACTTGCAACCATACCAAACTAATACAACTAGCAAAACATAACTTACCAACATACATATCATGGCGTCAAATAATGCTCTTGCATCATCCTACAATAACAACATCCGCCCTCTCCTCGATGCAGTCGATCGGCTGCGCCACCTCAAATTAACTCAAGAAGGCATCCAGCTCCCGACCATAGTCGTAGTAGGCGATCAATCTAGCGGCAAGTCAAGTGTCCTGGAATCCCTTGCTGGCATCAGCCTACCTCGTGGCCAAGGCATATGCACTCGTGTTCCCCTTATTATGCGTCTGCAAGGCGACTCTGACTCCACCGAGCCATCTCTGCATCTCGAATATGGAGACAAAACTGTGCCAACCAGCGAAGATGAGATCGCTGCAGCAATTAACACTGCAACAGTTGAGATAGCTGGTGCGGGTAAAGGTATCTCTGGCAAACCAATCACTCTTGTTGTCAAGAAGAAATCTGTTCCTGATTTGACATTGGTTGATCTTCCTGGGATCACCCGAGTTCCTGTGCAAGGACAACCGTCTGACATTTATGAGCAAATATCCAAGATCATCATGGAGTATATCGCACCAAAAGAGAGCATAATTTTGAACGTGTTGTCTGCTACAGTGGACTTCCCAACATGTGAGTCCATTAGAATGTCTCGAGAAGTCGACCAACTTGGCGAAAGAACCTTAGCTGTTGTCACCAAGTCTGATAAGGCTCCCGAAGGATTGCTTGAGAAGGTCACTGCGGATGATGTGCACATTGGCCTTGGCTACCTCTGTGTCAGAAATCGGGTTGGAGATGAGACATATGAGGAGGCTCGGGATGAAGAAGAACGGCTCTTCAAGTCACATTCCTTGTTATCACAAATTGACAAGTCAATGACTGGAATTCCGGTTCTTGCTGAGCGGCTTACTCAAATCCAGGCATCAATAATAGCCAAATGCTTGCCAGACATTGTTAAAAAGATTGACGAGAAGCTCAACCAAAGTGTGTCTGAGCTAAATAGCATGCCTCAGAACTTGTCAACTGTTGCTGATGCACTGCCCGCATTGCAGAGATGCTTGACAAGTACCGTGCAGAACTCCCCGAGAACTGCCCAACTACAGATGAGCAGTTCTTGATGGAAGAAATACGGGTATTGCAAGAGGCCAGAGGTATTAGGCTTCCAAACTTTCTACCTAGATCTGCATTTCTTACAATACTCAAGAATAAGATTGATGCCATATCTCACATGCCACGTGAGTTGATCGACACTGTTTGGACATATGTTGAAAAACTCACAATGCAAATGATGCTAAGGTACTGTGATAGTTATCCCCAACTCAAGTCAGCAAGCCAGAAGGCGATACATGGTTTGATCAATAAAATGCGAGACCGCTCTTGCAAGTTTGTCAGAGACATGATAGCAATGGAACTCGTCTCAGATTACACGTCGAACCCAGATTATAAGAATAGATGGGAAGAGCTGATGAAAGAGGAGACATCCTTTATGGAAACAATTCAGGACCGCTGGGGGTCTGACAAGATCAAACTCAAAGCCTTTGGTAATGTTAAGGTCGGCCATCTCAGGACTCATGTCAACGTGGCAGAGGAGGCCTTTGACATAAGAATGAGGATGACGGCATATTGGAAAACTATTGTTGAGGCTTGTAGATGGTGTTGCACTTCATATCTTGCATGCAGTCAAATGCCTGGTGGAGGATGAGCTTGAGAAAGAGCTGATTGATGAACTCATAGGATCTAAGAAGGATGGACTTGAGAAGATGCTGGAGGAGTTGCCTGCCACTGCTTCAAAGCGGGATAGGCTCGAGAAGAGTGGAGCTTCTCAAGCAGTCCAAGGATGTAGTGGCCAATATTATGGATCGTATTGTGTGAATTGTGTTTTGGGATTAGTGGTGTTATGGTAATCTATCCTATTTAGCTATCTTAATCTATATTTCTTTTTGGTTAGTTGCAACTGTTGGGTTGTTTGGGTTTTTTGTTTATGAGCTATGTCAGCTAGTAGATGTTGGGTTCTGGGGATATGGTTGCTTATATCAGTTAGCGAGGTACCTATGAACCTGCTATCTGGTGTTTTATCTTGAATTTTGATTATGTATGAACTTGTGGATTTAGTAATTTATGCATTCTGTTTGGTATTATGGTTAACTGTTTCTTTGTGGGTTTAAAATTATGATGTGATGATTATTTACTAATTATATTAACTTCATTCCGCATCCAAAATAACTCCAGTGCTTTTCAGATTATAGTCTTATTTCATCTTATGATCTTTCATTTCATAGATAACGAGTGAAATTCCATGAGAGGATAAATTTCTTTTCATGATTGGCCATGGAGTAAAGTTTGCCTGTGATAGCGATTTAGACTCACTTAGAATAAAACATCTAGCGTGATTGTCCTAACCTTACAAAAATTACAGAAAAATTATATTAATATTCCTAGATTTCCTATAAAGTTGAAAACAAATTTGACCAATTCAACAAGGGCAACAACAGAAGTATGTGGGAAGTAACAATTGCAGATGTCGGGTTGGAAAACTGAACATTCATTATATTCCACACTAAATCACGACCCATCTAATTGTAAAACCACTTAAAACTGTTGGTGCAAAATCAAATATTAAACAAATTCGGATAGCATAAAAATAAATAAAATAAGTAATCAAAATATTTTACCTGAATCGCGCTAGGCGCTGTCCTTAAGCGTATTCCGTCTCAACGTGCAAGAGGAACCGCAACCAAGATAAGACGGGTAAGTGTCACTCCTTAGGGCACGACCGGAGAAGCGACTGATGAGAGATCTCCACAATATCCAGCAGAATCAATCGGAATAATATTCAAATCAAATTGGAAATTACTATGAGGAATATCAATATGGAGAATAGACATTTGATCAAGTTTATTTTTGTCTCAATTTCTCACTGATCAACTTGTATATATTTTTCTTATGTATAGTATTTTCCAAATGAACTGTTTATATAGAACATCAATGACGTCTTGTATAACCTAGCAACATAAATATTATTTATTGCATTAATGAACCACGTTTTCACATTCTTAGAAGAAGTGGCTTTTAATATTTGTAACCGGCTAGATATAAATCAAGAAAATTGAACGGCCACATTCACATAATTTTTATCTCAAATTAAATGTGTCATTAAATAGAGATAACGGGAATATGAATAAAACCTATATTAATTTTATTATTTTAGGAATATTGATAACAACTGATCATGTATATTTCATCAAGAATTGGACATGGAACAACAAACGAAATCTGAATTTATTATATCGGTCAAATGAATTAGATTCATTGAATTAATAAAATTTTGAGTTTTTTTAAATCACATAATCAACAATCCCCCACAAAGCTCGAAATTTTATAATATGAAATATATGATAGGAAATTAGGGATTTTATTGAAACAAATGATCACTTTCAAATATATAATGATATATATAAGCAAATTGGATATAATTAGGAATTTGGAACAATCAAAATGGTGAATAACAAATTGCTGGATATTTATATTCGCATCATGAAGTAGTTTTCAAACTTTGAACTTCACTTAGTATAGGTGCATCAAATTTAGAGGAGACAGAGAGAACTTATGTCTTGAACTCGTTCCTTGGACCCAAATTCTACGACACCATACACGTAATACGGAGAAAAATCATCGCGGGGTGCGCATTAATGGCCATACGCATGTACCTTGGATTTTTCATGAGAGTCTTAAGGGCTTACCCATGCCCCGGACCGCGGCCGTATACAGACACTCTCATATAGGTGAGTCCTGCCAAGGATGTGTGTAGATGCACATCCCACGGAAATTACCGCTTTGGTCCTCATTAAGAGCTAATATGCTCAACCTTACATCTACATAGAGCACACTCACCATAGGGATGGGGTTGGAGTCTATGCTCCTAAAAAGTGTGTACTCTTCGACCACTTGTCGGTTTGTTATTACCCATTGAATCTCTTTCCAGGGGTCTGCCTTTCGGAGATTGGGTTGCCCCCGCAAGTGGCCCTTTAGGGCTAATACCCATCCCCCTCGATGAAATATGAACTTCTCATTAAGTTCATATATATAGAACTTCTCATTAAGTTCATCTCTTTTTTATTTTTTTTTTTATTTCATTTTCTCATGCCGACTAGTCGCTTTGATACTTGAGCTCAAATCATTTTCTTTTCCTGCAAAGAAACATCTAAAAACAACGTCTCCAAAACTTTATTAGTGATAATCTATAAAGCATTTCATAATAGCATCATGCTAATATAAATTTATGCATATATAATAATATTTATCAATAATCAATTCATCACAGATCATATTTTTATTGAAACGTGAGCCTCCCATTTTCTAATATGCTAAAATTAGTCACACGTATCATTCACATATATTAGCACATTCAATATATTTTTAATAATAATTTGATCCCATAATTTTTTTTTTAAACAGTTTAAGAATAAAAACAATAGAATTCCTTTTAATTCAAATAATTTGAATTAAAAAATCAGATAAGCTCTTTCAATAATATTGATCATTACTATCCGATTTTTTTTTTATTTATACCCCCACATTTCCCATTACTATATATATATATATATATATATATATATATATATATATTCAACATTTTAACGATCAAGAAAATTTTCTTTGATTAATGATTAATGAATGGAATACTCAGAACGGACAAATAATTAATCCCATATATATTATAATATTCTTATCTAAAAAGATCAAACAAATTCAAAAATAAAAATAGTAATTTCTGAGTAATAAATCAGCAATCGGATATGGTTTATGGAATTTCTAAATTTAAACTTCCAAGATATACTTGAGCAAGTTACTAATTAGGAATGACTCATTGTCTCATTGATTCCAAGAAGTAATGGTTATTTAGACCAAATTAAATTTAGTATAACAACGGGATATATAATAATAAAATTCATGATGATTAATAAGAATTTAAAGGTGTCCAGTCTTTCAATTCTTAATTAATATACCATTGATTTATTGCGCTTGAAGTACATTACTAGACAAACGGACTGTTTATAGAATCAGTACAATTAATTAGTGCAGCATGTCAAGGATTAATCAAGGGTCAGAAAATCAGTGTAATCAACACTTGATGCTTACAATTAGATTAGATTAACGGTCACATAAAGTCAAATCATTATCAATTACGGTAATACAAATTGTCAAATTATAAAAACTCACTGTTATCTGCAAAGTCGAGCAAATAATGTTATAGTAAACATGGAACAAATTGTGATATAATATAAGCAACTATCTCTTACTTGGAAGCAACTTCCATAGCCAAATGGCTAGTCACGTACTCACGTACCATTCAATCATAATTTTTTTTTTAATTAAATAAGGAGGTAGAATCAAATATCAAATATTAAAGAAACATATCAATATTGAGTATGATGGACAGGCAAATTGGAAATAACAAAGATGAAGGACGCTTCAATAGTTTTAAATGATTCAAATATAAATCATTCGTAAATTAACTATGGGTTTAATCTATTGAAATGATACCCTTTTAAAACTTTGATATATCAAGGATTAAATTCTCAATTTAGACATGGCATCATAAAGTACTAGTCAAATATAGTATCAGATGAATAAGCTTATAGGATCAATATCTAACAATTAACTTTAACATATTCGACAGCAATTTAAGGTATCTATTAGAGCAAATTAGACTACAGTACTTGAATCAAAGATTAGCAGCATATTTTATTTAATAAAAAAAGGAAATATAATTATCCTTTTTTTTAATTCGATTTGGAAACAAGTTAGACACCAGGATTTTTAATTAACCAATCATTAAATTAACAAACATTATCCGAATGAATATAATAATTTTATGGATATACAATGCATATGAAATTACGAATAAATAATTATTAAGAATTAAATCACAATCAACAATCAGTAAAGATTACACTTATGTGATTTTGCTAAATTTTAATTATATATTATTGCTATCCAAATCACGGAATTTACGCTTAAGATTGTTGGTGCAAAATCAAATATTAAACAAATTCGGATAGCATAAAAATAAATAAAATAAGTAATCAAAATATTTTTACCTGAATCGCGCTAGGCGCTGTCCTTAAGCGTATTCCGTCTCAACGTGCAAGAGGAACCGCAACCAAGATAAGACGGGTAAGTGTCACTCCTTAGGGCACGACCGGAGAAGCGACTGATGAGAGATCTCCACAATATCCAGCAGAATCAATCGGAATAATATTCAAATCAAATTGGAAATTACTATGAGGAATATCAATATGGAGAATAGACATTTGATCAAGTTTATTTTTGTCTCAATTTCTCACTGATCAACTTGTATATATTTTTCTTATGTATAGTATTTTCCAAATGAACTGTTTATATAGAACATCAATGACGTCTTGTATAACCTAGCAACATAAATATTATTTATTGCATTAATGAACCACGTTTTCACATTCTTAGAAGAAGTGGCTTTTAATATTTGTAACCGGCTAGATATAAATCAAGAAAATTGAACGGCCACATTCACATAATTTTTATCTCAAATTAAATGTGTCATTAAATAGAGATAACGGGAATATGAATAAAACCTATATTAATTTTATTATTTTAGGAATATTGATAACAACTGATCATGTATATTTCATCAAGAATTGGACATGGAACAACAAACGAAATCTGAATTTATTATATCGGTCAAATGAATTAGATTCATTGAATTAATAAAATTTTGAGTTTTTTTAAATCACATAATCAACAAAAACCACGCTCTAATCTCATGTACCCAAAATTTTCTGCAAGGATGAAAGAATGCACACAAAAATAATAATGCATTGGTCTGGAATATGTAAATAACTTCTACAACTATACACCTGTTAACCCTCGAGGGAAAGGTGAAACCTCAAAGCTTCCAGGGAAAATATACTTGTAGCAGAAACATAATACTACTTTATGAAATCCTGTTGGATTGTCTATGATCACATAATGCCCAGCCTGCATCAGATTTACAAGTCAGATTTGGTTTGCCAGTGAACAAAACAATCAGTAAAATTTAAATATACATAGGGAAAATCAACATTAATATGTATACCAATATAAAAATATTGGAATATTGTAGTAGATCTTACACTAGGACCACTAGCCAGACAGTCTGATCTTCTGGTTTAATTGGCACTATACAAAACCAAAACAATGTAGTTCTAAGAAAGCCAACTACAACTAGTACAAAGACAGCATTTACCGTACAAGCTTTAAAGGGGTGAAATTAGATCCCAAAAATGGTTTATGACAGCATCTATCTATAACAATTTATGCAGTTTTTCAAACTCGCTTTGCTCTGACTCAGCTGTGAAGCCAGCAGGACCCACTAAAATCAAATGCTGTGCATGTTCAGGATGCTATTAAAAAAAAACACGTAACAAGTATGCTCAGTATCTGTTGCAAATGAGCTAAAAATGTAAGTTACTATTGAATTCCTAAAATCTTAAAGAGTAACCTTACACCCTGCAAAAAGAATAACAAGAAATATATCCTGTTTAGTTAAAATTTTCTCAATCGACCCTTTCTTCCTAACATTTTTATCAATAAAAATTAGTTAGATTGTTGATTCTTGTACCATTCGTCAAAAGAATCAATAAACCATGCATCAGCTTCAGCAATGATTATGAAAGAAAAATGTCATTAATTCACTGAATCAGAGAATTTATAGAACTCCGACACAAAAGAGTGATTTAAAAATAATGATTATAAAGCTTCATATGATCTGTACTTTTACAAGTGAACTTGGGTTAGACTTGAGCCACCTGCGACCCATCTGAAATGCACAAGGTGCAAAGAGAAAAGAAATTTTTTTCAAATAAATTATAAGAGTTAATAGCATCATTTGCCTCCATATCGAACCAAAGTATTGAATTATGGGAATACTGCTACCAAATTGGGTAACAATTGAAGTCAACTTTACCCTTTCTTTATTATTTATTTTTCCTAGTTATGCGGGCAATTCTAATCAGAACGAAACAATTGAAAACAAAACAGTGAAGTCCTCATAATGTTGGTATTTTGTATGTAATTGTATCATTCAGAAGCAGTAACATACTAAAATAAAAACTTATATAAGATGATGCCAATTACCCGAGCTGATCAGTGGCAATGGCTTGTATTTACTCGAGAGGGTGTCAAAAGTTCCTGAAAAAGAAACCCAGAGAGGCAGCATAGCCATGAACAAAAGCTATATAGGAGTCTTCACTGCTAGTGAAGGTAACAGTGTTTATATAATTAACGTGGTTCATTGCTACATGTAACTGAAATTGACTGCTCAGTTTTAGACCCAGGTCTGCAATGAAAGAAATGCCCCATTCAGAAATAAATCAAATAATAAATAACTGAGACCTGTATTTATGTTTCAATTACAGAGTGCTTGCCAACTCGAATCAGTTTACTATATCAGATTATCAGCAAGAGAAATTTCCAGGAAAGAAAATTAAAATTAAAACTATAAGTTGAGTAATGCTAGAGTCAAACGTGTTTGTCAAACGGCCTGTCAAATGCGATCGGATCTCAATTTTTCGAGATTAGCATGATAACCGATCCAAACTGCTCAATTTGTTATCCATAATGAAATATCCTTGGAGATCAAATTATATATTTTTTTCAAAATTTTTTACTATTTATTTTGGATTTTAGAAAATCTTCAATCTAATTAATTTTGGACCATTTAATTTTAAAAAAATCTGAAAAAAATAGTTAAAATTTTTGAAAAATATAAAATTTGGTCTCTAAGAATATTTCAATATGAAGATTATATTAAGCAGTTCAGATTAGTAATTTGAAATTTCAATAGTTGAGTCTAGAATCGTATTTGACGTCAAACGCGTTTGATTCTAGCATTACTCCAATAAGTTTGGTTCCATATAAAGCCAAGAAATTTTAGTTTCATTTTTTTTTCTTTGCTTATAAAAGTGAGTATATAAGCAAATTTTAACAATTAAGCTCAAGAGAATAATTGGCCATGAAATTTAGTAATCTCAACCTACAAAAACCAAAATTGTACTTCTCCATGACAGTTCATACCACCAACTATATATATAAGTACAAATCACAACCAGTATTCACTTTCCATAGCTGTTTGAACAAACTCAACTATAATTCTAACCCAACCAACCAATGTCGAAGCTACAAGCACCTCCACAGTCCACTCCGAAATGGAAAGGATATGAAAACTGAAAAGAAAAAAAAAATATGAAAACTGAAAAGAAAAAAAAAAAGTTACAAGGACACAAGCTTAGAAATTGAGTTGAGACAACCAACTTCATGACTACATGAGAGAAATGAGGCCAACCGGCCCTCAAAAAAAAAAAGATGAGAGAAATGAGGCGCTTCTTGGTGGCGATGATGTTGTCCAGAGAGGTGGGGACCCACTTTAAGCTTATTTCTCTTCTCTGACTTGTTTGTGTTTTCCCAAAGGCACCGTGGCTGGAAAATAATATACAGGTTGGAGTTGGATGTTTTGGTTGCATCTTCCAAGTTGCAACTTCTCAGTTCCGCAGGTCTTACTTTAAATATCTGCCTTTCTTTTAGCGGCAGCTATTTTATTCACTGATGTTTTTCAGAAAGCAAAAAAAAAAAAAAGGAACTAATTATCATTCAATATTGCTAATTATTTTGGGTCATTTGATATTTGGCGTTGGTGTTTTCTCATTTCCTCTTTCTCTTTATTTTCTCCGATCTCCGGCCCTCCTAATTATCTCACTCCTATCTTCTGTTTCATATATAATGAATTTTTACCGAAAAAATTAATACTAACCTTACTGTTCATATTAATTTTGATAATAACAGAAAAAATCGAAATTTTGATATATACATAATAATATGCATCATATATTTTAATTATATACAATAATATGATTTAATATATAAAATAAATGTTACATTATATATATATATATATATATATATATATATATATATATATGGAATTTTGCTATGGTGAGTCGCAATCCAAGCCGTCCGTTTGCCATCAAGATTCGTGCAGATCTACGTCACTGAGCGATTCAAATTTCTCCGTAACTCCGTTCCGTCTGTTATTTTCTCTCCGTCTCCTTCTATTTTCGTCTCTCCTCTCTCTCTCTCTCTCTCAAATCAAAACAAAACAGACCCAAACCCTAGAAATCAGCACCTCAGTCGGAGAGCATCAGCGCCTCCGTTCCGCACGCCTCCTTCGATTCTCAGAGCCTTCATTCCGCCACCTCCTCCATTTCGCACGCACGCCTCCTCCTCTCTTATCTCAGCCGCCTCAGATTGTGCTGTCACCCTTTTCTCCTCAATCTATCCAAGTAAGCACTCCCTTCATCCATAATTTTGGTTTATCTATTTTATTTCAAGGTGAATTTTTTATCTAATTTGTTGATAAAATGATTTATTTGGTTTAATTTGTACTGTAATTTTTTCGTAAATTTTCATCTGGTTAATTATTCTGTTATCTCCCTAAGGAACTCAACAACGAGCATTTCTCCGGCCCTAGTTGTTCTTTAATTTCTCCTTAATTTGAAATTTGCAAGTAAGAAACAGTTAGCATTTTTTGGATGAAACAGTGACCATTTTAGGGTTTCAAACAGTGAGAAACAATATTGTTTTGACAATAGAAATGACTGTGGTTGATACAATTTTAATTTTTAGTGATTTTAGTTTCTTGTATGTTCTGGATACAATTTAAGCAACTACTTTTATTTGAATTTCGGTTTACTACAATTGTTAATTGGATGCAATTGGGTACCTATTTGATATGTACCAAGTCGTGTGATACAATGTCATGTGGTATAGTCTAGTGATACAGTCTAGTGATACAATGTTTGATATGTACCTGTTTGGTAAATATTATTCCGGAATAGGGTTTTGGAATGGGGTGAGTAATTTCTGGAAAAATATTATGAAGGTGAAAAATGAGTTAAAGGCAATGGGTTCACCTTGGTTCATGGGCTGGCAACAGGTTCAGAGCTAAAAATTTTGATGTTAAAGATATACTGATCAAACCGCAGGTGTCAGTTATGGTGGCTGATGAGAGCAGGCAATACAAACAAATAAAAGATCTCACATAACTCGGTACATCTTGCCAAGGGATGCAGCTCCGATGATTCTTGATGGCTCTCGGGATAAAAAAACACAATGTGGACATAGCCTTTGTAATTTATAAACCCAGAGGACATTTCTTAGCGGCAAGGGTTGCAAGTGAAACTTCTTTTGATGCTTTTTGATACATCTTTCCATATTGATTGTTCTGAGTTTCAGGTTTTTACTGACTCCAAAATGCTGGTGCATACTGCTGACACTTGTGATTTGCAGGATATTCGTTCTTGGCAATCTTTATCGACTGTGCAAAAGTGTATTGCTCTCATACTTAAAGCCAGCAAGGTAAGAGTTAGATATGCATAAAGGGAGCATCTGGTGCAAGCACATATCCTAGCAAATCGAGCGAGAAGAACAAAAGTTGATGTTTCAATTGATGATGGACACGAATGTATCTTGTAATAGACATTATCGTTTTAATGTTAGAGCCTACATGCGTTTCGTTTAAAAAAAATATGTACCTGTTTGATATTTAACTTATGTTAATGCGTATGTTGTATATACACAATTTAGATGCTACTGTTACCTTTTGATAAGTCGAGAGGCAAATTCCAATTTATAAACGTGTATATACACAACATTGAAATTTGACTGGTGCCAAGTAAATGCAAGTAAAAACATTTTTACTGGTAAAAAATTACAATTCCAATCCACAATACATGCATTTCACTGGTAAGAAAGCTTATCATATCATCATTTGTTTAAATAAACTACAACGGGACAGGTACATCTAGACACACATGTAAATAAACAGTAGTTGCTACATAAGCTAGCATACTTGTAAATGCAAATAAAAAGGTACATCTAGACACGCATGTAAATTACACATCCAAAAATTAATAGGTACAGAAATTGTACAAACAGATCCAATAACATGCTCCAACAACACACTTGTAAGCAACTTCAATACAACTGGTACAAATCCAATAACACAGAGTCTCAAAGCAAATTAACATAGAAATGTACAAACAGAAATAGTAGTCTACTACAAACACATTTGAGTTTACTACAAACAGAAATAGTAGTCTAACATGCTCTCTGTTTCACTTGTCTCCATTAACCTATTCTTCACTTATTTGGGTTAGTGACGGGCCCATTATAATACCGTGAAGCTGAAAAATTTAAAACTATTAATATATTAATCTAATATTGACGCAACGAGTAGCGCGAGTCAGTTATTCTCCTAACAGAGAAAACACACGTAGAGACACAAATTTGAATTTTTCTTAATTTCTGATTAAAACTGAAAGATACAGCCCTCTTAAAGGGTTAGTTCTGTCACTACTAGAAATAACAGCTCGAAATAAATATCTGCTACTACTAAAATAACTAGGCTTTGAGAAAACACACGTAGAGAGACAATTTTGAGTTTTTCTTAATTTCTGATTAAAACTGAAAGATACAGCCCTCTTAAAGGGTTAGTTCTAGAAATAACTGCTCGAAATAAATAACTGCTACTACTAAAATAACTAGGCTTTCTTATGCACTCTTCCTTTCTTTTTCTGGTCCATCTGGACCATATACTCACTAGCTATATGCTCTGCATCAGTCTCTCCCACCACAGAAAAACTCGACCTCGAGTTTTCTGGGTACAATGGCTCATCATCTGGAAAGAATGGGTAAATATCTGCCACATTAAATGTCTTAGATATACCCATTTCAGCTGGTAGCCCCACCACATAAGAATTATCATTAATCTTCTTCTCAATTTGATAGGGTCCATATTTCTTAGGTTGCAATTTGCTGTATTTTCCCACTAGAAATCTTTTCTTCCTCAAAAATACCATTACTTGATCACCAACAGCAAATATTTTCTTCCTTCGATGCTTATGTGCTTCTGCTTTGTACTTAGCATTAGATTTCCTCAATTTTAGCAGCATCAAAGTACTTGTTTACTTGTAAAGAAAGTAGAGTAAACTTCACTCCTCTCTCCAACTTGTACACATTATCTCTGCCTGCATGCTGGGCATCAACATCAAACTGCCATGATCTGCCAAAGAGTAGATGACACACATCCATGTCCACAACATCACGGTACACTTCATCCTTATATCTTCCAATAGAAAAAGGTACTTTGCATCTTTCAGTCACCTTAGTCTTTTCTGTAGCTTTAATCCATCCAACTGAATAGGGATTTGGATGCTTTTCAACAGCCAATTGCAGTGCATTCACCACCTCCCTACCAATAATATTTCCACAACTACCGTTGTCTATGATTAAGTCGAAGACACGACCATTGATGGTGCATATGGTTCGGAACAATTGGTGGCGTTGGGTAGCATCATCTTGTTTTGGAACCAACATCAACCTTCTAATAACAAAGCTCGGCTCTTCATCATCTTCACCTTTATCAAAATCGCCTTCTTCATCACCTCCATCAGGTTCACAATAAACCTCATCTTCTGTGGCATCTCGCTCCACAATGTTAATAGTCTCTTGTTGGGACAGTCGCTGGATCGATGGCCCGATTGCAAACACCTGTAACATTTGCCAGCCATTGATTTAGAAATAGGATTGGCTGGTTTCTGTTTGTCACCTTTGTCCATCAGCCTGCACCACTTCTATCATTAGTGTCCATAGTGTAGCCTTCACTAGCTACGATCAAATCTCAATTTTCGTGATTCTAACGGTCAATCCGAATCGGTCAATGTGTTCTCCATATTGAAATCTCGTTTGAGACAAAATTTTATATTTTTCTGAATTTTTTTAGTATTTGTTTGATATTTTACAAAATTCTTAATCTAAACAATTCTGGACCCTTCAATAACTATGATTTTTAAAAATCTCAAAAAAATAGTAAATAAAATCAGAAAAATGTCAAATTTGGTCTCCAATGAGTTCTCAATATGGAGAACACATTTGGCCTCCAATGTCAAATTTGATCGACAATCGGACTGTTAGAATCATGAAAATTGAGTTTTGATCGTAGCTGACGGTTGCATCCGTTAGCCGTGGCTGATTTTAGCCCATCTCCCGGAGCTATTTATACATGAAGTTACGATCATGGCAGACCATAGTTAATAATCAATTCGTAAGCGTATTCAATTTCAAATCCCATGATAAGTTGATAACAAATCTAATCCAATGTGATATACTATCATATTGATATTACTTGTACTATCGTCATTATAACGATAGGTATAACAAAGCAATAAAATTGTAGCTATGAGAATGAAGTTATGCACACTGGCTCTAATTTTTAGAAAACACCAATATTTCGAGTCTCAAAATATAACCTGTCAATAATTCTGAAAAGAAATTACCATCTTTGATAGTCAATGATGCGGATCTGACGCACCTTTGTTTATTTAGATTCCTGATCAAAATCATCAGATATAGTAACAACTCGGTCAGGAAAATCACACTATTATTTCACTCGATGATCGCTTGTTTATGCCAAATTAGTGCACATTTCAGTAAGATGAGAAATGAAAATTCTATAGATCAACTAATTTTGTTTAATAGCATGGAAATATGCTGTACTTTGCTTATTTGATAAGAACATCATACATAATGTAAGCCATCAAAATTAATTATGAAGGATCATAATGCAAGCATAGCAAATTAACACAACAATACCAAGAGTGTCCAATTATCAATGCACTTACATTTTTAAAGAGGCGCCTGACTTGGGATCTAATCCATAACTTAGCACCATCACAAAATCTGCCATCAATCTAGCAAACACAATAACAATGTAAAGACAGTGGAGCAAATAGAAAAAGAACTGAAAAAGGCAACAAATTAATATTCATAAACCGCCCAGCTCAGCACATATTTAATTCGAACCTTAATTCAAAGAAAGATCACTGGAACCAACCTTCTCTTGTTAAGTAGAAGCACAGACTTAGCACCAATTATCTAAGTTGACTTGCTCCATTCCATGTGCTATCATGAAGAACACACAACAACACAGTACTCGCAATAGAAAACAGATATTAAGTATTGATGTGCACTAAAGATAACACCTAGATGCAACCATTTTTGTTGTACTGAAAATAAAGCCACAAACCAAAAGAAAAAGTGGGCAAAAAATTTACATGTGCAACAGCAAAAATATCGTTACATATGCAGCCCTACTCGATACTAATCACTGACATTATATATCTGTAAATTTTTTTTTGTTTCAAACTTAACTCGAAGGCTGATAATTTTGTGGTTCAGTCAGAACAATTATTCTTGAAAGTCTGAAATACTTCTATGAGTACCTGATCACCTCATAATATCCAGCCCAATCAATCCTATCTTAGACATGAACTTTGTGCACTCCTTGGATCTATAGAGAACAACTCAAAACATCATAACACTGAAAAAGAATTTCTAAGAAGGACGATAACACCTGTTTCATCCATGCAACCATCATTTAGACAGGAAGTGTTCATTTCCTGTTTTAAAATTAGATACAGAAAACCTGATTTAGATTATTAACTGGCTATATTAACAGATACCTCAAAAGTACCTCAGAATATGTGTACAGGTTAATTTTTAGCTAAAAGAATGCAATATGAATAACACTGAATGTTGCATTTTTAAGCTTAAACTTCTGTCAGCCACCAGCCTGGATGTTGTCATCTACCATCAATTAAAAGAGATGAAAAAAATTACCTTTTGGAGAAAGGTGATCTGAAAAATACCTGAAAGAAAAAAAAATAATAGTCAGATCTTATATAGAAAATTTCAAGCGCATTTCTAATCAAACAATTAGAAAGGGGGACCTTTCCAAATTACAACCTTTAAAATCAGTAACAAAGAGCATGAACTAATTAAATCTAAATTCCAATTTAGCTAAAATGATCTGTGAAGACAAACAAGAGGGGAGAGAGAACACAACCAGCTTTCTCACAGACATTAGCCACAGTAGCATTTTCAATCGATGATCTGATTTTTTCCATCGTGAAGCAAGAAAAGAGCAATAACAGGGTTTTCTTGCCATCAAATACTCTAAAATAAAAAAATAACCGCATCAGAAAATCAAAGATCTAAAACAAAGAAAAAGAAAATAGAAACCCCTCTTGATTTGTACAGATGAAGCCTAGTTTTGGGAAGATGGACGATCTGAGGAGCAGTCGAATCCATGGAGCAAGACGACCTAGAGGTCAACTGGGTTTTAGTTGCTTAAGTTGCATTTCATGCCTAACTGGGCTTAATGAGACATTTGCAATACTAACCAATATTATTACATTTGGAGGTAAGAATGGAGTGGATAATAAATCTGTCCATACTAAAAACTATCTTATCATTAGAGGTAAGAATTAAGTGAGAATTGTCCCAAAATATCATAAGAAGGGTATCTTCACTTTATAACAGAGTACATACTAACAGCTGGAGCAATATTAACAAAATGATATAATTAAACATAGAAGGTCACAACAAATAATATAATACTTGTATTCTTAACAATTACGATTACAGAACAGGTACAAATACCACAAACAATTATTTGAAGAGATTATAGAGCTGTCCATAGCAGTAGAATACTAAACCACTATTATGCATTGTACTACCAGAACACTAAAGCAAAATTGTACATCGTACGTACAAGGACAAATACTATCATTTATAATAGCAAGGATCAGCGGATCTTAGTGCCAACAGTTAATGCACAAACTTGTGTTTTTGTATTTTAAAGGAGAAAACAGTGTGTTCTTTTGACTCATCTATCATGTGCTTGATCCCTATAACTCAAAACAAATTGAAACTATGCGGGTGCAAAATAACAAAATAACTTATCGGGATTTTTTGCAGTGTGGAGGCTTAAATCTGCATCTTGTCCATCACACGAAGCATCAAAAGGCCTAAACCAGTAGGTGCACATTAATGCTTTCATTAATCTGCAACCAAAAGAAACCAGAACATGGTTAAAACAAAACATAAGTAATTAAACAAAATTGTCATTCATGAAAACTCAAGAATACTTATGCCTCTAAGATGAACACGTATAGCAATCCATTCGAGGTAAAAATGCAAGCTATTGCTTTCAGATGTTAAATGATTTACCAACAGGAGAAAGACAACTAATTTATGGAGGATTCTAAAAGTGCTACCATATGTATACCGCAGAAATCACGTCAGTGTGACATAAAATGATCGCATAGCCTTTCAAGCCTATGAATGAACATGAGGTGGTCAGAATACTTAACTTAAAACGATTACCATGGAGGCCTTTGTATAGCGCTATAGAGATACCAGGTTGCATAACTGAATAAAACAACAGCGAGCATCAGCATCCAAGAATAATAGTTCAATGAAAGCATTCAATTCCTATACGGTAAAAATTAGAGTGATACCTTGAGCGGGTAAAATGTGGGGCGCCTCGGTTTGCCAACATTCATAAAGGGATAATCATCACTATACCGCAAGTCGGTACACTTTTCCTTGTAGAATTAGGAGAAGGTCACCTCTCTCTCACCACCGTTCCTTTGTTTCAACATAAACATGAAGAACAATGCACCAAGTTTCCTCAAGCACTCTTTCTTTCAACTTTTATGCACACAAAAATAAAAGTAAGTACAACTTATGTCAACTCCCTGATGCAAGAATGAAATGTATATGTAAATCCATACCATCAAACAACAGTTTTAACTCATAAGCCCAAATATATTTAAGAAAAAACTTACCTACTGCCAGTCTATCTGATTGGGATGATTGACACTCCAGTTGACCACAAGAAAATCTACCACAAGACCAGGCTTGACAATCATAATAGTTGATACATCTGCCAATTAGAATAGTGTGCTTCACAACGATTACTATTTAAC
Source organism: Rhynchospora pubera (assembly GCA_028095005.1). Taxonomy (NCBI): domain Eukaryota; kingdom Viridiplantae; phylum Streptophyta; class Magnoliopsida; order Poales; family Cyperaceae; genus Rhynchospora; species Rhynchospora pubera. The sequence goes on from CM051459.1 coordinate 78,212,243, forward strand.
AGCTGAGTTACTATATACATCTAGCATGTAAAACAAAAAAGTGTACCTTTGTTAAGAGATAAGACCACTCTAGGTAGTATGGAAACTAGAGTGAAACCCCCGACATCCCATGACACCACCTCCCAAATCGTATGAAACTCTTTGGGTTGTTGTGGAAGAACGACTGACGAACCAAGAGACAACCCCTGCAATAGAAAGAAATAAAAAATGTCATTCAAAACAGATGTAAGTAATATAATGTTTATATTAAGTAGAGCTAACTATTAGCTATTACGGTATATTTGAGTTCTATGAAACTGCTAAAGTCAGTGATGAAACTTTAAAACCTGTTTGTAAGAGAAATAGTCTGAAGTGTCCTTGACATTGACACAACAGTGATTGAAGAGCAAATAGATTTTCTGTCCCCGGGTTGCGAGGCCAGGTTAGGATGCCAGGATCCTCTTGGGCTTGCTGGGCCGGGCCTGTCCATTCATTGGTGGGGACTTAGAAAGGAACCCCTTGTAAAACCTGGCCTTAACCGGCTGCAATCAGACGAAATAGGTGGAGGTGACGGGAGATCATCTCCATGCGGATCCATTAAGTCCAGACCTGGAATTTAAAATAAAAAATACAGAGGGGATATGTATGCAGTGCAAGGAACCTATAGACTTTGATATAGTTGGAACCTGATATAAAAATGCTACAAGCCTACTGGTTACAACAACAAAAATAAAGGTTCATCAGACTTGGAGCAACTTATGGTGCCATCAACTAAAACTACCAGAAAATGTGCATAATTGAACCGTCAAAACTAAACATTGGTAAACGAAGATCAGTAACATATTTGAACTGACAATCACATTCAAGAGAGAACATAACAGATAGTCGGGAAGATCAATTACAATCAAGACTTGTTTAAACAATTGTAAATTGACAACAACACATATTTGGGCAATTAATTTAGCATGTGAGATCCCTAATCAACTAAGTGCACCGAAGATCATTTAACCCAAACAATACAATCAATCAATCTAACTTAGAACTGTCTATCTTTGGACATATACCAAAACCAAACATAATGAACAAAATTAGGTTACAACTACATTATATTCCCAAAAGGCAGCATATCTGACTTCATCTGACACCACTTAAAAAGAGAAGACGCATAACGAAGAATATTAAGGTGAGATTAAAAACTACCTGTGCCATTGTGCAAGACTACCTGTCATTCTCCATCAGAAAGAGCATCCAACCATGCCAAAGCAACCCTTAAATTTCTTCTGAGGCGACTTCTGTAAACCAGATAGAAGAACAATTAGAAGCAAAATACTCAGTAACAGTTAAAGCTGAAATAGAAGAGTACTTGAACTCACGTTTCAAGATCAAGCTTGAGCCTTTGAATCTGCATGATGGATGGCATGAGCTGAGAACAAAAAAACTTGCTCACATGTGCAAAAGCTAAAAAGAAAAGAATATAGGTTGACGAATATGAAAGAGAAAGGAAAAAAGATAAACTAAGAACCTGAATAAGAGTTGCACGATCAAATTCTCCATTGAAAAGGTTCTCAACAGGATGAATGAATCATCTTTTTTTTTCATATCTGCACATATTCATTGCAAGCATCTAATGAATTCATGTTCATATGTGCAAAGTTCGAATACAACAACAGGGAAGAGAGATGAAAATTCTGTGCCTTGCCAATAACAATTTCCATCATTCGCTGATCAGTAGCATCAAGTGGAAGCTTTTAACCTTTTGTTTGTTCACAGAAAGCACGTAGCATCCTACAAGAAAATGGGCTTACAAAATTATAAGTTTATAACACTAAATTGAGCAACCAATGAATTTTGACTCCTGCACTTGTTATAAAAAATCATTAACATTTTCCCCGCCCCCCCCCCAATTATTTGCTAACAATACCAAAAATACTTTTTGATTTATTGGCAGCAACAAGCATAAAAAATAACCATAATGTGAACATTAAGTTGAGTAAAAACTCACCGAGTTCTAGAAAGTAAAATGTAAATAAATAAATAAATAAATAAATAAATAATCACATTGAAACTTCATGAAATATAAGAGAATAATAAAATTAGCTGTGTGCTTAACGTAAGTTCAATTTTTTATTTGTTTCGACTCCAGGAAGAGTTCAATAGGGGTAATTGTAAAGTTGTCAATATTTGATTTAACGTCTACTTCTTCTTAATAGTTCCGCAAGAAAATATCATAGAGGTTTATACCAAAACACGTGGGTCAGATATAACCTTCATTATACAGATGTCGTATGTGCTTGTTTCTTTTATTCGAAAATTAGGATTTGCAAGTGCCACAATCCTTCCAGGCCGTGAGATGGGTGGGAGATAAAAAGCGTTACAAACTTGCGGAGGGCATCTGTGTTCAATTGAACTTCGGTATCTAGGCCACATGTTGTCTCTTCTCGAATATCTCAAAAAGCTCATCCCTTATTGAAATAAGCTAAAAATGAAAAACCAAAAATTTTTTAATTCAAAAAGGTACACGCACAATAGTGAGATCACATCATCCAAAATGCAAATTAGGAAGCAAATATAGGTTGTCAGTCTATTAATGAAGCGCACTGTTAATGCTTGAAACTGAAATGAAATGAGTGTTTTACGCTCCATCAAAAGTTTTCAACTTATATCTGACGAAAAAATTACTTCATACACCTTCTTAACCTCTAAACTTAGGTCTGACTAGGGCAAAATATAAGAAAAAGCTAGAGAGATATGTTAATTGTTTTGTTTAAATATCCACTGCTAGGTACAACTACTTCATTAAAAAGCAGATACAAGTGTGAAATCAAGTTCAGTACCGTGGCCCCTATGTTCTATACCAGTTAAATTTTAAGAAAAAATTATTTAAATAAAAGTATTCCCTATGAATGACAAAAGTATACTCACCAGTGTCTCCACATGCTCATTCCATAATATCGAGATGGATCCTTGGCGTCCTTAATCCAATTGTCAATATCTGAACTTCCCATTAATCAGCTATTCTTCAACAGCCAAATCCAGCATGATGAGAGGCCCACAGCCCCTGCGGTGTACCTCGCCCAGTGAGCGGTCACTTTCTTTAGCTTCTGACAGGTTCACAGATAATTAATCTGTCAAAGCAAAATATCAAGAAGTAAACATTTGCTTGATGTACCAACATTTGCAATACTAAACCAATATTATTACATTGGAGGTAAGAATGGAGTGGATAATAAATCTGTCCATACTATAAACTATCTTATCATTAGAGGTAATAATGGAGTGAGAATTGTCCCAAAATATCACAAGAAGGGCATCTTCACTTTATTACAGAGTACACACTAACAGCTGGAGCAATATCAACAAAACGATATAATTAAACACAGAAGGTCACAACAAATAATATAATACTGGTATTCTTAACAATTACGATTATAGAACGGGTACAAATACTACTAACTATTATTTGAAGAGAGAATAAATCTGCCCAAAGCAGCAGAATACTAAACCATTATTATGAATTGTACTACCAGAAGACTAAAGCAATATAGTACATTGAACCTAAAAGGACAGATACTATCAATTAATGCACTAACTTGTGTTTTTGTATTTTAAAGGAGAAAACGGTGTGTTCTTTTGACTCATCTATCATGTGTTTAATCCCTATAACTCGATACATATCGAAACTATGCGAATGCAAAACAACAAAACAACTTATCTGGATTTTTTGCAGTGTGGAGGCTTAAATCTGCATCTTGTCAATCACACGAAGCATCAAAAGGCCTAAACCAGTAAGTGCGCATTAATGCTTTCATTAATCTGCAACCAAAACAAACCAGAACATGGTTAAAACAAAACATAAGTAATTAAACAAAATTGTCATTCATGAATGTGGTGCCTCTAAGATGAGGACGTATAGCAATCCATCCGAGGTAAAAATGCCCTGCTATTGCTTTCAGATGTTAAATGATTTACCAACAGGGGAAAGACAGCTAATTTATGGAGGATTCTAAAAGTGCTACCATATGTATACTGCGGAAATCACGTCAGTGTGACATAAAACGATCCTATAGCTTTTCAAGCTATGCATGAACATGAGGTGGTCAGAATACTTAACTTAAAACGATTTACCATGGAGGCCCTCTGCAAAGACTTTAGGGCCTTTGTACAGCGCTGTAGAGATACCAGGTTGCATAACTGAATAAAACAACAGTGAGCATCAGCATCCAAGAATAATAGTTTAATGAAAGCATTCAATTCCTATATGGTAAAAATTAGAGTGATACCTCGAGCGGGTAAAATGTGGGGCGCCTCGGCTTGCCAACATTCATACAGGGATAATCATCACTATACCGCAAGTCGGTACACTTTTCCTTGTAGTACAGGGAGACAACCACCTCTCTCTCACCACCATTCCTTTGTTTCAACATAAACCTGAAGAATAATGCACCAAGTTTCCTCAAGCACTCTTTTCTTTCAACTTCTATGCACACAAAAATAAAAGTAAGTACAACTTACGTCTGCTCCCTGGTGCAAGAATGAAATGTATATGTAAATCCATACCATCAAACAACAATTTTAACTCATAAAAACAAATTACCATCTGCCAGTCTATCTGATTGGGATGATTCACACTGCAATTGACCACAAAGAAAACCTGCCACAGGACCAAGCTTGACAATCATAATAGTAGATACATCTGCCAGTCAGAATAGTGTGTTAACAACGATTACTATTTAACAGCTGAGTTACGATATACATCTAGCATGTAAAACAAAAACAAGTGTACCTATGTTAAGAGATAAGATCACTCTGGGTGGTACGGAAACTAGAGTGAAACCCCCCGACATCCCATGACACCACCTCCCAAATCAATGAAATTTTTTGGGTTGTTGTGGAAGAACGACTGACGAACCAAGAGACAACCCCTGCAATAGAAAGAAATCAAAACTGTCATTCAAAACAGATGTACGTAATGTTTTATATATAGTAGGTAGAGCTAACTATCAGCTGTTAGGGTGTATTCTAACTGCTGATACTACAACCAAAAGGATCTTAACTCCTATGTTAAGAGATAAGATCACTCTGGGTGGTACGGAAACTAGAGTGAAACCCCCCGACATCCCATGACACCACCTCCCAAATCAATGAAATTTTTTGGGTTGTTGTGGAAGAACGACTGACGAACCAAGAGACAACCCCTGCAATAGAAAGAAATCAAAACTGTCATTCAAAACAGATGTACGTAATGTTTTATATATAGTAGGTAGAGCTAACTATCAGCTGTTAGGGTGTATTCTAACTGCTGATACTACAACCAAAAGGATCACAGGTAAATTATCAGCTCTTAGCATATCTATTTACATTTTCTTGGAGAAGTCTAAAGTTTCGGGCAGTACCCTTTTCAAAGACCCATGAATAGTAACAATAATTAATTCTAAGGGATTCCATTTAAAAAAATGAAATACATTCCGAAGAGAAAAAATGAGGGGGGAGGAAAGTTTGAGAATAATGAGATGCTGAGTGCTGGCGCAGGATGATATCAAGCAACCCAAAGGCTTCCTGAGAGTTCTCAGGCTCATGTCCTTTCATGGACTAGGCAAATGCAGACATTGATTTCTTCGAGGCAAAGTTCACCGCCACCTACTTTCTAACGTCTTAGTGTTATTGAGCTTGCGCAACCGTTTGTGGTCACTGCCACCCGGACTGCCCTCGCCATGGTTTCCACCTGGACTTCCCTATCCAGTCCTGTAAAGTGACAAGAAAACTTGGTCAGTTTGGGTGTAAAGGAAGCAAAGTGATATAATTACGGAGATCCTAACAGCTTTTCTTAAGGTATGGAGCATGACAAAGTCAGACAGAAGTTATTGAATTTCACACAAAGAAAAGCTTAATACACGTAAGATTAACAAAGTGATATAATTAAACACACAAGGTTACAACATATAATATATCTATCCATAGTACTTGTATCCTTAAAAATTGAGGTTACATTGAACAGGTACAGATGCTAAAAACAATTGTTCGAATAGATAATAAATCTGTCCACAGTACAAGAAACACCAAACCAATTTTATTAAATTGTACAAGGACGGATACTAACATTTACACTAGCAAGGATCAACAGATCTTTGGGCAATTATATCATCATTAAACCAACAATTAATGCATTAACTTGTGTTTCGGTATTTTAAAGGAAAAAACAGTGGGCGCTTTTTTACTCAGCTATGATGTATTTATTTCCTATAATTTAACAAATATTGAAGATAGGCTGGTGAAAACAACAAATGAACTTATCTGGATTTTTTTTGCAGTGAGTAAACTTAATTCTGCAAAGTGTCCATCACACAAACCATCGAAAGGCCCAAACTAGTAGGTGAACACTAATTCTTTCATTAATCTGCAGCCTAAACAAACAAAGAAAAAAAAACCAGAACATGATTAAAACAAAAAATAGGTCATCAAACTAAATTTTGATCTCACGAGAGCAGAAGAAAACTTAACTTAATAAGGGATGTGGGTCCTCTTAGATGAAAGAGGTACAGCAGTCCAACCGAGGTACCTGTTATTGCATTCAGATATTAAATGATAATAGCATATTAAGTGCCAAAATCAGCTCCCACAGTTTACATTACTATTATTTCACTGCAAAAACAAAAGATTCTCAACAGATTCTCAACAGGATGAATGAAAAGAATATAGGTTGACGAATATGAAAGAGAAAGGAAAAAACATAAATTAAGAACCTGAATAACAGTTGCACGAGCAAATTCTCCTTTCAAAAGATTCTCAACAGGATGAATGAATCCTCTTTTTTTTCATATCTGCACATATTCATTGCAAGCATCTAATGAATTCATGTTCATATGTGCAAAGTTCGAATACAGCAACAGGGAAGAGAGATGAAAATTCTATGCCTTGCTAATATCAATTTCCATCATTCGCTGATCAGTAGCATCCAGTGGAAGCTTTTGACCTATTGTTTGTTCACAGAAAGCACTTAGCATCCTACAAGAAAATGGGCTTACAAAATTATAAGTTTATAACGCTAAATTGAGCAACCAATGAATTTTGACTCCTTTACTTGTTATAAAAAATCATTAACATTTCCCCCGCCCCCCCCCCAAATATTTGCTAACAACACCAGAAATACTTTTTGATTTATTGGCAGCGACAAGCATAAAAAATAACCATAATGTGAACATTAAGTTGAGCAAAAACTCACCGAGTTCTAGAAAGTAAAATGTAAATAAATAAATAAATAATCACATTGAAACTTCATGAAATATAAGAGAATAATAGAAATTAGCTGTGTGCTTAACGTAAGTTCAATTTTTTATTTGTTTCGACTCCAGGAAGAATTCAGAAAGGGGTAATTGTAAAGTTGTCAATATTTGATTTAATGTCTACTTCTAAATAGTTCCGCAAGAAAATATCATAGAGGTTTATACCAAAACACGTGGGTCAGATATACATGCATCATTCACAACATGTCGGATGAACCTTCATTATACAGATGTCGTATGTGCTTGTTTCTTTTATTCGAAAATTAGGATTTGCAAGTGCCACAATCCTTCCAGGCCGTGAGATGGGTGGGAGATAAAAAGCGTTACAAACTTGCTGAGGGCATCTGTGTTCAATTGAACTTCGGTATCTAGGCCACATGTTGTCTCTTCTCGAATATCTCAAAAAGCTCATCCCTTATTGAAATAAGCTAAAAATGAAAAACCAAAAATTTTTTAATTCAAAAAGGTACACGCACAATAGTGAGATCACATCATCCAAAATGCAAATTAGGAAGCAAATATAGGTTGTCAGTCTATTAATGAAGCGCACTGTTAATGCTTGAAACTGAAATGAAATGAGTGTTTTACGCTCCATCAAAAGTTTTCAACTTATATCTGACGAAAAAATTACTTCATACACCTTCTTAACCTCTAAACTTAGGTCTGACTAGGGCAAAATACAAGAAAAAGCTAGAGAGATGTGTTAATTTTTTTGTTTAAATATCCACTGGTTGGTACAGCTACTTCATTAAAAAGCAGATACCAGTTTGAAATCAAATTCAGTACCGTGGCCCCTATGTTCTATACCAGTTAAATTTTAACAACAACAACAACAACAACTAAGCCTTTTGTCCCAACCAGTTAAATTTTAAGAAAAAAATATTTAAATAAAAGTATGCCCTATGAATGACAAAAGTATACTCACCAGAGTCTCCACATGCTCATTCCATAATATCGAGATGGATCCTTGGCGTCCTTAATCCAATTGTCAATTAATCGGCTATGCTTCAACAGCCAAATCCAGCATGATGAGAGGCCCACAGCCCCTGCAGTGTACCTCACCCAGTGAGTGGTCACTTTCTTTGGCTTCTGACAGGTTGACAGATAATTAATCTGTCAAAGCAAAATTTCAAGAAGTAAACATTTGCTTGATGTACCAACATTTGCAATACTAAACCAATATTATTACATTGGAGGTAAGAATGGAGTGGATAAGAAATCTGTCCATACTAAAAACTATCTTACCATTAGAGGTAAGAATGGAGTCAGAATTGTCCCAAAATATCACAAGAAGGGCATCTTCACTTTATAACAGAGTACATACTAACAAATTGCTAATTATTAATTATAGTCTACAGTTATTTAAGATGAAGGCAAATTAACTGAAATTTAGGTTCTAAAGGAAAGCGTGCTGACATGAAAGCAAAGAGTGGTGATATTTTAGTAAAAGATCAAAGCAACTTAAGATCTAAAACCTGAGGAAGATCTCAAAGCAAAGATTAGTGATTGGGATGCTCACGATTATAGTCTACAATATCGCGAGATCTTCCTCAGCCAAAATATATTTAAGAAAAAAAAATTACCTTCTGCCAGTTTATCTGATTGGGATGATTGACACTCTGGTTGACCACACGAAAATCTACCACAGGACCAGGCCTGACAATCATAGTAGTTGGTACATCTGCCTATCATAATAGTGTGCTTAACAACAATTACTATTTAACAGCTGAGTTACTATATAAATCTAGCATGTAAAACAGAACCTGTGTACCTTTGTTTAGAGATGGACCACTCTGGGTGGTACGGAAACTAGAGTGAAGCCCCCGACATCCCATGACACCACCTCCCAAATCAATGAAAATGTTGGTGTTGTTGTGGAAGAACGACTGACGAACCAAAAGACAACCCCTGCAATAGAAAGAAATCAAAACTGTCATTCAAAACAAATGTACGTAATGTTTTCAATATATTAGGCAGAGCTAACTATTAGCTGTTAGGGTGTATTTTAACTGCTGATAATACAACCAAAAGAATCACAGGTAACTAAGCTCTATGGATATCTGTTTACATTTATTTCAGTTTTTTTTTTTTTTTTGAAATGTTGATACCGGAACCAAGTCAATGAGAACTATCAGCTCTTAGGATATCTGATTATTATTATTATTATTATTATTATTATTATTTGTATGGAACTGCTAAAGTCAGTGATGAACTCATTGCTCCCTTAGCATTACCCTTAATTTTTAATTCAGCTTAATATTGCAGACAAGAAAAGATGGCAAATACATCACGGATGTAAAATATGATGCAATTTGAAGGAGTCTAAAGTTTCAGGCAGTACCCTTTTCAAAGACACGTGAATAATAACGATAATTAATTCTAAGGGATTCCATTTAAAAAACGAAATACATTTCAAAGAGAAAAAATGAGGGGGGAGGAAAGTTTGAGAGTACTGAGATGCTGAGTGCTGGCGGAGGATGATATCAAGCACCCAAAACGAAAGGCTTCCTGAGAGTTCTCAGGCTCATGTCCTTTCATGGACTGGGCAATCGCAGACATTGGTATCTTTGTGACAAAGTTCACCGCCACTTTCCAAAGTCTTAGTGTTATTGGGCTTGCGCAACCGTTTGTGGTCACTGCCACCAGGACTGTCCTCGCCATGGTTTCCACCTGGGCTTCCCTATCCAGTCCTGTAAAGAGACAAGAAAACTTGGTCAGGTTGGTTGTAAAGGAAGCAAAGTATCGCATAGGAAAAGCCTACTGTTGCCACATGACTTCCCAGATTCAGTAAGCACAAAACAAGTTGGCAGCAAATTAATTATGGAGATCCTAACAGCTTTTCTTAAGGTATGAAGCATGACATAGTCAGACAGAACTAATTGAATTTCACACAACAAAAAACTTAGTACTCGTAAGATTACCAAAATGATATAATTAAACACAGAAGGTTATAACATATAATATATCTAATTATAGTACTTGTATCCTTAAAAATTGTGGCTACATTGAACAGGTACAGATGCTAAAAACTATTGTTCGAATAGGTAATAAATCTGTCCACAATACAAGAAATGCCAAACCAATGTTATTAAATTGTACAAGGACAGATACTAACATTTAGACTAGTAAGGATTAGCAGATCTTTGGGCAAGTATATCATCCTTAACCCAACAGTTAATGCATTAACTTGTGCTTCTGTATTTTAAAGGAGAAAACAGTGGGTGTTTTTTTTATCTATGATGTATTTATTTCCTATAATTTAACAAATATTGAAGATAGGCTGGTGCAAAACAACAAATGAACTTATCTGGATTTTTTTTGCAGTGAGTAAACTTAATTCTGCATCGTGTCCATCACACAAACCATCGAAAGGCCCAAACCAGTAGGTGAACACTAATTCTTTCATTAATCTGCAAGCCAAAACAAACAAAGAAAAAAACCAGAACATGATTAAAACAAAAAATTGGTCATCAAACTAAATTTGATCTCACGAGAGCAGAAGAAAACTTAACTTAATAAGGGATGTGGGTCCTCTTAGATGAAGAGGTACAACAGTCCAACCGAGGTACCTGTTATTGCATTCAGATATTAAATGATAATAGCGTATTAAGTGCCAAAATCAGCTCCCATAGTTTACATTACTATTATTTTACTGCAAAAACAAAATAATTCCAAAAGTCTTCAACCTAAACAAAATAATTATGTTAGCTATTTACTTCAAACATGTTATAGTCCAATAGAAATTAGGAACCAAAATGTTGAGCACAACCTCATTGAAAAGCATTTTAATCAACTAAGAATAAGAGCGAAATATGGACTGCTGCAATAATGAAAAGAGAGACCAACCATGCGATACTACGACTGTTGAAACTATTTTAATTTTTATTAGGGCACCATTCATTTGACAAACTGAATTCTCTATTGATGACCAATTGTGGCCAAATTTTCAGAATTAAGCACTAAATTAGGACAAATGAAATCACAACTACAAAGAAATTGGAAGTAAATAAAGAAAATAAGATAAAAATAAAAGAAGAAAGATAGCGAAGATTAGAGAGGCACTCTGTCAACAATGGCAGTATAAAGCTGATACGTAAAGATGATGCTATAAGAAAAAAAAATTCGACTTAACAGAAATCAACTTGTTGATGAGGGAAAAAAAATGAAATAATGTGCGGTAATAGATATATATACCTAGTACTACAAGCAGGGCTGTTGTTTCGCTCTTTCTTATGTGCTTCAGGTATGCTTCTGGTATCTTGAGGGGTGGCAGGCCATGTTGAATATGATCAACCCTGATGGCACCGGTGCCCTAAAGACAGACAATTGTCAGGGAAAACTTTTACATAAGCTCCATTATGTAGTTACTGGAGCTATTTATACATGAAGTTACGATCATGGCAGACCATAGTTAATAATCAATTCGTAAGCGTATTTAATTTCAAATCCCATGATAAGTTGATAACAAATCTAATCCAATCTGATATACTATCATATTGATTATTATTTGTACTATCGTCATTATAACGATAGGTATAACAAAGCAATAAAATTGTAGCTATGAGAATGAAGTTATGCACACTGGCTCTAATTTTCAGAAAACACCAATAATTCGAGTCTCAAAATATAACCTGTCAATAATTCTGAAAAGAAATTACCATCTTTGATAGTCAATGATGCGGATCTGATGCACCTTTTAAGCTAAAAGAATGCAATATGAATAACACTGAATTTTGCATTTTTAAGCTTAAACTTCTGTCAGCCACCAGCCTAGATGTTGTCATCTACCATCAATTAAAAGAGATGCAAAAAAATATCTTTTGGAGAAAGGTGATCTGAAAAATACCTGAAAGAAGAAAAAAAATTAACAGTCAGGTCTTATATAGAAAAATTCAAGCGCATTTCTAATCAAACAGTTAGAAAGGGGGACCTTTCCAAATTACAACCTTTTAAATCAGTAACAAAGAGCATGAACAAATTAAATCTAAATTCCAATTTAGCTAAAATGATCTGTGAAGACAAATAAGAGGGGAGAGAGAACACAACCTACTTTCTCACAGACATTAGCCTCTGTAGCATTTTCAATCGATGATCTGATTTTTCCATCGTGAAGCAAGAAAAGAGCAATAACAGGGTTTTCTTGTCATCGAAACAATTATACTATTTAACAGCTGAGTTACTATATACATCTAGAATGTAAAACAGAACTAGTGTACCTATGTTTAGAGATAGATCACTCTGGGTGGTACGGAAAGTAGAGTGAAACCCCCGACATCCCTCCCAAACCAATGAAATTGTATGGGTTGTTGTGGAAGAACAACTAACGAACCAAGAGACAAACCCTACAATAGAAAGAAATCAACAAAACTGTCATTCGAAACAGATATAAGCAATGTTTTGTAAATACAAGACAACATAAGAACATTAGATTATAAATATAAATCAACAATACACAAGAAAATATGCTTGCAATTTTCAAGTTCCAATTAATCATCTCATCAACTAATTCAAATTTTGTGATTTATTAGGTGAGCAGCAAGTGTAATGGTTTACAGAGAATGCATGCAGTTGTCACAAGTCAGAACAATATCTAATACAGTGATTAACACATCTTGTACACAAAGACAAGTACTTCTTAGAAACTGTAAAAGCAAACATACACTAAAAAAGTAAAGGCAAGAGACAGATTTCTTCAACTTACACTGTAGTGATAGAAATAGCCAGAAGTGCCCTTGCCATTTTGCTCTCCAATCATTATCGTGTCAATGCCAAGGGCCTCTTGACATTGACACGATAATGATTGGAGAGCAAATTGATTTTCTGTCCCCGGGTTGTGAGGCCAGGTAGGGCTGCCCGGATCCTCTTAGGCTTGCTGGGCTGGGCCTGTCCCTTCATTGGTGGGGACCTAGAAGGGGACCCCATGTCAGATCCGGCCTTACCCGGCTGCACATCAGACGGAAGGTGGAGGCGGTGGGAGGTACTCTCCATGCGGGTCCGTTAAGTCACTAGTTAATTAATCAGCACACCTGGAATTTAAAATAAAAAATACAAAGGGTATCAGTATGCAGTGCAAGGAACATACAGACTTTGCAACAGTTGGAACCTGATATAAAAATGGTACAAGCCTACTGGATACAACAACAAAAATAAAGGTTCATCAGACTTGGAGCAACTTATGGTGTCGTGGCATCAACTAAAACTACCAGAAAATTTGCATAATTGAACTGTCAAAACTAAACATTGGTATACCAAGCAGCAGTAAAGAAAAGATTGATGACAATCTGTGGTACCAGCAGCTTGTGTTGTCTACACAACCAAAACAACTACACAAGCCAGTTTCTACAGAAAGGCAATCAGAGACTGAGGACTTACAAAAAGAGAAGAAAAGGAGGGTTCAGTCATAGCGTCATTAGGCAGTATTAAGCCAGTTTTTGTGGCACAAATAATATTTGCCGTTAGTTTCTAAAAGACATGCTATCTTGCTACTGCTACACAGGTTTGAAACCTAAATCCTAATTAAACATTAAGCGCAGCAGAAAGGAGAAAGAAAAGCGAAAACAAAAAAAAAATAATAAGAACGAGAATAACAAGTAAACAACAGTGCTACACCACTAAATCGATATCAGGGTTCGAAAGAGCAAACCAGCCTTACTGGTAGCCATAGCAACACCAAACAAGAAAAAGAAAAAATGCGAGGATATCAGGGTTAAATGATTTACCAACAGGGGAAAGACAGCTAATTTATGGAGGATTCTAAAAGTGCTACCATATGTATACTGCGGAAATCACGCAGTGTGACATAAAACGATCATATAGCTTTTCAAGCTATGCATGAACATGAGGTGGTCAGAATACTTAACTTAAAACGATTTACCATGGAGGCCCTCTGCAAAGACTTCAGGGCCTTTGTACAGCGCTGTAGAGATACCAGGTTGCATAACTGAATAAAACAACAGTGAGCATCAGCATCCAAGAATAATAGTTTAATGAAAGCATTCAATTCCTATATGGTAAAAATTAGAGTGATACCTCGAGCGGGTAAAATGTGGGGCGCCTCGGCTTGCCAACATTCATACAGGGATAATCATCACTATACCGCAAGTCGGTACACTTTTCCTTGTAGTACAGGGAGACAACCACCTCTCTCTCACCACCATTCCTTTGTTTCAACATAAACCTGAAGAATAATGCACCAAGTTTCCTCAAGCACTCTTTCTTTCAACTTCTATGCACACAAAAATAAAAGTAAGTACAACTTACGTCTGCTCCCTGGTGCAAGAATGAAATGTATATGTAAATCCATACCATCAAACAACAGTTTTAACTCATAAAAACAAATTACCATCTGTCAGTCTATCTGATTGGGATGATTCACACTGCAATTGACCACAAAGAAAACCTGCCACAGGACCAGGCTTGACAATCATAATAGTTGATACATCTGCCAATCAGAATAGTGTGTTAACATCGATTACTATTTAACAGCTGAGTTACGATATACATCTAGCATGTAAAACAGAAACAAATGTACCTATGTTAAGAGATAAGATCACTCTGGGTGGTACGGAAACTAGAGTGAAACCCCCCGACATCCCATGACACCACCTCCCAAATCAATGAAATTGTTTGGGTTGTTGTGGAAGAACGACTGACGAACCAAGAATGAAATGTATATGTAAATCCATACCATCAAACAATAGTTTTAACTCATAAAAACAAATTACCATCTGCCATATGTATACTGCGGAAATCACGTCAGTGTGACATAAAACGATCCTATAGCATTTCAAGCCATGCATGAACATGAGGTGGTCAGAATACTTAACTTAAAATGATTGACACTCTGGTTTACCACAAGAAAATCTACCACAGGACCAGGCTTGACCATCTGCCAATCATAATAGTGTGATTAAAAACAAACACTATTTAACAGCTAAGTTACTATATACACCTAGCATGTAAAACAGAAACAAGTGTACCTATGTTTAGAGATAGACCATTCTGGGTGGTTCGGAAACTAGCTAGGAGTTAATCCCCCGACATCCCATGACACCACCTCCCAAATCAATGAAACTTTTTGTGTTGTTATGGAAGAACGACTGATGAACCAAGAGACAACTTCTGCAATATAAAGAAATCAAAACTGTCATTCAAAACAGATGTAAGTAATATTTTGTATATATAAGGTAGAGTTAACTATTAGCTGTTAGGGTGTATTTTAACTGCTGATACTACAACCAAAAGAGTCACAGGTAACTATCAGCTCTTAGGATATCTGTTTACATTTTTTTTCATTTTTGTTTTTTTTTTTTTTTTGAAATTCTGATACCACAACCAAGTCAATGAGAACTATCTGCTTTTAGGATATTTGATTATTATTTTTTGAGTGAAACTGCTAAAGTCAGTGATGCAACTGCAAAACCTGTTTGTGAGAGAAATAGTCTGAAGTGTCCTTGACATTGACACAATAGTGTTGGAGAGCAAATTGATTTTCTGTCCTTGGGTTGCGAGGCCAGGTCGAGATGTCGGGATCCTCTTGGGCTTGCTGGGCCGGGCCTGTTCATTCATTTGTGGGGACCAAGAAGGGGACCCCTTGTCAGACCCGGCCTTAAAACTGAAATGAAATGAGTGTTTTGCACTCCATCAAAATTTTTTAACTTAAATCTGACGACAAAATTACTTCATGCACCTTAACCTCTAAAGTTAGGTCTGACTAGGGCAAAATACAAGAAAAAGCTAGAGAGATATGTTAATTTTTTTTTTTTATAAATATCCACTGCTTGGTACAACAACTTCATTAAAAAGCAGATACCAGTTTGAAATCAAGTTGATTACCGTGGCCCCTATGTTCTATACCAGTTAAATTTTAAGAAAAAATTATTTAAATGAAAGTATGTCCTATGACTGACAAAAGTATACTCACCAGTGTCTCCACATGCTCATTCCATAATATCGAGATGGATTCCTTGGCATCCTTAATCCAATTGTCAATATCTGAACTTTTCTTTAATCGGCTATGCTTCAACAGCCAAATCTAGCATGCTGAGAGGCCCACAGCCCCTGCAATGAACCTCACCCAGTGAGTGGTCACTTTCTTTGGCTTCTGACAGGTTGACAGATAATTAAACTGTCAAAGCAAAATATCAAGAAGTAAACATTTGCTTGATGTACCAACATTTGCAATACTAAACCAATATTATTACATTGGAGGTAAGAATGGAGTGGATATAAAATCTGTCCATACTAAAAACTATCTTACCATTATAGGTAAGAATGGAGTCAGAATTGTCCCAAAATATCACAAGAAGGGCATCTTCACTTTATAACAGAGTACATACTAACAAATTGCTAATTATTAATTATAGTCTACAGTTATTTAAGATGAAGGCAAATTAACTGAAATTTAGGTTCTAAAGCAAAGCGTGCTGAGATGAAAGCAAAGAGTGGTGATATTTTAGTAAAAGATCAAAGCAACTTAAGATCTAAAACCTGAGGAAGATCTCAAAGCAAAGATTAGTGATTGGGATGCTCACGATTATAGTCTACAATATCGCGAGATCTTCCTCAGCCAAAATATATTTAAGAAAAAAAATTACCTTCTGCCAGTTTATCTGATTGGGATGATTGACACTCTGGTTGACCACACGAAAATCTACCACAGGACCAGGCATGACAATCATAGTAGTTGATACATCTGCCTATCATAATAGTGTGCTTAACAACAATTACTATTTAACAGCTGAGTTACTATATAAATCTAGCATGTAAAACAGAACCAGTGTACCTTTGTTTAGAGATGGACCACTCTGGGTGGTACGGAAACTAGAGTGAAGCCCCCGACATCCCATGACACCACCTCCCAAATCAATGAAAATGTTGGTGTTGTTGTGGAAGAACGACTGACGAACCAAGAGACAACCCCTGCAATAGAAAGAAATCAAAACTGTCATTCAAAACAAATGTACGTAATGTTTTCAATATATTAGGCAGAGCTAACTATTAGCTGTTAGGGTGTATTTTAACTGCTGATAATACAACCAAAAGAATCACAGGTAACTAAGCTCTTTGGATATCTGTTTACATTTATTTCAGTTTTTTTTTTTTTTGAAATGTTGATACCGGAACCAAGTCAATGAGAACTATCAGCTCTTAGGATATCTGATTATTATTATTATTATTATTATTATTATTAGTTGTATGGAACTGCTAAAGTCAGTGATGAACTCATTGCTCCCTTAGCATTACCCTTAATTTTTAATTCAGCTTAATATTGCAGACAAGAAAAGATGGCAAATACATCACGGATGTAAAATATGATGCAATTTGAAGAAGTCTAAAGTTTCAGGCAGTACCCTTTTCAAAGACACGTGAATAATAACGATAATTAATTCTAAGGGATTCCATTTAAAAAACGAAATACATTTCAAAGAGAAAAAATGAGGGGGGAGGAAAGTTTGAGAGTACTGAGATGCTGAGTGCTGGCGGAGGATGATATCAAGCACCCAAAACGAAAGGCTTCCTGAGAGTTCTCAGGCTCATGTCCTTTCATGGACTGGGCAATCGCAGACATTGGTATCTTTGTAACAAAGTTCACCGCCACTTTCCAAAGTCTTAGTGTTATTGGGCTTGCGCAACCGTTTGTGGTCACTGCCACCAGGACTGTCCTCGCCATGGTTTCCACCTGGACTTCCCTATCCAGTCCTGTAAAGAGACAAGAAAACTTGGTCAGGTTGGTTGTAAAGGAAGCAAAGTATCGCATAGGAAAAGCCTACTGTTGCCACATGACTTCCCAGATTCAGTAAGCACAAAACAAGTTGGCAGAAAATTAATTATGGAGATCCTAACAGCTTTTCTTAAGGTATGAAGCATGACATAGTCAGACAGAACTAATTGAATTTCACACAACAAAAAACTTGGTACTCGTAAGATTACCAAAATGATATAATTAAACACAGAAGTTTATAACATATAATATATCTAATTATAGTACTTGTATCCTTAAAAACTGTGGCTACATTGAACAGGTACAGATGCTAAAAACTATTGTTCGAATAGGTAATAAATCTGTCCACAATACAAGAAATACCAAACCAATGTTATTAAATTGTACAAGGACAGATACTAACATTTAGACTAGTAAGGATTAGCAGATCTTTGGGCAAGTATATCATCCTTAACCCAACAGTTAATGCATTAACTTGTGCTTCTGTATTTTAAAGGAGAAAACAGTGGGTGTTTTTTTTTATCTATGATGTATTTATTTCCTATAATTTAACAAATATTGAAGATAGGCTGGTGCAATGAAATGAGTGTTTTGCCCTCCATCAAAATTTTGAAATGAGTGTTTTGAAAACAGTCTATTAATGAAGCGCACTGTTAATGCTTGAAACTGAAATGAAATGAGTGTTTTGCCCTCCATCAAAATTTTTCAACTTATATCTGACGACAAAATTACTTCATGCACCTTCTTAACCTCTAAACTTAGGTCTGACTAGGGCAAAATACAAGAAAAAGCTAGAGAGATGTGTTAATTTTTTTGTTTAAATATCCACTGGTTGGTACAACTACTTCATTGAAAAGAAGATACCAGTTTGAAATCAAGTTCAGTACCGTGGCCCCTATGCTCTATACCAGTTAAATTTTAAGAAAAAAAATATTTAAATAAAAGTATGCCCTGTGAATGACAAAAGCATAGAATTTAGTATCTTAAGATACACGATACGTAACTCACGATATGATACGATTCATAGCCCGATCGATACGTATCTTGACCATTGTATCTCAATTGCAGTGTATCTTAATGTATCTTAAGATACACGATATGTAACTTACGATACTAGGGTGTATCTTAAGATACAAACGATTCGGTAATACTCAATAGTGAAACAATTTGTTTTAGTAGAATAATAATAACAATAATAATCATTTTCAACTATAATTAATAAAGATTATAATAGAATATTAGTAGAATAATAAGAACAACAACAATAATAATAATCATCATCATCATCATTTATGCAAATTATATAGCATAATACTATACTATAATGATTAATAGCTTAATAGTTTCTACATATATTTTGTAATATAATTTATATAGATTATAGTTTTATACAATATAATATTTATAATTTATACGAATAAAAAATATATTAATATTATACAATATGTTGTTATAAAATACATTACACTATTGTAAATAATATAATGATTAATAATTTATACATACAAAAATAATTAATAATGAGTATAATTTGTACAGATTTTATAGTGTAATATCATAGATTAAAATTGTAAATGATTTATGCATATTATATATTATAAAATTTAAGTAAAATCCAATATTTATACACTATATTTAAAGAAGGCTGAATTATCGAATGATTATAAGGATATAATGTGATATTAGAACTTTCTTTTAATGAAAATAGTTCAATATAAATTCTAATTACTTATTTTACATAATTTTAAGGATAGCTTAGCGTATCTTAAACGAATCGATACGATACACGATACGATACTTAATGCTACGATACACGATACATTTTACGATTCAACTTCTATGGACAAAAGTATACTCACCAGCGTCTCCACATGCTCATTCCATAATATCGAGATGGATCCTTGGCGTCCTTAATCCAATTGTCAATTAATCGGCTATGCTTCAACAGCCAAATCCAGCATGATGAGAGGGCCCACAGCCCCTGCAGTGTACCTCACCCAGTGAGTGGTCACTTTCTTTGGCTTCTGACAGGTTGACAAATAATTAATCTGTCAAAGAAAAATATCAAGAAGTAAACATTTGCTTGATGTACCAACATTTGCAATACTAAACCAATATTATTACATTGGAGGTAAGAATGGAGTGGATAATAAATCTGTCCATACTATAAACTATCCTATCATTAGAGGTAATAATGGAGTGAGAATTGTCCCAAAAATATCACAACAAGGGCATCTTCACTTTATAACAGAGTACATACTAACAGCTGGAGCAATATCAACAAAACGATATAATTAAACACAGAAGGTCACAACAAATAATATAATACTGGTATTCTTAACAATTACGATTATAGAACGGGTACAAATACTACTAAGTATTATTTGAAGAGAGAATAAATCTGCCCAAAGCAGCAGAATACTAAACCATTATTATGAATTGTACTACCGGAAGACTAAAGCAATATAGTACATTGAACCTAAAAGGACGGATACTATCAATTAATGCACTAACTTGTGTTTTTGTATTTTAAAGGAGAAAACGGTGTGTTCTTTTGACTCATCTATCATGTGTTTAATCCCTATAACTCGATACATATCGAAACTATGCAAATGCAAAACAACAAAACAACTTATCTGGATTTTTGCAGTGTGGAGGCTTAAATCTGCATCTTGTCAATCACACGAAGCATCAAAAGGCCTAAACCAGTAAGTGCGCATTAATGCTTTCATTAATCTGCAACCAAAACAAACCAGAACATGGTTAAAACAAAACATAAGTAATTAAACAAAATTGTCATTCATGAATGTGGTGCCTCTAAGATGAGGACGTATAGCAATCCATCCGAGGTAAAAATGCCCTGCTATTGCTTTCAGATGTTAAATGATTTACCAACAGGGGAAAGACAACTAATTTATGGAGGATTCTAAAAGTGCTACCATATGTATACTGCGGAAATCACGTCAGTGTGACCATAAAACGATCCTATAGCTTTTCAAGCTATGCATGAACATGAGGTGGTCAGAATACTTAACTTAAAACGATTTACCATGGAGGCCCTCTGCAAAGAGTTCAGGGCCTTTGTATAGCGCTGTAGAGATACCAGGTTGCATAACTGAATAAAACAACAGTGAGCCATCAGCATCCAAGAATAATAGTTTAATGAAAGCATTCAATTCCTATATGGTAAAAATTAGAGTGATACCTCGAGCGGGTAAAATGTGGGGCGCCTCTGCTTGCCAACATTCATACAGGGATAATCATCACTATACCGCAAGTCGGTACACTTTTCCTTGTAGTACAGGGAGACAACCACCTCTCTTTCACCACCATTCCTTTGTTTCAACATAAACCTGGACTTCCTTATCCAGTCCTGTAAAGAGACAAGAAAACTTGGTCAGTTTGGGTGTAAAGGAAGCAAAGTGATACAATTACGGAGATCCTAACAGCTTTTCTTAAGGTATGGAGCATGACAAAGTCAGACAGAAGTTATTGAATTTCACACAAAGAAAAGCTTAATACACGTAAGATTAACAAAGTGATATAATTAAACACACAAGGTTACAACATAATATAATATATCTATCCATAGTACTTGTTCTTAAAAATTGAGGTTACATTGAACAGCTACAGATGCTAAAAACAATTGTTCGAATAGATAATAAATCTGTCCACAGTACAAGAAACACCAAACCAATTTTATTAAATTGTACAAGGACAGATACTAACATTTACACTAGCAAGGATCAGCAGATCTTAGGGCAAGTATATCATCATTAACCCAACAATTAATGCATTAACTTGTGTTTCTGTATTTTAAAGGAGAAAACAATGGGCGTTTTTTTACTCAGCTATGATGTATTTATTTCCTATAATTTAACAAATATTGAAGATAGGCTGGTGCAAAACAACAAATGAACTTATCTGGATTTTTTTTGCAGTGAGTAAACTTAATTCTGCAACGTGTCCATCACACAAACCATCGAAAGGCCCAAACTAGTAGGTGAACACTAATTCTTTCATTAATCTGCAGCCTAAACAAACAAAGGAAAAAAAAAAAACAGAACATGATTAAAACAAAAAATAGGTCATCAAACTAAATTTTGATCTCACGAGAGCAGAAGAAAACTTAACTTAATAAGGGATGTGGGTCCTCTTAGATGAAAGAGGAACAGCAGTCCAACCGAGGTACCTGTTATTGCATTCAGATATTAAATGATAATAGCATATTAAGTGCCAAAATCAGCTCCCACTGTTTACATTACTATTATTTCACTGCAAAAACAAAAAAAATTGCAATAATGTTCAACCTAAACAAGTAGATATGCACAGAAGCTGTCTTTCACCCCTATGTTTCAAAAAAACCTGGAAACAAACAAAACACGTCTAAAGCACGTACCAAAGAAATTAAAAATTTCAAATGACCAAACCAATAATTCTTAACTTCCATTTTCGAAGCCGCGTAAAAAGATGAAGTAGACATCTGCTGGATGTACCCACACAAAAAGCAAAAGAATAATACCATCTAAAACATGGCTGTCAGATTGGGATGATTGACACTCTGGTTGACCACAAGAAAATCTACCACAGGACCAGGCTTGACCATCTGCCAATCATAATAGTGTGCTTAATAACAATCACTATTTAACAGCTAAGTTACTATATACACCAAGCATGTAAAACAGAAACAAGTGTACCTATGTTTAGAGATAGACCACTCTGGGTGGTTCGGAAACTAGCTAGAGTGAATCCCCCGACATCCCATGACACCACCTCCCAAATCAATGAAACTTTTTGGGTTGTTGCGGAAGAACGACTGACGAACCAAGAGACAACTCCTGCAATAGAAAGAAATCAAAACTATCATTCAAAACAGATGTAAGTAATATTTTGTAGAGCTAACTATTAGCTGTCAGGGTGTATTTTAACTGCTGATACTATAACCAAAAGAGTCATATAGGTAACTATCAGCTCTTAGGATATCTGTTTACATTTTTTTTTTCATTTTTGTTTTTGTTTTTTTTTTAATTCTGATACCACAACCAAGTGAATGATAACTATCAGTTTTTAGGATATCTGATTATTATTTTTTTGAGTTGTATGAAACTGCTAAAGTCAGTGATGAAACTGCAAAACCTGTTTGTGAGAGTAATAGTCTGAAGTGCCCTTGACATTGACACAATAGTGATTGGAGAGCAAATTGATTTTCTGTCCCCGGGTTGCGAGGCCAGGTCGGGATGCCGGGATCCTCTTGGGCTTGCTGGGCCGGGCCTGTCCATTCATTTGTGGGTCCCTTGTCAGACCCGGCCTTAAGCGGCTGCACATCAGACGGAGTAAGTGGAGGTGGCGGGAGATCATCTCCATGCGGATCCATTAAGTCGCTAGTTAATTAATTACCACACCTGGAATTTAAAATAAAAAATACAGAGGGGATATGTATGCAGTGCAAGGAACATATAGGCTTTGATATAGTTGGAACCTGATATAAAAATGCTACAAGCCTACTGGTTACAAGTTACAACAACAAAAATAAAGGTTCATCAGACTTGGAGCAACTTATGGTACCATCAACTAAAACTACCAGAAAATGTGCATAATTGAACTGTCAAAACTAAACATTGGTAAATGAAGATCGGTAACATCAAGCAAATGTTTGCAATACTAAACCAATATTATTACATTGGAGGTAAGAATGGAGTGGATAATAAATCTGTCCATACTATAAACTATCCTATCATTAGAGGTAATAATGGAGTGAGAATTGTCCCAAAAATATCACAACAAGGGCATCTTCACTTTATAACAGAGTACATACTAACAGCTGGAGCAATATCAACAAAACGATATAATTAAACACAGAAGGTCACAACAAATAATATAATACTGGTATTCTTAACAATTACGATTATAGAACGGGTACAAATACTACTAAGTATTATTTGAAGAGAGAATAAATATGCCCAAAGCAGCAGAATACTAAACCATTATTATGAATTGTACTACCAGAAGACTAAAGCAATATAGTACATTGAACCTAAAAGGACGGATACTATCAATTAATGCACTAACTTGTGTTTTTGTATTTTAAAGGAGAAAACGGTGTGTTCTTTTGACTCATCTATCATGTGTTTAATCCCTATAACTCGATACATATCGAAACTATGCAAATGCAAAACAACAAAACAACTTATCTGGATTTTTTGCAGTGTGGAGGCTTAAATCTGCATCTTGTCAATCACACGAAGCATCAAAAGGCCTAAACCAGTAAGTGCGCATTAATGCTTTCATTAATCTGCAACCAAAACAAACCAGAACATGGTTAAAACAAAACATAAGTAATTAAACAAAATTGTCATTCATGAATGTGGTGCCTCTAAGATGAGGACGTATAGCAATCCATCCGAGGTAAAAATGCCCTGCTATTGCTTTCAGATGTTAAATGATTTACCAACAGGGGAAAGACAACTAATTTATGGAGGATTCTAAAAGTGCTACCATATGTATACTGCGGAAATCACGTCAGTGTGACCATAAAACGATCCTATAGCTTTTCAAGCTATGCATGAACATGAGGTGGTCAGAATACTTAACTTAAAACGATTTACCATGGAGGCCCTCTGCAAAGAGTTCAGGGCCTTTGTATAGCGCTGTAGAGATACCAGGTTGCATAACTGAATAAAACAACAGTGAGCCATCAGCATCCAAGAATAATAGTTTAATGAAAGCATTCAATTCCTATATGGTAAAAATTAGAGTGATACCTCGAGCGGGTAAAATGTGGGGCGCCTCGGCTTGCCAACATTCATACAGGGATAATCATCACTATACCGCAAGTCGTACACTTTTCCTTGTAGTACAGGGAGACAACCACCTCTCTCTCACCACCATTCCTTTGTTTCAACATAAACCTGAAGAATAATGCACCAAGTTTCCTCAAGCACTCTTTCTTTCAACTTCTATGCACACAAAAATAAAAGTAAGTACAACTTACGTCTGCTCCCTGGTGCAAGAATGAAATGTATATGTAAATCCATACCATCAAACAACAGTTTTAACTCATAAAAACAAATTACCATCTGTCAGTCTATCTGATTGGGATGATTCACACTGCAATTGACCACAAAGAAAACCTGCCACAGGACCAGGCTTGACAATCATAATAGTTGATACATCTGCCAATCAGAATAGTGTGTTAATATCGATTACTATTTAACAGCTGAGTTACGATATACATCTAGCATGTAAAACAGAAACAAATGTACCTATGTTAAGAGATAAGATCACTCTGGGTGGTACGGAAACTAGAGTGAAACCCCCCGACATCCCATGACACCACCTCCCAAATCAATGAAATTGTTTGGGTTGTTGTGGAAGAACGACTGACGAACCAAGAATGAAATGTATATGTAAATCCATACCATCAAACAATAGTTTTAACTCATAAAAACAAATTACCATCTGCCATATGTATACTGCGGAAATCACGTCAGTGTGACATAAAACGATCCTATAGCATTTCAAGCCATGCATGAACATGAGGTGGTCAGAATACTTAACTTAAAATGATTGACACTCTGGTTTACCACAAGAAAATCTACCACAGGACCAGGCTTGACCATCTGCCAATCATAATAGTGTGATTAAAAACAAACACTATTTAACAGCTAAGTTACTATATACACCTAGCATGTAAAACAGAAACAAGTGTACCTATGTTTAGAGATAGACCATTCTGGGTGGTTCGGAAACTAGCTAGGAGTTAATCCCCCGACATCCCATGACACCACCTCCCAAATCAATGAAACTTTTTGTGTTGTTATGGAAGAACGACTGATGAACCAAGAGACAACTTCTGCAATATAAAGAAATCAAAACTGTCATTCAAAACAGATGTAAGTAATATTTTGTATATATAAGGTAGAGTTAACTATTAGCTGTTAGGGTGTATTTTAACTGCTGATACTACAACCAAAAGAGTCACAGGTAACTATCAGCTCTTAGGATATCTGTTTACATTTTTTTTCATTTTTGTTTTTTTTTTTTTTTGAAATTCTGATACCACAACCAAGTCAATGAGAACTATCTGCTTTTAGGATATTTGATTATTATTTTTTGAGTGAAACTGCTAAAGTCAGTGATGCAACTGCAAAACCTGTTTGTGAGAGAAATAGTCTGAAGTGCCCTTGACATTGACACAATAGTGTTGGAGAGCAAATTGATTTTCTGTCCTTGGGTTGCGAGGCCAGGTCGAGATGTCGGGATCCTCTTGGGCTTGCTGGGCCGGGCCTGTTCATTCATTTGTGGGGACCAAGAAGGGGACCCCTTGTCAGACCCGGCCTTAAAACTGAAATGAAATGAGTGTTTTGCACTCCATCAAAATTTTTTAACTTAAATCTGACGACAAAATTACTTCATGCACCTTAACCTCTAAAGTTAGGTCTGACTAGGGCAAAATACAAGAAAAAGCTAGAGAGATATGTTAATTTTTTTTTTTATAAATATCCACTGCTTGGTACAACAACTTCATTAAAAAGCAGATACCAGTTTGAAATCAAGTTGATTACCGTGGCCCCTATGTTCTATACCAGTTAAATTTTAAGAAAAAATTATTTAAATGAAAGTATGTCCTATGACTGACAAAAGTATACTCACCAGTGTCACCACATGCTCATTCCATAATATCGAGATGGATTCCTTGGCATCCTTAATCCAATTGTCAATATCTGAACTTTTCTTTAATCGGCTATGCTTCAACAGCCAAATCTAGCATGCTGAGAGGCCCACAGCCCCTGCAATGAACCTCACCCAGTGAGTGGTCACTTTCTTTGGCTTCTGACAGGTTGACAGATAATTAAACTGTCAAAGCAAAATATCAAGAAGTAAACATTTGCTTGATGTACCAACATTTGCAATACTAAACCAATATTATTACATTGGAGGTAAGAATGGAGTGGATATAAAATCTGTCCATACTAAAAACTATCTTACCATTATAGGTAAGAATGGAGTCAGAATTGTCCCAAAATATCACAAGAAGGGCATCTTCACTTTATAACAGAGTACATACTAACAAATTGCTAATTATTAATTATAGTCTACAGTTATTTAAGATGAAGGCAAATTAACTGAAATTTAGGTTCTAAAGCAAAGCGTGCTGAGATGAAAGCAAAGAGTGGTGATATTTTAGTAAAAGATCAAAGCAACTTAAGATCTAAAACCTGAGGAAGATCTCAAAGCAAAGATTAGTGATTGGGATGCTCACGATTATAGTCTACAATATCGCGAGATCTTCCTCAGCCAAAATATATTTAAGAAAAAAAATTACCTTCTGCCAGTTTATCTGATTGGGATGATTGACACTCTGGTTGACCACACGAAAATCTACCACAGGACCAGGCATGACAATCATAGTAGTTGATACATCTGCCTATCATAATAGTGTGCTTAACAACAATTACTATTTAACAGCTGAGTTACTATATAAATCTAGCATGTAAAACAGAACCAGTGTACCTTTGTTTAGAGATGGACCACTCTGGGTGGTACGGAAACTAGAGTGAAGCCCCCGACATCCCATGACACCACCTCCCAAATCAATGAAAATGTTGGTGTTGTTGTGGAAGAACGACTGACGAACCAAGAGACAACCCCTGCAATAGAAAGAAATCAAAACTGTCATTCAAAACAAATGTACGTAATGTTTTCAATATATTAGGCAGAGCTAACTATTAGCTGTTAGGGTGTATTTTAACTGCTGATAATACAACCAAAAGAATCACAGGTAACTAAGCTCTTTGGATATCTGTTTACATTTATTTCAGTTTTTTTTTTTTTGAAATGTTGATACCGGAACCAAGTCAATGAGAACTATCAGCTCTTAGGATATCTGATTATTATTATTATTATTATTATTATTATTAGTTGTATGGAACTGCTAAAGTCAGTGATGAACTCATTGCTCCCTTAGCATTACCCTTAATTTTTAATTCAGCTTAATATTGCAGACAAGAAAAGATGGCAAATACATCACGGATGTAAAATATGATGCAATTTGAAGAAGTCTAAAGTTTCAGGCAGTACCCTTTTCAAAGACACGTGAATAATAACGATAATTAATTCTAAGGGATTCCATTTAAAAAACGAAATACATTTCAAAGAGAAAAAATGAGGGGGGAGGAAAGTTTGAGAGTACTGAGATGCTGAGTGCTGGCGGAGGATGATATCAAGCACCCAAAACGAAAGGCTTCCTGAGAGTTCTCAGGCTCATGTCCTTTCATGGACTGGGCAATCGCAGACATTGGTATCTTTGTGACAAAGTTCACCGCCACTTTCCAAAGTCTTAGTGTTATTGGGCTTGCGCAACCGTTTGTGGTCACTGCCACCAGGACTGTCCTCGCCATGGTTTCCACCTGGACTTCCCTATCCAGTCCTGTAAAGAGACAAGAAAACTTGGTCAGGTTGGTTGTAAAGGAAGCAAAGTATCGCATAGGAAAAGCCTACTGTTGCCACATGACTTCCCAGATTCAGTAAGCACAAAACAAGTTGGCAGAAAATTAATTATGGAGATCCTAACAGCTTTTCTTAAGGTATGAAGCATGACATAGTCAGACAGAACTAATTGAATTTCACACAACAAAAAACTTAGTACTCGTAAGATTACCAAAATGATATAATTAAACACAGAAGTTTATAACATATAATATATCTAATTATAGTACTTGTATCCTTAAAAACTGTGGCTACATTGAACAGGTACAGATGCTAAAAACTATTGTTCGAATAGGTAATAAATCTGTCCACAATACAAGAAATACCAAACCAATGTTATTAAATTGTACAAGGACAGATACTAACATTTAGACTAGTAAGGATTAGCAGATCTTTGGGCAAGTATATCATCCTTAACCCAACAGTTAATGCATTAACTTGTGCTTCTGTATTTTAAAGGAGAAAACAGTGGGTGTTTTTTTTTATCTATGATGTATTTATTTCCTATAATTTAACAAATATTGAAGATAGGCTGGTGCAATGAAATGAGTGTTTTGCCCTCCATCAAAATTTTGAAATGAGTGTTTTGAAAACAGTCTATTAATGAAGCGCACTGTTAATGCTTGAAACTGAAATGAAATGAGTGTTTTGCCCTCCATCAAAATTTTTCAACTTATATCTGACGACAAAATTACTTCATGCACCTTCTTAACCTCTAAACTTAGGTCTGACTAGGGCAAAATACAAGAAAAAGCTAGAGAGATGTGTTAATTTTTTTGTTTAAATATCCACTGGTTGGTACAACTACTTCATTGAAAAGAAGATACCAGTTTGAAATCAAGTTCAGCACCGTGGCCCCTATGCTCTATACCAGTTAAATTTTAAGAAAAAAAATATTTAAATAAAAGTATGCCCTGTGAATGACAAAAGCATAGAATTTAGTATCTTAAGATACACGATACGTAACTCACGATATGATACGATTCATAGCCCGATCGATACGTATCTTGACCATTGTATCTCAATTGCAGTGTATCTTAATGTATCTTAAGATACACGATATGTAACTTACGATACTAGGGTGTATCTTAAGATACAAACGATTCGGTAATACTCAATAGTGAAACAATTTGTTTTAGTAGAATAATAATAACAATAATAATCATTTTCAACTATAATTAATAAAGATTATAATAGAATATTAGTAGAATAATAAGAAACAACAACAATAATAATAATCATCATCATCATCATTTATGCAAATTATATAGCATAATACTATACTATAATGATTAATAGCTTAATAGTTTCTACATATATTTTGTAATATAATTTATATAGATTATAGTTTTATACAATATAATATTTATAATTTATACGAATAAAAAATATATTAATATTATACAATATGTTGTTATAAAATACATTACACTATTGTAAATAATATAATGATTAATAATTTATACATACAAAAATAATTAATAATGAGTATAATTTGTACAGATTTTATAGTGTAATATCATAGATTAAAATTGTAAATGATTTATGCATATTATATATTATAAAATTTAAGTAAAATCCAATATTTATACACTATATTTAAAGAAGGCTGAATTATCGAATGATTATAAGGATATAATGTGATATTAGAACTTTCTTTTAATGAAAATAGTTCAATATAAATTCTAATTACTTATTTTACATAATTTTAAGGATAGCTTAGCGTATCTTAAACGAATCGATACGATACACGATACGATACTTAATGCTACGATACACGATACATTTTACGATTCAACTTCTATGGACAAAAGTATACTCACCAGCGTCTCCACATGCTCATTCCATAATATCGAGATGGATCCTTGGCGTCCTTAATCCAATTGTCAATTAATCGGCTATGCTTCAACAGCCAAATCCAGCATGATGAGAGGGCCCACAGCCCCTGCAGTGTACCTCACCCAGTGAGTGGTCACTTTCTTTGGCTTCTGACAGGTTGACAAATAATTAATCTGTCAAAGCAAAATATCAAGAAGTAAACATTTGCTTGATGTACCAACATTTGCAATACTAAACCAATATTATTACATTGGAGGTAAGAATGGAGTGGATAATAAATCTGTCCATACTATAAACTATCCTATCATTAGAGGTAATAATGGAGTGAGAATTGTCCCAAAAATATCACAACAAGGGCATCTTCACTTTATAACAGAGTACATACTAACAGCTGGAGCAATATCAACAAAACGATATAATTAAACACAGAAGGTCACAACAAATAATATAATACTGGTATTCTTAACAATTACGATTATAGAACGGGTACAAATA
The DNA here is from genome assembly GCA_028095005.1 of Rhynchospora pubera. Lineage (NCBI taxonomy): Eukaryota > Viridiplantae > Streptophyta > Magnoliopsida > Poales > Cyperaceae > Rhynchospora > Rhynchospora pubera. Next base: position 78,243,047 of record CM051459.1, read on the forward strand.
CTACTAAGTATTATTTGAAGAGAGAATAAATCTGCCCAAAGCAGCAGAATACTAAACCATTATTATGAATTGTACTACCGGAAGACTAAAGCAATATAGTACATTGAACCTAAAAGGACGGATACTATCAATTAATGCACTAACTTGTGTTTTTGTATTTTAAAGGAGAAAACGGTGTGTTCTTTTGACTCATCTATCATGTGTTTAATCCCTATAACTCGATACATATCGAAACTATGCAAATGCAAAACAACAAAACAACTTATCTGGATTTTTGCAGTGTGGAGGCTTAAATCTGCATCTTGTCAATCACACGAAGCATCAAAAGGCCTAAACCAGTAAGTGCGCATTAATGCTTTCATTAATCTGCAACCAAAACAAACCAGAACATGGTTAAAACAAAACATAAGTAATTAAACAAAATTGTCATTCATGAATGTGGTGCCTCTAAGATGAGGACGTATAGCAATCCATCCGAGGTAAAAATGCCCTGCTATTGCTTTCAGATGTTAAATGATTTACCAACAGGGGAAAGACAACTAATTTATGGAGGATTCTAAAAGTGCTACCATATGTATACTGCGGAAATCACGTCAGTGTGACCATAAAACGATCCTATAGCTTTTCAAGCTATGCATGAACATGAGGTGGTCAGAATACTTAACTTAAAACGATTTACCATGGAGGCCCTCTGCAAAGAGTTCAGGGCCTTTGTATAGCGCTGTAGAGATACCAGGTTGCATAACTGAATAAAACAACAGTGAGCCATCAGCATCCAAGAATAATAGTTTAATGAAAGCATTCAATTCCTATATGGTAAAAATTAGAGTGATACCTCGAGCGGGTAAAATGTGGGGCGCCTCTGCTTGCCAACATTCATACAGGGATAATCATCACTATACCGCAAGTCGGTACACTTTTCCTTGTAGTACAGGGAGACAACCACCTCTCTCTCACCACCATTCCTTTGTTTCAACATAAACCTGGACTTCCTTATCCAGTCCTGTAAAGAGACAAGAAAACTTGGTCAGTTTGGGTGTAAAGGAAGCAAAGTGATACAATTACGGAGATCCTAACAGCTTTTCTTAAGGTATGGAGCATGACAAAGTCAGACAGAAGTTATTGAATTTCACACAAAGAAAAGCTTAATACACGTAAGATTAACAAAGTGATATAATTAAACACACAAGGTTACAACATAATATAATATATCTATCCATAGTACTTGTTCTTAAAAATTGAGGTTACATTGAACAGCTACAGATGCTAAAAACAATTGTTCGAATAGATAATAAATCTGTCCACAGTACAAGAAACACCAAACCAATTTTATTAAATTGTACAAGGACAGATACTAACATTTACACTAGCAAGGATCAGCAGATCTTAGGGCAAGTATATCATCATTAACCCAACAATTAATGCATTAACTTGTGTTTCTGTATTTTAAAGGAGAAAACAATGGGCGTTTTTTTACTCAGCTATGATGTATTTATTTCCTATAATTTAACAAATATTGAAGATAGGCTGGTGCAAAACAACGAATGAACTTATCTGGATTTTTTTTGCAGTGAGTAAACTTAATTCTGCAACGTGTCCATCACACAAACCATCGAAAGGCCCAAACTAGTAGGTGAACACTAATTCTTTCATTAATCTGCAGCCTAAACAAACAAAGGAAAAAAAAAAACAGAACATGATTAAAACAAAAAATAGGTCATCAAACTAAATTTTGATCTCACGAGAGCAGAAGAAAACTTAACTTAATAAGGGATGTGGGTCCTCTTAGATGAAAGAGGAACAGCAGTCCAACCGAGGTACCTGTTATTGCATTCAGATATTAAATGATAATAGCATATTAAGTGCCAAAATCAGCTCCCACTGTTTACATTACTATTATTTCACTGCAAAAACAAAAAAAATTGCAATAATGTTCAACCTAAACAAGTAGATATGCACAGAAGCTGTCTTTCACCCCTATGTTTCAAAAAAACCTGGAAACAAACAAAACACGTCTAAAGCACGTACCAAAGAAATTAAAAATTTCAAATGACCAAACCAATAATTCTTAACTTCCATTTTCGAAGCCGCGTAAAAAGATGAAGTAGACATCTGCTGGATGTACCCACACAAAAAGCAAAAGAATAATACCATCTAAAACATGGCTGTCAGATTGGGATGATTGACACTCTGGTTGACCACAAGAAAATCTACCACAGGACCAGGCTTGACCATCTGCCAATCATAATAGTGTGCTTAATAACAATCACTATTTAACAGCTAAGTTACTATATACACCAAGCATGTAAAACAGAAACAAGTGTACCTATGTTTAGAGATAGACCACTCTGGGTGGTTCGGAAACTAGCTAGAGTGAATCCCCCGACATCCCATGACACCACCTCCCAAATCAATGAAACTTTTTGGGTTGTTGCGGAAGAACGACTGACGAACCAAGAGACAACTCCTGCAATAGAAAGAAATCAAAACTATCATTCAAAACAGATGTAAGTAATATTTTGTAGAGCTAACTATTAGCTGTCAGGGTGTATTTTAACTGCTGATACTATAACCAAAAGAGTCATATAGGTAACTATCAGCTCTTAGGATATCTGTTTACATTTTTTTTTTCATTTTTGTTTTTGTTTTTTTTTTAATTCTGATACCACAACCAAGTGAATGATAACTATCAGTTTTTAGGATATCTGATTATTATTTTTTTGAGTTGTATGAAACTGCTAAAGTCAGTGATGAAACTGCAAAACCTGTTTGTGAGAGTAATAGTCTGAAGTGCCCTTGACATTGACACAATAGTGATTGGAGAGCAAATTGATTTTCTGTCCTCGGGTTGCGAGGCCAGGTCGGGATGCCGGGATCCTCTTGGGCTTGCTGGGCCGGGCCTGTCCATTCATTTGTGGGTCCCTTGTCAGACCCGGCCTTAAGCGGCTGCACATCAGACGGAGTAAGTGGAGGTGGCGGGAGATCATCTCCATGCGGATCCATTAAGTCGCTAGTTAATTAATTACCACACCTGGAATTTAAAATAAAAAATACAGAGGGGATATGTATGCAGTGCAAGGAACATATAGGCTTTGATATAGTTGGAACCTGATATAAAAATGCTACAAGCCTACTGGTTACAAGTTACAACAACAAAAATAAAGGTTCATCAGACTTGGAGCAACTTATGGTACCATCAACTAAAACTACCAGAAAATGTGCATAATTGAACTGTCAAAACTAAACATTGGTAAATGAAGATCGGTAACATATTTGAGTTGACGATCACATTCATGAGAGAACATAAATAGTACTCAGATAGTTGGGAAGATCGATAACAATCAAGACTTGTTTAAACAATTGTAAATTGGCAACAGCACATATTTAGGCAATTAAATTTAGCATGTGAACTCCCTAATCAACTAAGTGCATCGAAGATCGTTTAACCCAAAGCATGCCAATCAATCAAGCTAACTTAGGTTACAACTAGTTTATAATTTAAGAAATTACATTATATTTACCAAAAGGCAGCATATCTTACTTCATCTGACACCACTTAAAAAGTGAAGACGCATAACGAAGAATATTAAGGTGAGAATAAAAACAACCTGTGCCATTGTGCAAGACTACCGGTCGTTCTCCATCAGAAAGAGCATCCAACCAAGCCAAAGCAACCCTTAAATTTCTTCTAAGGCGACTGCTGCAAACCAGATAGAAGAACAATTAGAAGCAAAATACTCAGTAACAGTTAAAGCTGAAATAGAAGAGTACTTGAACTCACGTTTCAAGATCAAGCTTGAGCCTTTGAATCTGCATGATGGATGGCATGAGGTGAGAACAAAAAAACTTGCTCACCCAGTGAGTGGTCACTTTCTTTGGCTTCTGACAGGTTGACAAATAATTAATCTGTCAAAGCAAAATATCAAGAAGTAAACATTTGCTTGATGTACCAACATTTGCAATACTAAACCAATATTATTACATTGGAGGTAAGAATGGAATGGATAAAAAATCTGTCCATAATCATCTCATCAACTAATTCAAATTTTGTAATTTATTAGGTGAGCAGCAAGTGTAATGGTTTACAGAGAATGCATGCAGTTGTCACAAGTCAGAACAATATCTAATACAGTGATTAACACATCTTGTACACAAAGACAAGTACTTCTTAGAAACTGTAAAAGCAAACATGCACTAAAAAAGTAAAGGCAAGAGACAGATTTCTTCAACTTACACTGTAGTGATAGAAATAGCCAGAAGTGCCCTTGCCATTTTGCTCTCCAATCGATATCATGTCAATGCCAAGGGCCTCTTGACATTGGCACAATAATGATTGGAGAGCAAATTGATTTTCTGTCCCCGGGTTGTGAGGCCAGGTAGGGCTGCCCAGATCCTCTTAGGCTTGTTGGGCTGGGCCTGTCCCTTCATTGGTAGGGACCTAGAAGGGGACCCCATGTCAGATCCGGCCTTACCCGGCTGCACATCAGACGGAATAGGTGGAGGCGGCGGGAGGTACTCTCCGTTAAGTCGCTAGTTAATTAATCAGCACACCTGGAATTTAAAATAAAAAATACAAAGGGTATCAGTATGCAGTGCAAGGAACATATAGACTTTGCAACAGTTGGAACCTGATATAAAAATGGTACAAGCCTACTGGATACAACAACAAAAATAAAGGTTCATCAGACTTGGAGCAACTTATGGTGTCGTGGCATCAACTAAAACTACCAAAAAATTTGCATAATTGAACCGTCAAAACTAAACATTGGTATACCAAGCAGCAGTAAAGAAAAGATTGATGACAATCTGTGGTACCAGCAGCTTTTGTTGTCTACACAACCAAAACAACTACACAAGCCAGTTTCTACAGAGAGGCAATCAGAGACTGAGGACTTACAAAAAGAGAAGAAAAGGAGGGTTCAGTCATAGCGTCATTAGGCAGTATTAAGCCAGTTTTTGTGGCACAAATAATATTTGCCGTTAGTTTCTAAAAGACATGCTATCTTGCTACTGCTACACAGGTTTGAAACCTTAATCCTAATTTCCTAATTAAACATAAAGCGCAGCAGAAAGGAGAAAGAAAAGCGAAAACAAAAAAAATAAGAACGAGAATAACAAGTAAACAACAGTGCTACACCACTAAATCGATATCAGGGTTCGAAAGAGCAAACCAGCCTTACTGGTAGCCATCGCAACACCAAACAAGAAAAAGAAAAAATGCGAGAGAAAAGAAAAATAACAAAAGCAGCAAGAAAAAAGAGAGAGAGATTGAGTGGTGGAGGAACGACTTTAGGGTTAGGAATTAGGTTTTCTGCGAGGATAGTGCAGAGGCACAAACAATGTATCAATCGAACAAAATAGGGACCGAAATTCGAAAATATAACTTAATTTACTCAAATAGACTTATTTATACCAGAGCAACTGTGGAAATACTTAGAAATTGCTCGTTCTGTGGATTTTTTTGAGAAAAAACAAGTAATAATAACTCGAAATTTTCGAAATAGAAGGCGAAATTGACAGCATTTTCTCAGAAGCGCAATAACTTGCTCGATTTCGCTTGAAATCTTTCAAAAATCGCTGATTAAACCGAAATATATGAAAACAGAAACAAATTGAGAAGAAAGCAAATCTAACCCTAGACTTAACTAAAGGGGTCGAAATCTAAGTAGAAACAACAGAAATTTCTTAAAACTGCAAAAACTCACTCAAAATCTTTCAAAATCGTCAAATAACTCGAAATATAGGAAAAATACAGAGAAAAATTGCGAGAAACTTACCCTAGAGGCCTGGACTAAACTAAAAAGGAACCTACATTTCTTTGCTTTGCCTCTCTCACTTCACCCTCTCTCTCTCTCTCTCTCTCTCTCTCTCTCTGGCTCGGCTTCTTTCTTTCTCTCGAAAATGGAAGGATCTGGAATGGGGAGAGTCGTTGGTTTATTTATTATTTTTTTTTTTTGAGAGAGAGAAAGCCCGTACTCCGTATTTATTTCTTTACTTTCCAGGAAAGGAATATTAATTATCTTACTTAACAGTGAAGCGCCGATTTGGAATAAAGGAAAGAAATGTTAACGGTCGGAATAGGATTAATTATCAAGAAAGATCGCTTAACACTCAAGCACCGACTCGGCTGTCCGACTGCATGGTGGGCCATCTAAAAATCACGGAGGAATGGAATTATGGAAATAATAAATAGTGCATCTATAAAGGACCAATCACGTGCTAGAGCCTGCCCTCTTTCTTCTTCCGTGAGCTCGGATCACGTGAACCGAAAGAAAGAGGGATGGGAAGAGTTGCACGGTCTACTGAGCTCCTTCTCTATATTTGCTTATTTTCGCACTCTTTCTATTCCAACCCACTAATTTGTAAATTTCACTTAATCAGCCGAGCTCTTCACAGCGGTTTGGATTCTGAAGCCTTGAAGCAACGATTTTTTTTCAAAATTTTTAATATATTTTTTTTCTGATATAAAAAACTATTGTTATAAATTATAAAGATAATTTTTGAATTAAAAAAAACAATAAAATTCAAAAGGTATATAGTCTCTCAATAGCAGTCAAGGGTAAATGTCAAGTCCACATGTGATGTTCAAATATGAGAATTAAAAGAACTTCTTGTAAAGTGTCAGTCCGCATTGTACACACAAATTAAAAAAAATAGAAGGAGTTATTCTTCATTGGGTATTAATGCAATCCGGATTCGCTGTTGCGCGACACGCGGTGTAGCGCACTGCGAGCCGTCTGATCTTGATCGGACGGTTCACTTTTTACGGGCCTACCAATCTAGGTTACATGCACGGGGCTCCCTTGTCCATTGGATCTTAATCAAACGGCCAGCATACCGCGCGACACGCTGTGTCGCGCGGCAGCGAATCTCAATTTGGTATTAATGAGTCTGCATGATTCTGCATCAATTGAAAAATAAAGTTGCATGACATCAATGTAAGAATCTAGAAACAAGTTATTCTTCATTTCGCATGTGCATAGCACCTCTTTCAAAATCATCAAATTTCTTCAAAACTGACTTAAAATTGCACAAATTCTGTTTTGAAAAACAAATGAATTTCATGAATAAATATAAACGAAATAAAGTGAAACTTTGTAAATCATTTCTTAAACACCAAACGATTTTAGCACAAACTCAATTTCAAACTTAAAGAAAACTCTTGACAGAAACAAAAAAAAAATGATGATGAAATGAATAAAATGAAAAGAAACACATGATCGTAACACAGTATAAACTCAAAGGGGGTGTGCATACCTTGAAGATCAACTCACGAGAGAGTTTTTTTTACACAACCAAATGTCGGGCTAGAGTTATGCTTTATAGCCAAATTGTGAACGTATCAGAGGTCATGCTTGGAAAAATCTTCAGAATTTTTGTTTAAAAAAAAAACACCAGTAAAGGACAACAGGGATATTTTTCAAATAAATTGGCATTCTTCAAACTTCTGGACCTTTCTGCAAAACTACTTGCACATAAAATTAACAAACATGCCAAAGGACAGGCCTGCAAAAATTCTCAGAAAATTGAAATAAGTATGAAGGAGTTTTCTCGTTTATTTACAAAAGGGACGGAAAGTACATGAATGAATGAATATTTGACAAAAGATATCAACATCACCTTCAGCAGTCTCAAATGCATTTCTCATACATGTTGTGACCTCTGCAAGTGACTTCCCTGCATGTTGAGCAACTCAAACAGAAATCTTTCAAAACAGTAACAAAATTGATCAAATATGAAAATTGCAAATAGGGACAAATGCCAAATGACTGGGTCTTATGATCTGTGTCGATTTGAACACACAAAACAAAAGTGTATTGCTCTCATACTTAAAGCCAGCAAGGTAAGAGTTAGATATGCATAAAGGGAGCATCTGGTGCAAGCACATATCCTAGCAAATCGAGCGAGAAGAACAAAAGTTGATGTTTCAATTGATGATGGACACGAATGTATCTTGTAATAGACATTATTGTTTTAATGTTAGAGCCTACATGCGTTTCGTTTAAAAAAAATATGTACCTATTTGATATTTAACTTATGTTAATGCATATGTTGTATATACACAATTTAGATGCTACTGTTACCTTTTGATAAGTCGAGAGGCATATTCCAATTTATAAACGTGTATATACACAACATTGAAATTTGACTGGTGCCAAGTAAATGCAAGTAAAAACATTTTTACTGGTAAAAAATTACAATTCCAATCCACAATACATGCATTTCACTGGTAAGAAAGCTTATCATATCATCATTTGTTTAAATAAACTACAACGGGACATGTACATCTAGACACACATGTAAATAAACAGTAGTTGCTACATAAGCTAGCATACTTGTAAATGCAAATAAAAAGGTACATCTAGACACGCATGTAAATTACACATCCAAAAATCAATAGGTACAGAAATTGTACAAACAGATCCAATAACATGCTCCAACAACACACTTGTAAGCAACTTCAATACAACTGGTACAAATCCAATAACACACAGTCTCAAAGCAAATTAACATAGAAATGTACAAACAGAAATAGTAGTCTAACATGCTCTCTGTTTCACTTGTCTCCATTAACCTATTCTTCACTTATTTGGGTTAGTGACGGGCCCATTATAATCCCGTGAAGCTGAAAAATTTAAAACTATTAATATATTAATCTAATATTGACGCAACGAGTAACGCGAGTCAGTTATTCTCCTAACAGAGAAAACACACGTAGAGACACAAATTTGAATTTTTCTTAATTTCTGATTAAAACTGAAAGATACAGCCCTCTTAAAGGGTTAGTTCTGTCACTACTAGAAATAACAGCTCGAAATAAATAACTGCTACTACTAAAATAACTAGGCTTTGAGAAAACACACGTAGAGAGACAATTTTGAGTTTTTCTTAATTTCCGATTAAAACTGAAAGATACAGCCCTCTTAAAGGGTTAGTTCTAGAAATAACTGCTCGAAATAAATAACTGCTACTACTAAAATAACTAGGCTTTCTTATGCACTCTTCCTTTCTTTTTCTGGTCCATCTGGACCATATACTCACTAGCTATATGCTCTGCATCAGTCTCTCCCACCACAGAAAAACTCGACCTCGAATTTTCTGGGTACAATGGCTCATCATCTGAAAAGAATGGATAAATATCTGCCACATTAAATGTCTTAGATATACCCATTTCAGCTGGTAGCCCCACCACATAAGAATTATCATTAATCTTCTTCTCAATTTGATAGGGTCCATATTTCTTAGGTTGCAATTTGCTGTATTTTCCCACTAGAAATCTTTTCTTCCTCAAAAATACCATTACTTGATCACCAACAGCAAATATTTTCTTCCTTCGATGCTTATGTGCTTCTGCTTTGTACTTAGCATTAGATTTCCTCAATTTTAGCAGCATCAAAGTACTTGTTTACTTGTAAAGAAAGTAGAGAAAACTTCACTCCTCTCTCCAACTTGTACACATTATCTCTGCCTGCATGCTGGGCATCAACATCAAACTGCCATGATCTGCCAAAGAGTAGATGACACACATCCATGTCCACAACATCACGGTACACTTCATCCTTATATCTTCCAATAGAAAAAGGTACTTTGCATCTTTCAGTCACCTTAGTCTTTTCTGTAGCTTTAATCCATCCAACTGAATAGGGATTTGGATGCTTTTCAACAGCCAATTGCAGTGCATTCACCACCTCCCTGCCAATAATATTTCCACAACTACCGTTGTCTATGATTAAGTCAAAGACACGGCCATTGATGGTGCATATGGTTCGAAACAATTGGTGGCGTTGGGTAGCATCATCTTGTTTTGGAGCCAACATCAACCTTCTAATAACAAAGCTCGGCTCTTCATCATCTTCACCTTTATCAAAATCGCCTTCTTCATCACCTCCATCAGGTTCACAATAAACCTCATCTTCTGTGGCATCTCGCTCCACAATGTTAATAGTCTCTTGTTGGGACAGTCGCTGGATCGATGGCCCGGTTGCAAACACCTGTAACATTTGCCAGCCATTGATTTAGAAATAGGATTGGCTGGTTTCTGTTTGTCACCTTTGTCCATCAGCCTGCACCACTTCTATCATTAGTGTCCATAGTGTAGCCTTCACTAGCTACGATCAAATCTCAATTTTCGTGATTCTAACGGTCAATCCGAATCGTTCAATGTGTTCTCCATATTGAAATCTCGTTTGAGACAAAATTTTATATTTTTCTGAATTTTTTTAGTATTTGTTTGATATTTTACAAAATTCTTAATCTAAACAATTCTGGACCCTTCAATAACTATGATTTTTAAAAATCTCAAAAAAATAGTAAATAAAATCAGAAAAATGTCAAATTTGGTCTCCAATGAGTTCTCAATATGGAGAACACATTTGGCCTCCAATGTCAAATTTGATCGACAATCGGACTGTTAGAATCATGAAAATTGAGTTTTGATCGTAGCTGACGGTTGCATCCGTTAGTCGTGGCTGATTTTAGCCCATCTCCCGGAGCTATTTATACATGAAGTTACGATCATGGCAGACCATAGTTAATAAGGAATGAGGCTCTGTTATTCCTAGGGTGTAAATCCACACCTTCAAAGTTACGATCATTTCAGTTTCTAATAAGGATCTAGTGTAAATCCACACCTTCAAAATCCGGCTGGAATGAGGCTCTGTTATTGGGTCCTGTTCAAAATATAGATCAAGATCTGTTATTTATTTGTTTAACGGTTTCTATAATTCCAAGAGTGAACAGACGAGTGCTGGTTCATATAAATTAAACATTAATTTTGTTCCAAGTCCATAGTCCAATACAAGTTCAGATTTTATGTTTGTTTAGTTACTCGCCCAATCATCAAAACCAACATAATTACTGCAATTTAGTTGCTTACACAAATCAACATAATTATAATTATTATTCAATAATAATAATATCAAAAAAAAAATCAAAATCATATACAAAATTTTCATAGTTTAAGTAACAATATACAACATATCTAAGAATACACAAATAAGTAACTAAACTGAAAGAAATAAAATTAGTTTTGCAATTTGCGAGATCAGAATAAGGGTGTTTCTTATTCTGGTGTTTGAGTGATGCTTTTAAATATCCGTTTGGATCATGTAAGAATAAAAAATTTAGAATAAGTTATTCGGACTAAAAAATATTATTCCTTAACGATCAACAATGAGTTTTTTGAGATCTAAAGTGTTATTTTTAAATGGTCAAAAGTCTAGATTAAATTCTTATTCCTAGGGTGTTTGAATCATCTTCTTAATTATGTGAATTAAGAAATAGTTGGGACCACTTTTTAATCCGGATTAAAATGATGATCCAAACACCCTAGGAATAAAAAATTAATCCGGATGCTGGACCACTAGAAAATAACACTCTAGATCACAAAACTCTTATTATTGATCGTTTAGGATTAAAAATTTTAACCCCGAATAACTAATCCTACTCTTAAACTCATATGATCCAAACGGAGCCAGAAATTAAATCTTCCTTTCCTTCCAAGAAAATGTCAAATCTGTATTTAACCATCCACGTGCGTGCATGTGACAATGTCAACATTTTTATCCAACTACGTACTTTTACAGGAAATATACTGACAAGAAAAATCAATTGATAGCCGCAAAAAATATGAATAAAGTTATATTTGTCCTTTTTATAATTTTAATATATATGCTAAAATTAAGTTAACAAAAGGTGTACAAATCCATTACTTTTCATTATTATATATATATATATATATATTTTATCTTTTTACAAAATAAAACTTAATTGAATTTCAAGACTACGAAAGAGTGGGAAAAAAGAAATACAAAGCCAACAACACAATCTACACAGACAATATTTTACATCAATTCCAACCGTAAATATATGTATTTATTTTCGTGATAAAAAAAGATCTATAAAGAAGCAGACATTACATTACAATACAAAAAAAAGTAGATAATTAGATATATGCCGCTCTTGATTTTTCCAATTAGAAAAATACCATTGCTAAATTGCTAATTATAAATATGCCAATGTAAATATAACAAAATTAGATTTATGCCATTAAATCTTTCCAAATCATAGCTAATCAAGGAGACACCACTCTCACAAATTTCAAACGGAATTGCTTAGGACCATCCCAGAGATTATATCATCCCCATCATCCTCGATTTTCAGAAAGAGAAAACGCGTGAGCTCTCCTTCCGCGTACGTTGTCTCCCCTCTCTCGCGTGAACTAATCCCTTTCCCCTCTCGCGTACACTGTCCCCCATCCTCCCTCTCACGTACGCTGCCTCCCCTCCCCCCTCATCCCTCTCACGGACGCTGTCCCCCCCACACTCCCTCTTCCCCTCCTACACACTTCATAACTGTTGAAGTCAATATGATTAAATGTTGAAGGTAATATCCTAATAGTTGAAGTTAACTCTCTGGTCAAAAATTTCATAATTCGGAAATCAAACTACACGCCACGAACATCCTCTATGTACTGTTGAAGTTAATATGTTATATATGTAAGTGCTGAAGTTAATATATATAACTGTTGAAGTTATATGCGTAATTGTTAAAATTATATATGTAGTTGTTGAAGTTATATATGTAACTGTTGAAGTTACTGTATATAACTGTTGAAGTTACTATATATAAATGTTGAAGTTAATATATATAACTGTTGAAATTATATATGTAGCTATTGAAGTTATATATGTATGTTTGCCTCTAAATTCTGCTGCATAGAATCCTAAACAGTTTCCTACATTATCATCAAAATTCCAAAACCATATAACCTAAACCCCATCCACATGAACATGATCAATGACCCAACAAAAATAGCTCTGATAATTGGTCATAATGCATGAAAGGAAAACACAAAATTCTTAAAAATGGACGGTAAATTAATTAATTACAAGGAATGCCATTATGCGCCTGTGATATCCTTATAATTAATTACCGGAGTCCTAAAAATAGAAAATTTGTAGCAGTTAAATCCCTCATATTTTTATGAGAGGCCATGCAAAATTTCATGTCAAATTGACCTAAAGAAGGGCACCAAACAATTTTTCTAGAAATAAAACAGCTTAATTATCCCTAAAATTCTGACAAATGGACGAGTCCATTGCTGCGACAAATGGAGGCAAACCCCCACCAAGAACAAAACAAAAAAAAACAATTCCGGATGGGCTTTTAAGGAAATGACAAAATCAGTTGTGGGCCGAGATGAAAGCCCATTTGAATTACACAATGTTCCAATTTAACTCAGAAAATTCCCATCGATCCGACGGCCCTGATAAATTCTCCATATGATTATCCAAAATCAACGGCTGGATCTCAGTCTAGAATTAAAACATCTAATTGAATTTTCTGATTGGTCTAAAGTCGTGGGTCCCACTCGTTCAAAAAAAAAAAGAAAAAGAAAAAGAGGATGAAGCAGTACTGTCTGACACAGGCGTCGTACACTGGCGTGAGGAGGAATTTTGCCGCCGCTCTGCGCCGTTTCAGCCTCAACCAATCTCACCAGCGAAAAGGCGATGAACCCACCAACGCAACGATACCAGACTCGGCGATAGATGGTGGCTAGATTAAGCGATGACCAAGAGAGAAAGGATCAGCGACTGAGACAAACTCATGTGAAATTTTGCTAAATTAGCGAGAAATTGCAAGGAAACATACCTAGGAGGCCCCTCTTAGATCTATGAGAGGGAAGTGATGAGTAATTTCGGGTCAATTGAGGCTGGCTGAAGCAATGAACCTTATAGCCATGGCGGTGAATGTCGAGAGCATGAAGAATAAGCAATAGAAATGGTTATACCACGAATTAGCAAGCAAGATGGTCCCTCACTACTGGCTTGAGCATGATATGATTATACGATGAACAGGGGAGGGATGTAAAGGAAGGTAATTGCAAGAAAATTGGAAACGGCAAATGAAGAAATTGAAAGGAGCGAATGGAGAAGAAGAGATTCCCCAGGGCTAGGCACTGAAAATAGGATTCTAGGCCTGTCAGAACAATGTATCGTGAGCTCAGAAGAGTAATTGAGAAAGAAGAAATTCCCCCAGTCAATTCAAATCCCCAGCCCTTGATAATCATTCCTCCTTCTAAGGATGGTACAATGCATTGAATGGCCTGCTAAGGAGAGAAGATGAGATACAATATCGAAAGTCCTTTTTTCTTTAGTGAATGCATCACTGGCCACTCATCTACACATATGAAAAGGTGGGAACGTGATGGAGGGCTGGATGTGACCAGTCGAAGTGAAACTGTACATCAAGGGCATGGATGCAATCAACAGACATCATTTGGCACCTGAAAGCATCTCATGCGTGATGTAAGAGGGCAAATCAGGAATTAAAGGAAAAGGACAAAGGAATGAAGCTCATAAAACATGTATCTGGACTCTTTAAATCCCAATTATACCCTCCATACCCTATCCAGAACTGCCACGTGTAAAGCTGCCCCAAATAATGAGGAGTTTAATTACATGGAAAAGTGTTTAAAAGGGGTTATATTACATAGAAGACATGGATTGCAATTACAATGGAATGACAACAAATTTAATTAAAAAAAAAGAGAAAACCTCAAATGCTGGAATGGCCATAACAATTGGGAAAGGGACATCACATATTGGTACTGTACCCCTTCTTGCAGACACAGGTAAATAGAAGAAGGTGCTTATTTTTCCTAGGCATGGGCCCCACCTGTCATACAGTGATAAAGAGGGAAGGGAAGGAGGTCAGTAAATGTTGAAAAGGATGTGTTACTCACCAAGGGAACTTCTGGTTAAATTAAAAAATATATATATAGATGAAAGCAAAGTGCTGATGTACCAGGCCTATACCCCTAGAGCAACAGTTATGTACCAAAGAAGATTCCCACCCTATGTAAATCACAGCCCCTCATCAACTCATGAACCATTGGATGAGAGGCAGTACATCTGGCGCCAAAGAAAACTCCTTCCCCAAGCACCCTGTGAAAAAAAGTAAAGTTACAAATGCCAAGTGTCACAATACCAATAGCCAGTAAAAGGGAGTAAAAGGAAAAGAAGTGATATAGGAATTGCAAAAGCAAGGCGGCAGCCTCATGTCACATCCAGCCCCTTCATCACAAAATCAAGAAAGGAGATACTGCCATGTGTCAAGAGAGTGAAGCTGAACCCTAAGAGTTTCAACTATAAAAGAAGACCAAGAGTGAGAAAAAAAAAGAGAGCATTAGTAGACTAGAAACCCTGCCAGTTTGTTTAGTGATATCTACTGTAAATCAACAAAAAAAGAGGCAATTGTTAGAGGAAAGGTAGAGAGCTTTTTCATATTAAGTTTAATGTAAATTCATTCTCCAAGAAATCCCTTTCCTCTTTCGTTTTCTTCTCTTTCTGTTTATGTTTCTTTCCCTTTGTTTCACTAGTTGATGTTAAAATCTGAGTGTTAATTACAAGGAAGCCCTCATGTGAATTATTTACTAATGATGCTTTAGGACTCAAAGACATAGGTAAGGGGTGCTTGCCTGAGAGCGCACACTTGCCTATGTCGAAGAGCCCTCTCATAAAAAAAAAACAAAAAAAAGAAGGAAATATATGCAAGTTCTAAAAACAAAGTTCTGTGTGTGAGGGGTACTTGCCAGAGAGCGTACACTCATGCACTTAATTGCGTTTCAAAAACTGATAATAGTTACTTATGAAGTCATGCTTAAACTTGAGTCAAAGAATGTCTTAATATTTTAAAGGTATTAGGAGTAAAATTGGGTAGAGAGACATGGCTCTGCGTATGAGGGGTGCTTGCCAGAGAGCGCACACTCATGCACCTAGCCATGTCTTGATGCTAATTATGGTCTTTTAAGTCTCATGAATAAGATTAAATCCAGCAAGATGTAATAGAATAGAAAATAAAGTACATATATGCAAAGAAACAGTAGTCAATGAAGAAAGAAATTTTAAGATGTAGTAGCTAGAGCTTATTTTTGTCAAAAGTATGTCTTATTAAGATTATAAAAGAAAATGAGGATTAGATATGTCTAAGATGCAACTGTACTCAAGTATATTTTCCTGAGAATATGAAATTGGGAATAGCATATATGATATATATATGGGGTGCTTACATAGTATGACTTAAAAAAAATTGGCATTAGTAATAACAACGCATATGCATACACTCAACAGTAAAATAGGGGAATTAAACTAAAAACATCATCTCATCTATTTTCAGCAAAAAGATGTGTGTACAACATATCAAGTAGAGAAAGTAGTAAATAAGTTTAACAGTTCATATGTTCTCAGGGGTATTTTTGTCTAATTCTGTTAAGATGTTTTATCGCATGATAAAAAAAAAGGGGGGGGGAAGGGTCTGTACCAAGTAAGCCAGACTGGAGTCCTAAATCATGGTTCAAATGAGCAAGATAAAGCCTGGACACAAAGAGCCCCGATTGCCAGAATATATCATATTGCATTTCTGAGTAAGGCTGAAAGAATGTGTTAAAAACCTAAATTGAAATCAATACTTGGTGAAACCCCAAAATCAAACCAAGATAGCTCATAATGATACACTAAACCATATCAAGTAATGGATAGCAATAAGGTATATGCGTGACAAAGTGGAGATGAGTGTTACCAATTGAAGTCAAATTGGAAATGTTATGAAAATCAAAACCAGACCCTAGGTTTGAGCTACGGTCAAATTGCAATACTGGTATCTCCCTCTGTCGTTGTAAGTGACCCGGGGAAGCCCCTTGATGCTCAGAAAGCATCCCTCGACTGAGAATCTTTACTTGTGACCCTCAATTTGCTCCCCGAGTATGTCGTCGGACCATGCTTGAAGCATGAAGAAATGTGACCAATGGGATGGATATGAACAAAATTGGAAGTTGGATGGGGAAGAGAGTGAGAAGACGATCTTGCGGAACCAATTCATGGTCAAAATGGCAGCCGGAATCGCCAGGTCAACCCTCGTTGCCGACGAGTCAACAGAGATGGAGGAGGGAAGGAGGTTGAAATGGAGTAAACGCTGAACGAACTCGGAGCTCCGATAGGCTTCGCTGACAGGCGGGACCCACAGAGCCAGTCCGATTCGAACTCGAACTCATTTGGCTCATGGGCACGAGTGCAATCCAAGTGACTCAGCCAGCTACTAACTTCAGCGACTTGGGAAGATCCTCTGTGACGCCGGCAGTACAATGAATCCCTGACAAGCACAACACAAAACAGCAAAACTACAACCAATCAGAACTTTCCTTGCGAAGCAGAAGGCTTCAAAAATATATTAAAAATAGCTGGATTATCAGAAAAATTCTCATAAAATATCAAAATGTCAAGAAAAATATGAGGAATATTTTGATGTGTTATGTTATGCTAAAACACCAAAGTACAAAATATTTTAAAATTAATAGGTTAAATAAAAAAAATATAATCATAATAATAATAATAATAATGATAAATTTATATTTATATGGTTAAATAAAAAAAAAGAAAAGGAAATAAAGTAAAAGAAAATCATTTTGAACATTTTATGTTCTGTACAGCAGGTACATTTGAACAGATTATGTTCTGGACAGCAGGTACGTTTGAACATTTTATGTTCTGGACAGCAGGTACATCTGACATTCCTTGTTCTGAACAACAGGCGCAGTCAAGCATTAAAATTTGCAAACAAAATTGAAATCACCAAGAAGGTCAAAGATAAGTTTAAAAGTACAAATTTAAAAGTCTAAACTCAAAAGTCCAAAATCCTAAAGTGAAACTTAAAAGTCCAAACCTGAAAATGACACAAAGTCTAAATGACACAAAGTCCAAAGAAAAATGACACAAAGTCTAAAAGTGACACAAAGTCTAAATGACACAAAGTCTAAACGTGACACAAAGTCTAAATGACACAAAGTCTAAAAATGACACAAAGTCCAAAGAAAAATGACACAAAATCTAAAAGTGACACAAAGTCTGGAAGTGACACAAAGTCTAAAAGTGATTCAAGAGACACAAAGTCAAAGTTCGTCCCTTCAAGACTGCATCGCGTTTCGCCCTGAAGGAGACACCCTCCCGATATTCAGATTGAGATAAAGGAAAAGTCAATTCTGAATTATCACTGAAGTTTCTGTCAAGAGAAGGCATAGCGCATCTGTACTCGTGACTTGAACGAAAATCCCAAAAATCCCTAAGTTCCTCAAAACGATTGAGAACTGACCTAGAATACCCTATTTTCTAGCGTTGGACTCAAATCTAACAGCCTGTTTCTACAAGTTCACAGCATGTTTGACCAGAAGCAGACTGAAACCTGATGTCCAAACCAGAAGAAAAGTCAACCAGTGGCCATCACCTAAGTTCATGTCAAGAGAAGGCATAGCGCATCTGTACTCAAGACTTGAACGAAATCCCAAAATCTCTAAATCCCCAAACGATTGAGGATTGATCTAGGATACTAAATTTCCTAGTATCGAACTCAAAAATTTCTGTAACCGCACTAAGCCTGACACAACAAAGTAAAAACAACCTAAATATCTTAAAAATGTGAAATTAAAGAATTAAACCATATCATTCATGTTTGCATGGCTCTGTTAAAATAGCTGCCCTTCTGCATTGCTTTTCACCCTGAAACTCCCTATCAAGACACAATCCTTTTATTAAAATGGACTTTATCCACTTACGACATTTAAACTTTGATTATCCCGATCTAGAGGTGCTCTTGGCTCAGTTCGTAATTGAGTTCGGAGGTAATTAACAGTAGGGGCTTGCGCCTATTGGAAAAAAAGGACCTACGACAAACAATCAACTCTCGAGGTACTTAGAACCGCATTAGTGCCCTTCGCTCGTTTGGAATGGGTAGTAACGACGGGTCTCAAGATGCTCGAGGGGTATCTGATCCGCATTTTCTTCGCCCCATAGAGGACTATCTGATCTTCCGTGGTTGGACTGAAAAAGTGCGAGACAATGTAACTGTTGTATAATATGTTATATATGTAATGTTGAATTTAATATATATAACTGTTGAAGTTAATATATTTAATTGTTGAACTTGGCATATTTAAATGTTGAAGGTAATATTTGAAGTGAGCATATTTAAATTGTTGAAGTTGGCATATATATTAACTTCAACAATTATATATATTAACTTCAACATTTAAATATGTTAACCTCAACAGTTAGAATGAGTTGGGGGAGAGTGGGGGTTGGGGAGCGTACGCAGGAGGGTGCGAGGGGGGGGGGGGGCGAGCGTACACGCGCGGGAGAGGAGAGCGAAAAAGAATGAGTATTGGATTTCCATATTTAGAAAATACGTAAATAATTGTTTCCTAAAATAGAAAACGCGTGGGGATGATGGGGATGACAAATATCGGGAATGAATGCATTTGGTGATGCTAGACATCACCACCTCAACTCCACAAGGCACATCCCCATCATGCCAAATGTCTTTTTACCACATTTTTCATTTTTGTGGTTATTCCAACGGAGAGTTTTTCCCCCCCTACACTAACAATTTGATGCGGACGTTCTTTTGCAATTTGCACCGTAAAAGGGCATGGCACTTTTTGAGGTTAATACCGGCAGCTGAGCTAGGTAGAAAAGTATTGTGCATTTCTTGTAAAACCAATTGTAAGAATTGTACTGTATCATACAAGTTTTAATTAGTTCGGATTTTATTATTTAGTAATTAATGTAAATATTACAGTACTATGTTAATGTTATCTTCAGTTATCGAATCTAAAATCTGAAACCTAAAACGTACTGCAACATATTGTTTTGAGATCGAGTCTCGTTTCACAAGTAATTTTTCTTACTTTTATCAAAGACCGCACGACGCTAGAGAAAGAACAGTTTATGTCAAGCTTTTTATTCGTTTTGACATACCACATACGTACGCTTTTTTTCAAGCTTATATGACAGAACTATTTATTGTTTCGTAACTAAAGAAAAATACACCGTTTTGAAAGACGTTTTTCATCTGATTACAACACATTCAGACGCATGATGACTAAATGCAAACCTGCCATTAAATATTACCATATCTCATGTGACTAGTAAATATGGATATCTGATGAAATAACAGCAAATGTAAAATTAAGAATAGTTGGATTATTTGAAAAACCTTTATTTAATAATATTTTCTCATGAACACTGTGCAGAAACTAGCTTGATTAATAACTATTAACTTACATCTCTCAAAAAATCAAAACAAATTGAGCATGAACTGAAATAGTACAAAGTGTCCCCAGGTGCAGCCGTGCAGCCCAAAAGCATGTGAATATCTCTTCCCGGGCCGAAAATTTTAAATATTATTATATTAATATAATATTATAATAATAAACCAAAAAAATCAGAAGTTTGCGGTGCTCTTTGTTCATATTGCATGGTGACACGACAGGATATTTTTTTACTTTTCTTCAAAAAGGTATTCCGTATTCCGGGTATGATTGAGACCTGGTACAAGATCAATCGGAGCTGATAACAATCAAACTTCCAGGCAATCACGTAATCAGTGGTTAAAAATAGAAACGTTCCCGCCAAAAATAGAAAACTGCTTTGATTAGGGCGCAGCGCACATTTGGAACACAATTAAACCGCGTCGAACACACTTACCACGTGAAAATGACGTCACGCAACATATTCGCATCCCTTCCGCATGAACCTGCGCGAATCAACGTCCCTTCCGCGTGAAAATGACGTCACGCAACACATTTACCTCAGGTGCGCATTGTGCTCAATGTTTTAAGGGAGTAACTAAATTGACTATAGAGAAAAACTAAATATATACAGAGAGTAAATTAATAAACAATACAACAAAAATAAAATTAACCTATGGAGTAAACAATTAGTGTACTCATTAATTTACAACAGATATGAAAACTTTAGCGAGTAACTAAATTTATATAGGGAGTAAATAAATAAACTAAACAGCAATAAAAAATTCAATTAAGAGTAATCAATTATTTCGACAAAAATATACACAGAATAAAGGAGTATCTATTTCTCAAAAAAGTGATCACAACAACTAATATAAAGGAGTAACTATTTCATGATATTTTAGTAAACATAACAAAGCACAACGTATTTGAATACGCATAGCAACAAGTATAACAAACCAATTCTGATTCATACTACAAACAAAGCACAACAGAAAACACAGTAGCCATTCCAAATATAACAAACAATTATTCATCCCCAACTTATAGTGCAGGTAATTCAACCTCAATTTCATTGGTACTATCAACCATCAAGTTGTGCGCAACAACGAACTTGTTACCTTGAATTTGAATCTGAAAAAAAAAACAAGGACAAGTGATTAGAAAATATACTCCCTGCTTCAACTCCAACCACAATATAAGTACAACAAAACATACTCTCTCTGTCATACTAACATACTCCCTGGTTTAAATAACTTACTCCCTTCACAGTGATAATATACTCATTTTGCAAAATTAAGTTACTCCCTTATTTCAAATACCAACACACTAATAACAGAGAATATATTTTCAAACTACCATGATCTCCCTTATTGCCAAAATGTTATTTTAAGTCAATCTAACTAGTAAAAATTTAATTTATTAAATCAAAAGTCTTTTCTATAGGTGCTAGAGGAGTAATTAAGTTTATTATCTTGTGTCTTTAATTTAATTAAGGGTGAAAACGGTTCGGATAAAGACCAAATACGGATCGGATAACGAATTTTTTTGTCGGATACGGATACGGATCGGATTGTAGTCAAACCATATCCGCATCCATATTTTTTTGTCGGATACTAATACGGATATGTTTGGATTCGAATACGGTTCGGATATTAAGCATATTTTTCGGATTCGAATGCGGTTCGGTGTGAAGTTTATCCGCACCGTTTTCACCCTTACCATAGCCCCACAGGCCCAGTACATTGAACCATTTGCCTTTCATGTAGAGGGCCTTATATGATCCTTGGATAACATTAATCATTTGTCTATGAACCGCCAGATCTAAGATGAATCATCACCCACTGGCCCAATAATGGGCAGTTCTTGAAGCCAGGGTAAATTAAGTTGACTACAACACAATCAAACAGGAAACGTATATATAAATTACTAAACGATAAGTTCATACATAATTAATTAATTAGATAAAACCCTGAATAACAAATTCATAGATAACTAGCTAGTACAAATGCATATAGCTAACTGATAACAGCACCATATCTTCTGAATTACCAGAATCCTAACCTGCTTAGGTGACCAAAAACAAACATAGAATAAGTCACTTAACGCAAAACATACATCAATAAATTAATTTATCACCATCAGCAATTAATAATACGATCCACTAATACTGGCAACTACATCCTTAGATTCCTTGAGGAGCTCCACACTCTTCTTGAGCCGTTCTCTCTTTGTAGCAGTGGCTGGCGACTCCTCCATCATCTTCTCAATTCCAGTCTTGTTTGATCCGAGCAATTCATTAATCAGTTCTACTTCAAGCTCATCCTCTACAAGACACTTAATGGAATGCAATATATGAAGTGCAACACCATCTACAAGCCTCAGCACAACAATTTTCCAATATGCCGTGAGCCTCATCCTTATGTCAAACGCCTGCTCTGCCACGTCGTCGTGGGACCTTAGATGCCTGACATCCACATCACCAAAGGCTTTTAGTGTGATCTTGGTAGGAAGAACATGGTGCTCAATTGCGTTCCTGAATTGCTCCTCTTCTTTCATCAACTCTACCCAAGTATTCATGTAATCTGGGTTTGCCGTGTAATCTGAGACGAGTTCCATCCCTATCATGTCTTTGACAAATTTGCACGAATGGTCTCGCATTCTATCAATCAGCCCATGTATAGCCCTCTGGCTTGCTGATTTGAGTTGGGGATAGTTCTCACAGTGCCTTAGCATCATTTGTATGGCAATTTTTTCGACATATGCCCAAACAGTGTTGACCAACTCACGCGGGATATGAGATATGGTGTCAATCTTATTCTTTAGTATAGTTAGAAAAGCAGATCTTGGTAGGAAGTTTGGAAGCCTAATTCCTTTGGCCTCTTGCAATACCCCCACTTCTTCCATCAGGAATTGCTTCTCCTTGGTCGGGCACTTCTCAGGAAGTTCTGCACGGTACTTGTGAAGCATCTCCGCAATGCGAGCAGTGCCATGGAGGCTATTATCATCAGGGAACTCATCAAACTCCCCTCGTACGAGCAGATTTGCCAAAGATTCTCTCACCAATTTTATGATACGGATGAGTGCCTTCAAGGCATCAGCAACACTTGACAAGTTCTGAGGCAAGCTATTAAGCTCAGACATGCTTTGGTTAAGCTTGTCATCAATCTTCTTAATAATGTCCGGCAAGCATTTGGCAATTATTGATGCCTGGATTTGAGTAAGCCGTTCTGCTAGAACCGGGATCCCAGTCATTGACTTGTCGATTTGTGATAACAAGGGATGCGACTTGAAGAGCTGTTCTTCTTCAATCCGAGCCTGCGCATACGTCTCGTCTCCAATTCGATTTCTGACACATACATAGCCGAGGCCAATGTGCACATCATCCATCGTAACCTTCTCACGCAGACCCTCAGGAGCCTTATCGGACTTTGTAACCACAGCTAAGGTCCTCTCCCCGAGTTGGTCAACTTGTCGAGACATTCTAATTGACTCGCATGTCGGAAAGTCCACCGTAGCAGACAACACATTCAAAATAATGCTTTCTTTTGGTGCAATATACTCCATGATGGTCTTGGAGATTTGCTCATAAATATCAGCTGGTTGGCCTTCCACAGGTACGCGGGTGATCCCGGGAAGATCGACCAACGTCAAATCGGGAACAGATTTCTTCTTGACGACGAGAGTAATTGGTTTGTCGGAGATGCCTTTTCCAGCACCAGCTATCTCAACTGTTGCATTGTTAATTGCTGCAGCGATATCATCTTCACTTGTTGGGACAGTTTTGTTTCCATATTCGAGATGCAGAGATGGCTCGGTGATGTCAGAGTCGCCTTGGAGACGCATAATAAGGGGGACACGAGTGCATATGCCTTGGCCCCGAGGCAGGCTGATGCCTGCAAGCGACTCGATCACTCACTTTACTGAATGCTGTTATTAGTGCCATACCTTTATATACTCTTTCTTTATTCCAAATGCCGGAGAAAATTAGGGAAGAGGTTGATAAAATCAGGTCCAGATTTCTTTGGCAGGGTAATGTAGGAGATAGAAGGAGATATGTTCTTATGAATTGGTAAAAAGTTTGCATGCCTAAAAAGATGGATGGCATGGGAGTTCTTGATTTAGGTTATATGAATAACGCCTTCCTACTTAAATGGTGGTGGAAGATAAACAACATGTCTTATAATGTCGAGTGGAAGTATCTTATTCAACACAAATACCTTAACAATAGTGTAGGTAATTACTCTTATTTTTGGAAAGGAATTCATAAAGTTGATAATGGTAAGTCTATCTCCTTTTGGCAAGATATTTGGTATAAGGACTGCACTCTAGCTACTTATTATTATTGGCTGTGTTTGGATGGTGGGAAGTGGGAAGAAGGAATAAGGAATAAGGAATTTTTTTCAATAAATTTATTCCTAACTATCCAAACTCTTCACAAAAGTTACACACTTCCCAATAAATTTACCCCTTCCCAATAAATTTCTTCCCTTCTTCCTTCTTCCTACCTTATTCTCAACACATCCAAACGGAGCCATTTTCTTTACAATCTGTCCACTAACAAAACTTGCATACTTGAAGAAGTTATCAATTCCAATGGTAGCATCTTACAGTTCAATAGAACTCTGACTGACATTCTAGCACAGGAATTCCATGCCCTGTTGGCAATAATACACCAGACACATCTTACTACTACGGAGGAACCATCTCTTGGAGATGGGAGTCTAGAAGATTTTTCACTACTAACTCTACTTACAACTTCCTAATTTTTAGAGGTGTTCATATTCATAAGGACAACACAATATGGAAAATTGGAGACTTGTGACCATTTATTTTGTGATAAATTAGAGACTTGTGACCATTTATTTTGTCAATTTGAGTACACTAAGAAAATTTGATTTTGACTAGGCGCCAGCCAAGAGTATTTCCAAAATTGGTTAACTGTAGGTGACATTTACCAATTTTCCCTTTCAATGTCAGCAAATAACATAAATGCTTTCCTCACTGTTTTGTGTGCTGCTAGTTGGAGTATTTGGCGAGTGAGAAATGACTATATTTTTAATTAAATTGCTCTAAAAACTATTAGACAAACTCTAATGATTATATATAATCTTGTGAAATACTGGATAGGTAATTGGAAGGACAATCAGAAGATTGACGTAGACCAATGGTTGCCAATGGAGTGGGATACTATACCGCTGTAATCGGTGCAACCTCCAATGGGGCTATCGGGGCAAGAATGAAATGGAACCTTGAGGGTTTGGATGCTACTGTTATTCCATCTGAGTTGGATTTAGGTTAATGTTTGAACACTATGTGTAGTAGTTGATATCTGAGTCTGTTTTTTTGTAGCTAATGTTGAAGTGCATTTGTTAGCTTCAGATTTTGTTGAGAAAGTTAGGATTTAGTTATTGCATTGTGTTTGTTATTATGGAGGAGTTATAGTTTAAGTCTTGAGTGGTTTTGAAGTGTTATAAGATATCTTGGTGTAGATAGTTGAGTTTAGGTGTTTAGTTTAAATAGCATTTTTGTAATTTGTTTCATTTCATAAAATGAAACTGGATGGCGCTTTCATTTTTTTCAAAAAATAAAAATGTCTTCGGCCCAAGCTCAATATAAACGTTCTTGTTGATAAAAAAACATTTGATCCTTTTTTTGGAGAAACTAAAACTATTCGATGGGATGAAGTTGAAACAATCAATTCGAGCTTTCCCGACTTTCTGTTGTTGAATAACTCTCAGTACTCAGTATGTATTTCATTATTTCTTTTAATTGATTTGGTGCTGTTTTGTCTTCGCATCGTTGGGTTCAAACTATTTTATATAAAAATAAAAGATGCATCACAAATTTTTGGCAAGAGTTGGCCACTACACCCGAATTTCAGAAACTGTGATGTGGCATGAACAGATGATTAATTTATCAGTGAATTTATCCTTGAATATTGCTCTCTCTATATGTACACCATTTATAACATAAGTTATCAAAATATATTTTTCAGTATTTATTAAACCATGGATAATGACAGAAATTAAACTAAATATTCAACTTTGACCTTTTGGTAACAATTTAATCGATGAAATTAATTAAAAAGATTAAGATGGCCCCCCTTTATCGGCTCATTACCTTTTCTTTCGTGCTTTTTTAAAATTATTATTTTTCCTTTTGGCTTGTGTGGTGAATGTATTCGGGGATATGCAGGATACATGACTGCTTTTTGCGATCAAACAGTTATATTTTCAAATGAAACCTACTATTGATTACAGGGGCGGAGGTGCGAAGCTTGGCTTTGACCCCTGTCATTTGGAAATTTTGTGAGACGCATTAAGTTTTTGAGTATAAATTAATTGATTTTACCATTTCAACTCCCCTTGTCATATAGACCTTGTAAAATGTTTGACCCCCTTGTTACACGGGCCTAGTAAAAGATTAATTCCAATCACATAAATCTCTTCAAGATAGCTTTTCCGTAGCAAAGTCCAGCTAGAAAACTTATATACCACGCTTAATTATAAAGATAAAATAAAATTAGAAACAAAATATATGGTCTTATGTGATATTCTTCGAAAAAAATGGTCTCTTCAACCAATTACAGAAAATTCTATTTGTTTTGATCGCTTGATCACCTTCATTGGTGGGTATACCAACAAAGTCGTGCCCTTTCATCTATTTTTAATCTTCCCAAACCGTGCTCTGATCAATCGGCTCTCAAGAGTGCATGAAAATTTCTAATGTTGTTACTTTCATCACTACTACTAGTAATATAGCAAGGTTCGATTGAATGAAGATTGAACGATTGAGACAGAATTCTATCGATACTATTCAAGAGTAGGGCTGCATAACGTGTAAAACAATCACGAAAATAACTCCTTGCGCTAACCGTTTCGTTACGGGACGCAATTTTTTTTGTACTTTCGTCTTGCGTTCCGTGCTTTCAACGGAAGTAAAAAACGTTGCGTCAACCGTTTCGTCAAATTGAACGGTCAAAAACGGTTTAAACGTTTAAAATTTGTAACTGTGCAAACAAAATCAGTAAGCTTAGTTTCACAAATTCTATGCTTGTCAATCTAGTAAAATGAAAATTAGAACTATATAAAGTATGAACATACAGTAACAAATCTTCACTTACAAAAAAATCAAAACAACTGAACAATAAGAAATAGCAAAAAAATACAGCAAAATCTCCATTTTTTTAGTTTGACAGTGAATATGAAGGACAGTCTCTGATTTTCTTTTTCAAGAGCAGTGAAGTTGGAAGTGCAATTTATCAACAATGGTATCTTCTCCATGACTTTCATTTGTAGATTTGAGCTCCATAATACAGACTAGCAAATCAAAACATCATCCAAATTAACACAAAAATGATTCTCAATTGTTTCTTACAGATCAAAATAGCATCCAAATTAACATAAAAATTTCAAATCCAATATTCCCAATGAAAAACCAGAAAAACAGAAAAATCAGAAAAACAAAAAAAAAGTCTAAACCCAAATAATACCTCTGTTCTTACCAGAAAAATCAGAAAATTAAAGTGACCAATTAGTCAGTGTATATGAGCAATCACTCGAGGATGTCACTGCTTGTGTCAGAGCAACTCAATCTTGCTCTCAGTCTTCACTCTTCACCTCTCACGACAGGCAACCGTAGGCAGCTGCAGGCAGGCCACAAGCATGGAGGTGGAGCCCGTGGGCAGACCAGGCACTCTGTCTCGTCAGGCATAGGGCATGCGTGGGCAATTAGAATGAGCAGGCGCCAGCAGGCAATTTCTTGGCCATCCTTACTTCAGATCAGAAAGAAGAAGAGATGGTTTTATAAAGATAAGCTTTTGGTGAAGAGAAGAAGGTCACAAAGGAGAGAGAGATCAGAGATAAACTGTTGTTTGTCTGAGGGAGGTGTAGGCTTGGGCTCGATCGGTTGAGGTTGTGCGACGGAGAGAAGAAGTGATCGGAGCAGATAGAGTGAGAGACAGAGAGAGATGGCTGAGGTTGTCTCGATCAGGTGAGAGGGGAGGGCGGGAGGCTACGGAGAAGAGAGCGAGAGACAGAAGATGAGAGAGCGGCGCGGCGCGGCGCAAAATTAGGTTTTATCGACACTCTCTTCGTTCTCTCCGCCTTAGTCTCCTCTGCAATCAAAATAACAAGTAGAATACAAAACGAAACAGACGAAATAAACGACCATGAAATTGGTATGTTTCGTTAACCGTTTCGTTGGTATGACGAAACTATATTCTATTTGCGTTATCTGTTCCGTTGTTTAAACAAAACTGAAATTCTTAACCGTTACTGTTCCGTTTCGGACGAAACAAAACGAAATAACGATCGAAACGACTATCGTTTTCAGCCCTATTCAAGAGAGCTATCTCAACGATAGAAACTGAAAAACAAAAAAAAAATCTTTTCTCAAAGCAAAAATTTTAATGTAAACTCTAATTAGCCTTGCCGCTTCTACACGACGCAATTTTCCTCTATCCAATACTTTTGCAGCCTTCTCTTCGTTTTCTACTCGCCCTTCTACATTATGCCCCCTATTCTAAAATCCTAACTCCGCCCCTGATTGATTATTTTCCACTAGATTTTAATGCAGTAAAAGTGTTTCAACAAGTTAACTCTATCATAGTTCAAAATTTTCTGATACATGATCTGATATCTTTTATAAACATTGTTAAAGAGAAACTTGCATGTATGCACGAATTTAAAAAAAGAAGAAAAAAACAGAGAACGATGAAGTACAATGAGGCTGGCCCAACTTGGGCCTTGCTAGATCCCAAAAAAGACATCTAAACTGGGCCATATCGGTTTTACTAATATATTAGAATCCACAGTCAATGTTACATCCATCTATAAAAATCTACTTGTTTTCCATATCTTATCATTCCAGGGGCTGTTTGGATGGTATAAAAATAAAGAAGGAATAAAAATTTTAGGAAAAAAATATTAAGAAGTGTGTAACTTTGGAAAGAGTTTGGATGCTTAGGAATAAATTTCGCCTAGGAAGAGGTTATTCCTCTTATTCGTAAGCAATCCAAACGGCCCCCTTAAATAGTAAATTGATTACTGCCATCTGCAATTTTGTCATTACTTGTCATCACGAAATAGAAAGTGAACACATAAAATAGACAAGATGAACATATATAATGTCTAAAGTGAACACATACAAACAAATAATTTCAATAAAAATAAATTGATTATGTATATAAAAAATCTGAATAAGAGATGACAACACTTATTTATTTGTAAGTGTTCAATTTGATCACCTATATATTTACCTTGTCTATTTTATGTGTTCACTTTGTGTTTAACGATGACAAGTGATGGCAAAACAACATACAGTTATCATTTTCTATTTTAAATATGCTTAAAAATTTAAAAAAACCCCGAACTTTTTTCTATTTTTCTCCCTCTTATCTTGTATATTTTTTATTTGTCACTAAACTCTTCAAAATGATTTTTTTTTTGTCCTTTAACTTAATCATATTGAATTAATTATCGCTATTTTATAGAAAAAATGAAAATTAATTCCGAATTAAATTAAAAGGACAAAAATACTCTGACCATTTTCATTTTCCCTTCATAGAAATCATAGCATAGGTCTTTTTTTTTTTATTTTCTTTTGTAACCACCATGTTGTTGCAGTATTTCAAAAATCTTTAAGCTCCTCCAGCGCATTTGCCGTTTTAACTCTATCGTGAATTTCTGAATATGCATTTTACATTGTTGTTCTGAAAAAATAAATAAAAAACGAGACATTCCTGTACTAAAATGTGAACAAGGAAAATTACTTTTATTGAAAAAAAGAAAAAGAGCTGCCGCAGTGGGTATAGTAGGCAATGAACATCCGAATAAAAATCAGAAATGTTCATCTTCTGTGCCCGAATTATATGATTATTACTAATTTATTTTTCTATATGTGAGCTCAACCTAGTATTAAGTCATGTTCACAAATTTATATGGGCGAGGACATAGAACAATCAATAATTGCTTCAACCATTCCACCCTTTTTTTTTTTGTCTTTGAAACCCGTAGGTACCATTCATCAATGACACAGCGTTTACAGATTTTACATTCCAGGCCCAGTTAAGCAAATTGAATCAACAGAACCAGCCATACAAGATCTAGCATGATTAGCTAACCTATGCGCTTCTAAATTGTGAATCCTATAAAATAAAAACGCAACAGTACTGGCTAGCTCTAAACGATTGAATTGCATCACACGTCTGGAAATAACACTGCCAAGGGATGGCATCAGAAATTTGTTCTCCATTTAGCAGCCAACAAAGCACTTGACAATCAGTGTAGAAAGTGCATTCCGGCTCCAAGTTTCTGAGAGTAGCTTGCATAACAAGTTGCAAGGCATTGAGCTCAGCATGAAATGGTGAAGAGACCATACCAGAACCAGCGCCATTTTCTATTATACGGCCATCCCTTTTAAACACAAAAGCCCAGCCTCCATCACCCTTGTTATCCCGAAAAATTTAAAAATAGTATTAAATTAATAACATTTTTTTGAAGAGCAAGGTTCCGGTGCCACACTTTTTTTGTGCCACAAATGCCACACTTTTCTTTTTTATTTTAAATATAAAAATTTTTAAATATAATCGTCCGATCCAAACCGTTGATCTTGTTCATTTTAATGACGGATGCATTGTCATAAAATTTTATAATTTTTTAAGTTTATTTGATACTTGATCAAAAGGTGAAAAATGAACGGATCAAAATAACTAAAATAGATTCATTCTAATATGTCCATTTTTCAACATCTTGATCAAGTATCAAATAAGCTTTAAAAATTATGAAATTTTAGTACAACACATCCGTTGTTAAAATGAACAAGATCAATGGTTTGGATTGAACAATTATATTTTAATTTTTTGACATTTAAAAAAAAAAAAAAGTGTGGCATTTGTGGCACCAAAAAGTGTGGCACCGGAACCTTCCTCTTTTTTAAATAGTATCACGAGATTGGAATCCCAGATTCCGAACGCAAGATCGGAATCTAGGATTTCGATCTTAGCTAAGATCGGATTCTGGGATTCTGATCTTAGCTAAGATCGGAATCCTGGATTCCTAAAAGGGTTGTAATTGGATTTTTATCGTTTTTAATGATTTTATTATACTTCTATATTATAAATATTAATTTAATATTTAAAATTTTTGATATTAAGTTAATATATTATAAATATTAGTTTGGCCCGAACTGGATTTTTGACATTTTGAATAATTTTAATATAATATAATTCTATATTATAAATAATATTTTAATATTAAAAGTTTTGATATTAATTTAATATGGATGGTTTTATTTTTTATTTTTTTTTCAATTATGTTAAATGTTGTTGTTCTTACTCTACGTTAATAATTAAATAATACTTTATGTAAAATTTTATTTATGACAATAATATGGCAATAATTATAATATTAACTTTTAATTAAATATAAAATTTATTTAATTTAATTCATAATATAAAAATACACACCATTAGAAGAAGAATTGAATTTTATAACCATCATATAAATTAGCACACTAAAATAAAAGAAAAAAAATACATAAAAAACCATAATATAAATTAGCACACTAACATAAGCAAAAAGGAAAAAGTACATAAAAAATCATAATATAAATTTGCACACTCAACTTAGTTGCTGTTAGGAAGTGTGTAATTTTCTAATTTAGTGCTAATTACCAATTAATTTAGCCAAAGAAACAACACACAAAACAGATCATGCACTAAAGCTAATTTTACACAAAGAGAAAGGGGTGGATTTGTACCTCCCGCGAAATCGTATTCGCGGGGCTCGATCCTACAGCATAGAAATCGATGGCGTGCTTCTCCTTCGTCTCCAAATCGCCTCGAGTCCACCTAGAGATTAACCAAGCTCTCAAATTGATTTTTGCTAGCAAATCAATGAGAACCAAGCTAATCCTAAGATGACACCCTCTTCTAATTCACCAAATAGAACTTTAATGGAAGGTGTATGGCTCAACACATGAGCAATAGAGAGGAGGAGGAGAGGTGGCGCACGGCCAAAGAGGGAGAGGGATGGGGTGGTGGCGGCTAGGAAGAGAGAAGAGAGAAATTCAATCCCTAGGGGTCCTTTTATAGCCAACCAACCCTAGGTGTAAGTTGCTAGAAATTACACCATATGCCATCCCTACCTACCACCTCTTGGCTGGCCATATTATGGGCTTTATGGGCCTTTTACTCCTTCTAAATGGACTTTAATTCATCTAATTAAATCCACTTTTAATTGCTCTATGTTTGGGCTATAAATTTGCTATATACAAATTAGCCCAATAATTCAATATAACAATTTATATTAAATTAAGTTGAACCAAAATAATTATTAACTATTTAATAATTATCCTAGGATTAGTCTATGCTTTTATTTATTTCTATATGACCTGTTTGACTTAATTAATTAGTACGTTCCATAACGGTACATAATTAATTAATCAATTCGTCATATTATCCGCAATTTTCACTGTTGCGAATAAATAAATAAATAAAGTACTGTCTTGGTCAAAACTCTATTTGTGTGACCCTTTGAGGATTTATGCTATGTTGGACATGGAATTAAATCGTTATTTAATTCCAATAATCATAAGCGGTATCTAGCAACACGTTATGATTCCCAATTCGCATAAATAGTGTACTGCTACAATATTTAAATCCTGCATAAGAGAATAAAAATATTTCTCTATTTTGATTCTTATGTCTCACGATATCATCGTATAGTCCAAGATAGGAATGTGTCATTCTTGTAGATTATACGTTTCTTGATCTAGAGTTGATCGCTTAGTTGCGCGCATACGATCCAACTCCATCAAGGGGCCCAAACAGATATCGTCACTCACTAAGTGAATTAATGAGTGACATACGGTTTTCTTGATGATTAGCTTTTACCCGCACAATTCAAGAGAACATAAATAAAGTCCGTATAGCAGCCCTTATCGGGAATCAGCGGTAGACAATATTTATTGAACCTATCCTCATGTGGAAAAAATAAACATCTCAAACTTAGAACCAAAATCATAACGAAATAAACAATGACACATAACACAATCCATATGTTTATTTCGATGGGTCAAGTCATGTGCTATGTTCCATAACATACACATATGCAATTAAGTTGGTAACTCTTTACCTATGATTTGTAGAACTTAATCATCACTTAACTTGCATACTAATCTTATAAGATAATTAATGTTCCTTGTTAATTATCAAGGTTATGGACCATTTAGATTTATCATTGTCATTCTAAAGAATGATCTACAGAGATCTACAATTCAGATCCTCAACCTGAATGATCTGTCAATAATAAACCTAGGAACAGATGATAAAATATCATCCATAACATAAACTAATATTGAAGTCATTAAATTATTGACTTCTAGGACATAACTCCAACAGTTGCTACTTAAAAACAAAGTAATAGAAACTTAAAGATCTTGACCATCTACATGTTGCAGAATTTCATCTCACCATAGTTGATCTTCTTCTGCATTCATTTCATGTTGATTACTGGCACCATGGTTGTCGGCAAATTGAGCGGTCTCGTTCCAAAAAGCGGCATCAGGTTGTTGTTCATTACTGGCACCGTGGTTTTCAGCGAGTTGAGCGGCTTCGTTCCAAAAAGTCTCATCATGTTCTTGTTGATTACTCGCACCAGGGTTGTCAGCGAATTGAGCGACTTCGTTCCAGAAAGCTGCCTCGGCTTCTTGTTGTTCTATCTCAACCATTCTAGCTACTGCAATTTTTCGTTGTTCATCTCTCTTCTTGATCTTTATTAGGCTCTCCTTTATTATTTTTCCAATTTTCTCTTGTTGCAACATCCGGCTCTCTTCGGCAGTCTTTTCTTCCATTCTTCTCTTTTCGAACCATTGTTCTTTCACTGTGAATCTCTTTAGAATTTATCCTCTCTTCTTGTCTTTTGTGTTCATCGCAGTGGCCACGCAAAATGGTATCTTTGAAATTGAAAACCTGACCACACTTTGTATAGTCACTGTTTGGTCTCCACGAAAATCGTATATGCTTTCGTAAACAATCATCGGTGTAGAAGCTGATTTCCACGTTTAAGTTCTGGCATCGGTTTAGGTTCCGTGTAGTACTTTTTATACCGTTCAAAGTTGCTCGACTCAGATTTAGTCAGGTAATGTCGCAATCTCTCCCTGCGGTCTCTTTCTGGGCCACCATGAATGTGCCACTGATAGTGGGCGTATAATGGCCACTCGCTACCATTTCGTGTATAGATATTGTAGTCGAAATTGCGATATCATTTATTACATATCGCATGATAAAAAATCTACCAAAATTTCGGCAGCATCTCCCCTGTACTGGGAGAGTTTTCCAAAAATTTAAACCCAATTTCCACGCTATAATTATCCCCGAACAAACAACATACAATTTTACAACCAATCAATCAATGAATTAATCATCCAATCATTGCAACATACAATTTTACAATCAATCAATCAATCTATATGCATGCAATTCACAAGCATTTCTATTCAAACAATAATAAAATAAACATATAAAAAAACTAACCTTGAATACAAATGGATTGACTCTCTTCTAAATAATTTTTTCCTACATTTTCAATTAATACCATCAATTATTACCATTTTTATATTTTTTTCATATTTAATTATCAAAATCTTAATTTTTAATAGCAAAAATATTTAAAAAAAACTAAAATTACATATAAATTTTCATATGATTTTTTCTTATTTTTTAGTATTTTTTAAATAATTTTACAATTTATTATCTATTTTTCTAATTAATTAATTAAGTAATAAATAAACAAAAAAGGCAAAAAAAAATTCAACATAATTATTAAATTACATATAAAATTAAATTTTATTTTTACTGATTTTTTCGTATTTTTTTAAATATTTTTACAATATATTATCTAATTTTAATTTAATTAACTTATTAATAAACTAATAAATTAAATAAATAAATAAATTAAAAAAAACCTACAGTTATCTCTCGCGGAGACGCGTCCAGAGCGAGCGAAGGTAGAGCGAAGAGAGAAGGGGAGATCGGAACCCAATATATAAGCGAAACACAAGATCGAAATCCAGGATTCCGATCTTGCGTTCGAAATCTGGGATTCCGATCTCGTGATACTATTTAAAAAATTATTATTATATTGATATTAATTTTAATGGATTATATTATTTTAGTATTATTTTTTAATTTTTCGGCTTGTTATCATAAGAACCATCAATCAAGCACTAAATTCCTTCATCAGCATCACTAGGTGGGCCAGGATTCCCTTCTTTATTACAAAATCAACCCTTTAAGCCCACCAAAATCAAGTATTGTAAACCAACCAAGTTTCGTTACCACAAATATGCATGATATGCAAAAGTTCAATTTTTACCATTTATATGCATGCATCCACATTTCTTTGAAAATAACGCAAGACTAGAATTAAATCCGTAACATAAACTTAACATTTGTGATTGTCCTTGAAATTCCAACGCACATGCAAAAGTCTAGTTTAGCTTACTAATATCCTTTTTTTTATTTCCACGTAAATGCCCAAATACCGAGCAGTCAACACACAACATTCAATCTATCACATATTCAGATTACAAACATACATAGTGCACATAGATCAGCCAGATTTCACATTCTCAATGGGTGCGTTTGGATAGGTGTGAGAAGAAGGTAAGAAGTATTGGGAAATGTGTAACTTTGTGAAGAGTTTGATTGTTTATAATTTTTTTCTTCTTCTTCTTCCTTCTTCTTCTTCTTTCTTCCAACAATCCAAACGCTCCCAATGAAATTACATCTACACGAGAGACTAAATAAGACTTACCTATAAAAGACAACAAGATGAAAAAGAGAGATAGAAAATTGATTACTGCCATCTGTAGTTTTGTCATCCTTATCATCGCTAAATAAAAAGTGAACATATACAACAAACAAAGTGAACATATAGACGATCTAAGTGAACACATACAAACAAATAAGTTCAATGAAAATAAGTTGAATATGCATGTAAAATTCTGAACAAATGATGACAAAACTTATTTGTTTGTAAGTGTTCACTTAGATCGCTTATATGTTCACCTTGTTTGTTGTATATGTTGACTTTATATTTAGCGATGGCAGGGATGGTAAAACTGCAGATGACAGTTATCATTCCTGAGTGAACCAATACTTGCTAGCTGGCTTGAAGCCTAGCGGTAGCAGATAGTATTTTGAAGTGGATTTCGGATTTGGATCGGGTTAGGGTTCAGAGGTGGATTTTGGAGTTGCATGCGGTATAGTAAGGGAGAGAGTGAAGCGGAGGAAAAAGAGGCGGACTCATCGAGGTGGGAGGCGGAGAGAACGAGGGAGACAGAGGGGATCGGGAGAGAAAACGTACGTAGGGGAGTGATTCTCACGGGTTGGACTTTAAAAAGTCCGTAAATCCCAAAATATTTCTAAAGAAATGAAGTTTAATCTGTTTTTACATCCCAATGATAATGAGGAAAAGACAAAAAAAATATGGAGTTGGTACTAAGAGCCGTTTGGATCGCTTAGGAATATGAAGAATTTTCTATTCCTAGGTATAAAGTATTGAAAAGTGTGTAATTTTGTGAAGAGTTTGGATTGTTTATAATAAATTTATATCTAGGAATAGAAAATTTTCCAAATTCTCACTTGATCCAAACGGCCCCACAGTTTCAAGTGTTATTGCCTTCTGTATACGTATATACTAGTAGCTGAACCAGTATATTGTTGTTCGGTAATTGTGTAATCCAAATGCATGAACAACTGCCTAGACTAAACATGTGTATTTAAAATCATTTTGGTAACTCAACAGCTTTGATGAACATAGAAAAAAATAATATACCCATTAATCTAGTACGTACTGGCATTGGTATTGGTATTGGTACTGTTACAGTCCAAAAATGTTAAATTAATCTGGTATTGGACTGAGTTAATAAGTTCTAATTCATGATTACTTATGGCTGACATGGGTGTTGAGTAATTAGTTTTTTTTCTTGGTCACAAATTGAAGCCTGAATAATAGAGAAATGTTAAATTAATGATGAAAACAATCTTTATCCAGAATTAATTTGGTTTGTTGGTAAACCAAACCAATCTGAGAGGTCACAGGATCTAGCTGTCTCATTCAAATTGTGTTGTATTTATTTCTGTCTATTTTGAAAAGATTATTGTGAAATCAGTTGGAGATTGGTACCTCGATAGGGAAGAGGTGAAGGCAATAGACTGTTCATACTCCAACCCGATTTGTGTGAGTGAAGGATCTTAATTAGCTGGCCTTTTTGTTGCGCATAAACAAATAACTTAACTTAATAATGGGTTATACAGATCTACAATCATCAATCAAATATTTGACGGAAGTGGTAAAGGGAATCTCCACGGGTAGATCTTACAAGCAAGCGCTAACGAATCCAATTCCAGATCCAACAAAGAAACCTGAGAGGAAACTAGAGAAAAAGGAAACATCAAAAGAGGAAAAAATAAGAGCCAAAATCTCTGATATCATATCTAAAAGCACAAAGCGTAATCCAATCTGTTTCAAGTGCGCATCTTATGGCCATCAGGCCAATTCTTGCCGCAATAAGGAGATTTGTTTTGCTTGCGACAAGCTGGGACATAGATCTTGGGAATGCAAATATTTTAAAAAAAACACCCCAAAACTAATACCAATCCACAAACCTGACAGAAGAGAAGAACCACTTAACCCAAAAAACAATTCTCACTCTCCAGAAACTATGGCACTTCCGCTCAAGAAGTTCAACACTTCACCGAACTCTCTGGAACTAGATGCAGCGTTCAAGAGGAGTATCGTGCTGTACGACTCTGAAGGCTGGGGCAGAGAAAGATTACTGGCAGGTCTGCGGCAACAGGTCAATTTTCGATGGCGCATCTCTGAGTTGACAGCAGGTACTTTTCTGGTTGAAGGCCCGAAGTGGTGGAAGGAGAAAGCACTCAGGGATAAACAGATAACACTGGAAGAAAAATCAATCTCCATCTCACCATGGGATCCATCTATCGACAATGGATTCAAACTAAAAAGTGTTTGGGTCAGGATCATTGGATTTCCAATGCGTTACTGGAGTAAGGTTGAGTTTGAAAGAGTAGTAGATGATTTTGCTGTTTTATTGGAAGTGGACCAAGGCACGCTAGACTGCATCTCATTCCGCGAAGCCAAGGTGCGAATTGGAGTGACCAGGCTAGAAGCAATACCACCCGAGCGAGATATATCATTCAAAACTGACAAAGACACTTGGGGTTGGTGCACTGTGCAATTCATTCCAGACCTGCCGGTTGACAAGAAAACCACTGGGATTAAACGCAGAAGAGTCTGGATTAGAAAGGATGGCGAGGGTCAAGACAACTTAGCCCCGCCTAAAGGTGCGGATAGGGCAGTAGAGGATGCAGGAGATAATGAGTTCGGTGATGAAGACATTATGATTAGCCTTTTGTTGCTACTACGAATAAAAGTAGTAATAATGAAATACTAATTTTGCTAAATTATATCTCAAATTTGATTATATCAAGTTTGGATTTAAAGAAAATATTATAAATCAATGTATATATCTCAGGGTTAGTGGGAGTAATTTATCATTCTCATTTTGTTCGTGGATGATATTTTATTAGTCAATAAGAAATTCACTTTCGGTTATTTATTTGTGCTTGTATATATAATGATTAATTTTATGGAAGAGTGCTGAGCAGTTTATAATGTCATCTTCCACTATGCAAGCAGAATTTTTGTGGCATTTTGTAAGGTCACCTATCTTATTTTTGTAATAACGCGACTGCTATTTTGTCTTTTAATAACAACAAATTAAGTAACATGTCTAATGGATTGACATTAAATATCTTGTTGTTAAATTACAAAGTCAAAGAAAGATAGACGTAATCATTAATTAACGTGTTTACAAATAATAACACAATTTTCAGGATCCGTAAATCATATAAAATAACAAAATTATGAGTATAAAACTTACAAATTGAAGAGCAGAAATCGTTAGTCATTAGGCGGAAGCGTTAGTACTGATCTTCAATAGTTTTCCTTAGACATAATGATGGTCTTCTTTAGGCGTTTTATTTCCTCAACTT
The DNA here is from genome assembly GCA_028095005.1 of Rhynchospora pubera. Classification (NCBI taxonomy): domain Eukaryota; kingdom Viridiplantae; phylum Streptophyta; class Magnoliopsida; order Poales; family Cyperaceae; genus Rhynchospora; species Rhynchospora pubera. Next base: position 78,282,214 of record CM051459.1, read on the forward strand.
AATATTCTGATTTTTCTTTTAGTGGAGAAAAAATGTGTGTAAAAAATAAACACACCCTTTAGTAAAGATGTGAATGAACCACACCTTGAAGATGAACCACAAAACATGCAGCAAACAGGGCAACAAACTGCTGACCTTCTTACTGATGGGACCATGGTGATATCAAACCCTTCGCTTGCTGCTAAGATCGGAGAGGCTGCCAATAACCCAAGGCATGTGACCCCGGCACTTAAGCACACAAAAGCGAAGGGCGTGGGCGAGGCAAGGTCGGGCATAGTGTGCAATGCTTTGATGGTGCAAAAGGCAGTGGAGAAGGAGAAGCCACAGATGGTGAACACACATGCAATAGAGACATATGTTGACCATTCTGATGGCATGTTTGAATCGGATGGCAAGGATATGGAGGATGAAGAGATCCTAGAGGAGGTTGTTCCACTACAGCAAATTCCAGCACGACTTACAAGACAGAGCGTGCGCCAGAAGTGCAACAACCCTGAGATGTCAATCCCTGAGAAAGCTATGCAGCGTGCAAAGGTGAAGAATATGGAATTATGTGACTCAAAAGGTAAAAATACTTTACTTGATCAATTTCCATTTACAGAATTTTCTGATGAGCAGGTAGCAAACCTTTTTGAATGTTATGGGCTTCAATTATGTGATAATATACAAAATAGTATTGAAACTATTCAATTTTTAAGAACTTTATCGAAAAAGCAATTTGATAATGCAGTGGAAGAGATGAACTTTAAAATTCAAAATGGTACCAGATTTTTGAAAAAAGATATGCACAAAAAAGAAAAATTAGACCAAATTATCTGTAGGGTGGCGCCTTCTTATATAAAATGATTTTTCTTTCTTGGAATATTAGAGGAATTAGGAAGATAATTAAAAGAAATCTTTTGGCAGATATATTAAAAGATAATAAAATCGATATAGTTGGTATTCAAGAATCCAAAAAAAATAATTTCTCTACTAGATTTTTAAAGTCCTTCTCTCCTAGTGGTTTTGATTGGCTTTGGTTACCCTCTATTGGTTCGGCCGGGGGCATTTTATTTGGGTTTAATGCTGATAAGTTTTCAATCCAGGGTTCACTCAACATGAAGTTTTCTCTTTCGGTTGTTTTAAAAGATAAAACTGAAAATACTATTTTTGGAGTGACCGTGGTATATGGACCTACTAATAACAATTTAAGAACATTATTTTTTCAAGAGTTAGTAGATCTTAGACAGATGTGGAGAGGCCCTTGGTTAGTTTTTGGAGATTTCAATGCCTTAAGATATAGGGAGGAAAAAAATGGTAGTCATTTTAATATTGCTGGTTCTAGGCTTTTTAACAAAACGATAGATGATCTTGAGTTAAAAGAGATTTCTCTAGTAGGGCAAAAATTCACTTGGTCCAATATGAGAAATAAACCTTGCTTAGCTATGCTAGATCGTTACCTCTGTTCACAAGATTGGGATGATTATTATAAAGATGGAACAGTTAAAGCTCTACCAAGATTTAAGTCTGATCATTCCCCAATTATTTTAACAACCGGCCACTCGGTCACTAATGTACCCTTATTTAGATATGAAAAAACTTGGAATGATGCAGAGGAAGTTCAATAGTTTAATGCCCAAATGGTGGTCCCGTTTACAAATAGGTAGTAATATGGCTAAAGGTTGGAATCAAAAGATAAAATTTATTAAAAAAAAGATGAGGGGGTGGGCAAAAAACTATTATGGTGCACGCAAAAAGATCAAACAACAAAATCTTTTGTCCCTAGATAAACTGCAGCATATTCAAGAGTCACGAGATTGGACTCTTGAGGAAAGTGAAGAATACATTAATATTAAACAGGTGTTAGATGAAATTTTAGATGAAGAGCAACATTATTGGCATAGAAGGTCTAAAGTGCAATGGATTCTGCACGGTGATAACAACACAAAATATTTCCATAAGATAGCCACAAAAAGACAGAAAAAAAATCTAATTTTAGGGATGAATATTGATGGCACGTACACTAATAACAGTAAAGATATTGAACAACATATTCTTTCATATTACAAAAATTTATTTGGGGTAGAAGGTGAGAAGTACATAGACTTAGCCATGGATTTTTGGTCCACACAAGATAAAGTTTCGGAGCAAGATAATGCTCTCTTAATTCAACCTTTCACCGAAGATGAGGTGAGAAATGCTCTTTTCAACTCTGGAGCTGATAAAGCCCCGGGTCCCGATGGCATCCCTTTCTCTTTCTATCAAAGAAATTGGAACTTGATTAAAAATGATGTCATGGCTTTATTTGAAGATTTTTACTTTCACAGACTAGATGTAGCCAAATTGAATAGAGCCATGTTATGTCTATTATCAAAAAAAAAAAGATGCTATTGAGATCAAGCACTATAGACCAATTAGTCTTATAAATTGCATCTACAAATGGATAACGAAAGTGCTTACAGATAGATTAACACCATTAATAAATAAAATTGTAGATCAATCGCAAGCCGCCTTTCTGAAAGGGAGGTTCATCCTTGATAATGTAGTGTGTACACATGAGATTATACATTCAACAAAGAAAGATAAAAAAGAAGGCATCATTTTTAAGATAGATATGGAAAAGGCGTACGATAGAGTGAACTGGTCCTTCTTAAGAGAAACACTAATATCTAGAGGATTCCATAGTAAATGGATAGATTGGATTTCATCACTCTTGATAGATGGACAGGTGTGTGTCAACCTAAATGGTAACACCTCCCCATATTTTAAAGTTCGTCGAGGGTTAAAACAAGGTGACCCCCTTTCACCAATTTTATTTAATCTAGTTGCAGATTGCTTGAATCATATGATAAAAAAAGGTAGGGAACATAATTTATTGAGAGGATTAGGTCCATATATAGATAATGGATATCAATTGATAAACCTACATTATGCTGATGATACGATTATTTTCTGTCCAGCAGATGAATACATGATTCATGCCTTCAAGTGGATTTTTATAGGGTTTGAGGCACTATCGGGTTTAAAAATTAATTATGATAAATGCGAAGCGTATTCAATAAATGTGAATGAGGAAAAGGCTTCACATTTAGCTAATATATTCGGTTGTCAGCTCCTTAGATTTCCACTCAATTACCTAGGGATTCCATTACATTGGAAAAAAACAAGATACAAAGATTGGCAAGGGATCTTAGATAATTTCCAACGCAAGTTACAAAGTTGGACGGGTTGTCTCCTATCTTATGGAGGAAAGGTTACTTTGATAAACAGTGTACTCTCTTCCTTGGCTATATATATGATGTCTTTCCATAATATGCCAAAAAAAATACAACAACAAATAGATATTATTAGATCTAATTTCCTCTGGCATACTGGAATAAAGAAAAAATATCATTTGATCAATTGGGAGAGTGTTACTCGTACTAAGGAACATGGGGGGTTAGGGATTACCAACCTAAAAAATATGAACTATGCTTTGTTAGGTAAATGGTGGTGGAGAATAAAAGATCCGAATTATCATGGTTGGTGGAAAGATATAATTACCTATAAATATGACACCACCACGGATAGAAAGAAATGGTCTCCATTTTGGAGCTCGTTAAAAAAAATAGAGCAAATAGTTAAGATAAACTGCTCTTTTGAAGTAGGTAATGGTAATTCAGTACAATTTTGGACAGATAAGTGGTGTGGAGATATTCCCATAAACATTTTATTCCCATCTCTTTATAATATTTGCACAAACAAGTTAATCACAGTTGCCTCTGTCCTGAACAATCATATGAAATCCTTGCAATTTAGGAGGCAACTAAGCTACTCACATATGCTAGATTTTGATTCTTTGAGATATATGATAAGCTCTTACTTCCCTTTATCTGATAGAAATGACAATATTAGATGGATGAGTAAAGATAAAGAATATTTTTCCACGAGATCCTTATACCTGTGGCTTGATCATCGAGGGGTAACAAGTGATTGGGGCATGATTATTTGGAAAACAAAGGTTCCTTTAAAAATTAAAATCTTTTTATGGTTACTGAGCAAAAGAAGATTATTAACAAAAGATAACTTAGCATATCGAGGATGGATAGGGGACACTTCATGTGTTTATTGTCCGAGTTTGGAGACAATAGATCATCTTTTTTTCAGATGCCCTAATAATAGATTGATATGGTTATGGTTCCTAAAACAGTTTGATTGTAACGTTGAACCTTATTTTCTTGAAGATTTATTACAATATAATAACTCTTTACATATATCTCTCTTAGATGCTTTTCAGATTTGTTGTGGTGCAATATTTTGGATTCTGTGGAATAATAGAAATAAGATATGCTTTAAGTCAGATAAGCACCATACTTATAGATATACTGCTTCTCTAATCAAATCATTGCTTAATAATTGGTCAGTTCTGTGGAAACCTGCATTGAAGGAGCAAGTTTTTGGGATGATCCCTGATGTCAATGAGCTTCCTCTTCAATTGGATCAAGCTTGATAAAAGGTGGATGGGAGGCGACATCTATGCAAGAAGGGGTGTCGAAAAGAAAAAAAAAATGTTGCTAATATTTGGCCTATTTATGTTGTTATATCTTAAGACTCTATTTGTGTTATATGCTTGTTGTTTATGACTGTATGAGGTTGTTGGGTCAAGTGCTAAGGGTAGGGGATAATAAAAAGGGGGCATTGGTACCATATACTAGTACCGTGCAACTTGGGGTAGAGTTATTCTATTAAACTCTACTATATTTTGTAGTAAGACTTTGTATGCTTTTTAACTTTCTTTAATGAAAGTGGTAGAGCACTAAAAGCTCTACTTGTTTCAAAAAAAAAAAAAAAAAATAATGGGTTATACACGAGCTTACAACGGAAATAGGAAATAAAATTGTCAGTATTTGTGTATTTGTCATCGTAAATTATTGAAAAGGAACTGTTATCCTTTAAATTTTTTTTCATTAAAATAATCGCTTTTCCACTATATATATCTATGCGTGTCTAAACAATGAAAGAGGAGAAAATTCATGCAATTTTGTAATCCTTTGAAGCTGACCAAAGCTTACCTTTACTAAGTTCCCTTACTCAATTAGTATATGAGGAGAATTCCGATGCCACAAGTTTAAAGTGTCGTCAAATGTCATGACTAAATTTTTGTTATTTTTTTAAAATTTTAAAATGTAAATATCCAATTTAAATTGTCGATCTTCTTTCCTATTTATTGTTTTTTTTTCCTAAACAGAAATTGTAAGTATATGCTGTCATGTTTGTTTTGGTAAATAGTAATACTGATACATTTGGAAGTATACAAAAAAAAAAGAAAAATGTATAACATCACAAGACAAATTTCAGTTAGTTTACACCAGTACCATGCACACTCAGAAGTCTATTTTATTTTATAGAATTTTTTTTTACAATCCAAAAATAAAATGTCAACAAGTTCAATCTATAAAATTACGACGTACAATTTACCAAATTGAACAAAACTATTGAGTTATCTACTGGGTTGTATATTGTTTTTTTACTTCAATCTAAAATAATAAAATATTCAGAACAAAATTCAATGTAAATTTCAAACTAAGCCTAAAAACCCTATTCCGTGTTGAAACAAAATTTAATTACACTTTCTAATAACTTAATTCTATAATGTTAATTAGAAAATAATATATTAACTTTAAACATAATTAACAATCCATAAAAATTATCGAAATATACAGAAAATCGATAGATCTTTTATCTTAAATGATACAATATATATTAATGGATTTGATGCCATATAAATAAGATGTACACAACAATCACCCAACTACTTGCAACAGAATGAATTTGGCTTTAGACTATATTAGCTTAAATATAATTTATAAGGAGCATATCTATATCTACATGAATAACTCATTCTGAAAGCAGCTACATATAAAATGATGACGAAAGACGTACGCTCCAATAATGATAAATCGTGCAAAATATGTTTATGTAAATAGTAATAATAACTTATGCTTCAAGCATGGAATGTTGGAGCTAAATTATGATAGTAAGCATGTTTCAATATAGACAAAAATAAAAATGCAGAAAATCAAGCAGTACATTTAAAGAACCATGTTACAAGAGCTTATTTATATGTATTACTAATTTTAGAGATTTCTTTATAAGATTTCAGAGCATCAACATTAAGATTCGAATGCATCGGATTATCGGATATGGCAAACAGCCAAAGACTATTCTCTGACCTAGTTATTATTATTTTTTATTATCCAACAAGGCCCACGGGCGGAACGCACTACTTTCTATTTTACAAGCATCACACATTCATACAATCATACTGTATCATATTTCATATATGCTGAATATATATATCATATGCAAATGCAACATAACAGCGTAGCCAATCTTCTGATCACGTGATGGGCTGGTGGCGTCATGTACTTTTAATAATGATTTACAAAAACATTGCACTCCAACACAGCATTGCCAATCTTCGGATCAAACAAATCTGTTCGTAACTGCACGTAGCCACGAGCGAATCTAAACAACCCACCGCCGCCAACAATCGGCATTTCACGCACAGTACTTAAAACTTCATTGTGTCCCAAAACAGCAATTGTACTGCCGTTAAATTCCCCATATGTGAAAACGAAGTTCATCGCCACGAGTAATTCTATCTTATATAACCCGGCTGCCGCATGGATCCCCTGTGCTTTGCCCACTAACTTGGAGTTCTCATCAGGTCCAGTTCTCAAGGGATCATCGAACACAAACACGTCACTGAAATTTGTTAATGATTTTTTGAATTCAGGTGCTTGTGCTACACTGACAGCAGTCTGGTTGGGACCGCTGGTCCACTCGTGCCAATAGAATCGAAAATGGCTCTGCTTTTCCACGGCAGCATAAGACACAGTATGGCTGCTGATGAGATAGTCATTGCTTTGTTCAGAAGAGGTAACTATAGTGGAGTTGGTGGCACAACAGAGGAATAACAAAAGGAAGAGGGAGGAAAACATGGATGTAGCCATGGAAGGTAGCGACTAGCGAATGTTTCTAATTTGTTCCGTCCTTTATATTAGGCTGGGATGCACATGGCACTCTAATTCATGGCTCCATTTATAAGAGCACTTGAAGTACTATTGGATCATGTATTGCCCGATATATGGGCAATAACAAAATCCGTTCCACCTATTACACGTTAGAACAGAAGCAGAGATGACGCTTGAAATATTGAAATGTTAAAAAGTATATACTATATAGTAGATTGAAACTTTTTTTTTTTGTGCGGTAATAAGAAAAAAAAACTTCCTACGGGGACCATTCAAGAAAAAAAGAATAAAAATACAAGAATTATGAAAAATATTTTTTATTTCTTTTATATAACGATAAATTTGAGATCAAATCTTTCAACTTAATTTTTAATTAAATATGTATATAGGTACCAACAGTCACCACCACAAAAATAAGCTTTTGTAACATGTCATCTGTAACTTTTTTTTTTAAAACCCGTTACAGATCTGCCAAAAATAAGTGCCCGGAAAAAGTGGATCTAATCTATAACGTTTTTTTATAAAACAAGCGTTCCAAATTTTCCGTCCATAAACAAAAAAAAAATATATAATGCTTCTATAACGTTTTTTATAAAATATATAAGAAACGTTACAGATTATCATTTTTTTCTGTAACATTTTTTGTATAAATAATATTATAGATTTTCCTGATATTTTTGTTAGGGTTTCTAGCTTTCTCCTCTCTCCTCTATTATTTCTCAAGTCAACCGCAACCACACCAAAGAAAAAACCGAGATGTTTTCTCTTTTTCCATATTTATTTTTTCCACTAAAAAAATATCAAAAAATTTAAAAAAAATTTGAAAAAAATAATAATTAGAAAGAGAAAGAGAAAAAGAACAGTTTTAAGGTAAAAAATAAATTTGTGCAATATATCATATTTTGAGCAAAATTCCGATTTTTATTTTGTTTTTTGGGTTAAATTTATGATTAGCTAAATTTTTGACGTAATTTCATGTCATTCAAGAGGAGAAGAATTACATCCGACTGAAGGTATATTTTCATAAACTTTTTTATTTTTTCATTTATTGTCAAATTATGCATGCATTAATAATTTGTACATGCATTAATCATACAAGACCAAAATACCGGAACAATATCGAATTTAGGTCGTTGCCCTGGATTAATCTCGGATAGTTCTCCTGGTCGTGAGTACTGCTCTTTGGATACGATCTGTCTCATTTAGGATAACGAGTTGTACGTTAGATGCAATCTGTTGTTTGAGAAAAAATAGACGGCATTTTCCTTTATGTTCCCATGAATGTGTCCTCACGAGCAATCGTGTGTTGGTGCATTCAGAAAATATAAAGAGAAATACTGTCGAATTTTTCTTAGACAATAGATTGCATCTAGCGTATGCTCGCTAATGAGACAAAGTATTCAAAGAGTGTGCTAGGATGATGACTGGTCCGAAAACATAATATGACAAAATTGGCCCATACCCTGACATTTTGAATATATTTTTCATATTCAGATGGATCAGATGTGGATGTATTCAAATGATCGGATTATCTCCAAGATTTCAGAAAGGGCTTGAAGAATGTATGGTTTGTACTAAAGAGAATATGAAAAAGAAGGAAGATGATAAAATATGTTGTCATTGTTGTTTTTGTCATAATTTGTTGAAATGGTCTAATTTTGAAAGTAAGAGTTTATTTGATTAGAGATGAGTTTCAACCATATTATTCTCGGTGGACACTTCATGGAGAGATTGGAGGGGAACCTTTTATTGTTGGGACTAGTAAAAATATATTGGATTCACAACTTGAGGAAGAAAATGTATTATTGGATGATGAAATTGCATTTGATGATGAAATGTGTTAGGATGAGTTAGGAATAATGAAGGAAGAAGGATTTCGGGAATAAAAATTTAGGAAGAGTAGGAAGAAGAGAAGAGTGGGAAAAGTGTTATTCCGGAAAAAAGAAATGTTATTTGTGTTAGAGATATGTCCTAGAAACTAATCATATTTGGCTACTTCTGTGGTTTATGTTATTGATGATATTTGATCTTTTGTTCATTGATTTATTTATTGACAGATCATTCAGGTTGAGGATCTGAATTGTAGATCTCTATAGTTCAATTATAATTAAATGACAATGATAAATCTAAAAGGACCATAATATTGATAATTAACAAGGAACATCAATTATCAGTAAGATTAGTATGCAAGTTAAGTGATGATTAAGTTCTTCAAATCATTGGTAAAGAGCTACCAGCTTAATTTCATATGTGTATGTTATAGAACATAATATAGGATTTGACCCATCGAAATAAATATATGAATTGTGTTATGTGTCATTATTTATTTCGTTTTGGTTCTAAATTTGAAATGTTAGTCTTTTCCACATGAGGATAGGTTCTATAAATATCGTCTACCGCTGATTCCCGATAAAGGCTACTATACGGACTTTATTTATGTTTTCTTGAATTGTGCGGGGAAAAGTTAATCATCAAGAAAACCGTATAATCTGTAGATCAAGAAACGTATAATTAACTTAGTGAGTGACGATATATGTTTGGGCCCTTAGGGAGATAGATTGTTTTTCTAGCAACTGATACAATTATCTGTAGATCAAGAAACGTATAATCTGCAAGAATGACACATTCCTATTTTGGATTATATGATGATATCATGTAACATAAGAATCAAAATAGGAAAATAATTTGATTCTCTTATATATAGGATTGAAAGACTATAACAGTACACTATTTATGTGAATTGAGAATCATAACGTGTTGCTAGATACCGCTTATGATTATTGGAATTAAATAACGATTTAATTTCATGTCCAATATAGCATAAATCCTCAAAGAGTCACACACAACAGAGTTTTGACCAAGACAACGCTTTACTTATTTATTTGCAATAGTCGGAATTGCGAAAATATGATATGTTGATTAATTAATTATATATCGTTATTGAACGTGATAATTAATTAAGTCAAATGGATCATATATAAATAAATTAAAACATTGGCTAATCCGAGAATAATTATTAATTAGTTAATAATTATTTTAGCACAACTTGATTTAATATAAATAGTTATATGAAATATTTGGACCATTATTTATATATCAAATTAATAGTCCAATTGAAGAGCATTTGAAGAAGGTTCTAATTATATGAATTAAAAACTGATACATTTGGTGCAATCGAACACTGACTCCTTTGGTGCAATTAAAAACCGGTGCAATTGAACACTGACTCCTTTGGTGCAATTGAACACTTAAGATCTCCTTTGACGCAATTGAACATTGACTCCTTTGGTGCAATTAAAAACCGGTGCACAACCAATTTGCACCGGTTATTATGTAATAACCGGTGCTAATTTTCATACAGATTGCACCGGTTTTTGCCTAAAACCGGTTCAAATAGATTAATATTTTTTTTCTTTTAATAGTTTAATTTATAATAACCGGTGTAACATATTACAATATAATTTTCATTATGCCACTCGATTTTGTTTGCACCGTTTATTTTGAAAAATCGATTTAAAAGAGGCGGTGTTAAAGGTGTATTTTGTGGTAATGCCTATATATTCCAAGACAAAGATAACTTCCAGTCCTGTGATCAATATTGATGGAATTCTCGCTTGGTTGAATTGACTCCCTAGAAGGTTGACCTCTTTTCCTTGCAGTTCTTCTCGTTTTTGTCCCGCTAGTACATCGATCGGACTGAACTGCTTCCATCAAAAGAGCTCCCTCTGCGGTATTCTCTCTGGCTCCGTTTGGATGAGGTGTGAGAATAAGAGAATAAGAAAATAAATTTATTAGAACAATCCAAACTCTTCACAAAGTTACACACTTCCCAATACTTCTTCTCTTATTCCTTTTATTCCCACACCATCCACTACTAGAATGCGACTTATCTGCAACGGGAATAGGCATCGGTAGTCCGACACAAAAAGTCCTTTACGTCCACTTAGCGACGCTACCTAAGGGACCCCGATAATCTAGCCCCTAATACTAAACATCTGGGTCAGGCAGTCGCTAAATAATTTACTACGTCGTTACTTAGAGTTTATCTTGTCGTTATACCGACGCCTTCACTCAGCGACCCAAACAATATATTGTCAGAGTTTAGCGGGTCCCACATTCGATTATAGTCAGTATGGTGACGTTGTTGATTACCGACCCTAATAATATACCGCGGGGCCCACCGTGAGAATTTAGTGGGGACCATTGTATATTCTTGTATGTGCACGTTGCTATTAATTTGAATCCAGGATGTCGTTATACTGACGCAATTGTTAATATCCGTATCAATTTATTTTTACAGCCATTCAATTCTTTCCGTACCAATTAGGTACCACCTCTATTTAATTCATATTATTTTAATCCATCACAAATATTTGCAATTCACAAGCATACATATATTTACATTGTATGAAAAATAGTTCACACAATCGAGCACAAAATCTAATTGAATTCATAAATTTCATTTCATTAAAAAGAAATTCAACATTCCATACATTAATTAGAAATAATCAACTAATAAATATTTTGATACAAATCAGAGTGCTATACATAAGAGCCTGACAATCTAACTATGCCGCGATTAAGTCTTTCTACTTTAAATTCTGGAAACCATCCATATACTCCCTCATACCAATATGGATCGAAAGCTTTATGCAATATGGATCAGAGTCGAACTCCCTTATACCAATAGGCCAGACCATAGGTTGATCGGTTACAACACTAGTTGGCTCCTGCCAAGCGCTGCTTCCTCTCCCTCGATGTTTGAGTGCACTATTGGATTCCTCCCTTTCAAGGACCTGCTCAATTTGGAGCTCTTGATTTTGTGATGCATAGTTTGTGGGCCGCTTCCTCCTCACTTCCTATTTGTTAACCTTGATGGCTCGATCTATGATAAGAAATATCATATCTATTAGAAAAGATTGCGGGCCTAATTACTATTACAGGAAAAATAGTATAGTGTGTAGGCCTGATTACTATTACACCTAAAAAATCATGCATCTATTAATGTGCAATCACTGTAATGAACTACCCAATATATGTACTAAAAATTAATTCATGATTCAGTTCAGACTAGTAGTAGCACAATACAATATATGAATCCAAATTTGTGTTGACTGGCACAACACATAGCATGTGAATCAATCACTACTTAGGCTACTGATTTCTCATATAAAATAAACAAATACTATTGACAAGGCTATTCATGGGCACATTAATAAGAATTTTACACCTCTAAAATGACAAAACATACAAGATTACATGATATCCAGTCAATCCAGTAAAACATATATTAGAGACCAGATCCTTTGGTTGGTGAACAAGTATGCAACAAAGTGTACTATGTCATCGAGAGAGAAAAATGTGACTGCACAAACGACAATTGACACAATATTCTATTAGAGTGGCTACACAAACGACAATTGACATAATATTCTATTAGAAAATAATTGCTTGGACAAGAAGCAACTAGATATGACACATACAGACCAAAACATTAACCCAACTCCCATCTCTAACATGAACAAACAAACAACGGACTGAACAAAAACAAACTCAAGAAATAGAAGAGTATTAGATGAAAATACGAGGAAAGTTGCCAAACCTGTTGGCATGGAGGAAAGCAGCGGGCCAAGGTACGATTCAGGATTCTACCAATAACAGGGGCAGGAAGTGCTACAACAGGCACAAAAGATGCACTCATACATGCCATCTAGCTTTGCACGGTCGTTGGTGCTTTGTGGGATCTCCTTCCCGGCCTCAGGAGGTGGATCATTGTGCTTCAGCCATGGCTCCACACTCTTGTACTGGCTGTAGAAGTTTGTCATGTCCACCACCAAATCCTTCACCACATACATATGCTGAAGCGGCGTTATTATCGTTGTTGATCCTGCATACTGCATTTGAAGAAAACAATAAAATTAGTGTGAATATTTTGTGAAGACATTGCCAATCAGGTTCTGCTTCCTTTTATGACAAATGTGCTACTGGCAATATTGGTATCCTTTGGCATTTGAAGTTATTCAATTGGGTCTAAGTGTTTACTCCAGACTTTCTATTTGGGGTTGGGCACAATGATACCAATTCTCTGGATCATCAATTTTACATCAACAACAGAAAAGCTCACAAAAACAAATTAACAGTAGAAACGGACTACAGTTTGCATTTACGAGAATTTTGGTGAGGAATGCGAGTCCATTGTAAATAAGTAAACAAATAATAGATTTTTGCATAGTGAAAAATTCCTTTGTATTTTATAAGGCTGCAGTTAGCAATCATATTTACAATAGAAAGCAAACAATTGCAAGATGTATATAACTAACACCCAATATTTCTGAATATTCACATTTTGCACTTGATTGTATGAACCTTTCTTATCCCATAAGAAATTTAAATCCAGAAATTAGGAACAAAATTACTGTAAGAAAACTAGAAATGTTATTTCTCAACAAGTGTATTGCAATTTTCTAAGTAAGTTGACTTGGGAATTTGATTAGATTGCATTTGAAAAGTGACAATTTTAACTTAGTTCCAATGGAACTTATTTTGAGATTCTTCCTAATTGACGAGAAAGATACAATCAGGTGAAGAAGTCAAATCCAGCTAGATTGAAATTATTGGGAGCATATATAATTTAATTGCACAACAGTCAAATAAGCTAGACATTTTAAATTTAGAGCTTTGATAAATTTGGATGTGGTATAGAATAGTATAGAATTTAATGTAAAATGACAAATGAACAGAATAGAATTAAAAGTAGAAAAGAAATGAGAAAAAACGTACGCACCCCCTTGGTGGAGGTCTGGCGATGGCGCTTGGGCTTCTTGATGCCGTTCTTGTGCGCCTTGTACGACTGGTTGTGCGTCGTGTGGTTATTTGACTTGGCAATTTCGCTTCATCTTCTTCTTCTGGTTTTGTTCACACAACACAACAACAACACAACTAAACTCTTAGATCGGAGAAGAAAAAAGGAGAGGAAACAGAAATGAAGAAGAGATTGAAAAAACAAACCAAGCACAAACTCGACCGCCTTGGGAAGACCCGTCGGAGAAATCGCCGATGAAGGCGGAGCTCGTGCGTAGGTCGCAGGGGAGGATGACGTGGCGGTGGAGTAGGGAACCAAGACGGTGGTGGTGGTGTTGACCCTAAAAATTAAGCCCTGAAAACCAAAGTACAAAATACAACTTCAAGATAAAACCAAATTGCGAAAGCTAGATGTCAATCAGCGAAAACCAAATATCCAAATTGCAAAAACTCAAAACCAAATTACGAAAAATACCAAACAAAGTCCAAAAATCACCAAAAAAATACCCCAAAATTCCTTAAGAATTATGGTGATTTATCATAATTTTACAATCCCAAACTATACTAGGAAACCCAAAAAATTTTCAAAATTACCAAAATAAATCCATAAGGAATTTTGAGAAACCAGTTGAACCATTAAATTTCTTATATTTTTCTAAGCCTACCCATAAAATTTGATCCAATAATACCCAACGAAAGGCCTTCAAATAATTTATTTAGGATTGACATTAAGGAAATATGAGAGAAATCATATAAAATGGTTGAATGCTCCTAGTCTATGTGCACCATGAACTGAAACTCAAATAAATCTCACTGCACCACTGAAGACCGTGTGCACCTATCTCCATCTCTCGCATTAACTCTTACAGGCGGGGCCCAGGTGAAGGATCTCCTTCTTCACCAGAGTAAAAAAGAGGAGAGAGGTGAAAAATGCGATTTTCACCGTGAGAGGCCGGGTGAAAATGGAGGATGAGAAGAGAGGTGTCGACGTGGCTCCTCCGGCGCCACCAACCCAAAACCAGCAACGCCGTCCACGGTTTCGCAAAATCAGAGCCCTAGCGCAGCTCCATTTCGACCATTGGATGGAAATCAGACGATGAAGAGATGGCACGGCCAAGGAAAGGAAACCCTAGATTCAAGCCTATTTAAACCCCCAAATCAGAAGAGGTGAGAGAGGAGAGCAGCCGTAAGCTTGGCATAGGATTAGATTAATGAAATTAGGTTTAATTATCATAGACAGAGAGAATTTGGGAAAAAGTTAATTCATCGAGCATTTTGTAAAAGAGAAAAAGAGGTGAAATTTAAGATTTCTATCCTGTAATTGCTTGTGTTTGAGAGAAAGAAGTAAAATTGAAGGTCAATTCGTGGTTTTGTTGTCCCTATTCCTTAGCTCAGCCACCAATCAATGGTGTGCTTGAGCCGTGCAAATATAATCACCATGAGCTATGGTCTAGAGCGTAGCTCCAGTCATGGCCATGGGATAAGTCAAGGAAAGGTGCTTCATGAAGGTTTAGAGTCTAGCTCTTCGCTTCATGGAGTATCCTCATGCCAAGTGTAGAGGCAGCCATGGCCTTCATTTGAGAGTTTGGAGCATGGCTCAACTCTCTTGTGAAGGTCTTAATTTGACATGGTTCTGTGTCAGAGCACTGGCTCTGACCTTGCCATGCTCAAAGTGATGAAAATCTAAAAAATAGTACAACAATGGTGAAATCATGCTAACCTCAACCAGCCTCCATATTTGCAATTTTCTTAAAATTTGGAATTGAAATACACAGGAAATCGAATAGGGACACACAGGAAATCATTGCAGTATAGGGTTTAGGGTTTGGAACGCCATTAATGGCAACTCGAGATACCTAAAGCTTCATGAGGCAGAACAAGCCTTCCTAGTGAAAACGAAGCACACCAAGTTCCTCTCGTTACCTTCACGATTCCAACACACCAAACATCGATCGAAATGGTGATCTGAAATGCTGCAATTTCGCCGGAGAAAGAGACGGGGACCTTTCTGCAAAAAGCCATCTCCAGGCGGGGAAGATGGGTTCAAACCCGTCGCCGCACTCGATCCCCTATGGCGAAATCCCTTGAGGCGGGTCACTGACACAGTCATGACTCGTTACACCAAATACTTTTAAATAAAAAATAAACCGGACATGTAGGGCCCACCCGTCAGAAAAATAAAATAAATAAAAATAAATAAATGCCACGTCAGCAGACTTCTATGATGACGTGGACAAATTAGGAATTTTCAAATAAGCAGAAAACTTCAAAAATTCATTACAAATAGTAGGAAACTTAGAAAAATTCAAATAAAATATCCAAAAATTTCTAAAAATCCAAATAAACCAAATTCACCATATTTTGATATAAAAATCTGTCAAATTATTAGTCTTTTTTATTTTTGAAGTACTTTCCAAATTAAATAAATTTTATAAAAGTAAAAAATGATATTAAATCAATTTGTAAAATTCCAAAATGATCTCAAAACTCAACAATTTTCAAAAATAAATATTGAAAATTTAAAGGGAATATATTAAATAACAAGTATTTTTGCAAATAAATATAACTAAAAATATAAAAAGATATTTCAAAAGTCTAAAATTAAAAATAAAATTAAAAGAAAATTGTGAAAATGATAAAACCCAAAGAGAAATTTAAAGTCAAAACACGAAATCCGAAATCAAAACCGAAAGCTCTTTTCAAGAAATCGAGATCGACTTCAAGTAACTCCAAGATTCGAAATTCTCACAAGTGGTCTAAAATGACCTCGAGAAATCCGAATCAAATCCAAGACCTAAAACAGTCTTGAAATCTCAAATTAAATCGAAAGGCCCAAAATAGCCTTCAAATCAAATCCAAATCTCAAGGCCCAAAATAGCCTAAGGAACAAAAACAACTCCCCAACATCAAAACTAAAAACAAGTTGTAAAAAATTATTCAAATGTTCTCAATTGGGTCCCGTCAATTAGGTTTGGTACACCAATTGAGTCCGTTTTAAACCGAAAAAAATAAATCCGAAATAAATGTGAAACCAATGATTTCCCTAGCCTTTACATATAATTCTTTAGATTCCTTAATCAGAGGTTCTCGCGAACGATCGCGGGGTAATTAACAGTAGGGGCTTGCGTCTACTGGAAAGAAAGGACCCACAAAATCAACAAACTTCTTTAAGAAGCGACTCATGTTTTGGTTCTCTTGTCATAAAGAGATACTCGAACGGAGATCGAACCTTAAGGTAGATGAATCCAAGACTATGTTCCCATTTCTCGAGGAAACCAAATTCCATTCTTCGAGGGATGACGAAAAAACCGCGACAGGTGGCGGCGACGCTTTGTTGCGCCGACAAGAGAGCGTTGTGAGAGGAGAAGCCTTGTAAGAGAATCGCCAGTTAGGGTTTTCTGAGGGAGGGATTAAGTTAGAGAGAGGCGGCGACATGTAATGAAATATAAATTGAAAGAGAATTAATTGCACAACCTGGATTGAATTTTTTTTTTTGTGTAAACTAAAACTTTATTTGGATTGTTTTAAATCTTAAATGATTGTAATTTTTAAAGTATTTTGATTAAAAATTCGTACTAGTACCATTCATTTGTCTCTGTAAAATCATCGCCTACATAAATATATATAAGTGATTTATTTTCAAAATTATCATGTTCTTCTAAAAATTTGTGTATTTTATTTAGTTAGTATATATAATGAAAACAAAGTACATTTGAAAGATAATGAAATGGCAATTCATGACATTGCCATCTCTGTATCTATTATTTTTTATCGATCATACATGCATACATGAATTGAGCTATAGCTAGTATTTTTCAAAATGACACGACACGATACAAACTTGATAATCGAATAAAAGTACATTTGTGGGGCCTGCTCCTACTGCAGGCGGTAGTATTGATGGACATCTTGCAATGGACTGTGTCTTCTGTTCCTGTGCATGCACTGCTGAGTGGGGCCAGGTCTTTGATGGTTCATGTGCTGACTTGGTGGTTTGTGTTTAGGACTGCCTGTCATTGCCGCCCAATTGATGGTTATTGGGTGTTTCTTCTTTCAATTGTAAGGTCTTTTTTCTCTCCTGCTGCAGGTATACCATAATTGTGGACAACATTGTGGTGGGATGGGATGTGGGGTCCAAAATCAGTGAGTATTCATGGTTGCTCTCTTGTGATCCGCTTCCACAGGTAAGCCTATCTTGCCTAAGCTATTGCTGTATTAAAGGCCTTCATTCCCATCTTGTCTTGTATCCTCCGTCATTACTGCCTTTGTATCCTTCCAAAAAAATCCACACGTCACGCAACATTACAAATGAAAGACAGGTCGCGGCGGAGCCGCGACTTAAGCATCTAATTTGTTATAAACACCTAAATTTTTTGAAGTTAGCCAACCTCGTTCTGAATTTGGTCTATGAGCCACATGTTGCATGTAATACCGGTGCATGGCATATGAACGGTCCGCATCATATTATCATTCGTATTGTTGTTATTTAAACACATTCTTTATTCTCCGATGCCGATCGGAAAAACCACGAAAGACGAAGAAAGTCCAACCGATCGAACGAGGAAACAAAGTAAAAATGGACGGAGATCCAGGAACTTGCTTGGAAGAGAGACGGATCATCATAGAAGAAATTTCATGGTGTATAATTATATTAGTTGTGTATTTTCTTATATTTTTATAAGTTAATTGTACTTATGATCAAATATTGTAGTATTTTTTTTATCCATGTTATAATTATAATTATATTAGTTGTGAATCTTCTTATTATATATTTTTACGTGATGTACTCAGAGATTCAAATAGCGGCCATTGCAGCTGCAATAGCGGCGCTATTTGGTACACCACTACAACGCTATAAATTTAGAGATCTGTTCGATAGCGCGACCGATAGCAGAAAATAGAAGGTTATAGCGGTGAAATAGCAGCAAATAGTGGTGCTATAGCGGTATAATAGAGAAAATAGCAGTGCAGTTTTTAAGTTGCTGATATAACAGTAGTATTTTGGACATATTATTTACATACGAACTCCGATTGACGTGATTCAAGATTCTATAGAATGTTTACAAAATAAACCACAATTTTTATGCTTTGAAAAATTATCAAATTCTTAACATTTAATGATCAAATATACATTGAAAATGAATATAATTTTAATCAGCGTTAATAATTAGTCGCATGAAAATATTTTAATTTTTTATTTTAGACTAAATTATACCTTCAAAATACACTTGTTTGTGCAAATTTACTTTGGTTCGATAGCGGCCGCTAAATATCTATTATCCTCTTTCTGCTATGACATTAGCATGTCCTCTATTTAAAAGTCTGGTTGCACTTATGATAAGATATTGTAGTATTTTTTTTATCCATGTTATAATTATAGTACTTTGTATCCATCGTTTATTTTTGTCAACTTCCTGGATTTATTGTGAACTTCTTGATTGGAGTTCGTTAACTTCGGAAAAAAATAGACGTGCTCAAATAAAATCTGAGTCTAATGGTCTTTACAAAAGGACAGGATCTCTCTGATCAAACTTGCAAAATGGTACACATGCTCTGATGGTGTCTAAAAACAATTACACTTGCTCCGATGAATTCTAAAAGAATTTCACGAGAAATTTATTTATCACTTTAAAAATATAACTGTGAACCATGTTTCATTAAATCCTTCCCCATAAGAAATTCACTAGCATTGAGAACGGAAATAGCTCCAACTTCAACAACAATATCTCAGACCCTCAAGTGCTGTTATGAGTGTGTACTAGCTAATATTACACCATTTCTATCTTGACAATGCAAACAAAAGAATGAGGGGATCTAAGAGTATTTTTTCTCAAAAATGTTTTCACGGTTTCAAATGCAATGTCAATGAACCATACTACTACGTCACCTTCAATAAATGGTGGGGAGAAGAGGGAGTGGAGGGAGTACCAGGAGAACAAAAGGCTGGAAAGGGAACAAGAAGAAAGGTATATATTGTGCCGAAGAGTTCGAGACATTACAAAGAAGATGTAGCGTGAAAATGAGATCTTAGGGAGTGCATAAGACAACAAAGGGAGGAAGAGGAGAAAATTGAGGCAAAGGAGGTGGAGGAAACACAATGGGGTTGTTTGGATTCCCCAAGAAATTTGGAGAATTTCATCTTCCTACCATAAATTTATTATAAACAATCCAAATTCTTCATAAAATTACACATTTTCCAATAAATTTGTTCCTAAGAATTGCAACTTCCCTAAATTTCTCAAATTCCTAAACGATATAAACGGCCCCAATAATGGGATGAAACATGCTGAATTGCTGACAACGGTGGTTAGGTGGGGCAGAATGGTGGGATAAAGCGTTTCAAATGGCCGACAAGTATGAAGACAAAAGGAAAAAATAAGTAATTTGTATGTTTTTAGTTGCATGTTTATTACTACTGTTAATTACCTTTACGTTTTTCCCTTGTAATGTGTCATAAAATTATGTAATGTTAATTCACATTATGTTAATTTATGTTGTGTCCTAACATTGAACCAAAGTACGAATCATTAATCTTTTTTAAAATTATTTATATTAAAAAATAACCGATTTTCATCTATAGAAATTCGAAATTACTAAAATACAAATGAAATGCATTAAAAATAAATACATATCACCTTTTCCACCAATAAAATACAATAAAAACAAGTGAAAGTTTAATATGCACCAAAGTGTATAGGGTTCTATGCACCGCAGATTTTTTCGACAATATTTTTATAAATTGACAAATCTAATTTAACCAATCTAATCTACATATTGAAACCTCATAAGAAACCAAATTTTAAAATTTTTTAGATCTTATTATTATTTTTTTATTAATTTTTTAAAACATGCTATTATTGGAAACAAGCTACTATTTACAATATTCCAAAAATAGCAGATGTTAAAAAATTCGAAAAAAATATAATAAAATATAAAAAATTGTAAAATTTTGTTTGCTATGGGATTTAAATATGTAGATTAGGTTGGTTAAATTAGATTTGTCAATTTACAAAAATACCCCAAAAAAGTCCACGGTGCATAGAAAGTCTTATGCACTATAGTGCATATTAAACTTTCTCTTAAAAACAATTGTTTTTCAATAATACAATGCATTAAAAGTTATTTTAAAACATTATAAATAAATAAGTTTCAGCTAAAATACATAAAAATATAAAAATCAAATATTTTTAACTAAAAAACGATATAGTTAATATCAGTCTTTGAAAAACCCATATTAACTAATATCGACTTTTGACAGAACGATATACCAAACGTATTTTAATAATTCAGATTATTTTAGTAATAAAATTCGAAATTTAAAAACATTTTAATGTTATTTTTATTTATTTCGGTGAGACTGGCTGGTGGCGTTGAATCGCACCCGGTCATGCCTCAGCAAATCAGCATAGACTTATTCATGTAGGATGATAGGATCTCAATTGAGTGTAAAGAAATAAGTAACATTGTGTGTGAAAAACTAAATTTAGTCAAAACTGGCACAAAACTGAAGTAAAAAATTATATGTTTATTTCTTGAAACCCAAATTTGTAAAAAACAAAGCATGAACAAAACGATTTAAAAAAAAAAAAAAAGTCTCAACTCTTAAATAATGGTGTCCTCGGTTTGATAGGTCAATCACCATACTTGCATTCCCAAACGATCAAGAATAATTTGTTTGAAATTCAGAATGCTATTTTTAAGTGGTCTAACTTCTAAATTAAATCTTTACTCTTAGTGTGTTTGGATCATTTTTTAAATCCAAATTAAAAAATTGTCAACAATTTCTTAATTCACATTAAGAAGATGATCGAAACACACTAAGAATAAAATTTTATTCTGGATGTTGAAACACTTAAAATAGCTTTACTCTAAATCCTCAAAAACATTATTCTTATCATTTAGGGATAATTTTTTTTAACTCCAAATAACTAATTCTAATATTTTTTTCTTATGCGATCCAAACACACCTTAGA
Organism: Rhynchospora pubera; assembly: GCA_028095005.1. NCBI lineage: Eukaryota > Viridiplantae > Streptophyta > Magnoliopsida > Poales > Cyperaceae > Rhynchospora > Rhynchospora pubera. The sequence continues at coordinate 78,303,983 of CM051459.1, forward strand.
GCGTTATTTCTAGTCCAATATCCGGAATAAATTTTTTAAACCTAATGTGTTTGGATTATTTTTTTTAATCTAGATTGAAAAGTGATTCAACAATTTCTTAATTCTTATTAAGAAGATAATCCAAATACGCTAAAAAAATTAATTCCGAATATGAGACCATTTAGATAACACTCCAAAAGAATTCTTAATCATTAGGAATAATATTTTTTCACTCCACATAACTAATTCTAATTTTATTCTAGAACGACGCATACTTAAGTAAAATATTCATTATTTTCACTTTTGATTTCAATTTGTTGCCTAATAGTAACATTGAATGTCTTTTTCACTTTCCAATCTGGTGCCCAATAGCAACATTGTGCCATAAAAATGCATATTCCCAATAGCAACATTTTGCCATAAAAATGCATACTTCGAGTTAAAGTATTCATCATTTTCACTGTTAATTTCAGTTTGGTACCTAATAGTAACATTAAATTAGTCATTTTCACTTTTCAATTTGGTTCCGAATAGCAACATTGTACCACTACGCCATTTGATTTTTTACCGAAATTATTTTAAATAGAAATGTACACCCCTAAAATTTTAATAGAAAGAAATTAATTAAATTTTTTTAATAAGAAAAAAGTTATTTAAATAAGGGAGTATATTAGCATGATATAGAAAGTATTTTTTGGATGCGGTAGTGTATTAACATCTTGATGGTATCTTGGTATTCTGTAACTAAAGAAATAAATTATTTGAATAAGGAGTATATTATCCGTGTCAAGAGAGTATTTATAGATGTAGTTTGTTAGCAGCTTGATGGTATCTTAGTTTCTTAACTAAGGGAGTATGTTATTTAAATCAGGGGGTATGTTAGCATGACAAAAAGAGTATCTTTTTTTTTTGTAGTTTTATTATGGTAGGAGTTGAACCAGGAAGTATGTTTTCTAATCATTAGTTCTTGTTATTTTCTCAGATTCACATTGAAACTGACAAGTTCGTGGTTGTGTACAACTTGATATTTGATAGTACTAATGCAGTGGAGGTTGAATTACCTCTTTTTAATTGGTAGTTTGCTTATCTATCTACTCCCTACATAAATATAATTACTCCCTACAGTCAATTTAGTTACTTCCTTAAACCATTCAGCGCAATGCGCACGTGAGGCACATGTGACTAGGGCTGTCAATATCGCTCTGTTTCGAACGTTTACGTTCCATTCCGTCCGAAACGGAACAGAATCGAGCAAAATTTTCCTTGCGTTTCTCTGTGCGGATTAGAAACGGAAGCGAAACATATTTCGTTGGTAAGGACGGAACATAAACGAAATGAGCCTATTCCGTTCCGTCATACCACGTTATTTCGTCGGTAATTGCATTGTTTTAAAATTGTGAAATTTCAGAAGAGGGGCGGAGAAATAGAGGAGACCTAATACTCTGTTCTCTCTCTATCTCTCGCTCTCGCCGCCTCTCTTCTCCCTCACTTGAAACCCAGAGATAAACCCCAAACCCCTCTCGCCAACCCCCTTATTCTCCACTCGAAAGCCAACAAGTGACCTTCTCCCTCTTCGTCTGCTGTCTCACCAACCTCAACATGCTTCCTCTCCTTCACCCCTTTCTCAGCCTAATGCCACCCCTGACCTTCCCATGCCTTTGGCACCACCTCCCTCCTTCTCCTCCTCCTCCTCTTCCTCTTTCGCCTTCTCTTACTCCGCCACCTCAACCTGTCTTTGCACCTTACCAGCAAAGCGTTTCTTTCCTATGCTCTTGTGCCTTGTTCAACTGATTCTTCAGATGCAACAGGATCTAATGCCTGCCTCTTAACACAAGATTCCCAGCTTCTACTTTGGTACTCAGAGTTGAGCCCTTCCCACTGTTGACCCTAAAAATTAAACCCTGAAAACCAAGTTTAAAATCCGAAAACCTAAAGCCAAACAACAAAGACCAAATTTCCAAATTGCCAAAACCAAATTCAAATTGCGAAAAATACCAAACAAACTTTAAAAAAATCACCAAAAAATACTAAAAAATTTCCTGAGAATTATTATGAAGTATCATGATTTGAAAATTCCAAAAATATCTACAGAAACTCCAAATTTTGCAAACAAACCCAAAAAGTTCACAAAATTACCAAAATAAATCTATGAGAAATTTGCCAAATCCATTTGAACCACTAAATCCTCATATTTTTCTAAGCTTGACCATAAAATTTCATCGAAAAATACCCAAGGAAAGGACTTGAAAGAATTTATTTTGGTTTGACCTTAAAGAAATAAAAAAGAAATTGGGAAAATCAAATGAAATTCTTTGAAAATTCCATGAACTTTGGCGCGTGCATACGATTGCAGCGGATCCAGACGGGGCCAAGAATGTCGCTGCCCAGGGCAGAGAAATTTTCCATCTGTTGAAGAGTTGAATGCACCCACCTTTTGTAGACCGTGTTGGAAGTCTAAAAAGGGGATTGATTGGTGCACCATAAGCCGAGCTCACCCATCCCATCCTCTCTTATTAAACCTGACAAGCAGGGCCCACTGATAAGAGCCTCCTTCTCCCCCAGTAAAAGAAAAAGAGGTGAAAGTCACGATTTTACCATGGAGACACCGGGTGAAATGAAGAAAATGGCCGACGTGGCTCCTCCAGCGCCACCAACCTAAAACCCGCAATGTCGCTCACGGTTTTGCGAAACCAGCGCCCTAGTGCAGCTGGAGGTTAGCCGTTGGATCAAGATCAGGTGATGAAGATGGCCACGGCTCTAAACCACAACCCTAATCCCCATGCCTATTTAAACCCCAAATCGAAAAAAGAAAAACGGAGAGAAAAAAAAAGGAGAAGAGCATCCACCATTCTAGGTTAGGTCTAGATAGCTTGTACTAAGGAAAGGAGATCAAATTGAGGCTAGGCATTAGATCGAGCAGTGAGGAATAGAGAGAGAGAGGTAAAATTGAGAGCCTCCATTTTATAATTACTGACTTTGAGATAAAGAAATCCATTTTGAAATTCCAATTTGTTGTTTTGTTTCTTCTCTTTCCTTAGCTCAACCACCAAGACAATGGTGTGCTTGAGTATATGTAACATAGATCTTATGAGACATGGTCTGCAGCGTAGCATCAGTCATGGCCTAGGAAGGTTCTAGAAAAGGTGTCCCATGAAGGTTTGGAGGAGCTAGATGTGGCATTCTCAAGTCAAATGTGAAAAGCACCATGCATGGCTGCCATGTAGAGGTCTCTAGTCCAGTTTTAGTCTCTCATGGCAGTATCAACTTGACTTGGCATAGGTCCAGAGCACTGGCTCTGGCCTGGTCATGCTTAAGATGTCACCAATCCAAAATGACAGTAAAAATAATAGAGGTCATGCCAAATTCTAACCAGTCCTTACTTACAGATTAATTCAAAATTAAGGATTTATATGCATGATAGAGTGTGATTCATGTTTGTTTTAAGACAATTGCACATGGTTATGACAAAAAATATACATGTACACATAAAATATAAAAATCTGTCCAGAGGCAAGATAAATAAAAATACAGGGTTTTATTTGAATAAATCCATAAAAATGTATATGGACATCGAGGACATAGCCTTATGGACAGCAGGGAAAAATAATTTCTATTTTTGGACATTCCTGTGATTTTATAAACAGTTGGATTATACAAGTGTTATTTCAAAATTTCATAAGCACACAAACACTTTCCTGCAAAAAATATCAACTGCTGAAATCCATCCCCTTGAGTGCATAGTGACCTTGGTAATTGGTTTTACTGCATCTGAAACAACTCATACAAACAATCATTAAAATAGTGAGAAAAATATGCATAATTAACTCAAGTTAAAATTGCAACACATGTGTAAATGCCTCTTATATGATCTGCAATGTTTTCTATATCAAAAGCAAGTTTAGATTAGTTTAAATAAGCTATAGAGTTAAGTCTTTCTGCTGTAAAACGACTTACAGGCAAAATTGAAAACTGAATAAAAGTGCACAAAGCATCCCTTTCTGCCTTAGTGCTTCTCAGCATAAATCACAACGCCTCAAATCCAATGGAATATTTGAATAAGCCAAATTTGAACTCCTGAATCTATTCCACTTATTGCTGGCACAAATGAATCTCTTGGTGGACCCCACAACAAAGTCTCAGACCAGGCCAGATTTGGACAGAAGATGCCTCAGTCAAGAACACCATCTTCGGGGCTTCCTCACAACAAATTGAATTAACGATCATCCTCAAGACACATTCATGAGTGCATAAGACCTATCTCTGGCATAGAAAGACGCCCATGGAGCTTCAAGAGCCATTAATGGCTGCCCAGACTTCCTCAGGTGCTACACGACAATATAAGCCTTTACGGAGACACCTGATGATACCAATGTGCTCTCCTCACCTGCACGATTCCAACGAATCCAAACTTGACTCCAACGGCCGCCAGAATCGCATCAATTTCATCGGAGAAAGGTGGAGGGCCTTTCTACAAAAAGACCACAGCCAAACAGAGAAGACGGATTCAAATCTGCTTCACATCTGATCCTCTGCGGCAAAATCTCTTGAGGCGGGTCACTGACAAGACAGTGACTCGTTACACCAAAACAAATCGATTTAAAATAAATAAAATAATGGGTTCCACGTCAGCAAGCGACGTCAGATCTAGTCAGAGTCACGTCAGACGCCAGTCAGCGCCAAATCGCTTCCCCAGCTGACGTGGACAAATCAGAATTTTCCAAATAAACAGAAAACTTCAAAAATTCATTAAAAATATTACAGAAAAATTCAAATAAAATAGCCTTAAATTTCTAAAAACCCAAATAAACCAAATCCACTGATAAAATCTGTCAAATTATTGGTCTTTTCTATTTTTGAAGTATTTTCAATATTAAATAAATTTTATAAAATTCCAAAACGATATTAAATAATTTTTTTTTAAAATTCCAAAATGATTTGAAAACTCAATTAAACTCTTCTAACAAATTTTCAAAAAAATAAATATTGAGATTTCAAAGGAAATATATTAAATATCGGTATTTTCAAAAATAAACATAATTAAAAATATAAAAAGATATTTCAAAAGCCTAAAATTAAAAATAAAAATAAAAGAAAACTGTGAAAATGGTAAAACCCAAAGAGAAAATTAAGAAATTAAAAGTCAAAACACGAAACCCAAAGTCAAAACCGAAACCTCTCCATTTCAAGAACGAAAACTCTTCAGCAGATCGAAACGTCCTCAATTGGTTCCCGTCAATTAGGTCTGTTACACCAATCGAGTCCGGTTTAAGCCAAAAGAAATAAACCCAAAATAAATATTAAACCAACAATTTTCCCAGCCTTTGCATATAATTCTTTAGATTCCTTAATCAGAGGTTCTCGTGAGCGATCACGTGGTAATTAACAGTAGGGGCTTGCGCCTACTGGAAAGAAAGGACTCAGGAAATCAATAAACCGTTTTAAGAAGCGACTCTTGTGCTAGTCCTCTTGTTGTAAAGAGAGACTCGGTATGGAGATCGGACCTTAAGAGGGGTGAATCTAAGGTTATGTTCTAATTTCTCGAGGAACCCATTTCATTCTTCGAGGAATGACGAAAAACCCGCAACACCCACCTCATTTTCCTCTCTCTTCACCAAGCGCATCCTCTCCAGTCGCCTATCCCCTTCTCTTTCCCTAGATGAGCACGCCATGGCCGAGTCAATCAAGCGCGACCTCACCATCTCTTCCCCTTTAATCTCGACCGTGTCGTCTCCCCCTTTCTTGATCTGTCGAAGTTCGAGGTGAAGGGGCCAACAAGTATCCCACGGTGGCCCACCTCTTTGTAGTACTGGTATAGGATCAGGCGCGGTGGTACTGGCGGTACTGGTATAGGATCAGGCTTACTGGTACTGGTACTTGATTTTCTAACTTTTTTGGATTTTTTTGGTTTTTTGTTTCAATTTTAATCGTTTTGTTGTAACATTTCTAGTGTTAGAATGCGGCTATGCTGATCTTTGATTTGCATTGCTGTCTGTATGTAATTTGTCCCAATTAAGTTTCTTTATAACTTCTTCCGGATGCTAAAGTTACATAAGGATTGAATGTTCTTACTTGAAATTTGTTCCTGTGTTTTGTGATTTGTATTATTTTGTGATTTGTGTTATCTTCATCTGTTATTCCTATCTGTTTTGAGTTAAGATTATTTAAATCTGTTGTAAAGATGAACAAGTACTTGTTCCATGATCCTTTTTTTTTGTTACTAATTGGTGCTTTTTTCAGTTTTGTAGATGGTTTCAGAAAAGTATAGGTTCTGATTATATTTTGTAGTAGTTTTTATTTTATTTTATCAAGTTTTTGTTTTACTTTAACATTTAGAGGTTATTTGTACTTAAATTAATTTAATGCTGTGAATCTAGGATATATATGATGCTGTCATGTTTCTCTTCTAGGTGTTAATGTTTGCTTTCATGTCTCGTGTATGTAATGGAACATTGATTATGTAAACCTTATCTTTTAATGGAAAGCCTACGGGCATTTTAAACTAAAAAAAAAAATAATTTAATGTTGTTTTCAATAAAAAAAAAACTGTTTTGACATCGATTTCAAACGATAAAAACAAATTAATGTTTTAATGTTTGTTCCGTTTAATATGACGGAACATTAAACGTAAAAAATTTTGGTTACGTTCTAATGACGAAACATAAGCGGAAGGTATTGTATTTACGTTCATCAGAACGGAACGTACACGAAAGTGACTATTTCCGTGTACGTTCTGCACGTTTGACAACTCTACATGTGACGTCAAGGTGACGGGGAAGGCACCCTGAAATCATGCAGGTTCACGCGGAAGGGACGCCTATATCACGCGTGCCGTCATTTTCACGCAGAAAGTGAATTCTACGCGGTTAAATGTAGTCTAAATGGACGATGCGCTCTAATTAACACTGTTTTTCATTTCTGGCAGTGTCGATTTCTGTTTTTAACCGCTGATTGTTTGATTGCCTTAAGATTTGATTGCAATTATCAGCTCTGATTACTCGCGAGCGACCGCCAAAACCCAAACTAAGTCATACTCCAGCATTTGATCTGTGTTTCTCTTACTTCATCTCTTCTCCATTTTCCGTGCACTACTGGAGAGACTGGTACTCATTGTTCGCTAAAACCATGGGCTTAGGCAAGGGTAGGTGGAGAAAGTTCCGTACTAGTCGCCATTTCTGTTTGTCTGGCGTGAGGCTTACCTTTCATAATGCCAGGAGTTTATACCAGAAAGGTGATTTAATGTTGCTTGAAAGCATGGTTCTGAAACTCGGAATCGGACTCGGACTCGGAATGTTGATCAAAGGAGTCGAATCGGATGACTCGGAAAAACTCGGGTGACTCGAATTGAAAACTCGGATTTTCATAAAAATCATTTTTTAAGTCTTAAAAATCTGAAAAAAAATAAAAAAATAAAATTTAGAACGAATATACATTTGTTTAAGCACCTTAATATATTATTTAGAATTATAGAGAACCGAATTATCAATTTTTATGTGTTTTGGAATGATATTTCAATCAATTATCCTTTAGTTTATAAAATATTCCACTTCTTAAGTAACGTGACGTTTGTTTTGAATTAAAAGAAAAATAAAAAGGTTACGAAATAATTTCCAAAAAAATAAGATAATAAATAAAACATTTTAAGTATAAAATAAACTAAAATATAAAATAAATATGGTTATTTACTGACCATGACCTGTTAAAATTTTGTTAAAGAAAACCAATCAAATTGAAATTTCATGATTAATAAAATATTATTTGTATAAAAATTAACACACATTTTGTCAAAATATCTCAATTCATCAGACGAGATCGTAAAGTATAGAACTTACTTCTTTCTTAATATTCTGAGATCAGATTTTAGACCAAGTTTCATGTTGTTATCAAATAGAATTAATCTCTAAAAATATGCACCGTTGGATCATAAATCAATTAATAAAAGAGGAAAGGACAGGTCCAGTTCGGATCCTTCTCCCTCTTACCCGATCCCTCCCACCCACCCCTTGCTTCCCCTCTTCTCGTGCGAAAGAGAACGGAAGTACGAAACCGCCTCGTTGCCCATCCCACGGGCCTCCAAGGTGGAACCGTCGCCCCTAGCCGCCTCTGGAAGACTTTCTACACACCCCCTTCACCTTTCTCTTTTCGCGAACGCCATTAATGGTGGAGCTCAACCGATTCCGTTCCAAAACCCTCAAAATCGGATCGTCTCCCGCCGAGTCCGATCCGACTCGGCCGAGTCGACTCGGAATCGGGCGAGTTTTTGAACCATGCTTGAAAGTTCTCTCTTTTTCCTTTTTCCCTCATTCGTAAATACTTAATATTAATTTTTATTTTATCTTTGCAGTGAAATTTTTCAAAAAGTTCTTGTGAAATTGTTTTACTTTCTGTTTTTGGGGTTACGAAGTACTTTGTTGAAGGCGAATTTGCCAAAAAAAAAAAGAGTTAGGATTATCATCTATAAGTGCGAGTTATTGACAGAATACCAGATTAATTGCCAGTATGAACCTAATTTTGTGAGATAATCTGATAATATATTATTGATCAAACAAAATGAAAGAAGAATATAGAATGGTGTATTCTATATAACAAGCATTTACGATGCTGGCCTGTGTAAAATTTGGGGAAAAAGTTTAGACAATTAATGTGATTAAGTCAAAATTCCTGATGAACATAATGAAGCTTTTATTTTTAGGAAGGAAGCAGAGTTTGCTAATTAAGAAAATGGAATATGTAGTTAAGAAAAAAATATATCGTTCTTAGCCTCACGGAAGCGGTTATTCTCTCGTGGCTAATGAATAATCATATCTAACTTGGGTGTGAGTACTGTACCGAGTACAATAACTATATTAATTGTAAGGGAAAAAAAAACGATCTGCCTGACTGCCTCAGAGAACGGGCCAAGCCCAATTAAGTTTGTAAAATACTAAAATGGCTCAACAAATACACAAGTTTGAGACTTTGAGGTGACATCCAGCCACCAAAGTTTCATCGAGCAGTAGACAAGCGAACACAGATTCATCAAAAACAGCAAGTTTTTCTTTTTAGATTCTCTTAGTCAAAATGTTCAAAATATATTTCCCTTTAAATCCATCTGGTACAGTGGTGCTTTTCTCCTCGATTAAATGAGTAGAAGCGTTTTATTGCAAGTACACACTACGCCATTAATAAACTTTAGTACCGGTTTTTTTTGTATTATTAGTACCGGTTTTGCAGCGGTACTAATAATAGGGGGTACTAAAAGCAATAAAAAACCGGTACTAATGAGCCGGTAGTAAATCATGAAAAAAACCATATTAGTACCGGTTTTTTATAAAAAACCGGTACTAAAATTAATTCATTTAGTACTAAATTAAATACATTTAAATTAAGAAATTATTTAATTAATTATTTAATTAATTAAATAAAAAAACCGAAAATTAAATTAATTTAGTACCGGTTTTTTATAAAAAACCGGTACTAAATTAAATACATTTAAATTAAGAAATTATTTAATTAATTAATTAACTATATTTAAATTAAGAAATTATTTAATTAATTAATTAAATAATTTAAATATATTTAATTTAGTACCGGTTTTTTACAAAAAACCGGTACTAAATTAAATACATTTAAATTAAGAAATTATTTAATTAATTAATTAACTATATTTAAATTAAGAAATTATTTAATTAATTAACTAAATAATTTAAATATATTTAATTTAGTACCGGTTTTTTACAAAAAAACCGGTACTAAATTAAATATATTTAAATTATTTAATTAATTAAATAAAAAAAGCGAAAATTAAATTAATTTAGTACCGGTTTTTTATAAAAAACCGGTACTAAATTAAATATATTTAAATTATTTAATTAATTAAATAAAAAAACCGAAAATTAAATTAAATTAGTACCGGTTTTTTATAAAAAACCGGTACTAAATTAATTTAATTTAAATCTGTAAATTTTATTTAATTAAAATTAATAAAAAAAAAACCGAAAATTTTAAATTTAGTACCGGTTTTTTCTAAAAAACCGGTACTAAATTTAAAAAAAAAAAATTAAATCTGTTTTTTGGGCTAGCCCCCTTTTTGCTAGCCATTTGTACCAATTAATTGTACCAATTGTACCAATTAATATATATATCACACAATATAAAAAATCAAATGCATGGATCACAAATAATATCAAATCACAAACAATATCAAATCATCATGCATCGATCACAAACATTTCCATATGAAATCATGCACATAGTTAATATTTCCATGCAAGCACAAATCACACATAGTTAATTGTATTCATTTACCACGACCTACAAGCGTAAGTAAATAACGAAACCATTCATTTATCGTCTCATTGATCTCTTTCTCACTATAACGCTTACCAACCGGTTGCAAAACCTGCATTTTGACATTTTATATAGTTAATAACCTATGAAAATTGCTACTAAACCCTAATCATATACATAGTAAGATTAAAATATAATCCATACCGATGGGAGGTTCTCATGTAGCGTACAGTGATCAAGGATCTTGCGTAGGTTTACCATCGCATAAAAGCCGCAATCTATATTGTTTGGTTGTCGTGGACTCTACAATTTCAAAACTAATACAATTAAGTTTAAATTCAATAAATTCCAAATGAAATGACGAAACTATATATATATTAATTGCAAGTATGTACAGGAATCATTTGAACTTCAAAATTCGAAACTTTCACCAATCTTGACAAAGCTCTGCAAAAAAATATATATAATTATAAAAATTAGTTTCTAGATATTATTATATAACTAAATAGTGCATACACGTAGTATATACATGTTAATATTAAACATACTGATCGTAATTTTCTATAATTGGAGACTGGTAGGCTTCCTTAGATTGGAGTGAATCTACTATCCACATCTTTCGTGTCGAGAGTTGAACTATAATAATCACAAAATGCGACCTGTAATTACATACATATATTTTTGTTGGTTAAATTAACAATAAACTGCAAATTCAAAATTATAATTAAAGTCAAAATTAGAAATTTTATAACAAACCGATTATGATGCACTAAAACATGATAGGGATCCCTTTTTGCATACTTCTTCAAAAGATTGAATATGTAGCTTACAGTGCCGATTTCATTGCTCTCTACATCCAAACCCACGCATCGTTCCGGATCCCAAAATACCCACTTCTTCATCAAAGTTTCAGCACAATACTGCCTGCACCGCCTGCACTTGAACGTAGTTAGGAGCTAGAATACTTACAAGACATATCATATAATTAATAATCAACTGTTGCAAAGTTAGGAGCTAGAATACTTACAAGACCCAAACTTTAATCACTTGAACGAAAAGTTCCTCCCGATTGAAGACATGGCTGATATCTACAAAATCAAGAAGGAATGTCTTGACATCTTGTAACTCGAAATCACCAGGAAGATTGCTGAATGAAGTGACTGACACGTCGAACATTCTCATGTAGTTATGCATTTCTTTGGCGTAAGGCCCGATCTCTGTCAATTTTTCCTCGGAGACGTACGGATCGTGTAATTCAATTACCTCCTCTGCAAAAAACTGATCCACGCTCGGTTCATCATCTTCGTCATTCTCTTGCTCCAACTGCTTCTCCTTATCTTGCGGAATAGTTTGTTTTGTTATTTGTCTCACTTGCTCCTAAACAACCAACATATTAGTCATGAAAATGATATTATTCACGCTCGTTTTTTACTAAATATATATAATTACTAATACATACCAATTTTGACATATCGTAATCCACAAGATGAATTGGCCATCTCAGAAATGAACCCATCAGAACACCAAGCCGATCATCTCCGTTAGGAGGTGGAAAAGGTACAATCGTGTGTCTCGCATTATCAAAAACTTCCAAAATTTGTACCTTCACTTCCCCTATACCCAATGGCTCTCCATGGACTGTATCACCATAAGTCTGTGCATGCACCATAACTCTAGCTATATACACAGGTGTACCGGACGTTCCTGGGAGGAGAATCAAAGCTTCGACAGGCGTCTGTATTTATTAGGAATATAAAAAATAATAACAAATTATCAAACCCTAAATATTATATGCGAGAAAAATAATATATATCATTAGCTTGATAAAATTAATAACCTGAAAACTCGGATGAGGAATCGGATGTGGTTGATTATTGCTACCCTGTGATATCATCAGCATAGCTTGTTGGTAAATTGGATCGTAGGTCTGCGGTGTCTGCACTTGACCTTGGCCTTGCGAAAACATTTGTGAAAAGCTTTGCTGCATTCGCTTATTGAGTTCCTCATCCATTCGCTTATTGAGTTCCTCTTGCATTTGTGCTTTCACCTCCTCCATCAACCGATCAACCTCCTCTTTGGAATACCCCTTTGATGATTTTCTCGTACCCTTACCATACACCTGCTTCACACCGGAAAAATGTGGATATCCTCTCAACCGTCCGGAGTGCTCTGGCGTACCGATCGCAGCTGTTAAGATGTCATTTTGACGAACAGACTCAACCTCGCCTGACTGAACTAGAGCAACCTATCACAAAAAGAAATTAATGTTAGTTAGACTAAATTAAATTCATTTGATACATAAATAAAGTTATTGGAGTTGTTACACGTACCGCTTTGTCGATCACCGCGGCAGCCCTAGGATTTTTAACCATAAGTTTGCCGGTATTTGGATCCTTTTTAGCGCGTGCCCTACTCCAACTATAAGTACGACCATCCATATACTTGGTAATAACTGAGGACCCACCATGGACCTCCTCTCCTTCTTTCCATCTCAACTCAGCACTTATGTAACCTCCTGATCCGAGTGTGTGGGGCATATCTTTCTTTGCAGCATTAATCTTTCCTTGTTGACTCATTTTCTATTAAAAAATTCAGAAGACCATTAGTATAAACAATAAAATTAGTATCTAGAAATAATTAATTGTTTTATATTAAATTTGTTTTCATACCGCAAATTTCTCACTAGAACAATATGCTTCCATTGCCTCCCATTCCTCCTTCGAGATGTTTTGTACATCCCATGGCTTAGGTCCACCTTCTTGCGCATTGATCCTGTATTTTTTATTCTACAATGACAGAAATGTTGAATCAAACTTTTATAAACGAAAATTAGAGAGAATTATAATTGATTTGCAAGTAATAATATCTCACCAATCTGCCTTTCCAATGCCTCCATTTCTCGTTACAATTAGAGAGAATTTTCTTTTTAGTAGCCAATGGTAGGTCCGCTGGAATATTCCAAACCTTCCATATTTCTTGTAACAAATTCATTTTCAACTCTTTTGGCACATCATGCCAACTACTATAACTGCATTGAAACCGATAAATACTATTATCGCATACAATTCATATCATTAGCACTCATGCACATATATATTTGTATATGTATATAGTTAGGTACCTGCAAGGGATCATATCTCTTGTTTTTTCTGCACACCAATTCGTGAATCTTTTTGCATTCTCGCCGCAAGGTTTGCCTTCTGTATTGAATTCCACAGTCATGTCTTCTCCATTGGCTATCGCTTTACGTGTTTTCATGCACTTAGCAGTTGATCTTTTTCCTCTTTGGCTAACAACCACCTGCTCCTCTTCAGAACTCGACTCATCTTGATTTGTCGTAAAATCCTGATCATCTTGATTCGACATGACTGCAACTTCAAGTATAATTACATGCAACTATTAATTACATAGCACAATTAACACATCAAATAAATAATTAACAACTATTAATTAGCACATCTACAAATCAAACAAACTAATAATTAACAAAATGAAACATAGATAAGTTCAAATAACATTCAAGTTCAAACCACTAAAACAAAACAACCACTAAATCACTAAAACCACTGAAACAACCACTAAATCACTAAAACCACTGAAACCACTAAAACAACCAGTAAACCACTTAATCACTAAACCCTAATCCTTCTTTGGGACCACCTCCTCCGCTGGGACCACCTCCTCTGGAACCTCCTCCATATCAGCAGGAGTTCGTCCGCAACCGAGTGGCCAGGACCTCACAGCAGAAACAGACCTTCTAACTGGAGGAGGGTAGTTTTTTCCTCGCATCCACCATGGCGTGGTGCTCGCCTCCTTCTCCTTCTCATTTTCCTTTTCCTTCTCCTTCTTCTTCTCTTCATTTCGCCGGACATAAACTTTTTCAATCTGTTTTTTCCCTTTCTTGTTGCTTCCTTCAGGTTTCTCCATTAATACCTTTTATTATTGTTAATAATTTCAATATCAAATTCAATCTACTTACTCAACAATAATAATCTAAGTAACCATTGTTCTATTACTCAACATAATAATCTAAGTACCAATGTTCTATTTATAACTATTTAATACCAATTACTATTTATAGCAATTTCAATCTACTTACTCTTGAACAATAATCTAAGTAATTAGCATATAACATGTAACAAGACCCATTAACATAACCCGTTCTAAGTATAGCATATAGCCATTCGGTTTTTTAGATTATTATGTTGAGCATAGCAAAATTAATAGTGCATACAAAATTAAACCGAATTGTTCTAAACATAGCATAGCATATACCCATTAACATAAAAAACCGAATAATATTCAAGACCCATTAACATAACCATTGGTCTAAGCATATAGCATATAGCATTGTTCTAAGCATAGCATATAAAAGAGATGAGGGGGGGGGCTTACTTGAGGTGGAGAGGCAGCGGCGAGGTTGAGAGGCAGCAGCAAAAGATTGATAGGCAGCGGCGGCGAGGTTGAGAGGGGCAGCGGCAGAGAATAGAGTAGCTAGGAGAGTGAGAGGGTCGGATGGAGATAGAGTAGCTAGCAACGAGAGAGAGAGAGTGAGAGTGAGAGTGAGAGGGTCGGATGGAGAGTGTAGCAACGAGAGAGAGAGAGTGAGTGATGGAGAGAGTGATAGATGGAGAATAGAGTAGCGAGAGAGAGTGAGAGCTAGGAGAGTGAGAGGGTCGGACGATGGAGATAGAGTGAGAGTGAGAGGGTCGGATGGAGAGTGTAGCAACGAGAGAGAGAGAGTGAGTGATGGAGAGAGTGATAGATGGAGATAGGGTTTAGTTTCGGTTTTTTAAATTAGTACCGGTTTTTTCTTAAAAACCGGTACTAAATTGTTTTTTTTTTTTGAAATTATATAAATTTATCTAAATAGTCAAATTAAATTAGCTTCTGTTTTGCGAAATTTAATTAAATTAGTTATTGAAATATTTAAATAATATGAAATATTTATTTAAAAAATTATTGAAATTATTATTGAAATTTCGGTTTTTTAAATTAGTACCGGTTTTTTCTTAAAAGCCGGTACTAAATTGGTTTTTTTTTTCGAAATTATATAAATAAATTTATTTAATTACTTATACTTAATTAAATTATTGAAATATTTACATAATATGAAATATTTATTTAAAGTAGTTATTAAAATTATATAAATAAAGTAGTTATTGATCTGTTTTGCGAAATTTAATTAAATTAGTTATTGAAATATTTAAATAATATGAAATATTTATTTAAAAAATTATTGAAATTATTATTGAAATTTCGGTTTTTTAAATTAGTACCGGTTTTTTCTTAAAAACCGGTACTAAATTGTTTTTTTTTTTGGAAATTATATAAATAAATTTATTTAATTACTTATACTTAATTAAATTATTGAAATATTTACATAATATGAAATATTTATTTAAAGTAGTTATTGAAATTATATAAATAAAGTAGTTATTGATCTGTTTTGCGAAATTTAATTAAATTAGTTATTGAAATATTTAAATAATATGAAATATTTATTTAAAAAATTATTGAAATTATTATTGAAATTTCGGTTTTTTAAATTAGTACCGGTTTTTTCTTAAAAACCGGTACTAAATTGGTTTTTTTTTCGAAATTATATAAATAAATTTATTTAATTACTTATACTTAATTAAATTATTGAAATATTTACATAATATGAAATATTTATTTAAAGTAGTTATTGAAATTATATAAATAAAGTAGTTATTGATCTGTTTTGCGAAATTTAATTAAATTAGTTATTGAAATATTTAAATAATATGAAATATTTATTTAAAAAATTATTGAAATTATTATTGAAATTTCGGTTTTTTAAATTAGTACCGGTTTTTTCCTAAAAACCGGTACTAAATTGGTTTTTTTTTTCGAAATTATATAAATAAATTTATTTAATTACTTATACTTAATTAAATTATTGAAATATTTACATAATATGAAATATTTATTTAAAGTAGTTATTGAAATTATATAAATAAAGTAGTTATTGATCTGTTTTGCGAAATTTAATTAAATTAGTTATTGAAATATTTAAATAATATGAAATATTTATTTAAAAAATTATTGAAATTATTATTGAAATTTTGGTTTTTTAAATTAGTACCGGTTTTTTCCTAAAAACCGGTACTAAATTGGTTTTTTTTTTCGAAATTATATAAATAAATTTATTTAATTACTTATACTTAATTAAATTATTGAAATATTTACATAATATGAAATATTTATTTAAAGTAGTTATTGAAATTATATAAATAAAGTAGTTATTGATCTGTTTTGCGAAATTTAGTTAAATTAGTTATTGAAATATTTAAATAATATGAAATATTTATTTAAAAAATTATTGAAATTATTATTGAAATTTCGGTTTTTTAAATTAGTACCGGTTTTTTCTTAAAAACCGGTACTAAATTGGTTTTTTTTTTTCGAAATTATATAAATAAATTTATTTAATTACTTATACTTAAATCATAAAGTCAAATTAAATAGTCTTTTTTAAATTAATTAATCTCCTTAATTAGGTTAATTCATTTTCTAATTTTTTTTGTAATTTAATTTAACAAATATTTTCAAATCAAAATAAAAATTTTACACGAAAAAAAGACTAATTTGTACTAATAAAAAATATTACAATAGACATGAAAGCTATTTATTTTTTGATGACTTCGGTCGATCTACCCACACGCCTTCTTCCTGATCGGAACGCAAATTACTTGTTAACTCTTCAATTGGTTGTGGTGTCCCGTCAATACCTGTGAGTAATAACATATATAAATTGGTCAAATTCGTTACATTTAAAATTATTTATCTAAATTTTCTAAATATAAAATTATTTAGAACTACCTGTGGAGAATGGAGCTATTTCATCAAATTGGTCATATTCTTCTTCGTCCACGACATCTTCAACGCCAACGATGCGTCTTTTTCCGGGAAGGACCACATGTCGTCCCTTTTCAGCCGGATCTGCAATATAAAAAACTTGCATTGCTTGTTTGTTTGCAAGTATAAAGGGGTCATCAGCATATCCCAATTTTTTGAAATCAACGGTTACAAATCCGTTTTTATCAGACTTGACGCCGCTTTTTAGCATCCATTTGCATTCAAACACTGGTATTTTAAATGCATTATAATCAAATTCCCAAATTTCTTCAATCCACCCATAATACGGCTCTGATGATGTTCCATCACTTGATATGGCTACTATTGTGACTCCGCTGTTTTGGACTGTACTTTTTCCATCTTGTTTTTTTGTATACCAAGTGAAACCATTCAGATCATACCCTTGATAGGTTTGCACATTGGCGTTAGGACCTCTAGCAAGAAATTTCACCGTTTCATTTGAAGGTCGAGACTCGGTTACCTTGTTTCTGAACCATTTTACAAAAGTTTTGTTGTGTTCCTTGGTAATCCAATTTTCTGATCTCTGAGGATTCTGCTCTCGCAACTCGGTTATATGTTCATTCACATAAGGAGAGACAACAGCGACTTGCTGCAAAATTTTAAGATGGGCTTTTTCTCTTTTTGCAAGGTCCATTGTAATTACTTTCATACCAATTATGCTTTTTCCTAGGAGTCTACCTTCGTGTCTATTTTTGGGCAGGCCAATAGGTTGAACTCCATCTAGGTAATCATTATAGAAATCAATTACCTCTTCTGCAACATATCCTTCAATTATGCTTCCTTCGGGCCGAGATCTGCTTCTGACTAATCCTTTCAATTGACCCATTGCTCTTTCAAAAGGATACATGTACCGCAAAAATATCGGACCGCATTGCTTTATCTCTCTAACTAAATGAATGGTCAAATGCACCATAATAACAAAGAATGAGGGGGGGAAATGCATCTCCAACTCGCATATGGTCTGAACCGCATCGGTTTCCAACTGATTCAGTTTTTCGGGATCGATAACTTTAGAGCAAATTTTATTGAAGAAGAAACACAACTTAATAATAGAATTTCGAACTTCTTCTTTAAAAGATGCTCGAATTGCAACCGGAAGTAACTGGGTCAGCAACACGTGATAATCGTGAGACTTCATTCCAATCAATTTCATATCTTTAATGGAAACCTTTCGTGAAATATTTGAGGAATAACCAGTAGGAACCCTTATAGACCTCAAACACTCCAACAAACTGAGTTTCTCTTTTTTTTGTTAAAGTATAAACAACATTAGGTAACCAATCCCGCTTCTTACTATTATCTTCCTTTGCAGCTAGTTCCAGTCGAATTCCCATTTTCACCATGTCTTTCCTCACGTTAACATTGTCCACTTTTCCTTGAGCATTTAAAATCAAATTAACTAAATTTTCACAAATGTTCTTGATTATATGCATGGCATCTAAACAATGTCTAACATCCAAATAAGGCCAGTATTCGAAATCCCAGAATATAGACCTTTTCTTCCAAAAGCACTTTTCAGGAATTCTATTCACAAATGGTTTGCCCAGTACAATTTTAAGATCCTTCACTTGTTCATAAGTCTGTCTTCCAGATTTTGGTACAGGAGCCCGGCGGTTCTCGGTGTTGCCATCAAATTTGTTCTTGTAAGGTGACCGACGGTAAGGGTGATGACGACTGAGAAACCTACGATGTCCCAAATAAACAGTTTTTCTACAATTCGATAACCATATCGAATGTGTTTCCTCCATGCAAATAGGACATGCCTTTTCTCCTTTATTTCGGTAACCCGACAAGTTCCCGTAAGCGGGAAAGTCATTAATCGTGCAGAATATCATGGCACGTAAGTTGAAATAATTCCTTGAATGTGCATCAAAGATTTTCACTCCGTCCTTCCACAACACATCAAGATCCTCTATCAACGGAGCCAAATAAACATCTATATCGTTGCCGGGTTGTTTTGGACCAGAAATGAGCAGCGGCATCATCAGATATTTTCTTTTCATGCATAACCAAGGAGGAAGGTTGTAAATAACCAACAAAACAGGCCAAACGCTTCGGTTGGTACTCATGAGACCGTAAGGATTCATTCCGTCCGTGCATAGTCCCAATCTCAAATTTCTAGGCTCACTGCCAAAATCAATGAAATGGCTGTCTATATTGTTCCACTGGGGTGAGTCTGCTGGATGTCTGAGTTTTCCATCTTTCTTTCTGCCTTCTGCGTGCCATCTCAACAGTTTAGCATCTTTTGAATTACTGAAAAGACGCTCAAACCTTTGTATTATTGGCAAATACCACAATATTTTCGCAGCTGGTCTTTTCTTACAACCTTCTTCTTCATCATCCAAATCACTGTCCCTTTGTTTGTACCAGGATGCATTACATTTTGGACATTTATTGAGGTTTTCATACTCCTTACGAAATAATATGCAATCATTCGGACATGCTGCAATTTTCACTACTTCTAATTTCAAAGGACATAGTAATTTTCTAGCCTTATAAGTTGTATCTGGCAATGTATTATCTGCTGGAAGCATTTCTCGCAAAAGACCGAGCAAAGATGTAAAACTCTTATCGCTCCAATTGTTTTTAGCTTTCAAGTTATATAGCTTAAAAATCGTTTTTATTTTTGAGAATTTCTCTTCATTGCAACCAGGATATAAGGGTATATGAGAGTTTTCATTCAACTTTTGAAACACATCAGGAACATCATCAATAAAATCACTGGGCAATTCATTCATCATTTCATCCAAATCATTTTCTCTAATGTCATCATTATATTGTTGTTCACTTAGATTTTCTATATGATCATCATCACCCACTATTACATTATCATCTGTATCATCCCCACAATCATTTTGTACAATATTTTCCAAATTATCAGACACATTAATATTGCTCGTTCCAGCATCTAAATTTTCTTCCAAATTTTCTCCATGTTTAACCCACCGGAGGTATTTAGGTGTTGTCATCCATCCACGCTGAATCAGATGTGATCTAATCACATTACTATCATGTCTCTCGAAGTTAAGGCAGCGTTTACAGGGACATAAAATTCTGGGTTTTCCTGTCAACTTTCGATGTTCTTCTGCACATTTTATGAACTCTTCAACAACTTGAACAAATTCATACGATATTCTTGAATAATCAAACATGTACTTCTCCCTTTGATCCATCTGTATATATATCCAAAAAATCAGAATTTAGGGTTTATAGATTCAATGCAACATATAAGGTTTTTGGGCCGGTTACCATCCTAGCCCGCTCTTTGGATACTCTTGTCTCATTAGCGAGCGTACGTTAGATACAATTTGTTGTCTGAGAAAAATTCGGCAGCATTTCCCCTTATGTTCCCTGAATACGCAAACACACAATTGCTCGTGCGTACGTATTCGTGGGAACATAAGAGGAAATGCTATCGAATTTTTCTCAGACAACGCATTGCATCTAACGTACAGCTCGCTGTCCTAAATGAGACAAGATAGTATCCAAAGAGCAGTACTCCCGACCGGGAGTACTATCCGAGATTAATCCCTAATGGATTAATCTCGGACGGGCAAATAAACCTAAAATAGTTCAAATTCCGGCAATTTAGTCTTATATGACAATACTTAACTAAAAGAGATGCAAATACCGATTATAACCATTAGGGATAATGCACATACAAATCGACAAATTAAAAAAAAAAATTATTGAAATTAAAATAAAATTACCGTAATTGCCCTTCTCTTGATCGATCGGCCTCTTCAATAAGAAAACCTCAAATTCGAATTTTTTTAGCTCTCCTTTGCATCCTCCAATGATTTTTCAATTTTTTTGAATTTTTGTAAATTTTTTGCTATTTTATTTATATGGTTTTTGAGAGTAAGAAAATTTTCGGTTTTGTAGAGAAATGATAAGTATATGACCCTTGAGAGAGAGAGGAATAGTGAAGGAAGACATGTATTTCGACTAATAAATATCTGCCTATTTTTAGTACCGGTTTTTTATAAAAAACCGGTACTAAAAATCGCTTAAAAATAAAAAAAACGGTTTTATTTTAGTACCGGTTTTTTATAATAAATCTGACAATTACGAAAATGCCATGATTTATTATTAGTACCGGTTTTCTTAAAAACCGGTACTAATGAGCCGGTACTAAAAATCATTTTTGTTGTAGTGACATAGTTTTTTTTTTACGTGTTCCCTTTGATTATTTCATTGGTCACTTTGTTCAAGCGATGGCAAATTAAACTGCAAATTGAAGTTATTACTTATGATTATTACTTATTAGTAGTCCCACTCCAATTCAACTGGCCTTCTTTATATATAGAGCTTGCAACGTACGATCCTAACAATTTATGATTGCAAATTAACATGGTAAATTTCATAACATTTTATGAGTAAATATCCTTAGATGGTTGTCCCCCCTGGTAAATTTCATAACATTTATGATTAAGCTTACAAGAGAGCTTGCTATGTACCAATTGAGCAATGATTTTATGCGCTGCATCGGTCAGATGAAGTCCATCCCAGGAAACATATTGTGATGGTAATTCCTTGCAAAGACTGGATCCCTCAGCCCCACAACTAGGTGATAATGCAAAGTTATATGGACCTCCACCTCCACAACATGAAACTATTGTTTCTTTCAGACCTGCCATGAAATTAATCATGGTGTTTCAATACAAAATACTCTTGGTTTCTGTTGATTATGTTGACAAGGGAATTTTAATTTTTAACCATATCAGAAACAATAGTTGGTTGCTTTCGTTTTTAAGTTTTAAGGGTTAAACATTGATAAGTATTAATTTGATGGAAGAAAAACAACTATGAGAGAACGCTAACCATGCTGTCTTGGAGACTGTATCATGTTCATATAGGGTCCATAATAGTCAGCATAGATAATGGTAACATCAGGATATGTATCACCAATTCTATCCAACTCATCAAAAAGTAGTTGATCATGGTACTGAGAGAACTCATTTATCCAATTTAGACACCCCGTTGTCAAGTTGTACTCTTCTACTTTTTCTGTTTGTAAAATAGTCAGGTAAGAAGGAGTGCAACCAAGTGGAATCACCCCAGCAACTGCTATTGTCTTTGCACCAAGCTCTATTAGATCCTGTTTGTTATCAAATTAGGGCCTGATAAGAAAGGAGTAATAAAAATAGAAATTGCTTTCGAATTCCTGAATAAAAACGAGTGTCATAGATCGACTACTGAGGATTTGAATTCTGTTGAGGATTCTTTACAATTATAATTATTCTTTCAATTTTGCCTTATATGTTCTTAGCTTTTGGAAAGTTTAAGCTAGCATGAACTGTAAATTGTGAAGTTTTTAATATATTGTAGAGATTTACCCTAACAGCTGAAGCAATTGCATTGATTACACCAGGCACATAATCTTTAATTTCAGCAAACGGCACTGCTGCAGCATTAAACGTGTTGTAATCATTGATACCCATCTCCCCAACAAAGAAAAATGCATTGTCCATAACTTCTCTGCAGTCTAATAAACATTACATTCAGTAGAAGTTATTACTGAACCTAAATTACTTATCAATTTATCATTTCCACATTAATGAAGAATTAGCATTTGGGAGAAACCAAAAAAATAAATATAATTAGATATTAGAGTGACCCATTTTGCAAGTTCATCTAAACTTATGAGTTATGAATCATGAATTTGGTGTGGAGATACGAGGGACACCTGCGCCTGACAAATCAGCAATTGCATATTGTAAGAACAAAGATGTTTGGAAGTGCTTGGAGTAAGAACAAAAACAATAATAATAATAAGATTAAGTTATTAATTTCTTGTTTGTAAGTGCATCGAATAGCTTGTTCTCGGTCTAAATTGACTTATATATTTTTTTTATTCCAACAAAACTTTAAAACTAAAACAAGAACAAGCCTCGTTCTTATTCCATACACTTCCAAACAGATAAGAAAAAAAAAGAACAACTGTTTTGAGTTGAGTTAGACGAATTAGAAAAAAAAATATTTAGATCGGAAAATCAATTTTTTACTTAAATATATACTATGCATTTAAAATTCAGAAAACATAAAAAATTTAGTGGAAAATATTTTTTTTTTCCAAAACTAAGTTAAAAGATCAAAGATTGGAAGTGTAAAATCAAACAAAATATAACAAAATTTATTCATAAGTCTTTGGGACTAATCAAATTTTCCGGGAAAATAAAATCGAAAATAATTAATTTAAATTTTCATTGTTAATAAAATAATTTTTTCATAAGTGTTAAAACACCTTAATGTTTCAGATAAAATAATAATATAGAAATTTACAATTGTTCTGTCGTTGAATCAAATTTTAGATCAAAAGTTGCTTCTAGACAATCTCTGTCTAGTTTTATCTTAAAAAAAACCTTTTAGATCAATAGAATGTTTTGTTTTAAAGTTTTTCAATTATGAAAAATCTTGACTGTTCATATATATATAAATAATTAACAGATCTGTCCAGCTGGTACCTTCCCTGTCCGTCATATCTTTCTCGCGTTTTTACTCGCTCTATATCATGTTAAAATAAAAACGGGGTCAATTTAGTAATTTACCCAGAGGCCAGAGGGGATCAAAAGAATAGTGGTTCTTGATTTAAAATTGGATTGGTCTCCGCCGATTCCGGTACGAGGCGATTTTCAGAAATCAGAACCATCTCAAATAGGTTCAGCTGGTGAAGTCAAACTACTACAAAACTCAAAAAGCAACTTGCACCGATATTGATATGGATATGGTGTCCCAAACAGATAAGGCTGAAATTGGACGAAGAAGAGTACCTGATTCTAGGCAAAGAACAGTCAACAATTCCTTGAACCATTGAACTTGAATAGCCAGAAATCCAGCCCTTGTTTCAACTGGTACACCCATCTCATGAAAAATGGAGTGGTTTAAAGCAGTTGCTCCACCCACAGCGAAGTTTGCCCCATGCCGAAAATACCCAGTGCTGTTACCGCCTAAATATGGAGGCACAAATGGCAATCCAATATCCTCGGCTGCATAATACAAATATGTTAGTACCACATTTTAAGCCCCAGACACCAGCCAATTAACAAATTGAACCAAGATCTAACCAATGAAGTCGAGTAAAAGGCGTCCATCGGACCAACGTCCGGTGGGATGATGGAAGTAACTCTCCCCATAAGGGAGTCGGGCTGCTGTGCTACGGGATACATTGCCAAATATCCGCAGATAGTTCCCGGTGTCGGTTAGTGAGTCACCAAAGCTGAATATGCGAGTGTAGCATCCAACCGAGACTGAAACATGAGGTGTGTTTAGTAGGACAGTGAGGAAAAGAGTTAAGTGCCAAAAGTAAGCCATTTCATTTGATACTCCCGTTCTTTCGTACACTACTTTTGTTAGTGCCAATTGGTGCCTTGTATCATATGTGTGGTTGTTTTATCATTATTTATTATTTTTTTAAATATTTGTAGGATGGGAGTTGATGGAGCTACTTCTGGCCCAACAAACGAGAACTTGCAAGCAAAAAAAAAATGGTTTGAATGTTTACTTGGTTTGTGGGTTCGCATTGGCGACTTTATTTGGTACTTGAGAATTGAGTAGTACATTTTGACGACTGGCTAAAATTCAAATGCGTGGCAAAATCTGAAAACGAGATTGAAACGTACTGATATGAAGCCTATTAAAAAATCGGAAAACGAGATTGAAACGTATTGATATGAAATCTATTATCGCAAAATATTGGACACCGCTTATTAATGTCATGACATTGACAGCTGAACCCATTATTTTTTTTTTCCCGTTACAGGTGAGACATTAACATCAACGTATCATAGCCTCCGTTTGGATGCGTCGAGAATAAGCAGAAAAAAGAAAGAAGGGAAGAAAAAAATTATAAACAATCCAAATTCTTTACAAAATTACACACTTCTCAATACTTTTTTCCTTCTTTCCTTCTTCCCACACCTATCCAAACGGAGCCATAGATAAGCAGATTTATTCATTTTTAATCTATAGATCAAATATCAAATAAACTCAGAAAAATTATAACTTTTTATTTCGACAAAAATAGAAAAAAAAAATAAAAATGAACAAAATCAACAGTTCAAAACCAACGTTTAAATTTTAAATTTCGAAAAAAAAGAAAATAAAAAGCAATGTATGATATTTATGACACTCCGAAAGTGGGACCCCGCAATCTTTCTGTAATTTCAATCT
Source organism: Rhynchospora pubera (assembly GCA_028095005.1). Taxonomy (NCBI): domain Eukaryota; kingdom Viridiplantae; phylum Streptophyta; class Magnoliopsida; order Poales; family Cyperaceae; genus Rhynchospora; species Rhynchospora pubera. Next base: position 78,329,303 of record CM051459.1, read on the forward strand.
TAATAATGTATCATTATCAATAATGTTATATAGTGTCTTGATCTGTTAATTATTGGTGTCCGTATTTTTTTTAGAGAAGTGCCGACATTTTATTTTAATGAATCGATATTGTTAAATTAAATAATAAAGCAATTAAAATGACTAACAAAGAAATAAAGTCATTACAAAGTTATGCAAATAATTAATGGAGCAGTTGAAATGGATAATAAAGCCATCAAGCAGAATAAGAAAATAATCAAAAGTGAAGTAATCAAAGTGAACATGTACAAACAAATAAGTTCAATAAAAATATATTGAATATGACAATACTTATTTGTTTGTAAGTGTTCACTTGAATCGTGTATATATTTATCTTATCTGTTTTATGTTATTGGTAAGGAAAACATTCACAAAGTTTAATTACTTTGTAAATAGTTCGATAGTAATTTTATTTAGGGCTAAATAATATTTCTAAATTTTCATAATTTAAATAAAAATAAAAATATTTTAAGAGCACTTCCTTAAATCAAAACTTCCCAATTTTTATAACAGTCCATGTACAAAAATAGGACCCACCTGTCAGCAACTTATTGCAGCTGACGTGAAATCCACCTCCCAGCACATTGTTTTCTTGTAAACCAACTGTCCGCATACTGTTTTCTACTTTTTACCGTTTCTCATCCCAATATATATCCAAAAAACAGAAATTACCCTCACATTTTAGTTTTTTACTGCCTCTGTCTCTCTAATCCCTACTAGTTAGTAGTTACCTATCAAAAAATGGCGAAAGCAAGATTCAAATTGTTTTCCGGCTGTAAGATCAACCCATAGCAGATATATTGGCATGAGGGATCTAGAAAATTTTCCGGTGCTTGTGCTTCTAAGAGACCTCCCAAACTTCTTAACAGGTTCGCACGAATTTTATTCGGTAATCTATCTTACATTTTGATGATGTAGAGCGTTTTCTACTTAAATCTTATATAATTGGTACAAAATCTTAACGAAGAGTCGAAGAGGTTGATTGTCCTCTAAATCCAGTTACTTCATTTGCTCCTGTAGTCCTGTCCAAGAATTTTAATTGAGTAACTTGTTTGACAATAATCATGTTATGGAGAGGGAATAAACAACTAACAATCAACAGTTATGGAGAGGGAATAAACAACTCACAACTCTCATACATTTGCTTGTGCATCTGTGTGCTGCATCAGGCTTAAATGGCGCTTACTTAATGGGTAATGCTGTGGCTACAATTTTGTTCAGAGTAGGTTCTCCGAGGTAACAAAACTTATTGAGTAAAATATTAAGTCTTTTATGTGAGAATCAAAGTTATGTTACTCTATATTTTGAAGATTTATTTGAGAAATTCTAGTTCTTCAAGTTCTAAAAGGGAAAATTTTACAATAGAATTAGAATCAAATGTTATGTTTCGCAAATGTTATTTGCAGGGCCAGCCCTATTGATTATTGTTTTATCTCCAGTTTTGGATCATCAGTTTCAAAACCTTAAGACTCCCTAAACCTCAGGGCTGCATTTAGCGAATCAAGGTATTGTTCTACAATAGTGCTATTCAATAGTATGGTTGAATTTGCTGTTCTGATGGTTAGTGCATTGAAGAGTGCAATTAATTATTGTGAAATTATTGGTAGGCAAATATTACTTGAAATATTATAATAAATTGAATTTAAATATGAAGATAAGAAAAAGACCAGAATGTCCTTCCTCTTTAACTTGTGAAGTTCTGTATGAGTCTGACTTGTAAGGAGAAACTATTCTTTCTATAAAATAAAAATCTTTCTTTGAGAAAAAGGTTTATTATTTGGGAGAAAATTCCCAAAAAATTCTTTTCGTATGTTGACTTTGCGTATAAGTAAGAATGTGACTTCCAATTACCTTGGGTAAAATTACCAAACTATAGAAGTTTGCAAGCATTCTTGTCTGGTAAAATATTGAAAAGCTACTGCAACAAGAGAAGAGTGTGGCATTGCTAAACTATAGAAGTTTTTTATATTATGTTTGTTAATTGTGTTTGCAGAATGGTTGTGGAAGGAAAATGGAGACAATCTGTGTATCAGGTGATGTCACTGGCCTGGTTCCAGCAACTCCTGGCAACATTGTACAATATCAGAAGGCTCACAACCTGAGCAAATCTGACTTAGCAGCAGTATTTGGTTGCAACCATAATAACATGATGGAATGCCTCAACAAGAAGTTATTAGGTGTGTCATCTTATCCCCATCCATTTGTTACACTTGTTTTTATACAGTCATTTATGCTATTAGCCATAATCTGACCTATGCAAGTACCAGGGAATGTGTAAATCAACACTGCAACAATAAAATTGTATCTTTGGTTATTTTGCTACCATTGGAATATAACTGTTTTACTGATAAATTTAGTAATAGCAAGAGAAACTTTGCTCTTCTAAAGGTAAGAATGAAAAGATAAATAAACTAATATTGGATAGTAAGTAACCTAGCTGTACTATCAGAATTTCTCTGCTATTTTGTGAGAAGACCATTCTTTCTTATATGAAATATTGATTTCAACAAATTGTTGAAAAGAAAGAAAATGACCAAACATATTTCTAACACCTACCAAATAATTAGTCAGAGTAATCCTTGAAAAGGTGAGAGAATGATGATTTGAATTTTGATACCTGATTGATCTCTCAACTAACTCATGGACTCTACAAACTCTTTTTAGAGGAAAGACGGGCTAATACAGGCAGGGATAAAAGCATACACCAGCTAAAGTTTCAAAAGAAGCAGTCCCAGATTTTTAAAGAATAGGCGTAGGTGGCAAGTAACAACCTATAATTAGTTTATTTCGCACTGGACAAGGTTCCGGGCCCTTTTATATTCTGTAGGGAAAAGAAATACTTAATTAGTAAGGAATTTAACTAAATAAAAAATTTCCAACTTTACACATATTTTGAGATGAATAACTCTTGCATCATCTCTTCCTGGACTCAACAGAGGTCACCTATTTGTCTCAAAATAAATGGAGCATCAGCACTAGTGGTTTTTCAACACCCAAGATAAGCAAAGTGCCATATTGAGAAAGGGCAACATTTTGTCACCTTTCGAGTTTTCTGAGGAAACAAAGGTAATTTATAAACTATAATACCTTTGTTTTGTTTTTTTTTCTCTTTTTTGAGAAATTTTGTTGTTGTATCATGCATAATACCAACCAATTCTCTTGTGTTTCCTATTTTTGTATCCGTGGGAAATAAATTTTTTATTTCAAAGGCTCTCATACCAATTGCCACATCTGTACCTCCTTTTAATGCATATATAGACTAAAATCAAGGTGTTATAGGTAAAATTTGAAAACAAGAATAAACTTTTTATCTTTTCAAAGGCTCTCATATTAGAGAACTTCTAAGACCCATCTAAATCATTTTTTTTTTGTCTTGGACTTGCCTACCTCTCCTGTCCATGACGATGCACTATATTTTTGTCAATAATTGTGAACACTGTTCTAATTTTACTTTCTATAGGGTTTACATTTGTCAGCTCTTGTAGTTGTAGGTTATCTGCATTTAAGTTTGTCCATAATTTGCATGTGTCTTGCTGGGAGTGGTAGGTGAGCCTGAGACATTAATCTCTTGTGATGAAAGAAGGATTACCCTCATCTTGAGCTAGAAAAAAAAAATGAATAAAATATTCCTTTCTAACTATCTAAAATTTGTAAAATTAGTTGCATCATGAATAAAATATTCCTATCGGGGCCGTTTGGATCGCTTAGGAATAAGAGGAATAGCCTCTTCGTAGACGGAAATTTATTCCTAATCATCCAAACTCTTCACAAAGTTACACACTTCTCAATGTTTTCCGCCTAGGAATAGGCAATTCCTCTTATTCCTAAGCGATCCAAAAGGCCCCATCATGAATAAAATATTCCTTTCTAACTCATCTTAAGCTAGAAAAGAAATGAATAAATATTCCTTTCTAAATCATCTCAAGCTAGAAAAAAAATGAATAAAATATTCCTTTCTAACTATCTAAAATTTGTAAAATTAATTAAAATTCACAATAAAGGATCGAAGTTCCCTCTCTTTTATTTTATTAAAAGGAGACTTTATGAGAATCATTTTTGTTGCTCGCGAGCTCATGTTTTGTAAACTTATTGTTTTCACCTGCAAAAAAAAATTTAATACGATGAGTGATGGGTATGTCATAGTTGTATATTTATTAAATAGGAAAGGAAAAGGAGATTGCAAGATTAAAAAAGCCTGGGATCTCAGATGAAAGGCAGGGGTCATAAAGAAAGATATCCTCCCCAGAATTCCTTTTGAGCGAGGATGAAGGTACACAAAATGAAATTTTGGAGTGATGAGTCTTCTTCTAAAATCAATAAGGCTGCAAGTTCAACCGCTCAAGGATGTGTCAACAACAATCAAAGAAAAGGGAGAGAGCCAACAAGAAGTTACAAAACAAATGATTCTTGTATTGTGTTGAAGTCAGCACCGAAATAAGACCCAAGAAAAATTTGTTTGATTGATGATGGCCCAACCCACCTAGGATTGATCTTTACCGATTAATATCGAATAATCTAGAAGAATATAGAAGTATATGTATGAACCGACTTAATGAATGTCGGTTTAGACAAATCTAGAAATTGTTAGACAATTCTTAGAACCGATATTGCTATGTATAAATAGGAGAGTATGATGGTGCATCTAATTGTGCGCACCAAATTAGTTAAAGGCTAGCTAGTGTATGTGTATATGTATATGTGTTGTATTAGTATAGTTGAGTAGTAATTTAAGTGTGTTTGTATCGTATCATTAGTTAACATATTGTTTTAATATTTTGTATTGATCATATGTACGGCCAATCTTCTTATCTTGTCATGCATACCCTTCCTACAATTCTCTTTTTAGTGAAGAGCACTAAATAATCAGTTCTTGTTTTCTATCTATTTTTCAGACGATTAGAAGTATATTACCATTATTTTAATCCTAATGAGATTCTTCGCCATTATTTCAGACGATTAGAAGTATATTACCATTATTTCAGACGATCATATGTAGTTGCTTGAGACTGAATTTCAGATATGTTTCTATCTGTTGAATAAAAATAGTAAAAAAGTTAACAAAGTTGTATGTTTTGAGGAGTTCAAACATAGAAGGGCTTTGTGGTACTATCAATGTTTTTCCCTCAGACTGCATCGTAAAGCTGTTGACAGAAACGAGGTGCTACGGACTCTTTGTTTCTGTGTTAATTCCAGCCCTTTCATTCTCCTTTCCCTACTTCCATAAAATTATCTGAGCACTTAAGAAATGTCTGGGACTTTTTTACAATATAGTCCCCTCTTCTGCACACATAAGTTCCTAACTACTCATGATTACACACGCGCGCACGCGCACACACATTTCCTGACAGTTCATCAGTAAGAAGCCTTCAATTGCTGCCGCATTGAGCATGACATAGTGAAATGAGGCTCAGCATAAAGGTTGTTGATTACTGATTTAGCCATGATTTTATATGCCGCGTCTGTCAGATGACGTCCATCCCAGGAAACATATTCTGATGGTTCCTGACAAAGCCTGGACCCATCATCCCCACAGTCCTGTGATGATGCAAAGTTGTATGGACCTCCACCACCACAACAAGCAACAACCGTTTCTTTCATACCTGCAACGAAATAATGCGATTTCAGTACGTAAGCTTTCAGTTTGAAATACACACACACACACACACACACACACAAGAGAAAACTAACCATGTTGTGTGGGGGACTGCATGATGCTGATATAAGCTCTGTAGTAATCGGCATAGACGATGGACACATTACGATATAAATCCCGCAGTTTATCAATCTCAACTAAAAGTAACTGGTCATGATACTCTGAAAACTCATTTAGCCACATTAGACAACCTGTTGTAGAATCATAATCTTCCATTCGTTTTGTCTGGAAAGGAGTTAGAAATGCAGGACAGCAACCCAATGGGAATATTCCAGGAATTACCAGAGTCTTGGCACCGAGATTTATTAGATTCTGTTAATTATCACTACTAATTATGATCAAGCATTTTATCAAACTGAAAAGAAAATTTGATGTGATGCAGAAAATCTGAAAATTTTACTATACATCATTAATGAGTTTTGAGTTTTCTTGAACCTTTTCTCCTTTTCTAAACTTTCACTTTTTTCCATATGTTTTCCTAGGTGGAAGCCTTTAAACCAACATCTATGCTACTTAATATTCTCCATTTGGCATAGGTTTGTTCATTAAAAGCTCTACCTCAATAGCTGAAGCAATTGTACCGATTATACCAGGAACAATTTTTTTTATCTCAGTGAATGGTACTTTCGCAGTAAATAGAGTGCCGTAATCGTTGGCTCCCATCTCTCCAACAAGGAAAAGTGCATTTTCCATAATCTCTCTGCAATCTAATAAAAGTGATGTTCAATTAGGATTACTTGTTAGAGGTATCTATCTGTCAGGTTCCCTTCATGTTCATTTGCTCTTCAATAGGAATAATTTGCAGTAGGAGAAGTCAAGAAGAAGATATATAAAAGAAACAAACAGGTCAAAGAATATTCATGGAATAACCTCATATCAGAAACTTTGACACTACAACTACAATCCATTAGAACAATATATAATTATATATATATATAAAAGTTCGTCTCAAACTATGAAGCATCAACAACTTGATTCTTAAAACGAAACAGTAAATACCGTGACTGGAACAAGTATGAACAACATAGCAATGGAGTATCAACTATTCAGTTGTTCTCGGAAAGGACCAAATGTTGTAATTAAACAATCATATTTTGGTGATCAATTTTTGGAACCATTATATCTGTATTTGACTCCTCTCCAATTATTTGGATGTGTGGTAAGAGGGGATCCAATGCCAATTATTGGAACCATTATATCTGAATTTGACTCCTCTCAGTCATCTGATTATTGAATTTAATTCAGGTTGACTGATTTGATATGAACATGGCTATTAATCAAACTTTCAAATTGGAAATATGATGGAAGAAAGGCCATTGAATCAGTTTTAGTTCTAGTAAAATATGTTACAGTGAAGAGATTTGGAATACTCATGTCAGATTGATAATGCTGATCAATATCTGGAGTTTGGATCAATTAGTACCCAAGTTTGACTGGAGATTTGCCTGGAGTTCACAATTCTGGAAGTATCATCAGATTTTAACCTAGAGCTTGAGAGGAGCACAACTTAACAATTTTCTTTTTAAACCTTGGGTAACATTTGCCTTCTTATTTACCTGATTTAGGACAAAGCATACTTAGTAGTTTCTTGAACCATTCGACTTGAACATCCAAAAATCCAACCCTTGTATTGACTGGCACACCCATCTTCTTGAAGATCGAGTGGTTCAAGGCAGTTGCACCTGCCACAGCAAAGTTTGCTCCATGCCTAAAGAAATCCCTGCTTTTGCCACCTAAATATGGTGGCACAAATGGTAGTCCAAACTCCTGGGCTACATCACATGTATTGTGTCAGCACTGTGCATAGTGATAAGTACAGTTGCCAACAATCTAACAGTTAATAGCTGGTATCCAATTGAAACAAACATGATCAACAACTCACCAATGAAGTCAACTATAATGCGCCCATCAGAGAAACGGCCAGTCGGGCGATGGAAGTAGGTCTCTCCATAAGGAAGTCGGGCAGCTGAGTTGCCAGATACATTGCCAAATATCTGCAAATAGTTCCCGGTATCCGTCAATGAGTCGCCAAAGCTGAATATGCGAGAATAGCATCCAACTGTTAGACATGCTGAGTTTAGTAGAATAGTTGTCAGTATGATCAGTGAAGTTGTGTAGTGCCATGTGGAGTTAGCCATAGTCTTTTGTTTTCACCCTTTCTTCTCTCTCTCTCTTCTTTGTTCGTTTTTCTTTTTTTTCTTGGGAAAATTAGATATAACCCCTCGTAATCTTTGTCATTTGGATATAACCCCTGTAATCTTCAAAACTAGATATAACCTCTACAATTCACTCAATTTTTTTGATATCATGACCAAAATACCCTTTCTTTTTTCCTAACCTTTCCGCCCATCTTTTCATCTTCCTGTTTAGTCTCCTCTATTTCACCGGTTCTCCCATTATTTCCTTTGCTATTTTACACTTCTATTATATTTTCCTTGGTGAGCGAGTCAGCGAGGAAGCCAAAACAACAGCATAAGGAATGCTTTTTTTTTTTACCTACGCATGATTCTGAAATTTAATCTCACTTTGAAATTAGTTATCTATCTAATATTGTGATTCAACATAATTTGACCCAATTAGCATAAGAAATGTCGATGCTTATCTGGAAACTCTGTAAATAAGTTTTGCTTTTTAATTCAACTTTTGCCAAGGAGATTTTCGTACCTTGAACTAGAAGTAAGAGTCACTGGAGAAAGTAATAAACAAAAGAAACCCACCAAATTTGAAAAGAATAAATCAATAAAGAGTTATCTCTGTATATCAATTTTTCTTTCTTTCCAATGTTGGTGGTGGGAACTGGGAAGATGGAACGGTGGTAAGGTCAAGCAAGAAGAAGGATATTTTAGTCATTTATTTGCAAAAATGATTTTTTTTATTTTGAATGTCATTAAATTTAATCAAAAGAGGTTATATCCAGAATTGAAACAATTACAAGGGGTTATTATAACCCTGTTTTGAAGATTAGGAGTTATACCCAAATGACGAAGATTAGAGGGGTTATATCCAATTTTGCCTTTTTTTTTTTCTTTGTTGACCTCTCCAAGTGTACTGTAGCCTGCAGGGGAGCCAATTTGATAATTTTGTGGCTATTTCTAGTACATTTGTTTGTGAAATGGCTGTGGTCTGTGGGGACACTTATTGTACTAATAATTAATAAAGGCCGTTCGTTACCGTATCGGATGAATGCTTCCACCCGTTCCGGCCGGAATGGGTGAAATTTGTGAGGGCGTTAGATTTGTTTCCTACTATAATTTCGTAAATGAGTTCCCCAAATTATTTTAAAAAAAACCTCAGAAAAATCAGCATTTGACCAGACGTGGAAGATGGATGAGACAATTCGGTTGGCAGGATAATAAATTCTCGGTAACTCTGAAACCGAGAATGGAACGTAACCGATTTGGGAGGCGTTTAATTGCAATCGACAAACTGGACTGGTAGGCCTGCAAAACGAAAAAAAAAATTGCGTTATTCCGTTCGTTTCGTCTTCAACGGAACGATTTGCGAAAAAAAATCTGGTTTCGTCTGGTATAGCGAAACGATCAACGAAACATCAAATAGTTTTGTCACAGTATAATTTATGTAAATTTTAACCATTTCGCACCTTTTCAGCCTTACGAAACGATTAACGAAACATAAATTAATTTCGTCGTCGAAACGAAATGGTTGACGAAACACCCTTGTTTCGCCACCGTTGTCTATGTTAGACAGGCCCATGGACTGGGCCCCAAAAATTGATCGTGCAAGTCAGCCGAAAATTCTAAAAATAGTATTAAATTAATATAATATATTAAAAATAATATCAATATAATAATATTTTTAAAATATTATCACAAGATCGGAATTTGAAATTCCGAACGCAACTACGGAATCCGGGATTCCTAACAAAAGGAGAACTGGATTTTTGACGTTCTGAATGATTTTAATATAATTCTATATTATAAATGTTAGTTTGATATTAATAGTTGTTATATTAATTTAATATAAATGGTTTTGTTCTTACTTTACCTTAATTGTTAAATAATATTTTATGTTAGCCTCTATATATAATCAAATAAAATATGATACGGCAATAATTAAATTTGAATAATTTGTACTTAATATTTTTAATATTAAATTTTTAAATATAATGCAAGACAATTTGATATCTCTTATTTATATATATGTTTTGACCATACTTGGCACCAAAATATTATCCAAACCAATGATATTTAATATGCTTTTATGATTTATTTTGCAAGATTGGATACTGCCATAGCAATTTCATTTGTTTTGCAGGAACTTGGTGTATTGGGCATAATTATCACATAAAAAAGTGGATTTTCGAGAAACAAATAACTGAATAGAATCCATAGAACTGTAGAGCTCATCCTAAACTTTCCAACGATCTTTGAATCACCTCAATCGGAGTCCGGATGAAGAAATTATGGTCAAAATACTATCGGTGCGCAGCGCTGGAAAATAATTTCGGTCCGAAATTATTTATTTCGGTCCGAAATCGCGTGAAAAAGTCAGTTTTGGCAAGTTTTGAAGATGGAAACTTTATTTTATGGCATGATTTCGTGAACCCTTGCCCTAACCTGCCTCCCAAGCATCTTCCCTGGCCATTTATGCACGAAATTACAGAGAAGAAAGTATCCCACCTTCCATACAATAATTTCCACCTTTTTCACAACCATTCTCACGCCGAAAGGCGTGGGATTCCACCTCTTGCAGCGGAGCACGACCATGGCAGCAACCTTGGAGCGATTCTGGACGCGACGACGGTAGAACCGATCCAACCACGACTTCGGACGATCGATATCTCGATAAAAGTGATATTTGGTTTATTCCTTCCTTTTCTCTTGATATTTTGATCACATGGAGTTTGTATCTTGCTTTGTTTACATGTTAGGCTAGTTTCTTACGTCTTAGGGCTAGGTAGTAGTTTAGTTTAGTATTTGTGATGACTTAATGTGATTGAATTATTGCTATGTGATTTTGATGTGTTGAGAATTATTATTTATGCCTAGTTTAATTATTTGTTTCTTTTATGTTTACCTTTGGATGAATCGCGACGTCTTTAGGGCATTAAACTAGACTAAACACATAATTGATTAAGTAATAGAGGTAAGCCAAACGCTCGAAAGAGGAGGTTAACTAATCGACCGATAGGTGTAGTTTCTAAACGATCTGAAAGGACTTAGATACCTCTGGAAATCCAACACAAAGAACTTACTTGATTAAATTCCGACACGAAAGTTTAGGACTAGTCAATTACGTGGTAAAAATCGAGTTCCAAACCAAGTTTAAAACCAAAATTGCGGCGGCTGAGGGTAGGACTTAGGTATGGTCGACAAGTAACCTTCACATAACCTTACCTAAAAATATCAAGTCAAAACAGAGAGTCTAGAGCACTTTTCGGCACAAAATATATATAAATTTCGGTCCGAAATTTATAAATTTTGGTCCGAAATTTTTGGTATCACGTGTGAAAACACGTGATAACAACGCTTTAGAGCTAAACTAAATGAACCCAAAACCTTAGGATATTCATTTGCATCTGTTTGAGTCCAGAAAATCTTGAAAATCACCAAAAATATTTATAATACTCGCACTTTAGATAATTGTCTTTTCCATAAAACCCCAAAAAAAATTAATTGTCTAGTTTTCGTGAAGAAGTAAAGTCTGGTAATCATTTGTACCGTCCCCTGGGTTCGACCCTAAAGCTTAACTAAAACGACTAATGAGGTTAGCTCTAGGTTATAAATTTATTTGATATCCTAGATTTCATTCCTTCATCACAATTCATAAAAATAAAATACATAACATTACAAAAACAATTAACTTAATCGACCATAATATAATTTAACACACGAAAAGGAAAAAAAATTACATTAAAAACTGCAAACCATTACAATAAGAGATAACCTATTAAATATTAAAGCACATAAATATCAAAATGAAATAAATCTTTAGAGATTTTGACTGTCTACATGTTGCAGAAGTTCATCCCACTATGATTGTTCATCTTCCTCATTCATTTCTTGTTGATTACTAACACCGGTGTTGTCAGCGAACTGAGTGGCTTGGTTCCAGAAATCCACATCAAGTTCTTGTTGATTACTGACATCGGTGTTGTCAGCAAACTGAGCGGCTTGGTTCTAGAAATCTGCATCAGGTTCTTGTTGATTACTTCAACCAGCGTTGTCAGCGAATTGAGTGGCTTCGTTCCAGAAGGCCGCATCAGTTTCTTATTTTTCTATCTCTGTCATTCGACTTGCTACAATATTTTTTTGCTCATCTCTCTCATTACTTTCTTTCACTCTCATTACTTTCTCTCATTATTTGGTTCCATCTTCTCACCTTTTTTCCATTTTCTATTTTTCCCTTAACTTTTTTTGACGATCTATTTCTTTCTCTCTTTTTTTAATAATCATCTGGGTCTCTATGTCCCGAGCTATTTGTTCAATCTCGTCGTGACGTTTGTTCTCGTGGTAGTGGTCACGTAAAATGTTCTCTTTGTAATTGAACACTTGAGCACACCTTGTACAACTCACCGTGTGGTCTCCACGAAAGTTGTATATTTTCTCGTAAACGGTCCAGTATGTTGGTTCAGACGAGAAATATGATTTTGGTTGTTGTTGGGGAATGAATTGAGGTTCTTTGTAATAATTTTTGTACCAATCACATCGAGATTCTCGGTTTAGGTTCTTTTTGTGTTCCCGCCATCGCCGTTCATAGTACTCCTTCCGTTTCTTTTCCGGCCCACCATTAATGTGCCACTGGTAGTATAATTTTAAGGTGAGAACGTGGCCCTTTTCAGTGGTGTCTTCATTGATATTGTATTTCAAAGTGCGATAACATGATCGACAGATTGCATCATATTCTCCATTTTCTGGTTCATTTTTATTGGCAGGGTAATGGTAGAAAGTTGGTCAATACTCAATTCGGGTTGCTGTTCGATAGTTTGGAACATCATTGTTGGAGTTAGAGCTATTTCCTTTCTCCATTATAGTGAACTTTTTAAGAAGAATGATGTTGTGGGTGTTGAGTATTCTGGTTGATGAAGGATACTTTTATAGACCATTTTAGAGTTACAAATTAATAAAAAAAATATATATCATGTGATACCTTTTCAAACTTTATCAGAACACGCCTCTACTTTTGCAGAGCTTAGGTAAGCATCAATATAGTTTTAAGACTTTATCAGAACACGCATGTCCTTTTGCATAGCTTAGGTAGGCATCAGTATACTTTTCAGAATTTATCAGAACATGCCTGTCCTTTTGCATAGCTTAGGTAGGCATCAGTATACTCTTTCAGAATTTATCAGAACACGCCTGTCCTTTTGCATAGCTTAGGTATGCATCAGTATACTTTTCAGAATTTATCAGAACACGCATGTCCTTTTGCATAGCTTAGGTAGCTCATCAGTATACTTTTCAGACTTCATCAGAACACGCCAGTCCATTTCTTGTTGCATGAAATAATATAAAATTTTTTGAAATAACTTATTAATTTTACTAACCATGTTGTGGGGGGGACTCCATGATGCTATTATAAGCTCTGTAGTAATTGGCATAGACAATGGACACATTAGGATATAAATTCCATCTGCGAGCAAGTCCGACAGGGGGTGGACGAGGAGCCATCTGAGGAGTGGAATGACGAGGCGGTGCACTAGAAGAAGAGACTCCGCCGCATGTCTGACCAAATGAACCATAGGTCTGACCAAATGGAGATACACATGCGGACACCTGAATGGATGGCTGAGCTGGATGTGTGTACGGATCGTCCAAATGTACTCCAATTGACGAGAAATAAGCGTCAACTGGACTCAATACAGGCTCGGCCTGAGAATAGGGTGGTGGATACTGAGTCTAGTATGATGGATACTGCGTCTGAGATGGTGGGTACTGTGTCTGGTACTCATAATAGGGTGGTGGGTCTAGGTATGGGCCTTGGGGTGGGCCTGGGGGTGTGGGTAAATCGTCACTAGATGGCTTCGTAACTGGGTGGATGGGTGGCTGTGTAGATATTTGGCTGTCTATCCGTCTGCTCCGCACAATAGGTTGGCTGGGTCTTGGCTGATCGAAATATATGTCCTAGTCGTACAGAGTATACTCAGAAGGCTGTTATATATAATGATATTACAAATAGTATTAATATTATCAATAAAATAATAATAAAAAAATAATAATATTAAAAATATTAGCTTATCCTCATGAATGACTGAGGTGCAGGAGCTGATCAGCAGGAGGAGGACCGGGGGAGCCAGATAATGACGCCCCAACATGAGTGCCATATGAAGAAGCGCGGGGATCTCCTCCTGATGTAGAATTGCCTAGAACTCCTCCAGATGTAGATGCGCCAGGATCACCCTCAGGCCTCGTGGATCGACGTGAATCCTGTGGTACTCTTCTTCGCGGTGGCATTTCAACTTTTACTGCAATTAAAAATCATTAAAGTAAAAATCAATAAACCTGTACCTGGAGAGTTTTCCAAAAATTTAAACTCAATTCCCACCCTATAATTATCACCAAACAAGCATTCAATCAATCATTCACACAAAAAAACATTCAATCATTCAATCATTCCAAAAACATATATACAATTCACAATCTATATGCAATTCACAAGCATTCAATCATTCAATCATACAATCTATATGCAATTCACAAAAATTTCTATTCAAACAATAATAAAATAAACATATAGAAAAGCTAACCTCGAGTAGAACCGGTTTAACACTCTTCTGAATAATTTTTCCCTACATTTTAAATTAATACCATCAATTTTTAACATTTTTATAATATTTTTAATATTTAATTATCAAAATCTTAATTATTAAAGACAAAAAAATTCCAAAAAAAATTTAAATTACATATAAAGTTTCATATGATTTTTTCTTATTTTATCATATTTTTTAAATATTTTACTATATATTATCCTTTTTTCTAATTAATTAACTAATTAATAAGCTAATAAAAGACAAAAAATATTAAATTATATATAAAATTTAATTTAATTATTCCTGATTTTTTTCATATTTTTTCAATATTTTTACAATATATTATCTATTTTTTTAATTAATTAACTAATTAATAAACTAATAAACTAAAAAAAATAAATAAATAATATAAAAAAAACTAACCTGATTTCCGACGATTCTGAAGGAAAGAATGAGAGCGACAGAGAGAGAGATCGGAAGCCAAAATAAACCCGAAGACTAGTTACGGAATCCCAGTTTCCGATCTTGGGCTTCCTAAATTTTAGTATCAAGTAGAAAAAAACAACAAATATCAATGTTTGTCATTAGGGTTGTCAAACGTGCAAAACGTACTTGGAAATAGTAACTTCCGTGTACGTTCCGGTCTGATGAACGTAAAAGGATTAACTTCCACTTATGTTTCGTTATTAAAACGCACGTAGCCAAAATTTTTTACGTTTAATGTTCCAACTTATTAAACAGAACAAATGTTAAAAATTATCTTACTTAAATTGACTTGCAGCTAAGTATATGATCTAGTAAGTTTCTAGCTTTCCAGTAAAAACAAAATGAGCTTAAGAAATGTGATCCGTATATGATAAAATATATCCATAATCGTTTCAATATCCGACAATATTTGAATCGTATCCGTATCCGTATCCACTCAACATCCGAATCGTATCATATCCGAACATATTCATATTCGTATATGTATCAGACAAAAAAAAAAATATGGATATGGATATGTTTTGACCACTGTCTGATGCGTATCTGATCCGTTTTTCATCCCTAGTATTGCTAACCACACTGGACGAGCATGTTAAGGAAATCAATTTTGAATTAATTTTCATATAAGCTGAATACACTTCGAAAGCAACATGGATTTGAATATTCACGTATGACTTCCGCTATAAGAAAAAGGAATGTTAAATTAATTATCTCGACATATCAAATAACCTTCTCACAAAGAAATAATATTTGGCACAAAGCTTAATTATATGCATACACGTACACACGTACATTTTCAATGAGACTTTTTACCAAAATAATTATAATTAGTACGGTAAAAGTATATTAAGTAGCAGGATGTTACAGTTCATCAATAAGAAGCCTTCAATTGCTGCCGCGTTGAACAAGACATAGTGAAATGAGACTCAGAATAAAGGTTGCTGATTACTAATTTAGCAATGATTTTAGATCCCGCATCTGTGAGATGAAGTCCATCCCAGGAAACATATTCTGATGGTTCCTGACAAAGTCTGGACTCATTATCCCCACAGTCCAGTGATAATGCAAAGTTGTATGGACCTCCACCACCACAACAAGCAACAATCGTTTCTTTCATACCTGCAACAAAATAATGCGATTTCAATACGTAAGCTTTCAGTTCGAGAATATATATAGGGAAATGTTACGGTGCAATGTGATATATTGAAGTTTTTGTATATCGCGATCATATCTGTCGATAATTTTACAAATTGACAAATCAAACTAACCATGTTGTGTGGGGGACTCCATGATGCTATTATAAGCTCTGTAGTAATCGGCATAGACGATGGACACATTAGGATATAAATCCCGCATTTCATCAAGCTCAGCTAAAAGTAACTGGGCATGATACTCTGAAAGCTTATTTAGCCACATTAGACAACCTGTTGTAGTATCATAATCTTCCGCTCGATTTGTTTTGTAAAGAGTCAATGATGCTGGTAAGCAACCCATTGGAAATATCCCAGGAATCACCAGAGTCTTGGCACCGAGATTTATTAGATTCTGTTAATTATCACTACTAATTAATGATCGTGCATTTTATGAAACAAAAAAGAAAATTTGATGTGACAGAAAATCTGCAAATTTAACTACACTTCGTTAATGAGTTTTGAGCTTTCTTAATACATGCATTTGTTGACCTTTTTCTTTTTCTAAATTTTCATTTCTTTCATGTGTTTTCCTAGGTGGAAGCCTTTAAACCAACATCTATGCTACTTAATATTTGCCATTTGGCATAGCTATATTCGTTGAAAAGATCTACCTTAATAGCTGAAGCAATTGTATTGATTATACCAGGAATAAATTCTTTTATCTCAGTGAATGGTACTTTAGCAGTTAATAGAGCGGCGTGATCATTGACTCCAATCTCTCCAACAAGGAAAAGTGCATTTTCCAAAATCTCTCTGCAATCTAATAAAAGTGATGTTCAATTGAAAGATCATTTTGGTCTTCAATTGGAATAATTTGCAGTAGCAGAAGTCAAGAAGAAGATACATAAACGAAATAAATAGATCAGAGAATATTCATGACATTATCAGAAACTCGGGCACTACAACTACAATCCATTAGAACACAAAAAAAAATTATATATATATAAAAGTTTGTCTAGCATTATGAAGCATCAACAACTTGATTCTTAAATGGAAACAACAAATACTGTGACTGGAATAAACTGTGAACAACATATAATATATATATATATATATATATATATAGCAACGGAGTGCCAACTATTCAGTTGTTGTTCTCGGAATGGTCCAAAACTCCAAATGGTGAAATTGAACAATTATATTTTGGTGACCAATTTTTGGAACCATTATATCTGAATTTGACTCCTCTCCAATTATTTGGATGTGTGGTAAGAGGAAACCAATGCCAATTTTTGGAACAATTATATCTGAATTTGACTCCTCTCAGTCATCTGATTATTGGATTTAATTCAGGTTGACTGATTTGATATGAACATGACTGTTAATCAAACTTTCAAATTGGAAATATGATGGAAGAAAGGCCGATTGAATCAGTTTTAGTTGTAGTAAAATCTGATAGTGAAGAGATATGGAATACACATGTCAGATTGATAATGCTAATCAATATCTGAAGTTTGGAACTTTGGATCAATTCGTACCCAAGTTTGACGAGAGATTTTCCTGGATTTCACAATTCTGGAAGTATCACATGATCACATCAGATTTCAATCTAAAACTTGAGAGGAGCCCAACTTAACAATTTTCTTTTTAAACCTTGGGTACCATTTGCCTGCTTATTTACCTGAATTGGAACAAAGCATATTTAGTAGTTTCTTGAACCATTCGACTTGAACATCCAAAAATCCGCCCTTTGTATTGACTGGTACACCCATCTTCTTGTAGATCGAGTGGTTCAAGGCAGTCGCACCTGACAAGGCAAAGTTTGCCCCGTGCCTAAAGTAATCCCTGCTTTTGCCACCTAAATATGGTGGCACAAATGGTAGTCCGAACTCCTGGGCTACATCACATGTATTGTGTCAGCATTGTGCATAGTGATAAGTACAGTTGCCAACAAACTAACAGTTAATAGCGGTATATATCCAATTGAAACAAACAGGATCAACAACTCACCAATGAAGTCAAGTATGAGGCGACCATCAGAGCAACGGCCAGTCGGCTGTTGGAAGTAGGTCTCTCCAAAAGGGAGTTGGGCACATGAGTCGCGAGAAAAATTGCCAAATACCTTTAAATTGTTCCCGGTATCCGTCAATGAGTCGCCAAAGCTGAATATGCGAGAATAGCATCCAACTGTTAGACATGCTGAGTTTAGTAGAATAGTTGTCAGTATGATCAGTGAAGTTGTGTAGTGCCATTCGGAGTTGGCCATAGTCTTTTGTTTTCACCCTTTCTTCTTTCTCTTTCTCTTTTGTTCTTTTCTCTTTTTTTCTTTGTTCAGCTCTCCGAGTATCCTGTAGGCTGTAGGGGAAAATTGATAATGCTGTAGGGGAAAATTATTACCAATGACAAAAATGTCCCTAACAATTTTAAAAAAAGACAAAAGAGTCTCTAAAATTTTAAAAAAAGCACAGCTATAGCGGAATAGAATTGCCGTAATAACTCAGCCCTATAGCGACAATAACATTACCGCTATAGGGGGCTATAGCGGCTTTGCTATTACCGCTATAGGTTTTTTTTTTCTTTTCGGACTGACACCCTCTTCGGACTTTGCGCAGAAAAAGAAAAGGGTGGTACTTTGTTTTGGATTTTTCTTCTACTCCGACTTGCTCTAAACGCCAACGTGGGGCCCACCAGTCAATTCGCACAAAGAACCATATTTTTCGCCCACCAGTCACAAAAAAAAAATGATGGATTAGTTCATTCGCACAAAGAACCATATTTTTCATACCTCAATAGCAAAAAGTAAAAAGGAAAAAAATATATAGCAGCTAATTTACGGTCAATTCACAAATAATATATATTTGATTCACAACTCAAGATAAATTTATTTATGGATAAATATGTGACACGAACATAAATATCATGAACAATATTTATTCCGGTTGCGCCCGTTAATGAATATAAATATAACCAATTTATTTGTGGACAACTATATAGACACAACATGAATGTTTGATATTATCTATTCAGTTTACATTCATAGAGCTCAATCCATTTTTTTCCTTCAATTTTTGTTTATCAAATATCAATCAATTCTGCAAATAAAATCTAGAAGTCAAATTGAAAATGCCGGTCTGCTTATGGGAAGCTCACATAACAAAATAATATATACTCATCCCCATATGTAATATGTGATACACAGGTCCGGCCAGTATAAAATGCCTTTACAACGTGCAAAATCAGCATATTTACTAGGGGCACAGCCATGCCGATGGAAGGCTCCCAATTTATGTGTGTAACTATTTATACTTTAAAATTTTTATTCTGGCAATTACTCAAAAATTTATGTGTGAAAGCTCTCTTTTCTGCATTTTGGGTTGGGTCATTAGCACTCATCTATGAAAGCTCAATATTCAGTACTCACCACATTTGCGCCGAAAAAATTCAGTGTCAGCCCGAGAAAAAAAAAATCCCTATAGCGGCAAAAACAATGCCGCTATAGAGGAAAAATCCAAAACAAAGTACCACCTTTTCTTTTTCTGCGCAAAGTCCGAAGAGGGTGTCCGTCCGAAAAGAAAAAAAAGCCTATAGCGGTAATAGCAATGCCGCTATAGCCCCTATAGCGGTAATGTTATTGTCGCTATAGGGCCGAGTTATTACGGCAATTCTATTACCGCTATAGCTATAATCTTTCTAAAATTTTAGAGGCTCTTTTGTTTTTTTTTTAAATTGTTAGAGGTATTTTTGTCATTGATAAAAATTTTTCCTTGTAGGAGCGAATTTGACAATTTTGTTGCTATTTCTAGTACATTTGACCAGACGTGGAATTTTTTTTTTTTTTTTTATGATCACCGGACAATTCGGTTGGCAGGATATCAGTATTCAGTATTATAAATAAAAATCGGTGGGAGTCTGGGTTTTTTCCATTTTTTCGTCCGACACGGCACTGACCCATACATGCCTGTGCTTGTATATTTCTTTTTTTTTCTAAGGTGTAACTATTGTGTGCTATTATGTACCGGATTTAAATCTATTATATCACCCAACAAAATGACCCGTTACACTGTGAGTTGCAGAGATACATAAAGCATATTTTTCTTCTTCACCTCCATTTTTCTCTCTACCGCCGCACCTCTTCCCCGCCTCTCTGTTGCCTCTGCCGCTCTTCGGTCGTCCCTCTCTATGTTGATGTTCCTCACTGTTGCTCTCCCTTTCCGTCACAAAAAAGATCGCGTCCTTCAAACAAATGGCGCAAAGTGCTTCAGCCAAGCTCAAGCACTTGATCAAGAGAAGATCTAGGAGGAGCAGCGTCAAGGTCATGGTTGTTGCCAATGATGGCCCTTGCGGTGTCGAGGAGATGTAGGTTGTCGATTCCTTCCGCCAGACACTCATCCTAGAGGAGCTGCTTCCCTCCAGGCATGACAACCCTTTCTCCTCTCAAATCCATCCTCCTACCTCATCCTCTTTGCTATTTTTCTCTATAGATCTGCTCACCATCTCTCTCATGGCGACGTAGACCTCAAGCACGGTCCTGTGCGTAGCCATGCGCCTCCATAGAAGGTCCCTTCTCCTACCTTTGTTTTCTACAAATTCTAAATCCAATTGAGGTATTTTGACTCAGAAATTGGTGCTTTGGTTGAGGTATTTTTTGCAAATTAATTTAATTGTTGGTGTTTCTCTTAGATATAATTATCTTATTGTCACGATTTGAAGACGTCAAGGATTTGTGAATTTTGTAGATTATTTCAGAAATTTGTGAATTTGGTTTAGATGAATAAACTATTGCTTGATTCATTTCTTAGGTGAAGCAAAACTGCAAACTCATTTGATAATTTAGCCTAAATGCTTATTTCAAAACTATGCAGATAAGTAAGGCACTTCAAATGAAGATCGAAGTACAGAGACGGCTACATAAACAGTTAGAGGTATATTAGACATTTTATAGTGGTGATACATCACATATATATGATTTTCTACTCATGTTTGACAGTAACATTACTGCATCAGTACAAAAGCTCTTTGTGCTGGTATAAAAAGGCCGGTAAACTTATTATGATGTTATTGAATTATGAAACCAGGTACAAAGACATCTTCAGTTAAGAATAGAAGCACAAGGCAAGTACCTGCAAACATTATTAGCAAAAGACAATGTTGCTTCGATCTGCATTTGAAGTGCCTCACTTAATTACATTGTTGCTTACTATTTTTATAAACAGGGTTGGGATTCATTGACAATAAGTTGAACAACAATAGGTGCTACTTGTGACAATAAGTTGAACAACAATAGTAAATTGATAGCTGCTGTCAATTTGTCTAAAAAAAAAAACTTTATGATATTTATCAAATCTAGCCGTCATAATGTTTTAATATTGAAGAAAATTTATACACATGTTGTTGACATTGTACATTGATTGTGCAGGTCATGGCTTAGCAAATTCATTGCAAGGCCTATCAAGTGAACAAGTAATGCACGTTAGCCTTTATCTTCTTTTTCTTTCACTTGATTCTGTAAATTGTCCTAAATGACTTGGCAACTTAAGGCATTTTGGCATATTATGTAACTCTTTTATGTTACACATTTTTTCAGATTGCTTTGTAGTTTCGACTTTTGATGGTTATATTTTTTCAATTATTGTCATGCAAACAAAATTTTTTTCATCAAATCCCTTCTTTGCAATTATGCCTCAATTAGCCCTCAATTTAATGAACCTCAGAAGGTGTCTATTAATGCATAACATGCATTGATTCATGTTTAATATGTACCTTCGTACTTGGATAATAGCTATATGGTAACTCTTGGCAACAGCATCTCAAGTAGCACCTATTGTTTTTTAAAATTTTAAAATCTCATGCTTCTATATTCTTGATCTGTAGGATCAGTTATAAAATAATATTAAAGAGGTTTAATTGGAATCTTGGTACCTGCTGGCTGAAGAGGTTCAACTATTGGATGGCAACAGAGAGTAGAAAACCACAAATAATGATGCAATTAACTTCTTTTTCAATTGCATCTACTTTTTTTCGAACTATTACATGACTTTGATATTTTCATCATAAGGATGAAAGTTTAATTCTTTGGATCATAAGGAGTTTACTGGCACAGGTTTTTTAAATCTTTAATAATTGATAATGCCCTCGAGGCCTTGAGGGAGATTTGACTTTTGTGGATAAAATAATATGGTAGGTCGCAAGGTTTTAAAATGTGATTTGTGCGGTATGACGGTCGGGTGGCGATTTAGCGTTTATCGGTGATAAAACGGTAATAAAACGGTTAAAACGGCGATAAAACAGATAAAACGGTAGTGCGGTATGAACCAAAATTAAGATAAAACGGCGATAAAACGAAAAAAATGGAGTTTTTTAAAAGCAATATAGTTTCATGTCTCCTTTGTAGCTTCCAGATTACATTTGGATAATGCCCTTCAGATTCCATTTTTATCTTATTTTTCAGATTTCATTGTACTTGACTGTCTTAATAAAATAGTATGGTAGGTCAATTTGACTTTTGTGGATGCTTATTGAAACGTAGATCTGTATTTTGCCACACATAGAGCTAACAATTTGTTGGTTTTTATTTGTTGTATTGGCCCAAAATAAAAGTACCCCTATTCTTTGCCTGCAATTATGATATCATCCTTTGTAAGATTTGAGGGGTCGTTTGGATGGGTTGGGAATTGGGGGAATTTTCAATTTCTAGCCATAAATTTATTATAAACAATTCAAACTCTTCACAAAGTTACACACTTCCCAATAAATTTATGCCTAGGAATATGCTATTCCCCCAATTCCCAACCCATCCAAACGACCCCTGAGGTATTTTTCTGGAATTTCAAAACAGATATTTGAAGTGGTGATGTGGTGACTCTAGATGAAACCCGAGATGTTGGTGCTGCAAATAATCGACGACTTGGGGTGTTATACTGCAGCGGCTCTTCAGGATTTGAGTACCAAATGCATTTGAACAAGGATTGGCAGTGAATGCCATGATTGATAAATCAGAACAGTCTAAGAAATTATAAGGTGTGATTTAGGAATAAATTTGACAACTATTTGAAATCAATAACAACTCTCTCAGTTTCGCTATTTCCTTCTTTACAAAATCGCTATTTCATCCATGCTGGTGGCTGTGAAATTCTCTCTCCCCTGGCTGCTCTTAGCAATAGGTCATCTAAAACAAAAAAAAAAAAAAGAGATAACTTAAGCTACTAATTATCTAATTGTTCTAGACAGATTCCTTCAAGTTGGTACCGGACCTTGGTACATTAACAATACTACGCTTTTACCAGAACCCAATTTTTAAACTCAGCTCATGGTCTAAATTAAACCTTCCAATACTATGTTTTTACCAGAACCCAATTATCTAATGGTCTCGATTAAACCTTAATCCTTAGCTATATCCTTAACTATATGCGACCAAGCTTCTAATAACAGAATGCAATTGATACCAATCAAAGAATTCTTAAAATAGAGCTCAGGTTATGCCAATACACCTTAATCCCTCTTTATATTTCTTTTATTTATTTTTTTTGTTTTCAGAAATAAAACATACCGAGCATAACAATTTAATTTGATGGCCCTCAGGGATGAAACAGGGGTTCAACACTGTTGAGACTCCGGGAGTTTCAGCCCATGAACTTGAGGAGGTCATGGATGATGAGGATACATGAATTAAGTGATTGATTTGTTTGTGTTGTTTTAGGTCAGCAATAGCCAACCCATCATTATTTCATAGATGTTGGACAATGGACACTCAGGATATTACTTATTAAATGTTTTGACTAAACCCTAACTGAGCAAGTTTCTATAGGTAAATAATCTCTTTCTTCTTTTTTCCTTCTTTTTTCTTTTCAATGACAAATTTTTCAAAAAGAACACAATAGTACCACACCAACATGAAGGCATTTGATTTGGCCTATTCTTAATCAACATATTATACATAAATAGTACCCAACAAATTTTAGATATTAACAAAATAAATAATGATAACATATTTTACTTTAATTTGTAACAATAAATATCGAGCGAAACTTGATTAGCCAAAAATAATAATGGAAAGTTTATAATAAATATCAATGATTTCGTGCGGCCAAGGTTGGATGCGGATATGAATTATTTATTTTTTTAAGTAATTAAACAATAGAACAATTAGATATCTACTGGGTTACATTTAGACAATTAGTTAAATTAAATATCAGTTAAAGTATTCTTGATCTGAGACATTCAGTTAAATTTAAACAATAGCACACTCAGATAGCTATTTAATAGAAAACAATTACAACCCACAAATAAAATATGAGTAACTTCAATCTATACAATGACATTTGACAGCTTAAATTATAATTTTAGTAAAATAATAACATATTTTATATTTATTCTCATCAGCAAAAAAAAATAATACATTAATCTTTACATATTCTAAAATGATAACATATTTTATATTTATTTGTAAGTTAAATATGGAGCGAAGCTCCATTAATCCACCTATTATTATATAATAAATTCTCGATAACTCTGAAACCTATCGAAATGGAACGTACCCATGTGGGAGGCGTTATATATACTTATATTGCGAATTTGCGATCGACAGACTGGAGTGGGCCACACTAATTGATCTTGGGACATTTGAATTTTGACATAGATATCGTTCCTTGTTTCAATGTCAGAACACATATTAATCATTACGATTCAATCGGTACAATTCTTCGATTTACACCGTTCAATTTCCGCGCACACATTTTTTTAATATCAAGATATCTGTTTTTGAATTAAAAAAAAAGAGATATCTGTTTTTGTCCGCCCAATCCTATTCTTCTGATAGTGCACCACATGTTGCTTAATGATTCGGCACTCAGCCCACATGCGAACGAATCTCGAATTCTCAATTCTCAAGACGCACAGAGGGAACCATCGGACCCGAATCCGGTGTAGCGCGGGACACCGTGTAGCACGCGTACGAGCCGTCTGATCTTGATCGGACGGTTCATTTTTTACGGGTCTATCAATCTAGGTTATATGCACGGGGCTCCCTTGTCCATTGGATCTTGATCAGACGGCTCTGATGCCGCGCTACACGGTGTGCCGCGCGACACCAGATCTGAATTCGGGAACCATCCCGCATCCATGACCAGCGAGGCAGCGACCTGCTCAGAGAAAATTAAATGGCTGTTGAGCTAACAAAAAAAAATAATAATAATTTCTGATTCTCAGGTCAGAGATCCAAATCCTGTATCGCGCGACACATGATGTCGCGCACAAAACGACAAATTTTTTTATGGTGACATAAGTAATGCACCAGCGCACGATAATCAAAGAGCTTAATCAAATATTATGGTGTTGGTGTAGCACACAACACCCCCATACTTGCCAGTTGCCACCTCGCAGTTCCATGTCTATGCCACCTCGTCACCGCCACTCTTCACCGCATCGCTGCCCCTCCTCAACCTCCTCAACCATCCAATTCTTTGAATTAGTTTTCAGATGGCATCACTGCCAAAACAATTTCAATCTAAGGCATCCTTTGACACTTTGACTGTCTGCGTACATTCTGGTCTACAACGCGTTTGACCCCGAACCAAATTGTTAAAATAATTATATAAGGCCTCCAATTTGCAGCATTTGCATTTGCTACATATTTTCATTTCGTTTGATTTTCATTAAGCCCTATATTTTGGAAAAATTAAATACGTATTAAAGTGATAACAATAAAAATCTATAAGGGAAAAAAAATAAAATAAAAGAAAGAAATTGTATATTTGCTTTTCAAATCACTTGGTTAATTGGTTTTCTTAATTATTGAATCATAAATTTTAATAAATGCAAAAGAAAAATATATATTTGATTTTATTAACAAAAGTTAGATTTATGTTCAAATCGTAATTATATAACATTCTGTACTTGTGTTATTTTTACATTTTAGTTGATTTTATGTTTTAATATTTTGTTATTTTAACTTATTTTATTTTTAAGAAAAAATATTATCCTGACATATATTATGCTTTTAAAAATTTTAAAAATATGGAATATATATATATTTTTTTCAAAATCTATTAGCATAATCAGTTCAAAATCTAATAGTTTCATTATATTTAAATATTCAATTCAAAAGGAAATTTAATAATGAACCTAATTTTGATAAATATTCAAAATATCAAACCACTCGTATATGACACGTAACAATGTAACATGTTATATATTATACCTTGTTCCACTGGCCATGGAAAAATCTGAGTCACGTGGTACCTATTCAGCTATCCTCCTCTTCTCTTCCAACGACTACATTTTTTTTTTGTTCTTCGAAAAATAAAGCTTCAGAATCTTGTGCAATGGTAACCTTGAAAAATTAAGAAAGGAGATCAGAGAGAATAGCAAGCAAGATATATGCACTCGAACGGGACGAGAGAAGCTAGTAAAACTCTAGCACTCATATGAATCTTTTGGTTGATTCCGTTCCAAAATCCTAAAATTCTTATAATATGCGCATCCATGCTTTGACATAGATTGAGAAACCTCGGATGCCTTAGATTGAAATTGATTTCGCAGCGATGCCATCTGAAAACTAATTCAAAGTTGGGTGGTTGAGGAGGTTGAGGAGGGGCAGCGATGCGGTGAAGAGTGGCGGTGATGAGGTGGCATAGACATGGAACTGCGAGGTGGCAAGTATGGGGGTGTTGTGCGCTACACCAACACCATAATATTTGATTAAGCTCTTTAATTATTGTGCGCTGGTGCGCTACCCATGTCACCATAAAAAAATTTGTCGTTTTGTGCGCGACATCCTGTGTCGCGCGACACAGGATTTGGTCCATTTGGATCCCTCAGGTTGGAGTTGGACTAATGGCCCTCTCCAGAATTCAGATCTGGTGTCGCGCGGCACAGCATGTAGCGCGGCATTCTAGCCGTCTGATCAAGATCTAATGGACAAGGAAGCCCCGTGCATGTAACCTTGATTGATAGGCCCGTAAAAAATGAACCGTCCGATCAAGATCAGACGGCTCGTACGCGCGCTACACGCTGTCCCGCGTTACAGCGGATTCGGGTCCCCCTCTCCAAAGTCCAAACCTGACAGCACCCATCTGTTCTCATTTTTGTCATCTCCATTTCAGTTAAGCAATGGCTGCCTCCATTTTTGTTCCTTTCAGAAAATTCAAATTACTTTTGAATTTATTTGAGGCCCCTAAAATGTTTATATAACCATGAAATTTTATATTAATTCTAATAGAAATATGTCAATTCAGTGGCATAAAATTTCCAATTATAAACTTCTAAAATAATTTAAATAATTTTTGAGACTCATGATATTTTATATTTGTGATTTCTAAAAATATAGCTGGGTCAAATCCCTGCACAACAATAATCAAATAATCTAATCCTTGGCTCACTGGACGGACCAACTCCCATTCGGTTATCATCTCCATTTTTTTTTAATGGATCAATCCATTTCACTAATTTTTAGAAAATGTATTTTAGTATTTTAGTTATTTGAGAGCCTTCCAAAATTCGTTTCAGCATCAAATTTTACATGCATGCTCACAATTTAAGTGACTTCGGGGTAAAATATTTTTCATCTTTTTGAGTTCCAAAATGTTTTAAATTATTTTTCAAACATCGTAAATATTTAATCTCCATTATAGTTTCATTCTTTGATTGTTTTGAAGGATTTAAAAAATTCATTTCTCTATTTAAATTTATGTAGTTATTTACAAATATATGGAGAATTTTGTCATATAAAATTATTGACAATGTCTAAAAGAATAGTTTTAAAAATAGAAAGCATAAGTTTTTAGGAAAAAAAAATAGTCCGCACAAAAAAGCCCACTAGTTATATGAAATAGTGATGTGAATACTGTTTTTTTCAATAAATTGGAGATTTAAGCCACCCAATTTATTTTTAAATTAAATGTCAATAAAAGATCCTTCCAGCCAAGTTATGAACCTGCGACCTTTGTGACGTGTATATCTTGTTTAGAAAAATGCTAAAAGTACTCAGAAAATGCAGAAATGGCCCCAAAAATTGACCGTGGGACATTTGACATAGACATCGATCGTACCTTGTTTCAATATTATATGAAATAGTGATGTGTATACCTTGTTCAGAAAAATGCTAAAAGTAATCAGAAAATGCAGAAATGCCACGAGATGTAATTAGGGCTGTTCACGAGCCGAGCTATGAGCGAGTTAGCTCTGTCTCGAACTCGTCTCGGCAAGATAACGAGCGAGCTGGCTCGTCTCGCTATGAGGGTGCGAGCTATTCCTTTTGATTCGATCTCGTCTCGTCTAGTTACGAGCGAGTCACGAGCTGGCTCGTGAACAGAGGGTCTGAAAGATCTGAAGCTTGGTGGTGGCGCTGGAAGGAGGTTAGACATTGCGAAGGCAGCAGCGGCGGAGGTTGTGGGCCTGGTGGCGGATGCAACATCGACTGATTGCTTCAAGCTTTGAATGGGATTTTGAATTTGTTGACAAAGGAAGGTTGATTTGGGGCAATAGAAAGAAAGGGATATGGCTCTGTTGAAATTGTTTCCACTTTCCAATTTGTCAATGGAAGGTAAGATATTAGGTATTGGTGCGGCGCTGGGATGGGAACAGGAGGCTGGGAGAGTGGAGAGAGAAGATGAGTGTGAATATCGATGGGATAACATATTAAATTAGGTGAATAAACTGATGGCTGTGATTTATTCTATTTTAATCGGACGATTTATATAACTCGTTCAGGCATCGAGTTATTAACGAGCGAGCCAGAGCTAGTTCGAACTCGTCAAATTGAACTCGCGAGCTAATTAGCTCGTCTCGTTAATAGCTCGAGCTATAAACGAACGAGTTGTTAGCGAGTTTTTTCTGAGTCGAACACGAGCGAGCTACGAGCTACGGGCTTTTCTTGCACCCCTAGATGTAATATAGTCGCCACGCGAAATGACTAACTGAGAGAATTCCTACCCAAAACAACATAATTGGCAAGATATGAGAGAATTCAAAAAAATCTTAAAACATAAAACAATATTGACTTATTGAGAGACTATATATTTGAATATCTTGAAACCATCTATTGTTATTAAATTGATATATTATTCTCTTCAAGTATTTAAATAATATAATATAAGATGTAGCTAAATTTGGATCATACTATAGAAATATAGAATATATCAGAAGTAGCAGGGCAAATGGTTTGGGCCTATATATGTAGAACGTCCAAGCATTGTTGAAGTAGTTCAAACTGCCGCTTAGGTTCCTAATACATGAGTTGAGGCTTCGTGAATTTTAGTATCAAGTAGAAAAAAAACAGCAAAGCCTACGGGCTTTATTGTTCAAAAAAAAAAAAAAAAAAAAAGGAAAAAAACAGCAAATATATATCAATGTTTGTCATGGTCTAATGATGCCGTCTTATCATGAACTAAACTAAGCCAGGTCCTTTTTGTATATATCTTATGCAATGTGCATAATTTTATGTACTTCATCCATAAATTTGGATATGCATTATATCCAAATTTTACAACCAAATTCCTTTCATTTCCCAATTAAAATTATCAAATCGCCATTATTTTCAATTATTTCCTAAACTTAAGGCTATGCTCCGGATTGCTTGGGTAGAGAGGAGGGAATATTAAGTTAGGCGAACCTAGCTTGCTCGTATTTGTTCACCTGGTCACAGCTGAGGTAAGAGGAGAGGTGGGTAAGTAAGATAAGAGAGACTTCTCTATTGAGTTCACCTCTAACAGCCTGTTTGGTTTTGAAAAAAAGAATGGAAAGGAAGGAAAAATACAAAAAAGAAAGGAATGGAAATAGGATGGAATGGAAAATTGTTTCCATCTATTTGTTTGGTTTATTAATGAAAGGAAAGAAAAAAATTTCTCTTCCTTTTTTTTTTCTCTGTTTGGATGTTTTAATTAAATTAAATAGAGGTAAAATATGGCTAACTAAAAAATAAATGACCATTATGACCTTGGACTCCTTAGCTTGTTCAGACCAAACTGAGAAATCTTATTACGTAAACCAAAAAGATATTTTTGTACCGTACAGGTACAGTGTACCAGAACGCAAGTGTAAAGAAATGAATATTAATTTTTCAATTGAAAAACGTAATTCTTGGATTAGACATGTAATTTTATTCATATCATAACCTTGTACCTCACGCATGAATCAAAATATGTCATTGTCATTCATTTATTCATGGTACTTATACCAGTATACATTTGACTTGTACCGCTATACCAACCTCAAAGCCCGGTTAGCCCGAAGAATTGACAGAAAGATGCCTTTGACATATACCCAAGGAAGTGTTTAAAGCCCGATTTGCATTAACAATATGAAACAATTACAATTCATATTTAAATCCCTGATTTGCCTTTGACAAGACGCTCCCCTATATAACTATAGTATTGTACCAGTTACACCCTTATCTGTAGCCTATAAACATCAAATCATCAAAAAAAAAAAAAAACACAAACGCAAACAGGTGGAGGCCTCTGCACTTCTGCAGGACAATTATTAACATTACTATTATTACAATAATATAAAAAATAAATGTCACTTGAATTAACTAATTATTAGGCTTGTCAAGCAAATCAAATTCAATAGAGCAATGTGTCAGGGACATTCATTTGAGTTGTACCAGCAAAGTGAGTCACGCAGTTGTACTAGACTCCTTGCTCAAGAACAATATCTTTTGAGTAAAAAAGAGAATTTGCAGCCTCCCATGTCTTGTAGTTGCCAAACCTCTTCAGGACTAAATAATAAATAAACATGCAGTAAGTTAGCAAATTAGTATTCACTAATCAATTATTCAAAATTAACCTATTGCAAAATTAAAAGAGATAACGGGGCAAAAAGCAAGAAACGGAAATCAACAAGCATATATGATTGATAGTAAGACTGATAAACTGTCATTGCAAGTAATAACGAAGGAAAACCTAGAAGGAAAAAGTGAATTGAAAATTAAAAATTACCAGAGAGCAAACCGTAGCAGTTGTGAATGGCAGAAAGGAGGGATTTCTTGCTCGGAGAGGAATAGCTAAAAAAAGGAGGAATTACAAGGGCACCTAGGTCCAACGAAAATCTTCGATTTTCTTCGCCTTTCGTTACACCCCAAATTGGAGTGTAATATTTTTGTATATGAAGGAAAAATTGCGAAGGAAATAATTAATTAATTAGCCATTGAACAAGGACAGTATTAATTGTGCTAGGGGAATATTGCCAGTATCAATCCACCATTGAACGCAGAATTAATTAGCCATTGAACAAGGACAGAACATATATATGATACAATATATTAATTGTGCAATTATTAAGTAGTTGGCTATATAATATTATAATGATACAATATATTAATTGTGCAATTATTAAGTAGTTGGCTATATAATATTATAATGATACAATATATTAATTGTGCAATTATTAAGTAGAATATCATTCCACATTGAATGCAGAATTAGGTATTGAACAGATCTCGGCCTTAAACTTATTACCGAAAATAACTATTAGCAGTATATCATTCCACATTGAATGCAGAATTAGGCATTGAACAGATCTCGGCCTTGAGCTTATTGTTTAATTAAACACTCGGGTAATTTTAAGTATATGGTTTCTAAGTCCTTGGGCCGCGTAGACCGTATGCATAATGCATTAGAGCATGCACTGAAGCACGAGCGAGGTTACAATCTTCAAAGCACAAATGCACAGTATGTCAATATGACACTAATATCGGAAACTCGGAATCTCAGATTCCGATATTGCAATAATAGTCTTAAAATTCCAAAACTTTTTCTGTTTATCATTAATATATTATATTATTATAATAATATTTTTAAATTTTTCGGTAATCCTTCAGTTACTCGTTTGACAATCTCTAATCTTCTGTCCTTTTAAGATATGGGCCCATCCAAATTCCCTAACGGCCATAATAATTCACAGCCCACAATATCAGTCCAGTTATTCCTCGTAAGTCATAACTTAACATGACTCGCGAGCCGCCGCCAAAAGTCCAAAACCCAAACTAATACTCCACCAATTGATCAGGGAAATTGATTAGTGTCATGTGCAGTTTTGTCATTTCTGTCATTGCTAAATATAAAATGAACATATACATCAAACAAAGTGAACATATAGACAATCTAAGTGAACACATACAAACAAATAAGTTCAATGAAAATAAGTTGGATATACATGTAAACTTCTGAACAAGTAATGACAATACTTATTTATTTGTAAGTGTTCACTTAGAACGACTATATGTTCATCTTGTATGCTGTATATGTTCATTTTGTATTTAGCGACAGAATTGCAGATGGTAGTTGATGAGTGTCTCTCTTACTTCAATCTCTTCTCCTGTTGCCGCGTACTACTGGAGAAACTGGTACTCATTGTTCGCTAAAGCCATGGGCTTTGGCAAGGGTAGGTCGAGAAAGCTCCGTACTAGTCACCATTTCTGTTTGTCTGGCGTGACTCGTGAGGCTTACCTTTCGCAATGCCAGGAGTTTGTCTCTTTTTCCTTTTTTCCCTCATTCGAAAATACTTGATATTCATTGTTTGTTATCTTTGCAGTGAAATTTTTCAAAAAGTTCTTGTGAAATTGTTTTATTTTCTGTTTTTGGGGTTATGAAAAAAACAGAGTGGGGATCTTCATCTATAAGTACCAGTTATTGACAGAATGCCAGTATGTTCCTAATTGCTTTTATTAGATAAACTGCTAATAAAAATATTGATCAAACAAAATGAAAGATGAATATAGAATGGTGTATTCCTAATAACAAGCATTTAATATGCTGGCCTGTGTAAAATTTGGGGAAAAAGTTTAGACAATGTGATTAAGCCAAAATTCGTCATGAACATAATGAAGGAGTTTTTTTATTTTTTTTTATTTTTAGGAAGGAAGCAGAGTTTGCTAATTTGGTTAATTCATTATTCATAAAGAATGATATAATGACAAATTTTAACATTTGTGTGGACATGAAAGAACCTAAACCTGAAGACAAATTATTAATTTTTTTATTTTTATTCTTTGTAGATGATGTTGCCTAAAGTCTACCCCCAACTTGCTTGGGACAAAAGGCTTAGTTGTTGTTGTTGTTATTGTTGTAGATGATGCTGCCTCTGGAATGGCAGAGTTACTGGTATTTGTCTTTGATAGGCTTGCTGATTGAGACTCAATGTTGTGATGATTTGATTCAAAAGGAGATTGACTTGGGGGAGTAACTGGGGTCTAGCCGATAAATTGAAGATATTGAAGAGGAATGTGGGACAACCAAGCAAGGTGACAAGTACGGTATGTCTGTTGAGTCTTTTTACTCAACCAGGCAACCTTAACGGGCATAAGATTGCATGAGAAAACATATGAACGAGATTTTTATGATATTACTATTATAACATAAATACATTAAGAGTAAGAGAGTATTCCATTGGTTTTGTTAAGGAGGAATGGAGGATGGTATTTGTGACTTTCTTTTTTTGTCATTTCAAATACCATACTATATTTCATAGACAAGTGAATAAGTGAATCAAACTGTCTTCGGCATATTTCACCATTTCTCAAAGAAAATCAAAGGTCATCTTTTTATTTATTCTATTATTTGGCTTATAATAACCAAAAATTAATTCTGAAAATTTGTTATGAATTAACCACACACAATCAAGAATCAAGAATATTGAAAATCTAGCATAGAAATTGAGTGCCACGTCATAAAACTTAGAAACCCTAATTTCTTTAATCTTTCATAACATTGAAGTTCCTCTCCTTTCATTTCAAGGCCAACCTCAACCCTTATCCTTTCTCCTCGACAAATCTATATGGCGGCAGTAGCGAGAAAATCCACCAATGAACAAAACTTGCTCAGGGAGGTATTCACAAGATCTCAGGTTCTCATCAAGAAATTAATGGAGCACCACCATGGGTTGCTTTTCAACGAGCCAGTCGATGTGAAGGGTCTACGCACAGCTGACTACTATGAGGTAGTGAGTAAACCTATGGACCTTGGAACGGTCAAGTGCCGACTTGAAAAGGGGCGATACTTCCATCCTCTTGAGTTTGCCAAGGACGTTCGTCAAACTTTCAGCAATGCAATAAGGTACAATGAACAAGGTGATGCTCCCCACAACATGGCTGTTGAGCTTCTCGAGATATTCACCTTGGAGTGGTTAAAAATTGAGGTTGATTTTGCACCACTATTCAATAGTACTGAGAGAGTAAGTTTATCAGATTTGTTCTTTCCAAGAGATATTTCAAGATTCTTTTTGCATGGGATTTATTTCTTATATTTTCCTTTTAAATTTTTGTTTAGTTTGAGAATCCTTTTGCTGGAACAACAAGTAAGAGTAAAAAAGGTACTTGATGAGCTTTACTATACTTGTTTTGCTATTTTACTTATAAAGATTTGAATTCACAAATATGTTCTAATTTTGTCAATTTTCTCAATTAGCAATTTTGTCTCATATTGATCTGATTGTTTTGTTCTGCATCTTTGAGGGACAATGCCAATTTTAAACATTTTTGTTGGATATTGCCTTCTATATTAAATTATGATATGTACACTAAATAATCCTTGTATTGTATCTTCAATATCAGGAAAAGGGAATGAAAAGGAAAGTGGAGAAGCAAGGGATATTAAGGTTTCAGATGAAAAATATAGGTCATGGAGAACAATATTCTCTGATGAATTCCTTCCAGCGGCTGAAGATGAAGGAGATTCAAAAGTGTGATCAACCGGCAGAGGTTGATACTTCTGCTAGATCTGATGAGACTGAAGTTAATCAGCTCAAGGGCATGCTAGCATCAACCCAAGAAAATCTGAGAGAATACGAGGAGAAGTTGCAGAACAAGGAGACAAAGTTGGCATCTCTCGAATCCGAGAACAAGAGTCTCCGTGTAACCATTGAAGGCCTACAACAGGAATCCAATTCATCTTTGAAGGACTTCTGGGATGGTTTCTCAAAAGTATGAGTGACCCTACTTGGCCTTGACTGTTGGGACAGCAATCGTTCTATTTTCTGAGAATGCTTGAGGGGCATGTGTGATACTGGTTGACTTTGAATATCTTGTATGTATCATCTATCGTCCATTGATTGTCATACATTTTTTTTTGTTTTTTAGCTTGATTCGGATGGAATTATACTTTCTAATTGTGCGATTTCCTTTTTGGTATAATTTTTCGTTAATCAAATGTGTTCTGATCTCTTATTATTGGAATTATACTTTCTTAATCAAATCTTGTATGCGTTACCCTTGTTGTTCTAGCATACATGGATATTTATTGTGCAATAAATCTCTGTAAGCTGCCTTGTGCAGATATGAGTTTGGGGGTGCTATAAATTAGGGAATTTAGTAGTGTCAGGCCATGATGAGTGGATTTCATGATGAAATTTGTATGTTTCTTATGCATACAAACAATTGAAAGAATTAGTTTCCGATGCCAATCGAATTGTTTACATGTAAGGTTTTGACATAGCACATATATATGCGTTTTGTTACGGGCCTGACAAGGACCATCCGCTAGATCCCTCATCCCCATCATCCCTCCAGACAACACGTTTTCAACTTTCCGTATCGCCACGTTTTCACTTTCTGTTTTCACTCCACGGTTTCTAACTAGATCTGACGTTCGCGCTTTAATCGTCAAGCATACAGCACGCTGACCAGATTAGATCTGATCTGTTCGATCTGATATGATCTGTTTTCAATTGAAGAAAAATTATTGTTAAAAATATAATTTTACAATATTTTTTATAACTACAACAGTTAGTATCCGAACTACAACATTTACTCATATTAACTTCAACAGTTAATATCCGAGCTATACTTACAACAATTACTAATACTAACTACAACAGTTAGTATTCGAACTACAACAATTACTAATATTAACTTCAACAGTTAGTATTTGAACTATATCAATTAATTATATTAGCTTCAATAGTTAATATCCGAACTGCAACTGTTGAAGTTAATATATATAATTGTTGAAGTTAATATATATAACTGTTACAGTTATATATGCCAACTTCAACAATTTAAATATGCCAACTTTAAATATTACCTTCAACATTTAAATATGCCAACTTCAACAATTACGACATTAACTTCAACATTTATAAATATTAATTTCAACGGTTATGAAGTGTGTGAGAGAGGGATGGGGGAGGGTGGGGGGGGGGGGGAGAGCGTACGTGGGAAGGGATGGGGGGAGCAGTCGCTCTGGCGTTGGACTTCCGAAAATGGAAGAGACTTTTGAAACGGAGGAAGAAGGGAAGAAGGAAAGAAGTGGAAAGAAATATTAGGAAGTGTGTAACTTTGTGAAGAATTTAGATTGTTTATAATTTTTTTCTTCCTTCTTCCTTCTTCCTTCTTCCTCCTTCTCTCATCCAAACGGAGGCCTAGAAAAGCTTCGAGTGGTTCGGCAGTAATTGGTATTATCTGCCTCTTTTGCTGTAAAAATCTGGGAAACTGAAAGAGAGGGAATACTTTGTGTTAAATTAATGGTACAATGCAAGTTCCTTGAAAATTTCCTATATATCTTGGTTTGAGTTAAATTACAAACAATCGTTATCAAATTATACTCGTATCATCTTTTGTATGATAAAATTATCACAGTGAGGTCATCATGGTTCCAAAATCCAAATACCTCACTACCTTCGCTATCTGGTTTCCTTTGCTAAGTGATGGCCCAGCCCAGTATCCTCTCACATTCTCAATACGCCTCATATTTATACACGCCGCAATAAGCGGAGTTCAGATCTGGTGCCGCGCGGCACACCGCGTAGGTATGACTCATTCTCGTTGATTACTTGCCAAAAGTCCAAAACCCAGACACACACTACAACAGAATGCCACCAAAAGGAAAACCCAAACCACCCCTTGCTACCAATCTGCCGCGGCGCACGGAGGAATACGGTGATCACTCGTTCTCCCTCTCTCTCTTCTCCAGTTGTAGCGCACTACTGGAGAAGTTGATGACCCATCCCCATGGTTGGCTCTTCAACGCGCCAGTGGATGTGAAGAAGCTCCGAT
Source organism: Rhynchospora pubera (assembly GCA_028095005.1). Classification (NCBI taxonomy): domain Eukaryota; kingdom Viridiplantae; phylum Streptophyta; class Magnoliopsida; order Poales; family Cyperaceae; genus Rhynchospora; species Rhynchospora pubera. Next base: position 78,366,286 of record CM051459.1, read on the forward strand.
TGAAAGACTATTACTCCGTTATACGCCACACCATGGACCTTGGCACGGTCAAGTGCCGGGTATATAAAGGTCGATACAAGTCGCCGCATGAGTTTGCGTCTGATGTCAGGCTTACCTTTCGCAATGCCATGACTTACAACCACAAAGGTCAGTTGATGGTTCCAAACTATTAATTTATTATGGGTGAATTAGTACCTTTGTCATTTTTCTGTTATTGTGGTTCCAAACTACATATTGGGTTTTTTGTTGCTACGGGGCAATTGGATATGAGGGAGTTTGATTTAGGTAGGATAATATTATTCTATGAATCCAAGTTCATTCAAGTTTTATAAGCTAAAATGCAAAAAAAGTTTTACTGTTCCAATTGTTGACGGATATTAACACTCTGCAATCAGCAAAGTTGCTCAATTTAATGGAAAGACTGGTGCAAAATTGAATACCAAAATGTGTAGTGGTGTTATTAGAAAGCACCAATGACTTTAACAAAGGCAATGCAGGGATGTATGCTTATCATATATATGATGACCTGTGGGTTTTTGGGCATAATAGTTATGCCAACATTATTTCAGAACCAGAATTAAATTGTGAACATTTTGTTGAAGCAAATTTCTTTCTTTCATATATAGACGTGGGATGTGAAAGGAACCCTTTCAGTGGACTCAAAACAACTTGAAAACATTTTTTTTACAAAATTACAATTGTAAGATTTGGGTTTGTTTTTGCTTCATCAGATGACACTGCATATGCAATGGCAGAGGAGTTATTGGGGATATTCGAGTCAGAGTGGCCTTCAATTGAGGCTGAATGCGATGATAGGATTGAAAAAGAGGTTGATGCGGGGATAAAGCGGGGATTTACTTGTAAAGTTGAAGATGTTGAAGAAGAATGGGAGACCAAGCCAAGCAAATTATCCAGGATGGTGGGTGTTTGCAATATTATCTTTTGAGATTTAGTTTTAATTTTCCTTTTTACAAGGATCTTTCAGGCTATGTTCGTAGGATATATTTCAAGTGTATGGTTGAAAACCTTACTTGCAGAAAAAAAAATACCCATATTGATAATTTCAAGACCAAATGGTTCATATTGCAAAACTCAAAATTCCTTCCCAAATAGTGGGGCCTATATTTTTCTGAGTTCATTTTGCTTGCTGTTGGGGGAGCACACCAGAAGTCACCAGAAAAATGGAGTTGGAAAAAAAAAAAAAACCTGGTCCACAAAATAATGAAATGGCTGGGGCTGAAAGAGGAATGCAAACTAATACCATTAGTCACCGAGCTTTTGTTGTCTTATCATCGTTAAATGCCTTTTCTTAAACAAGTCCTACTATTTGTGTGTGTGTCAGTGCGCATGTGGGTCTGCATAAAAATATTAAGTATTTTTGGACAAATTGGGCAGATTTTTATTGGTAGAAATGACTTGTAAGTTGGTCAAGAAGAATTAGCCATTGGTGAGTCTGGTACCTTTAATGCAACAATGCAGTTTGTATGCTGAGTTACTGCTGGACTAATTCTAATAATAAAACTACATGAAAGAAAGCATTTTAATTGATGTTGTATATCTGCAATGGATGACAGAAAAGGTAAATATGTTTTCTAAAGTTAAGTAAGGAGGGGGGGGGGGGGGGTTGTGCACTGGCAAGAGAGGGTGAGAAACCAGTGTACAACTGAGAGGATGTGCTGGGTTTTGTGCAGAAGAGAGAGACAGCAACAAAGGAAACCAGAGTTACATGTAGTTCTGTTAGGAAGGTGAATTGGATTGATGAAGTTAGCTGTCTGAATACTTGTCCTTCATTGACTATCACTATTTCAAATCAACAAAATAAAATTGAAATTTCACCTGCCCTGAAATTTTGTTTTACCTCACTGACAATTAGTTTCAATTACTTACTACTTGAGGTCAACAACTGATGAACAACTTAAGTTTCACTTCGAATGACACCAGAGTCTGGGATGACAACCTGCTTCAGCAGGTGCAACTGCTACATCTGAACTTGTTACAGTCAAGTGTGACTGCGTTTGAGCCTGCTCGTGCAGCTGGTATTGTCTGTATCTTGGACATTTTCTTGAGTTGCATGCATGCGTATGTGTACATACAGACATATATCATGTTAATTGGGTACTGAATGAGCATAGAGATAGAGATAGAGATAGATAGATAGAGAGAGAGAGAGAGAGAGAGAGAGAGAGAGAGGCAATAAAAGCTTGGCTGACCATGATACCTAATTCGTATCCCCTTTGCTTACTAGGTCATTTCATTACAGTACAGCTGCTTATTTTTCCCAAAACAAATAGTCTCATAATAAATTTTGTTTTAATTGAACAGTAATTTGAATTTCTGGCCACTTCTAATGGCCCCAAATGAACTCCGTAACAGCTTCCTATGTAGGAACAGGATTTCAAGTTTTTTCAGAATTTGGTTTCACATTCCTCAGTTTGTTGGTTTTCAGTTCCAAACATAGAACTTTCCTCTTACATACCAGCTACGGTCGCAAGTGAGAAACATAGTTAATAGGAAGTCCCTTGTAGCATTGCCATGTTTAAAGCATATAAAATAAAAAGCTTTGTTTCTTTAGTACTGAAATTGGTTATTTTATTTTTTATGGTAGGGTTCAAATGGTTATAAAAAATGATATGCCAGTTTAATAATATAACAGCTAAAATTCTTCAAAAGGTTATTATAGTTTGTGTCTTGTAATTAAGGATCTTTCGTGAATTTTGTCTCTTATTAGATCCTTAGCTCTTGTACAGATGCCCTCTTAAGAAAACAAAAACTAGTTTTTCTCAGGAAATGTTTGAGGTTTACTTTTAAGTGTTCAAGACCATTCTATTAAATCTGACGGTGACGGTACATATGTATTTCATTTGCAGAAATAGCTGTAAACTAATTGGAGGCTTGGAACGCCTTGTGAAGCTTGAAGTTTCATTTATGATTTATCTAACTACTTTTAGCTTAAGTTGGTCTTTTATCAGATGAGTTTTTGTTGTGACTTGTGATTGTCAATATTTTGTCAGTCGAAAGTTGAATGAAAGGTTCAAATCCTGTTGTGCTATTTCAAATGCCTTCCCCAAAATGTTTTGTCGGCTTATTGCAGAAGAAACATTAGAACAAAGATAAGATGAGAAGTGTCATTTAACTTTTTTTGGATTCTTTGAGTTTTTTCCCCCTAATTTATATTATATAATCCTTTGGAGATTGTATGCTGAAGAAAGCGACTGTGGGAAAGCGAAGTTTGACAATCTACGCAGATTTTGACCTTTACAAAACTGAAAACTCACAGGTGTATGACTTGAATATCCGAGAAAAAAAAAAAACAAATATACATACATCATGCTAGCCTTGGTGTCCCGGGGCCTAGTCTGACTATGAAAATTAAATTTAGTTTCAAAATCATGTCAATCATGTGGCCAATCATACTTGCCTTGGTGGCGGGTGGCCTAGTCTGATTATGAAACCCAAAAATTAATTTACACAAAAATGTCGATCAAGTAAAAGTGCAAAGCATAGTTAAAATATCCCTTCCCCCCCAAAAAAAAAAATATTAATGAAAAAATAGAAAAAAAGAAATGCTTTTTCAGTCCTAGTTCCGCCCAGGTATGTTTTATTATTTGTTAAGTCTGTTAATCAAATCGGGGCGGATCCACGTAAAGAGTTACTGTGAATCCCACATTAATTTTTTTTTAAGATAAATTGTGGTCAAGCGACCCAACTTATTTTAAAATTAAATGTTTATAAAAAATCTCTCAATCGAGTTTCGAATCTGCGACATTTCATTCGAATCTCACATTCATGAAATATTATAAAAGAAAATTCATTTTTTTTTAAATTTATATCTTATAGTCCATAGAGAAACAAAAGTGCACATATAAATTTGCATTTCAAATTTGCAAAATTTAAATAAATTTATATATTTAATCATATTAGAATTGCATCTAAACCGTATCATAGACAGCCTACTAGACCAAACCTTCAACAATTCAATTTCCTTTCACTCCTTTTCTTTGTCGCTACCTGCCTTACATCCACTGCAATCATGGATATAAAAGAATAAAAATAATTGGTAGGTGAGCTATTTGAACGGCGCAGATTTGTTTTATTAAAAAAATGCTACAATTAGAAACACGCGTTGATTATTTTCTACCTGTCTACCTATTATTCCTATCATTAGGACGATCGGATTTGAATCGCGCGACCCCAAATATGCTTCTAAATTTGAAGGAAAAAGGGAAGAAAAAGAATAAGCAGAGATTAACAATAACAAGTTATAAAAGAAAAGAAAATATCTTTTTAATAGAACGCTATTTCGACCTCGACCTGCCTATAGTCCTATCCTTCACTTTCCCTCTTCGAAACTTCCTTCTTTGACCAAATTCTCTTATAGCCACCTCAGTTAATTGTTCCAGCTTTTTCTATCCTAATTTCCCACCTTTCCTTTTCTATTGTTGCTTTCCTTCGACTTCTTTTCTTCCTCCTCTTCCTGTTTACCTCTCAAATTTCTTGCAAGGCGCAGCTCTCACGACTCCCCACAACCTAATCGTTCAAGTGAAGAAGTGAATAAGAAGTTGTGAATCGAAGATGTGTTGTGATTGCGATTGTGAGTGTAGGCCGCTTGGGTGGTTGCTGGGTCTCCCTTTTGCGCTTCTCGCTCTCCTCGTTTCAATTGTCGGAATCGTCGTCTGGATTGTTGGGTAAATTCAATTCTTTCCTTGCTTGATGCTTTTTTTGTTTCGAAAATATATACCATTACTTGGTAACAGCTGAATTGCGTAAGAGTTGAGGGTTCTTGGCTAGATAATATTTTCTGTTGTAACCTATTTCTTAATTATATTTTAGTTGACCCCTTACTAAGTTCTCAATTGCACACCTGATTTTATGGTACTGTTGATTGTTGAAGTGGTCTTTCTAGTTACGCACAAAAACAATCACCTTTTGTTTAATGGTAGTTCAGATATCTTAATTTTATCCACTGGTATTGGAATTGTGTGGCCTGTTGCACCAAATTCCTCCTCAGTAACATACGCAATTTGGGACCTGCAAAAAACAACTTTTGAAAGATTCTTTGAAAATAATTTGGAAAAGCTTTGTTCACCTGGTGTTCTGAGTCTCTGACATGTTCATTTTCTCCACTTAAGTCATAATTACTAAGAGCTGTTCCATTCTAATTTACCTTTTTGTGTGATATTAAACCAATTGTTTACTTCAAGAGGGGAAAAAATTTCAATTGCCTCTTTCTAAAGCGGACCTTTTAGAGTTCATGAATGGAATGTCTTTGAGCTAAAAATTAGGAGACAGTTGTTAGTTGCTTTCCCCAATTTTACAATCAGCGTTAATAATATCGACTGAGGCTGGTGATTAGTGGACACTTCAAAACTTAGTTTATGTTATTATTTATAACCGATTGCAATATTCGTTGTGATACCTTAGTCCAGGTACCGCCATGAACCAGGAACCAACAGAAATTGTTTGCTAGTCAATTTTCACTGTTAATTCCCTTTTTTTCTTTTCTTTTAATCCTTTTATTGTCATTTAGTGAATTGCTTTGTGACAAGAAACTAACTAGTTATTGCTGGCATTTGCTGCATTCAAAACATCAAAGAATCGCATACCAATACTTTCAACTAAAATTGGGACAAAAACTTGTTGATGTATATACAGGTTGCTTCTGTCATGCATCTGCCCTTGCTGTTTGTGTGTGACTATACTTGTTGAAATTGCTATCGAGCTCATAAAAGCCCCTCTTCATGTCATGAAATGGTTCACAGAGCAGATCCCTTGTTGATGTGTTTTTCTTGAGCTGTCGATCTCTCTGTTCCTTTATCTTAAATTTAATTTATATTTCTATTATTTCGCTTGGATTTTCATATTTAGTACTACTCAGTATGGCGTAATCGTTATGTTCTGTTATGTGGTAGGCAGCATTATTTTGTGTAAATAAATTTTATTGTTGGTTCACTTTTCAAATAGGATGAAACATTATTTATAGGGAGAATGCTTTTTCTTTTCGTCCGGAGAAATGTTGCCTAAATTTCGCCTGGTATGTAGTTTGTTGTATTTTATGGATAGGGAAAAAAAAATTAAGCTATGCAAAAATAAATAAATAAAAGAATAAATACTTACATACTTCAGTCTTTCTATATATGAGAGTTTCTCAGAATTGCTTGTTCATTCTTCAATGGTTGATGTTTGATTAATTGATTAATAGAACTAATCTTTATAAATTATCCGTTTTGAATAGGAATCCTTGGGTACTAGGTATTTGCAATGATACATCAAGATGACAAGATATATATACGCAATATCTCTCGGTTGGTAATCAAACACCACTTACGGAAAAATCCTGACTGGCAACAACATAAATTTATAACGCTGTCAAGAATTATAATCTGATTTAGGACAGATTAAAAGTTTATTGCTCGGGAGACGAAGATTTAGGGCAGAGTTACTCGTTAATTAATCAGCTCCAAAAAGATAATTTGAAACGGTAAATCAATTTTGAACCTAGAAAAGAGAGAGTATGGAACTGAATTCAATCGAGGGTGATGAATTAACAAAAAATAAATTTCAGACTAGCCATTCGCCACCAAAGCTATATGATTGGCCCATGTCCTTGTGCCCTGTCCGTACATTTGTTTTTTTCTGAGTATATAGCTAGCTAGCTAGCTGCATAAATGCGTAATCGTCATAGTTCGCTTACCATATTGAATCTCCCAACAGAGTATCCTCATAAATTAGAGGCAAAAATAAAAGACACTTGGAGTCCAAAACACAAGTTAAATGACACTTTCATGTGATTCTAGTACAACTTCTATCTGCCTCGACTACATCTACTAATATGGACCAATTTCTGGCATGTCAATTTGTAGAACATTGCTTAGTAGCCTAACAAAATATTACTTTTGAAAGTGACTAATAATACCATCCAAGTACTGAGGTTTCTGTAGCTTTAAACTAGAAACGTATAAAATTACAAGCTTGTGAGACAAATAAATAAATAAATGCTGTTGGAATGATTTCAGTCTCTAATTTCCTTTTGATTCTGAGCATTGTATTCAAGCAGTCTTTGTAAAGGAAAATAATGTGGGAAGATGAATGCAAATAACAAGCAAAGAATAGCCTTGAACCCAGCACTACGCGAAATTTTGGTTTCTGTAACGGTTAATAAAAGACTTCTGTAACGGTACACGAAACGTTACTGTAGCCCCCGTTACAGAATGTCTAATAACCGTTACAGATCTATAACGGTTATTAGACAACAACCGTTACAGTAGCCCCCTCTTCTGTAACGGTTATTATCTAATAACCGTTATGGTATACGCAAGGGAAAATCTGGTACTGTTTTTTGTAGAACATGTGTAACGGTTATTAGATAATAACCGTTACAGAATCCAGTCTTATGTAACGGTTATTATCTAATAACCGTTATGGTATTGTGGACGGAACAGGTGTGGTGTTTGGAGAACTTCTGTAACGGTTATTAGGTAATAACCGTTACAGAAGACTTGATTCTGTAACGGTTATTATCTAATAACCGTTGCAGATAATATTTATAATTAAAAAAAAATAAAATTATAATATTCTGTAACGGTTATTATCTAATAACCGTTACAAAAGTCTTAATTTTTTTTTTGTGTTTTGCCTGTTTGATTGGCTAGCCCCAATTTGCTAGCCGAATTGGTACCCAATTTACATTAACAAATGCAGCATATATATATATATATATATATATCACAAAGCACACATATATCAAACATATATAATCATGCATATCACACAAACAATAAACAAAGTATTTACATATATCACAAGTATAATCAAACATGGCAAGTCATCAAATAACACATTTTAATCAAAATAATACCCCTTGCATGAAGTCCATAACTTCTGTCACGACACCATCAATCATTTCTTTGTTGTATGGTACTCCAACCGGCTCGATCATCTGCATATTATGATAAACAAGTCAAAAATATTATTAGTTAGATCATGAAATTCTAAAATCTAATTGTTTGATCAAATGTTATTAGTTAAAACAATAAGTTACTTACATGAGGTATTTCCTGAATTGCTATCCAATAAGATAATACGTTTTTCATGGCGAGCATTGTGAAATATCCACATTTTGTGCTGCCCTTTTGTATCGGACACTAATTAAAGATCCAACAAGAAAGATAGTTAAGATTTTGCACAGTTTCAGAAACCCTAGGTAGCTAATAGATTTTGCACAGTTTCACCTCCAATTGAATACGGTACTTTCAAAAAATATTTTAAAGGTTGAAAATTCATACCAAGAGTACAACTTGACGATCGACACGTTTAGAGATTCTCTTCTAAAGCATTGGAGGATGTCGCACAATTCAACGTTGAACTTAACATCGCCGCTGTGTGTACCCCAAACATCACATTTATGCAACTCAAAAATTTTCTCAAGCTCTGATTGGAGCATCAATAGTTCATACAATTCTCGTTCGGATGGGGTAAGCTTTTCAATTGCATCCTGCTCAAGTAGCGGATCGCGAGCAACAATCGACCCTGAAATAATCAGACACAAAAGAATAGATTATTCGACGTTGAGCAACAATCTACCCTGAAACAATCAATTGAACTACTTTGTTTTTTTTCCTTCGCGTGTCGACCCACATGCCTTCGGTGTTTTCTGTACGCCTACAACTGATCGATACTGGCTGTGATGTATCGTCGATACCAATAGAAAAAGGAGGTATTTCCTCGAAGTGGTCGTATCCTTCTTCATCTACGACATCACCAACACCGACAATACGTCTTTTTCCTGAAAGTCGCAAGTAATAAATAAGATGAACATTTGTACTCAATAAGGTGAACATTTGTACTTAAATAAGATGAACATTTACCTTGAAGCACAACATGTCTTTTCTTATCCGCCGGACCTTGAATGTAAAAAACTTGCATTGCTTGCTTATTTGCAAGTATAAAGGGATCGTCTCGATAAGCCTTTTTATTGAAGTCAACAGTTATAAATCCCATCTTGTCTTTTTTAACTCCACCGTGACCGTTGTCGATCCATGCACACTTGAATAAGGGTATCTTAAATTTCAGGTAATCTAGTTCCCAAATCTCCTCGATCCACCCATAATAAGTAGCCGACCTAACATTATCACTAGATAAAGCTACAACAGTGACTCCACTATTTTGCACAACACTTTTACCATCCTGTTTCCTTGTGTACCAGGTAAATCCATTCAAGTCATACCCTTGGTATGTCTCGACCACGGCATCAGGACGTCTTGATAACCATTTCACGGTTTCATCGACCTCTGTTCCTTCTTTCAACTGGGACTGTACTTTATCTTCTAGCCATTGGACAAATTTTATTTAATGCTCTATGGTAATCAAGTTTTCGGTGTAAGAAGGGTATTGTTCACGTAACTGGATTAGATGTTCATTGATGTAAGGCGCCACAATAGCAAGATGTTGGAGAACTTTCATATGTGCTTTGGTTCTCATTGCAAGATCCGGTATATGAGTACTAGCTCCAATTGTACCTGAAAGGTGAACATTTGTGCTAAATAAGGTGAACAAATATTGTGCTTTAAGTGAACATTTGTGCTAAATAAGGTGAACAAATATTGTGCATTAAATGAACATTTGTGCTAAATAAGGTGAACAAATATTGTGCTTTAAGTGAACATTTGTGCTAAATAAGGTGAACAAATATTGTGCTTTAAATGAACATTTGTGCTAAATAAGGTGAACAAATATTGTGCTTTAAGTGAACATTTGTGCTAAATAAGGTGAACATTGGAAGTTAATATATAACCTTTTCCTTCAAGTCTACCCTCATGTCGAGACTTTGGAAGACCGATTGGTTGTACATCCTGCAAATAATCGGTGTAGTACTCAAGAACCTCCTCGGCCACATATCCTTTCACTATGCTTCCTTCTGGTTTAGATCGGCTACGAACAAGCCCCTTCAATTGACCCATGGCTCTTTCGAAAGGATACATGTATCGTAGAAATACAGGACCACACATTTTTATCTCTCTAACTAAATGAATGGTCAAATGCACCATGGAGTCAAAAACCGATGGCGGAAAGTACATCTCCAGCTCACATAGGGTTAGTACAATTACACCTTCTTGTAACTTGTCCAAACTATTCGGATCAATCACTTTAGAGCAAATGGAATTAAAGAAAAAATACAACTTAGTGATGGTTTTCCTCACTTCTTCCCTTAGAATTCCTCTAATTGCGACTGGAAGTAACTGGGTCAGTAGGACGTGATAATCATGTGACTTCATACCAAGTAATTTGTTGTCCTTAATAGAAACCTTTCTTGATATATTCGAGGAATAACCAGTAGGAACCTTAATAGATTTCAGGCATTCTAATAAGCTTTTTTTTCTCTTGCTTTGATAAATTAAATTGTGCTGCAGGTAGCCAAGTTCGACTTTTTTCCTTATCTTGTGCCGCTAGTTCTTGCCGGATCCACATTTCAACCATGTCCTTCCTCGCATTTACGCCATCTTTAGTTTTCCCTTGAATTTCCAACATGCAACCAATCAAAGCTTCACATATGTTCTTTATTATGTGCATCGCATCTAAGCAATGTCTAATCTCCAAACTCTGCCAATATTCAAGATTCCAGAATATAGACTTCTTCTTCCATATCCCCTTGGGTATCTTATTTGCAAATTTCTTACCAAATTTTACATTAATGTCCTTCACCTGTCGATACACCCCTGAACCGGATAACGGTATTGGGGCCTTGTCTTTTTCTACAGTACCGTCAAACCTTTTCTTGTCTCGACGGTAAGGGTGATTGCGGTTCTTAATAAACCTCCGGTGTCCCAAGTAAACATTTTTTCTGGAGTTTTTCAGGTACACAGAATGGGTGTTTTCCATGCAAATAGGACACGCTTTCGCTCCTTTATTCCTATACCCTGACAGGTTTCCGTATGCAGGAAAATCATTGATTGTGCAAAATATCATGGCACGGAGGTTAAACTCACTTCTAGAGTGTGCATCATATATTTTCACTCCATTCTGCCACAATTCACCAAGGTCATCTATTAATGGAGCCAAGTACGCATCTATATCATTACCTAGTTGCTTGGGACCAGAAATCAACAAGGGCATCATCATGTATCTCCTTTTCATGCATAGCCAGGGAGGAAGATTGTAAATACACAATAAAACCGGCCATGTAGTCTGCCGACTACTCATGTTGCCGTAAGGATTCATCCCGTCTGTACATAAACCCAATCTCAAATTTCTAGGTTCACTGCCGAAATCTTCAAATTCCCTATCTATATTTATCCAATCTGGAGAGTCTGCTGGGTGTCTGAGCATGCCATCGCCTTTTTTCCTGCAGTCTGCGTGCCATCTTAACAATTTGGCATCCTTCGCGTTAGAGAAAAGCCGCTGGAATCTTGGTATTATTGGTAGATAAAACACCACTTTTGCAGCTGGTCCCTTATTACCTTCATCTTCAATTTGATCGTCCCTCGGTTTATACCGTGACACATTACACTTTGGACATTTATGCAAGTCTCCGTACTCATTCCGGAATAATATGCAGTCATTTGGACATGCATGAATTCTCTCAACTCCAATTTTTAAAGGACATAACATCTTTTTAGCCTTATAAATTGAATCTGGCAACTGGTTATCTTTTGGAAGAAATTCTTTATGTAATAGTTTGAGCAAAGATGTGAAACTTGCATCACTCCATCTATTTTTGGCTTTAAGATTGAACAGTTTGAAAACAGCATTAAGTTTTGACAATTCACAACCAGGATATAAAGTTATTTTATCTTCTTCACGTAACATACCAAAAATTTCAACATTATCAACAAAATTTTCATCCACATTGTTCACAATTTCTCCTCAACACATCGAAACTCGGTGTACATTTGCTCCGGGGTGTACGCATGGTCCATCCGGATAATGGTCTCAAGCGACGTGATGTGAGCATCCCATTCGTGCCGTCCACTCATAGCCCGCATCATCTTCCCTACAATCTTGCCATTTGTTAGGGGCTCACCTCCTTCGGTGAATTCATTTTGGAGTTGTACAAGACGAGTGTACATATCCTCAATGGATTCACCATCCTTTATGTGGAAATTCTCAAATTGAGAGTACAACTCATACAATCTAGAGTGTCTAATTTGAGAATTTCCCTCATAACGGGTGAGGAGAGCCATCCACATATCATGTGCTAAATCATATCTACAAAGGGTCATACCAATTGATTCATGGACCGAGGCTAATATGGCATTAACCGCACAATCATTGTCCCTTTGGTTATCACGGGACTTCTTGGTCAAATCGGTAGAATTTGGTTTAAGTTCGGGGGTATACCGATTTTCTACCACATGCCAATATCCCAAGATATTGAGGTAGTTCACCATGCATCTCTTCCAAAAAGAGAAATTTCTACAATTTTGGCCTAATTTATCCGGTCTCTCTACAAACCGAGCCGCCATGACCGAAAACCGAGATTAAGAATAGCTTAATCGAGGTTCCCGCTCTGATACCACTTTGTTGTCCCTAAAATTAGGCCTAGAGGGGGGTGAATAGGCACAAAAATTGATTTCTAAACCGGTATGGTCAATATTTGGTTCAATTCAAACTTGGTCTAATACAAACAATCAAAGCACAAGCAATTCAATTCAAGATAATAAAGAGAGAAAGAGAGAGAGAAATTGAACACGCGATGTGATTACGGAGTTCCGACCCGCTAGAAGAAGCTAGCCTTAGTCGTACGTCTCCGGGAGTTCCGCTACCACGAAAGGGCGCGCTCCGTTCAATTCCAATACGAACGGGACTACAAATTCGAACCGAATCACCTCGTCACAAGGACACTCGAGGCGGATCGGCCTAACTCGATTAAACAAGCTCAAACACTCAAGGGATTGAGGTTCTAACCAAATCACTCAACTAATCTAGCAATTAACACTAGTGGATTGGTTTTACACACTCTAATCTCAATGATTTTGCTAATTAATGCTCAAACTCAAGAGAGAGTAATGTCTAACTGGTTGGAGCTCAAAAGGGAGGAGTTTCAAAGGTTTCAAAAGTGTCTAAACAGTTCCAAGAGGCCCCATATATATAGAGGGCGCCAACAGCTCCAAAGACCAGTCAAAACAGACTCTGGCGTTATACAACGCTATATGCCGTTGTACAACGCCTAAGTAGCCGTTGAAAAATCAAACGGTCACAGACAATAACGTTGTGAGTTGTCAGAGCGTTGTGTAACGCTGTATAGCGTTGCACAACGCTTCAGCAAAAATCCAAAGCAAAAGCTCGACAGTTCCGTTGGAACTTGTCAGATCGTTGTGTAACGCTTGGTAGCGTTGCACAACGAAGTCAAGAAAACGAATAAGGCAGAACTGACAAACTCAACCAACATTGTCAGAACGTCATACGACGCTGACTGGCGTCACACAACGTCGCCGTTGCACAACGCTATTCAGCGTTGCTCTACGCGACCAGAGAGAAAAAGCGAAGTCTGAGCGAGTTTTAGTGCGTTACACAACGCTACAATGCATGGAACATGGCAGCATGCATGCAGCATCGATGCAGATCGATGTCTGAACAATGCAGAGTCGCCTGTTTCATACTGCGTTGTACAACGCTGGGTAGCGTTACACAACATAGGAGTGGAAACATTGTGTAACGTTACTTAGCGTTGCATAACGTTCTGACAAGGGGAAATAGTGGATTTAACTGGTTTAAAAACAAATGAACTAACGTTGCACAACGCTACTGAGCATTGTGTAACGCTGTTCCAACCTTGTCAGAGAGTTTGCAATTTAAGAGCGAATTAACTCTGCGTTGTGTAACGGCAACTGGCGTTGTATGACGCTGGACAGAAAAACTGAGCATTTTATCAGCAAATTGATTGAGATTAGTTTAGAGTTTTAATTAAACCTAAACTGAGGATTCTAACTAGTCCAACGCAATCTCTTGAAGCTCCAAAACAATGCGCCACACTTGCTTTAATCCATTCTTTATAATTTGCATCTTCTTCCTATAAAACTCAAGGAAGATTGTTAAATGCCAAATGATATTGTTTTGCAATCGACAAACTTAGAGACGTTTAGTACAACAATATAAAAAAACAAAAATAACCATAAATTAATGAAAAAATCGAAATAAATAAGAAAAAAATGTAAAAATAAAAAATACGGTTCAAAATTAATTTTTTTTACCTTAAATCTGCTCTCCTTCTTATTCTCTTTCTAATTATTATTTTTTTCAGAATTTTTAGAAAATTTTTGCTATTTTTTTGGAGTGAAGTGGACACCACAAATCGAAATAAATGAGAAGATCAGAAAAGAGTTAAGTGCGGCGCTAGCTGTGAGTTTGTTGGGATGGGGAAGAAGACCTAATTAAATACAGAACTTTTCTGTAACGGTTATTACAAAATAACCGTTACAGAATCATAAAAAAAAAGCCGTTACAGAATCATAAAATAATTAATAAAATTCGTCCCATATCAGTAACGGTTTTTAGTAAATAACCGTTACAGAATCAATAAAAAAAAACGTTAACCTTCTGTAACGGTTATTTACTAATAACCGTTACAGAAGATGGTTGATATTTTATATATTTCTTTTTTCATATCTGTAACGGTTGTTGGATAATAACCGTTACAGAATATAGTAAATCTGTAACGGTTATTATCCAACAACCGTTACAGAAGGTTGATGCATTTTTTTTCCTGACCATGACGGAAATGTTATTATGGTTGTTTCATAATAACCGTTACAGATTTGTGGCGCCAATTTTCCCGCCTAATGCCTCACTATTCTGTAACGGTTATTTCAAAAACCGTTACAGAAGTGCCGTTACAGAAGGTCCTTTTTCCCGTAGTGCAGTGAACCGAGGTATCACAAGCATCAGTTCATCGCACACTGCACATACACAACACAGTTAAAAAATATATAATTAATTGCAAACTTGTTCATCGCACCTTGGCATTTCGTAAAAATTCTGCTTAAGGTCCATATAAGTTCATCGCACTTGATATAACACTAAGTCTGTCGACATCAGCAGTTATGCCGTTTCGCCGTGACGTGAAACTTTAATTGGACGGTTAGTGCCAGAGCGAAATATTGCATTTAAATAATGGAACGGCAAAAGAAATATGAAATTCTATCATTTCGAACTGTTCTGCTTCGTTTTCAACAAAAATACATGTAATTTCTAAGTGGAACGAATAGTGGCACTGAATCCTGTTTTGTATTCAAAACGGAACGGTTAATAGAATAAAATATCATATTGTTTTCTTAATGAAATGGAAAACACAACCAGTACCACTGTGTACCCTTCTAGCCTGGTCATGTAGGAGTCAGGTTTGATACTGGTCCTTGACGGTAAGGTAATTCTGAATTGATTGTATCATTCTTCCAGAGGTTGAACTGTATACTTACTGTCAAAGAAGCAACAAATTAATCTAAATATCAAATAATTATTGTGAGGGAGGAGCTTGTGTGCAAAATTTTACTTGTTAGATGATTTAAAGGGTCCTTAAAATTTATCGGTCATTAAAAGGTACTTGCATATAAATAACTGCATGCTTGAAATATCTTCAGAAGAATTATTTACAAAAATAATTAACAATTTGTCACACCCCGTTTCTAATCCTCAATTAGAAGACGAAAGTGCGACGGTTTAGTCGGAATTTTTTTTTCCTTTTCAATCAAACCCAAACAAAACGCCACAGATCCCAAAATCATTGTGTACAAAAACTACATAATATATTTCACATTATTTTATTTTACATCATAAGCTGAAAATTTGTATCATCCAGCTCTCCAAACAGAAATATTATACATATTATACAAAATAGTATTGTTTTGAGATCACCCCGGCCTACCAAGAAAAACAACCAACCACACACCAAAACCACAGTAACTCAACAGCAGCAGTAACAACACAACAACAACAACAATACCACGATAACAACAACAAAAATATACCAACATCAACACCCAATCCAACTAGGAATCCTCCCTTTTACGCTTGCGGGGAGGGTTCCTGCTCTGGCAGCGCCTCGAGGGACAGAAGAAGTGTGGCATCGGCATCTATGCTAGGTATCCGAATCCTAAATTTGAGGATTGAACACTCGAACGTTGCTATCGAGGGCCTAGGATGGCTTTGCGTTTCCGTAGGCACTAGGCGAAAAGGGCCTAGGACTAGCATACTGCAAAATATGCAAGTTGCACAGACAGAATCAAGCATAACATAACAAAAATATTTATCATAAATAACATACACTCCAGTTCTCAAGGCCTTACAGAATCAGAGAGAACCGTTCCCAAACCAATGGTTCCAAACCATTTGGTACAGAGCAGACAGAGGGAATTTCACAGTAGTATTAGCGCTAAGACTCTGGCCGGGTCGGGGGCCAAACCGATTATCACCGGATGAGTGAGTTATAACAGAATTTGTTATGCTAACAGGATTCACTATGGTTTCATAATCAAGCCAAATCTATCATTTTGATAGAAAAATTCGTTGAAACCATTCCAATCCTTTATCACTAAGTCTGAATCATCACGATAATAATCAAATGAATATTTCAAATCAGACTTAATATCATCAACTGAACAATCGGAATTTTTCAACATGTATTTCGTTTATTTTGGACTTCTACTGGCTATATGCACAATAAAATGCAATTTCCAATGAATATTCAACATGCGATGCATGAATTTAAAGTTACCGACAATCCAGAATTCTAATAAAGATTCCGTGTAATCCACACCTTCAGAATCTAGCTTAGTACCCGCTTCGCTAGTGGTTCCTGTTCACAATCATAGATTAGAGGTCCGTTAAGATTTGTTAACGGGATTCTATAATTCCTTTAAGTGAACGAAGGTTTAACTAAACAACGTCTAACTACACAATTGATATAGTATTCCAAACCCTTTAATAATTTAGTTACTTGCCCAATCATCATTAATTAAATCCTAAGTACTGTATTATATTATTGCTTGTTCATTTAACAGAATAATAATCCATACATAAAGCAAAATCAGAATTTATACAATTATTACAACAGAGTTTACAGAATACAAGCAATAATACAGTAAATCCAAAATTCAGAATAAATCAAATTCAAGAAAACATAATTAATTTATAATTTTTGTGGGATCAGAATAGTCTGTATAATTCTATTGCTACTGTATCTGTTCAAAAAGCAGACTTAATCTCATCATATCCCGAAAAATCCGACTATCGAGGTTAGACTAATATTATTGGGTCTAAGTATTTTAGTCTACCGTTTAATCAAGCTCAACAAAATCGCGTCTAATTAGAATTTATTATCAAATCCGAAATTCTAAATTAGAAAAGCCAACAGAATTTTAGTTCATTAAGCTCACAATTAATTTCGGCACATAAGTCACAATCCAACCCAACAGATCAAAGAAGGCTCAAGGGAGAAATTCCGGCCCAACTTTAATTCATTTTTATTCGGCCCACAAATCAAGTCCAGCCCACAATATACGCGGCTGAACCCAGTCAACCTGACCAAGCTGACTGAGTCAGTCGTAACGGATCCGACAGATCCAATCGGATCTAAATCCGATCCGATAACATTCAACGTATCCACACCCGAAATCCGGCCATCACAGTTGCATAAAAGCTTAGAAACAAAATCCAGGTCTTTCTTTCTTACACATATGCCCACATAAATTGGTAAATCCAACACATGTCACAATTAGGCCCTCAGAAATTTGCACTTAAGTCCCTAGAACTTAATTTATCTTTACGATTCAGTCCCTGGGTCCTAGAACCTATACCAGAAACTGGTACAAACAGAAAGTTAGTCACACCATTAACTAAAATGCATCTTTAAGCATACAACAAGCTTGAGTAATTTCAAAATCTATGTTACCCGGATACCTCCAAAAAGACCCGAATCCCGTATCCGACGCGGATTCGCGTGCGATTCGCATGCGATACGCACCCGACGCTCCACGTGGCGTATCTTATTATTTTAAAAAGTTTGACCAGCAGATTCGATCAAAATTCGTTAGGATACGTACATGATTCGTGTTGGATACGGATGTGGATAAGTTTTGTATACAGATTAGTGTTTCTTTTCCCGATTCCTTCGTGCGCAGAGAGAAAAAAAGGAAAGTGGGAAATAGAAGGGGTGAAACCGACAGGTGGGGGCCGTGGGGCACATTATTGAATTAGACATAGGTAATGGGCTGAAGTGGGCTCTAACTTCTAAGTATATTATTTTTTTTTGTCTTGTACGTCTTTTCATTATTTCATTTTGTATCAGGAACTTCGAATTTTACAAGATTATTATACCAAAGTTTTTTGAAGGTATCTGATTATAAAATATTATTACATAAATTAATTTTTGCATATTATATAGTATAATATTACACAATTACACATTAGTAATTAATAATAATAATAATGCTAAATATATTTTATATTGATTGGAAAAAAAATCATACATTTTGATATATAATATGTTTTTTTAATTATTTTATATATACTGTCGTATTTTAGTTTTTTTAAAAATGTCGTATCCCCGCACCCGCATCGTGTCGGATACGACACCCGCACCCGCACCCGCACCCGTGCAATATAGCTCAAAATCCATACAAATTATGCACTGCTTCCATGGAAATGCATGATGCATACCAAAAATACCCCTTAAAACTACAAAAACTTTTCTAATTATGTCATGTAACTGTACTCATGTAGTTGACATGCAATTGTGCCACACAAACAATTCCTATCACACTGTTTTAACATGACTATATCACAATTAGGCACAATAGTCCACTGATAGCACTATGCAACTAATATATGTCACAACATGAATATGTTTTATTTAATAACAGAATTTTCCCCAAGTAAAGTACTAAACAGTTCTCAAATCCAATACTATTATGCACTGTTATAACACACTACCCTTCCTATATAAAACTGATACAACCCTTTTTTGTGATAAAAGCACAATTCTTAATGCAAAACATATTAACAGTTTCATGATTAAATGGCTTAGCCTAATATCAAGAAATTAAGCAACCCCCAGCACCTCCAACACTTAACACATTTTAATAAAAGCATTTTCCACAGTTCACAGTCCCATAAGTGCATCACCAACACAACTTATTAATGCCATGTGACAGAAATTATGCATAGAACTAACTCTACATGTTGGTATGATAAAAGCACAGTTCCTGATGCACAACATCTTCAACAATTTCATGATAAACTGGATTAACCCATATATACAACATAACAGTCAACATTAAGCACTTATACAGCGCACTGATATTACTAATACTTGTCATATCTCAGCAACAGCATATAACAGTTCACAAGTTCTTATATGCCTCACTGACATAAGTTACAAATGTCATGACAGTTTCAATAGTCCCATGCACATGACAGTAAGCATTTATTCCATATATAGACTCTAAGTATACTAAATGCTCATGTATTATACTATGATGACATAAATACATCCTTAACAAAGCCTGTTGTACTAAACGTCTCTAGGTTTGTCGTTTACAAAACAATATCATTTGGCATTTAACAATCTTCTTTGAGTTTTATAGCAAGAAGATGCAAATTATGAAGACTTGGATAAAAATTTTAGGCAAGATCAAGATCAAGTCTTTGGAGAGCTTGTAGGCTAGTTTAGACTAGGATAGAAGGTTTACGTAGTCCTTAATTATCCTTGAAATGGTCTAGATAGCAGAAAAGCTCAAAAAACTAGCAAAATCTTGTTTTCAGTGACCTAGCATCGTACAACGCTAGATAGTGACACACAACGCTGAGTTTTCAAAACTAGAACAGCTGACTTTTGTGAATCAACGTTACACAACGCTATATAGAGTTAGGCAACGCTGAGTCACAACGTTGTACAACGCTCAGTAGCGTTGTACAACGCTACAGTTAAAAACTTGGAAAATTTCCTGAGTACCATTGCGCAACACCATATAGCGTTGCACAACGCCACAAAAATCCCAAGTTAGCTGTGCTGTTCAGACAGCGCTGTCCCATGTAAAACCCATGTAAACAGTTATTTTTACATGCAAAGCTGCAGGTAACGTTAGCCAACGTCTCTTAGCGTTGGGTAACGTTAGCGTTGTGTGACGGTATATAGCGTTGTACAACGCTCTGTTGAATCTGTCAGAGTTATTTCCTTTGTCTCCCTTTAACGTTGTGTAACGTTATTCAGTGGCAAGCAACGCTCTGACAAATTCCAATGGATTTGTCGGAGCTCTCCTTTGGCTGTACACACCTTCGTTGTGCAACGGCATATAGCGTTGCACAACGCTCTGACAGACCAACGGCTATATTAAAGAGCTGTTAGAATTTACAACGGTCATATTCCAGCGTTGTATAACGCTATTCAATGTTATACAACGCTGTGTCCAGTTTTTGCTGGTAAACTGCTCCTTTCGAGCCCTATATATATCCACCCCTTGTTCTCTCTCTTTAGAGAGATTTGCCTTGCAAAATTAGACCAGAATTGAGCCTTTGAGCACAGGGATACTCTCCCACTTGAGCTTTTCATAGCTAGACCATCTTGAGAGATTTAGTAGCCTCAAACACCACCACCCCGACATTGTCGCTAGGTGTAGGTTGGAATAGGTTGAGAGATCTTCTCCTTTGAGGCCGTTGTGCCATTCGAGTTAGGCCGATCCGCCTCAAGTGTCCTTGTGACGAGGTGATTCGGTTCGAAGTTGTAGTCTCGTTCTTATTGGAATTGAACGGAACGCGCCCTTTCGTGGTAGCGAAACTCCCGGAGATGTACGACTAAGGCTAGCTTTTCCTAGCGGGTCGGAACTCCGTAATCATACCGAGTGTTCAATTTCTCTCTCTCTTTTTCTCTCTCTCTTTTTCTCTTTATTATCTTGCTATGCTTGAATTGCTTGTGTGCTTACTTGTATTGGGTACCAATTGAATTGTGTTAGGATAATTCATACTAAACCGGTCCAAAATTTCAATTGCTTCCGCTAAACCTTGGTTAAGCCGTCTCTTTTAGGGACAACAAAGCCTACTAATGCCATCACAGTATCCATACCCCAATGCACATGACAGTGGCATGCCATAACAAAACCAGTTCATATATCATAACAATAAGACATTAATCTTAAAATGCATATTCTAGTATGCCTAACCACTAAGTATCCAAATAAGCTCATATAATATCTTTGCATCACTAATTATCCTAACTGTTAGTACAGTTTAACAAAATTAAGATTCACAGTGGGGATATACCTTGCTCGTGAGTCTTAACAAATCTTCTCAAGCACTCTAAGACAATCAAGGCCAGTATCAAAGCCAAGCAAATCAAGAACAAGGATAATTCCATAAACCATTCAAACTTAGCAGTGCCAGATTAGTGAGAATTCGAAATACCCAAAATCAGAAATTGACTCGAAATCAAAGGTAAGACAGAGACATAATACCTCTATGAGCTTCAATCCTCCTCTCACATCCACAACTGTTAATCCCCCAAATCAAAACCCTAAATCCCAAAGAGTATATATAAAGGCTTACCTCAACAGCAAAGGAAAAAAAAGACGAGAGAGGAGTGAAATTCAAGAGGGAGTTAATTGAGTCAAGCCAACGTGTGAGTTAGGGACTACAGCCAAACCATCTCGAACGTGGAGGAGAAGAGGGGCCTCCTCGTGCCAACACACCATGAACAGAGAGGTGCCAACCTCTGGTTGGGCCAGCCAGAGGCAGCTTCACACTCGTCCACTCACATCGCAACACAGAACAGAGAGCGTGATGCTCTCGAGTATCACAGCATAAAGAAAGGGAGAGGCGAAAGCTTCGCCAGATCAGAAAGGGGAGACGAGGCAGAAGGAGGAGACAACCTCGTCTGTCTCGATCTCTCTCTCTCTCTCTCTCTTTTATTAATTTATAATTAAAATTGATCCTCAGATCTTCTGTGGCCAAATCGTGTAGCCAATTATGTGGCTAAAATCAGAAATTTAATTTTATAAATTAGCTATTTCATCAATTTAAATTATTTCAATCAAAACCAAAGTCAGATAATCGTGGCAATTATATAGATATTTTCTCAATAATTTATAGAACATTCTTTTGTTCTTAAGTCAGAAATCCCACAATTTATTATATTATAAATTAATTTCATTTAACTTCTTGATCATATAATTCATGATTAATACGAATCATGATTATTCAGATATTAATAGGACTTGGTAACTAATCAATAGTCAAAAATATCACACAATTAAACATATCTGCATCGTATTTTAGTGTCAGAAGTCAGAACATAATGAGCAAAAAGTCACTTAGTATGACAATGTGTAATAAAATGTACAACTTTTTTTTTAGTTATTTGTTAACTTGTGTTCCATAAGGCCCATGATGTCTTCACTTCTGCATAACCTTAATGGTCTCACTCTCACATACAAACATTTAAGCAAACTAAAGACAATGGACTAATTTTTTTTTTTTTTCAGCAATTAGGGGTTTCTTCCAATTATTGGAAAAGTGGCGATTTTTCCTCGGCCCTTAGATATAATCAAGGGTGTTGTTTTGCAAATTTCATAAAAAAAAAAAACTGTACCGAAGCAGGATATGATATCTTGACTTCATACCAGAAATCTTCTTTCAAGCCTATTAATTTACAGAACTTCTGACCAAACGTCAAGTGAAGAGTTTCTCCTTCTAGATCTTCACTAACAGTTAAAAAATCTTAGTTTTATCTTTGGTTGTAGACTGAAAAACCAAACATTATTTTAATTTATACATTTTCAATACTGACAGTGGCATGTTCCTTCTGAAATGTTTTCATCAACAACCTCAAAATAACGGGATAAGCTAATTAGTTTCTTGATTATGAAAACTACCATATCTGTGAAGGTACGAGTAATAATTTATGATCTATGAAATTAGCACCTAAATACTCAAAGGTAATTTCTGCGTTTAAAAACACTTTGACAACGAAAAGAGGATACAATTAGTTACCTCGTGGCAGTAATAGAGGTACCTACTTGGCAGTAGATACATGTGCCATTTGTCAAATTTCATCAAGTGTACCAGAAATTTTTTTATGGGTGTCATTAAAATTTAATTATAAATTTCATAATAATATTAATAGAATTTGAACATGAAAAATCTGGATTTTTAATTATGGAATTCAACAATTGAAATATATTTATATTTTTATGGGGCACAAATGCATTATTTCTTATGAATGGCTCCGTTTGGATAAGGTGTGAGAGGAAGGGAAGAAGGGAAGAAGAATTGGAAAGTGTGTAACTTCATAAAGAGTTTGGATTGTTTATAATAAATTTATTTCCTTATTCCTTCTTTCCTTCTTCTCAAATAGAATCCAAACGGAGCCAATATGATCTACTAACTACAAAATACATATAAAAATATTAGACTCACAAAAAAAAGTAGTGATGACATTGCACCCCTTAGATGTACTTAGATCCGTCCCTGATGATAGAAAACACTAAAAAGACTTGAAAAGTCTCTTCTCAACTTCAATTTGAGTACCTACCAAAAGAAATGTTAAAAGTGTCAACAGGTAACTATAAATCATCTCGCATTACCTCAGATTTACACGATATAGATAGATCAAACCTTTCGTGATTCAACACGAAAAAGATCGATAGAACGGGAGGTGGAAGCGAGAGCGAGAAATGATTCAAATGAAAGAGACGAAGCATTGGAATTGGAAGGAAAGAATCCACGTACTCTTTAGCTCTTCTCAATTTTTGGGCCTTAATAATGGGCCGTTTGGATCGCTTAAGAATTCAGAAAATTTTAGAAAGTTGTAATTTCTAGAAATAAATTTATTGAAAAATGTGTAATTTTATGAAGAATTTGGATTGTTTATAATAAATTTATGGTAGGAAGATGAAATCCCCAAATTATTTAATGGGACCAACGCTTTCACAATTCATTTCGTCGTGTTACAGACTTGCAGGCTTTACAACTTGCATTGTTTTTTCTTGCCGTTCTGCATGCCGCATTAACTCAGGAATATTTCATAATTCATTTGATCATACTATTGTATTTACTTGCTTTTTCTTCCTTTATATTCACAATTTATGATATACGATCAAATTGCTATTAAAAGCAATTATTGACAAACTGAAATTAGATAGTCGATAATTTGTTTTAACATAAAATACCTTCAATTTGGACTCGAATGTAGCCATCAAAATCCTGATTAATCTGGTCAACCCGACCCGTTGATTTGGTATGAAATAACATAGGATTAAGTTAGGGCCGTCAAAACGTGGCAAGTGGTACGGAATGACACCAAACTGTTACTATTAAACGGTACAATACCGTCATGCCACTTACTGTTTCATTTATTAAACGAAATAATTTTTTGTGCCATCAACCGTATATTACACATAAAACGGTTTGAAATGAGATTGAAATGGTCGAAACGGTATAACCAACTGTGCCATCAACCGTGCCACTTAAAAAACGGTATAATTTTTTGTGCCACAAACCGTTCCATTTTGATTAAACGAAACGGCATAACGGTAAATGGTGCACCGTTGACCGCCCTAGATTAAGTAATGTAAGTTCTACCTTGAATGTCCTAGGGAATCGTTAAACTGTCAGTGATGACCTGTTACTAGGATCTGATCTATTATCGCTCGACATTGGAATGTCGGATTCAAGGACTGTTTGCTAGAAGAAATGCCGGACAGCTCAGGAATCGTCAGACGCTTAGGCCTAGGCCTGTTTAACGTTCCAAACGGCAACGGAATGAGCAATTTAGTTTGTCGTTCCGTTCCATCAACGGTATGGCCATTTCATTCAGAAAATGAAATATCATTTCATTTCGTTATTCGTTTCATTTGGACGGAACGGAACAACGTGTTTTACATTAAAAAATGTACTATTTGTCGAAACGGAAGCGAAATAGGTCATTATGTTTCAACAACGATATGTCCTCTCATTCCGATTACCATTCCATTTCTAAAACGAAATGATATTTTGTACTGTTAGCCGTTCCATTTGGACAGAACGTCCACGAAGAATGGTATACCGTCAGTTACCCTACCGACACTCTCCAGAAGTCAGAATTAGGCTTGTCGTCTACAGGTGCGGAATTACATAGATTTTTGTTAAGGATTAAGTACAATTTAACATGTTTTACTTAATGCATTTTCTATGTGATTGCGTAACTGTATTTTTAAAGGGGCCGTTTGGATCGCTTAGGAATTTGGAGAATTTTCTATTCAAGAATTATAAGTGTCATCGGCAAATATACCATCCCAGCCATCGCTAAATACAAAGTGAACATATACAACAAATAAGGTGAACATATAGGCAATCTAAGTGAACACTTACAAACAAATAAGTGTTATCATCACTTGTTCAGAAGTTTACATGCTTATTCAACTTATTTTCATTGAACTTATTTGTTTGTATGTGTTCACTTAGATCGTCTATATGTTCATTTTGTTTGCTGTATATGTTCACTTTATATTTAGCGATGGCAAGGATGGAAAAATTGTAGATGGCAGTAATCAATTTCCATTTCCTATTCCTAGGCATAAATTTATTGAAAAATGTGTAATTTTGTGAAGAGTTTAGATTGTTTATAATAAATTTATGTCTAGAATTTGTTATTCTTGTAAATTCCGAAAACATCCAAATAGCCCCAAAGAGGATATTTTATGGGATTTCAAGATTTTATGAAAACTGCATTCTTGTGCATGAGCAAATTGAATGTCTGTTAATTTTGTCTGTCGTATTTCTACATTGTAGATATAACGCCCAAATATTTCTACAAATATTATTTTTCAAAATAATTAATTTTTTTTCCAAACTGTTTAATTCAATTAGAATATATATGAGGATAATTAGTATTTTTTCTATGACAGTTAATGTATATATATATATACACGGAGACAGTCAATATCATAAATTAGGACAATTAGTATATTTTTATAGGACAACATGAGATGGGAGGAGAGAAAGGGAGAAGTACAGGCATCAAAGGCGGGTACGCACTCGATGACAGGGATGGTAATTAGCAAGGGGAGGATGCTAGGAGGGAAGGGAAAGGATGAACAAGCACTAGATGGAAGGTAAAGTGGATAATGCTGAATAGAGTAGACGCTAGATGGAAATGATGAGTTGATTGAAGAGTGAAGATGGGAACAAGCAATTTCGTTAAATTTTCATTATTAAAACAGTTTCAAAAGAAAGATCACAAATACTTCTCTCATACAATGACATCTTATCTTAGAATTCACAAAAGTATTAAAATTCAAATTTAATTACTTTGGGAAAAACAAACAAATATAGAAATATTAAGCAAAGCATTGGAGACCAAATTAGTGAAATTACTAATGATTCGTAGAGTCAAAATCAATAATTATTCTTGGAGACCATCGCACTGTAGAACACTGGTTATTATTATTTTTTATTTTTATCCAACAAAGTCTATATATGGGATAAAATAGTGTTCTCCAATCGTGCGTGTCGTATTAAATACGATCGTGTTAGAGTCTTATGTCATGTCGTACTGATACGAACTACTTTTTTAATTGTATCGTGCCGTGTCGTACTGAATGGTGAGAAGATGCAACACGACACATATTCTGACACAACACGACTGTGTCGTGTTGTTACGTGGTGTTAGTCGCGCCAAATCGTCATAAACTTTTCTTTATTTTTTACAATAATTTATTAAAAAAATATTAAAATGGAGAAAAAAATATTATTGCAGTTTATTTGACTATTCTACATATTCAGTATATATATCAGTTTCAAGCTTTTAAATTTCGCCGAAATAACGACGTTATTTCCGAAATTTCGATTTTTCAGACAAAAACGCACCGACGTTACAGTTTCATACCAGAAAAATGCTTAATGCGTCATTTCCGAAATAACGTCGTTATTTCGTCATTTTCGAAATAACGTCGTTTTGAGAAGAAAAAACGGAGACATGAAAGATTTTATACAATATTATACTTATCCTGATAGTATTGTACATAAAATTTAATGAAGTGTACCATTCTACCACTAGAAATGTGTATACCACCGTTGTACCACTAGTATTTAATGAAGTATATTGAATTATTCCTCAATTGTCCAAATTTATATGCCTCGTGTACCAAAAATTTTTCTCTATGTACTAAATACCATTGCCTCTCTGTGTAGTACGTACAATCATCCATATGCTCTCTGAAGTAATTAGATATTACTATATTAGTTATTAGATTATTAGCACATTCAAAAATATATATATATATTCTTCCTAATGTCGCATATACACACCGTTTTTTCGCCGCCATACCGTTAAATCAACTCTGGACCGTCATACTGAAAAAACGTATTTTAAAATCTTGATCAGTATAAAATTGACAGCAAATTTTTGTTAAAAGATTAATTGATAATTTTATTTTATTTTTTTTGATAACTCATTTTTTTATTGTTTGAACAAATTTAAAAAAAATAAAATGTTTAAAAAAAGTAAATAGACGTTATAAAAGAAAGTACAGTTAGAATTTGAATTTTAATATAAAATCAATTTAAATAATTATTTAGGAAAAGAGTAAATTATTTTAGAGATCCCTAAACTTTATCTTATAATTCAGTTTTAGTCACTGAACTTCTATTTGTCCCTCCACAGCCACTAAACTTTCAAATACGCCAAATTTAGTCCCTCTGTCCGTTATAATTCTGTCTAGACATTAATTAGGGGTGCAAATTGGAGTCACGAGTTAGACTCTGACACTCTGTGCTCTTTCTTTCTCTGCTAACCGCGCCTCTCTTCATTTTTTCCTCTACTTTCCCTTTCCACATCTCTCCTTCTCTTCGGACGGATCTGAGTAGGATCGCAAGTTCCTTCCGCCTCCTTCTTCTCTCTCTTCTCTCTGCCTCTCCTCTCGCAAAACCTAGATAACCGTAAATCTTGTCTCTCGACTTATCTCTTTCTATCTGCTCAAGCCTAAACTTTGCCTCTCACTCATGATTTGTCGCATCTCTCTAGGCTATCTCAAACCTAAATCGGTACCCTCGCTATATAATTTTTTTGTTGATTTTTCTTGCACGGATCACATGGCTATTATATGTTTGTGATTGCTTGTACATGGTGTATTAGTACGTCGGGAATTGCTTAGGCCACGCTCTTCTTGCTCATTTACTCCCCACTTTTTTTTAAA
This sequence comes from Rhynchospora pubera, assembly GCA_028095005.1. Taxonomy (NCBI): domain Eukaryota; kingdom Viridiplantae; phylum Streptophyta; class Magnoliopsida; order Poales; family Cyperaceae; genus Rhynchospora; species Rhynchospora pubera. The sequence goes on from CM051459.1 coordinate 78,394,440, forward strand.
TGACTAAAATGTCCTCTTCTTCAACTCTAAAGTCTGAGAAATCTAAATGGAAGAGAAGGATAATTTAGTCTAATTAGGAGTGATTGAGCGAGGGAGTGTCCTGAGCAATTCCCCAGTATGTCGTTGTACAAGGATTTTCTTTGCTATTTTAATAATCCATGGCTTAAAGCAGTTGAGTTTATGTGAGGACTTAGTTGTAACATCGTATGATAACACAAATCTAATTTTGTAATTTTTCATTATATTTATGAGAAAGATGGTACTCATTACTGTTTTTTTCAATTTGAATGTCATGGTGTGGATATTGTGGTGGTAACTATGGTGAGTGGTGAATTATGTTTCAATTATTTGCTAATCATATATTGAAATATGCAATTTGCTAATTTTTTATACTGAAGTAGTTACATGATTATTAACACAATGAAATTATATAATACAAGTCAGTACACATTCTCTGTTTATCAAAAATATTATATTATATATATAAAAAGATATGTTAGCAAGTATTTACAACTTACAAGTAATATATATATATATACACAAGTATTTACAAGGAATATGTATAACACGCCACATCATGCGATCTTGTTTCAACATCTTGAAAGGCGTTTGCGACAGTTCGATCTAGGTTTCGCGAGAGGAGAGACAGAGAGGAAAAGAAGTTGAAAGGAAGCTTTGTGATCCTGCTCGGATCTGGGATTAAAGTAGAGGGAAAAAAAAAGAAGAAAAAGAGAGGCGCTGTTAGAAGAGAAAGAAAGAGCAAGCACGGGGTCCAACTCGTGACTCCAATTTACACCCCCAATTAATGTTTAGACGGGAACTAATTGTAATAGAATAGTAACAAAGGGATTAAATTTGGAGTATTTGAAAGTTCAATGGATGTGGAGGGACAAATAAAAGTTCAGTAGTCAAAATTAGATTATAGACAAAGTTTAGGGACCTATAGAAAAAATTATTCTTTAGGAAAACAATTTAAAAGGAGTATGTTTATGATGTTATTTTTTGTAATGTTAAAAATTAAATTTTTGTTGACATGTCATGTTCATGTTGTCATGTCATGTTCGTTTTGTCATGTCAACACGACAAGATTATGACACGAATCGTACCGTTTCGTGTCAAAACGCATGTTGTATCGTGTCAACATGATCGTGTCGCGTCATTTTAGAAAGTCCCAGACCGAATGCACTTATTTTAATTATTAAAGGCATCACACTGCAATTATCATGCTGAATCATATCCAATAAAACAGCGGCAAACCGGCACGTGGTGGCGTCATGTACCTTTAGTAATGATTTACAAAAACATTATACTCCACCACAGCATAGTCAATTTGAAACAAATATGTTCGCAACTGCACGAGGCCACGAGCGAATCTAAACAATCCACTGCCGCCAACAATCGGCATTTCCCGCACAGTAGTTAACGCTTCGTTGTGTCCGAAAACGGCAATTGTACTGCCGTTATATTTTCCATCAGTGAAAACGAAGTTCATTGCCACTAGTAATTCTATCTTATATAACCCGGCTTCCAAATAAATCCCCTTTGCTCTGCCCACTAACTTGGAGTTCTTATCAGGTCCAGTTCTCAAGGGGTCATCGAACACATACACGTCACTGAAATTTGTTGATATTGATTTCTTGAATTCAGGTGCATCTGCTACACGGACAGAAGTCTGGTTGCGACCGCTGATCTTGTCATGCCAATAGAATCGAAAATGGCTCTGTTTTTCCACGGCAACAGGAGACACGGTATGGCTGCTGATGAGATAGTCATTGCTTTGTTCAGAGGAGGTTACTAGAGTGGAGTTGGTGGCACAACAGAGGAGTAACATTAGGAAGAGGGAAGAAAACATGAATGTAGCCATGGAAGGTAGCGTACTTCCTTAATTTGTGGTTTGGGGATGCACATCTCAATGTAATTGATGGCTTATTTATAAGGGAAGTTTGGAGTACTGTTGGATTTGTTTAGCCTCATAGGAGATAACAAAATCCGTTTCACCAATTATTATATTTTTTTAAGATAAATTAATTAGGGGTAAAACCTTCGACTTATTTTTAAATTAAATATCTGTAAAAACCCTTCATTCGGAAGAACTAGCTCTTGATCTATTAGCAAAGAATAATACATCTTAAGTGAAAGGTTGCAAGTTAAAAATCCGGCTTGGCCAGGAGGAGGATCTTTTATAGACATTTAATTTAAAAATAAGTTGGATGGATTGACTTCCAATTTATTTATAAAATAAAAACTCTCCATTCAAATTATTGAGATGCATTATTTTCGCCACTAGGTCAAGGACTGGTTCTCAAAATAATTAGTTTGATTTCACCGATTATTTTGAGAAAGACGTTTGAATTATTAAAGTACATCAAAGTAAGTTGACCCTCTTTTTCCATGTGCGTTAACAGATAACTTTTGTGAAGAAATCGTTGAGCATATCATCAATATTTGAGGGATATATGTTCACATATATATGCTGTGAGACGGTTAGGGGTGCCGATGGTATATCGTCACTCGTTTTCTGTGGACGTTCCGACCAAACGGAACAAGTGACGAATCAGTTTTCAGCATACGTTTCCAAAATGGAACGGTAAACGGAATGGCTTTTAATAGATATTTGAGTGAAATACAGTGTAAATTGAATCGTTCCGCCACGTTCCGTCCAAACAAAACGTTTAACAAATCATTCCAATACATACTGTTGTTGAAACGAAACGACAAACAAAACGGTCCATTCCAATGCCGTTATAAACGTTAAATAGGTCTTGAGACTGTGAGAGAGGCTAGTGACCTCAATAGCAACTGGGCATCACATGTGCGCCTAACATTTTTTTACTTGAGGTATCCGCAAAGCAACTTTCTGACAAGGATGATCGAATGTCAATTGGCGTGTAAATAAATAAAGAAAATTGTGTGTAAAAAAGTTAAATTTAGATATATAAAACTGGTACAAAACTAAATAAAAAATTACATTTGTTGTTTTCCGAAAGCCAAATTTCTAGTCCCAGGTTCAAAGGCATAAGTAAATTTCTAACGAAATGACTCCATAATGTTAAAGCTTGTTTCATCCTTGCAGCAGATCGAGTGTCCCAGGCGTGTACCATCCATATATTTATTTGAAGGCTTCATGTAAACTCAAATATTAAACGAAAAAATCATGAATAATATAGGGTGCGTTTGGATGAGAGAAGAAGAAGAGGAAGAAGAAAGATGAGAAGAAAAAAAATTATAAACAATCCAAACTCTTCACAAAGTTACACACTTCCCAATACTTCTTCCCTTCTTTCCTTCTTCCCACACCTATCCAAACGCACCCATAGAGAGAAAGTTTAATAAGTACCATAATGAATAAAATTTTCTATGCACCGCGAACTTTTTTAGAAGTGTTTTTATAAATTGACAAATATAATTTAACCAATCTAATCTACATATTGAAATCTCATAGCAAACTAAATTTTACAATTTTTGAAATTTTATTACTATTTTTTTTAAATTTTTAAAAACATGCTATTATTAAAAACAAACTACTATTTACAACATTCCAAAAATGGCAGGTTTTAAAAATTAGAAAAAATAGTAAAATTTATTTGCTATGAGATTTAAATATGTAGATTAGATTTGTTAAATTAGATTTATCAATTAAATTTACAAAAGTACCACTGAAAAAGCCCGCGATGCATAGAAAGTACTACGCACTATGGTGCATATTAAACTTTCTTATAATACATTTGGATATCAAAATATCAGTAAATTTGATTTATCTGGATTTTTAGAATTTTGCGGATATTTTATTAAACCAATGTGAGTATTGCAACTTTGTTTTATTATTGTGGAGGATGCTTGGTAACGGTCTTGCACATAAATTGATGATTAATCTGAATCAAATATCTATTGATAAGTTGTTAACATGTCCAGACAATAGTGTTGAAAATGTACATGCAACAAATTGCAAAGTGTATAATAAAATAGCTAAATAGATCGGGTTCATGCAAGAGTTTTTTGTGTAGTACCCCTTCAATATGTCACACCAAGAAAAATTACTTGTCATTTTTATTTCGAGGTGAAAATTTGATGTAACGGTTTGGGTTTATTTAATTTTGGATCATGTTATTTTAAAATTATTTCGATTATTAATTGAGGACACATTTTCAAATTAAAAGACATAATTTTATAAACTAAAATGTAGTTTTATGTCAAATATAAATCATACAAGTTAAAATATATTTGTTTAAGGCGTGATTGGACAAAGTTTGCTATCATGTCAATGGATAGCGACATTAACGCCATCCGGAAAGATATAAACATAGCCCATCATGGTAAATTTGACTTGTCTCAAGCATAATATTTATCTTTGTTCAATGAGTAAATTTTTTGGAAAGCCACTAAAATTTATAAGTTGTCTATTTTTTGTCACTAAACTTCAATTTGTTCTTGTAACCTTTCAACTTTGATTTTGTCGATTTTGATCCTCCGCCAAGATTTCAGTAATTTCCGTCTGATCCTTCCGTGAAGAGACTTCGCTCTCTCTCGCCTCCGCTTGTTTCTCTCTCAGTCGAATCCAGACCCAGGCTCCCAACTCCCTCTCTCCTTCTCTCTCTCACTCGCTCACTCACCTCATGAAGCCCCTCTCCGCTACCTCCTTTCAGACCCAAGCTCGCCTCACGAAGGCCGACGGCTGGTGGCGCTTTGTGGTGGACTTGGATGACGATGAGAATTCTATTATTTCCTTCTTCTATGAATCGGTAATGAACTTGGTTTCTATTTGCTTGTCCAGATTAATTTTATTACTTTTGCAATAAGTTTGTGGGCTTGATTTCAATACTTGTTTTCTTGTATTTTTCTCATCTTTTATTGGCACGAATTGATTGGGCCTTGTTGATATTGCAGCTTAATAACGTGATTTTTTTAATGAATGAGTAGGAATTTTTTCAATTTATTTGGTATGATTTTGTGCCAAATTTAAGAATTTGAGCTGCTGATCCAGTTGAGGACACTAGCTCGGGTAGGATTTCAAAAGTTACAATTTGGGTTATGAAATTTTGTGTTAATGTTGATAGCTTCTTAAAAACTAAAAGAGTGTATGACAATACCATTTTTGAGCTTGATAAGGCAATACAGAGACATACCTCCAGTGCATATTGAATTAGATTTTCAAGGTTGGTAGGAATTTTTATCCAAACTCCTCTAATTCCCTGATTATGAATTAAATTTTGGTCTCATTATGTTTAATAATCAAGTAATCTGAAATCATATTTATTTGGTCTCATTTTGTTCAGGGAAGCTGTGTAGCTGTTGTTCAAGGAATGTGTTAGGTACAAAGCATGTCGATTCTTTAGATGATATGATGAACCTCCTGTAGATCTAGCAAAGGAAGTTATTAATGGGCTACTTAAACGATTAAATAAATCTGAAGGATAAGCAGAAGAAGGAAAATCGTCTCATTTTTAGTTTAGTCATTTTATCAGTTTTTCTGGTATTGATGTTAATTTTTTTTTTTTGAGTGTTTTAATGACTCTGATTATTATTTACTGGTAAGATTTTGTGCTGGTAAGAAGTAGCCTATATGCTAAATTCTCTGATATTTGTATTATCAACTCTAGATACTATTCCCAATTTACTTTACTGGTAACAACTTCTCATGGGGCATGTGTTAGTAATTTAATATACTCAAATGTAGAAACAATATACAAGAGATTGTAATATCAGATTAAAGCAATTCCAGTTTTCACCTCTTTTCTCCTTTTGACCTGTTGATAAAAAATTAAAAAAACCATTTTCATGCTACCTTTATACCATCGTTTCACAACATTTTGTTTTGAAAAAAAGTGGAGGTTTAAACTCCAACACTTCAATCGAAGCAATAACAATTCAAACTGTATAACGGTCCCAAGTAAGACCGTAGCACTACCCTCCCCATGAGATACCACATTCCAACACTGGTACCACATGAGAGTGTACCAGTGTACCTATCCAATTACAACTAAATTGAGAATAAATAGAGATCCATTTTAGCAACCAGGCACACGAAATGCTAAGTACTAGAGAATAAATAAAGAGTAAATTTACTTGCACTAAAATACAACCAAATTGTCACAACAAAGTATCTTAAAAAGCCAAAATCATAAAAAAAAATCACTGAACCAAGATACAACCATGGACACAAAATGTTAAAGTATTACTGTAAGGCATTGTTCTACAATAGGAATCAAATTCAAAAAGAAAGTAGCTTTTTCCTTGACATCAGATTATCCATTGGAAGGCACACCATTCTAGTTTTTCTTGCCACCTGCACACAAAATATAAATAATCTGAAACCACTATGCATATGAATATTAATTTTAGCCCATGGAATTTATTATTTTTCTAGAACCATTCAACTTTGAGCTCAGGCTGTGCTCTTTACGACTGTATTGCAGTCAAAATATATTATTGGCCCTGAAGCTTTTATTCTATAAATGTGCAAACTATAAAGTTAAAAGAATTTTTATCAATATAAAAGTCCTATGATATGAAAAGGGATTCCTTTAGATGCATTATACTAGTAGCTGCTTACTTATATATGCCATGATAACTTCATAATTACACTTAAATCACCTCACCTAAAATTTTTATGAAAAATTCTTTTACATCAGTTGACTTTCTGAACTTATATTTTGTATACTTGAACCTGAAACCCATTGAATTAAGATTTTTTTCTTAATCTCATCAAGATAAAATAAATAAAAATTATATGGTAAATTGGTATAAGTAAAAGTCATTACTGTTTTAGGGAACTAATATGGTACAGAACCATGTGGATTAAATTGCATACACGTTAGTGGAATGGTTAATAATGATATAATAAATTAATTTGAATTTGAACATTCCCTTATGGTTTTCTTAATCTCATAGACGCGTGAATTTCAGATTTCACTTTTAACTCAGCACAACACAAATTAAGAAAACTTGGTGATAAATTATATGAAATCACAAACATTGAGACTTACCATAATCTGGCTTCTCTTTGAAGTGCTTTTGATATCTCATTCTCAAATCACCTACGACAGGCTCGATCGACCTCAGTGACTGAGAAGGGCCGCCTCATGTGTCGCTACCCCAGTGCTTCTGAAGAAAGTTGATTCTCATCCGATGGAGTAGTGTTTCGGTACAGTTCATCGCTAGATGTTTGATTAAGATGCAGTTCGGAGAGGGGGAGAGGGGCTTCGTGAGGTGAGTGAGCGAGCGAGAGAGAGAAGGAGAGAGGTAGTTGGGAGCCTGGGTTTGGGTTCGAGTTCGAGTGAGAGAGAAACAGGCGGAGGTGGAGTGAGCGACAGAGCGAGAGATCAAAGTCTCTTCACGGAAGGATCAGACGGACATTATTGAAATCTTGACGGAGGGATTAAAATTGGACAAAATCAACATTGAAGGGTTATCCAAGGACAAATTGAAGTTTAGTGATCAAATATGGACAACTTATAAACTTTAGTGACTTTCCAAAAAATTTACTCTTGTTTAATTGATTTAATTTGAGTTACAGTATTTATAAAAAAAAATGTGATTTAGATATACGTCACTGCAAAAATTTGAAATTTGAGATAATTATCACTAAATAATAAATTATTTTCATGTCACTATAAGATAATGAAAATTAGTTTTACAAGATGGATCTATTGATATGTCCATTTTGACCGCTTTGATTATGCCATTGCAAAACATTAAAATGAGAAAAATATCATAATAAAAGAAATATTTTGTTTTGTAGTATAAATTTTTTTTAAAATTTTAGAAGTTTTGAAATTTTTAGAGTTACAATCCATATTTAAATTTTTTGTGTTTTTGGATGTCACCGATCTAATTTTCTCTTTTTTCCTTAATAATTTAATCTCTTTGTGAGTAATTTGGGTATTATTAAAAAAATATGAAAAATTTTAGAGTGGTATAAATCGAATCAGCTAACTAATGGTATACAATTATTTTTATGGATTTTAGAGTGGTATAATTTTAATTAGTTATTTAAGTATGGCATTTTAATTAGTTATTTATTAATGACCTTAAAGAATGGAACGTCTCGAAGTAAACGACCTTAAAGAGTGGAACGTCTCCAAGTAAACGACCTTAAAGAATGAACGTCTCCAAGTAGTTGGCGATCGATAGAAGTGCATAGAAGTTAGCAATTCATTTACCAGAGCCATAACGTAGGAACCTAGAAGTAGGAGCGATACCATAGGTTTGTAGGTAACTTTATTAGATCATGTTTGGGGTGTAGGTTTCTACTGTTATTATTATTATTATTATTATTATTATTATTATTATTGTTATTATTATTATTATTATTATTATTATTATTATTAGCATCTATTTTTATGTTTTGTTTTGTTCTTGGATGTTTTCTCTTGTTAGATTCCTTTTCTAGCCTATCCCAACTTGCTTGGGACAAAAGACTTAGTAGTAGTAGTTGTTGTATTTAAGGATGATATTTTCAAATTAACAAAATTTTTATTGGCATAAAACTAAATTTTACTTTATAAAATTAGTCTTTTTATTTGAAAATGTGCCCTTCATTAATAATCGAAATAAATTTAAAATAACATGATCCAAAATTAATTAAATCCAAACCGTTACATCAGATTTTCACCTCGAAATAAAAATGACAAGTAGTTTTTGTTGGTGTGACATATTGAAGGGGTACTAGTATTACACAGAAAACTCTTGCATGAACCCGATCTATTTAGCTATTTTATTATACACTTTGCAATTTGTTGCATGGACATTTTCAACACTATTGTCTGGTCATGTTACCAACTTATAAATAAATATTTGGTTCAGATTAATCATCAATTTATGTGCAAGACCGTTATCTAACATCCTACAATAATAAAACAAGCTGAAATACTCACATTGGTCGAAGTGGAGCCCAATTAATTTGCCTTCCTTTATCTCAAATTTAAAACGTAGCGTTTGGATCGGATTCGATCCAGTCGATTTTTGGATCGAATGCAACACTACTTTTAAAATTTAAACTTTTTTTATTTATTTTCGAAATTCGAGTGAACAGTAAAATTACATTTAATTTTTTCGGAAAAACGAGGTGGCGCTGTGCTTCTCTGAATTTCTTCTCCTAAATCCAAATTTTGCATGGGCAAACTTGTTGGGCTGTTATACTTCCTTCCAATTATTTTTCCTTTCGGCCAGACGGGTTACACGAAGCGAGTCACTGCAACAATTTGTTGAATTGAGGTCACAGGGGATCAAGAGAGTTCGGCACGCTGAAATTCGACTGAAGAAGACGGGTTGCATTTCCTTTGTTAACAGGTCCGTCTGTTAACGGGTCTGGATCCGAAGTCATTCCCGGCCGTCGCAACCCATGTGGAGAGGTGCTACAGAATCGTCGGGGTGAAGAGAAGGCAATGGTGAGGTCTGTTTGGGCTGCGTCGTCTTAGTCTGACGGGTGGACTGAGAGCAGGTACGGTGACGTCAGGTGTTGGTACCGAAACGGTTTAGGAAGTTGAATTCGTAGCAGAGATGGGTCGTTTGGCCTCAAGGCAGTGATGAAAGAGTATCTTTAGGCCTCCAAATCTCATCTTTTTTCCATCCCATATGGACAAAATTGTCCCCTAATTGTTGGCCACGAAATGGCTATAATTAGTCATTTCGTTTTGTCATTTTGCTCTTATATTAACACATAAAATCAGTCATTTAATGGTCAAATTAATTGTCTTTTTAATTAAGCTGAATTCTCAATTCAACCAATTAAAATATGTTGAATAAAATTAATTATCAACTTATTGATAATTATTTTAGAATTAGCAAATGCATTAATTTATTTTTATATGATCCATTTGATTTAATTAATTATAATGGTTCATAATGGTATATAACTAATTAATCAACTTATCATATTTTCACTGCACTTACTGCTGTGAATAAATTAATAATACACTGTATGGTTAAAACTTTATTTGTGTGACCCTTTGTGGATTTATGCTATGTTGGTCATGCAAATAAATCACTATTTTATTTTCAATAATCATAGGCGGTATCTAGCAACACACTATAATTCTCAATTCACATAAATATTGTACTGCTACAGTATTTTAATCCTACATAAGAAATAAAAGTATTTCCTTGTCTGATTCTTATGTCACATGATATTATTGTATAATCCAAGATATGAATGTGTTATTCTTGCAGATTATACATTTCTTGATCTAGATAAGATTGTCTAGTTTGCATGAATACGATCCAACTCTATCAAGGGTCCCAAACAGATATCATCGCTCACTAGGTATACTAATGAGGCACATACGGTTTTTTTTTATGAATAACTTTTTATCGCTACAAGCTGCCACTTGAAGCGTCGGTCCAGCACAATCGATTGTTGAATCTAGTTGGCGTCCCACATGGCAAGTCCAGGTGGCAGAGGCAGGCCTGATTTAAGACACTTGTACACGCATGCAATGGAGCTGTAGATAGTCAAATGAAATCTAATTCACGAAATAATCTGATCTATGGACGACATCGTTTTAGTAAAGGTCATAATGTCAGAGAAATCATTACCGCAAATAAATATTTGTTATCGTTAGGATTGACGTGGACTTTGGATTTAAATTTAGAATTATTAAGAAAAAATTCCGATAAAAATCAATAATTATTCTTGAACACCATCACACTGGAGAACGCACTTAATATTATTATCCAACAAGGCCCATGGGCCGAACAAAGTTATATTATTAAAAGCATCAAACTGTAACATGCTGAATCATATCCAATAAAACACGGCAAACCGGCACGTGGTGGCGTCATGTACCTTTAGTAATGATTTACAAAAACATTATACTCCACCACAGAATAGCCAGTCTTCTGATCATATAAATATGTTCGCAACTGCACGTAGCCACGAGCGAATCTAAACAACCCACTGCCGCCAACAATCGGCATTTCCCGCACAGTAGTTAACACCTCGTTGTGTCCGAGAACGGCAATTGTACTGCCGTTATATTTTCCATCAGTGAAAACGAAGTTCATTGCCACTAGTAATTCTATCTTATATAACCCGTCTTCCAAATAGATCCCCTTTGCTTTGCCCACTAACTTGGAATTCACATCAGGTCCAGTTCTCAAGGGGTCATCGAACACATACACGTCACTGAAATTTGTTGATATTGATTTCTTGAATTCAGGTGCATCTACTACACGGACAGCAGTCTGGTTGTGACCGCTGATCTTGTCGTGCCAATAGAATCGAAAATGGCTCTGTTTTACCACGGAAGCATGAGACACGGTATGGCTGCTGATGAGATAGTCATTGCTTTGTTCAGAGGAGGTGACTAGAGTGGAGTTCGTGGCACAACAGATGAGTAACAATAGGAAGAGGGAGGAAAGCTTGAATGTAGCCATGGAAGATAGCGTACTTCCTTAATTTGTGGTTTGCAGGGGATGCACATGCCAATGTAATTCATGGCTTATTTATAAGGGCAGTTTGGAGTTCTATTGATTTGTTTATAAGGGCACATCTCAATAAAATCTGTTTCACCAATTACTTTGAGAAAGACGTACGTTTGAATTATTAAAGTACATCATAGTAGGTTGAACCTTTTTCCTGTGCGTTAGCAGATAACTTTTTTAAAGAAATTCGTAGAGCATATCATCAATATTAGAGGGAAATGTTCACATATGCTGTGAGACTGAGACAGGCTAGTGGCCTGAATAGTAACCGGCCCATCACATATGCACAATGCGCCTAATATTTTATTACTTAGAGGCATCCGCAAAGCAACTTTCTGACAAGGATGATCGAATGTCAATTGGCGTGTATACAAATAAAGAAAATTGTGTGTAAAAAAGTTAAATTTATATATACAAAACTGGTACAAAACTAAATAAAACGTTATATTTGTTGTTTTCCGAAAGCCAAATTTCTAGTCCAATGTTCAAAACCATTAGTAAATTTCTAACGAAACAACTCCATAATGTATTAATGTTATTGAGGCTGGTTTCATACTTGTAGCAGGTGGTCAAGTGCCAAGACGTGTACGGTGTACCATCCATATATTTATTTATTTGAAGGTATCATATTCTGAACTCCAGTATTAAATGATCGTATCATGCATATATAATATTTATACATTTGGAGTTAACCTATTCATTTCAGTTTGGTGTCGAATAGATTCTTTGTACCATACTTTTAAACTGAGTTCGAATAAGCACATGCTATGAACAGAACTATATTTTGAAGGTTTTTCCCAAATACCCTCTGAACTGAACCATATTTGGAAGCTAGATTTGCCTCACTTAAAACTTTCACTTGGTTGATGTTGAATAACAAACTCTCAACCATTGATAACATGCAAAAAGAGGGCTGTCTATTGTCAACAGATGTTGCCTCTCCAAGAATTGCTATGAATCTATTGCTCACACCTTTGGTTCCTGCTCTTTCTTTACAGATGTTACTAATCTTGCTCTCAATCTAACTGTCACAACTTGCTGGCACCATGAATATCTCCACCCATCTACCATCATCACTGGTATCTTTACCAACATTCAAAGAAAACTCCAACTTTTTCCTGCTATTTTACTTGGCGTGAGAGATGCTCAACAACCTTCTCAGACCATAGCAGCCAGCCAAACACTGTTAAACACTACAAGAAAAGAGGACTATTGATAGACTAGTGGGTGTTCGCGCGTTGCGCGATCTATGTTTTTGTTTATATTTATGCGAATGTTTAATATTTGGACATGATATTTTTGCTAATATATGACAATCATAGATCATTAATATTTGGTGAAAGAAATGTACATGATATTTATGAGTTGTTTATAAATAGTGATGTAATTTGAAACTAATATAAGCTGCTAAAGTAGCCTAAAAATTATTAGCAAGGCAGGACAACCAAACTTACTACTACATAATGTTCATGTAGAGTAACTAATCAAACTCGCAATTTATTATTTGGATCCTCAACATTTCGACTTCTCCACAGCTGAATCAATGAAGAAAAAAGTTTAATTGGTCGAGTAAAAAGAGCACATGCCTCAGTAAATTTTATTCATGTCTATATTCCTAGGTTGCACCTCAGGAAGAAACGAATTGAAACCTAGGTTGCTTCCCTCAGAAAATTTTATTCGCGCCAGTATTCCTAATTATTTAACAAAATAATAATCAAGTAAAAGAGAGTGGTGATGAAGGTTCTTTTACGCAGACCTCATTTATTGTTGAAATTGTATAAACATACCAGTAGTCAAATGAAAAATGTTCCCTGGACAATCAGTGATAGCCGCATTAAGAAATAGTGGAAAAGTGGTTGCAGCCTCTCAAGTGAATATATTGATCGGAGCTGATTTGTGCACTTGTCCTTCTTAACAAAAGAAATCACAAAAGTAATTATAAAAAATGATGTCTTACCAATAGCAATGTCCTCCTATACTTTATTAAAAGCAGCGATTTTCATATGAATTGAAATATCAATTAGCTACACTTATAGTAAGCAGCCAATTAGTTTGACATAATGACCAATTTTCTGGTTTAAGATTAGGAAAATAAATTGAATTAATTGGTGAGAAATTTTTTTTTTCTTGCATAAATTGAGATCATCGTATTCCCCCAATTAATTATCCTAAGTTTAGCAAACAACAGTACATGGTTAAAAAAATAAGAAAAAAAAAACAACTCAATATAGAATGATAAACACATACCAGTACATGGGAGACAAAGCTCATGTGCACAGCGAAAGTTTGAAATCTGCAATTGAGACAAAAACAGAAATGTTAAATGACAATTAGATGGAAATGGAAGAACGTAGGGAAATAACTGCATCAGTTGCTTATTGATGATAGAAAGGTAGCAGTTCACAATCGATCACTTTTCAGATGGTGAGAAGTCGTATGAGAACTGAATAAAAGAGAAATCCAACCTCTTTTATCACCACCAGTCCTATTAATCCCGCTGAATTTTGTTTAGTTGGTATGTTTCCCTTCAATTCCTATTAATCCCCTGAGTGTTCAACTCTCTCGACTTCTGAAATCTAAATGAATTCACTAAAAATCTGAAAATAAGATGAGAAGAAATAAAAGAAACCTCTTGATGTTCCGTTAGTACAAATAAATTCCAAACTATAAATATCCAATCTCACTGCAAACAACAAAGGAAGACACTTAATAGTATAAACCAAATACAAAAATTAAAATTACAGAAACTCCTGAGACAATTTTACCATAATTGTCCATTGATCAGAAAAGAAGTACCAAGATGATGAGAGAGTCGTTTAGAGCAGCCCACTTTTGTTGCCGCAAATTTTCGAACAAAAATGAAGAACATGGCCTACAAAACCAAAATGAAGCAAAACAAAAAAATTTAAATAACAGATAAGAGAGGACGAAAAAGAGAAAATAATCTAACAGCACAAAAGTTCTGTCCTATAGCACCACAATTTGACTCCATGTCTCTAGAAGACATTTAATGACATTTTTAGATTCCTTTAATGAATCAGCAAGCACTTTTGCAAACCAAATGTGTGACCATTTTCTTTCCGATCGTATGTACATATCCTAAAGGAAATAGAAAATAGCAAATTCTAAATGAATTCTCACACCATGATTTGCACTGAAAGCCATAAATGTAAATGAAAATAGGAGTGCGGTAAATCCAAATTTTTTTAAAGGCTACTACTTACACTTTCAAAATCAACCACTCTATAGGCTAAATAAACTGCCATCTATCAGCTGAGGGACACGCCAACCATTGGTAGACATGTTTTGTAGCATCAATTAAGAAATTTTCTTAATTTATTATGTAGGTTCCTATCGAGAATTTATGTTTACATACACTGAAAGAATTGATGGCTTGATAAAATGTGAAAGCGAGAGATAAGAGCTAGAGCCTATTGACTTGCTAGAAAACTAAAAAAAAAGGTAAGAAATATACTCTCTGATGTGCGTATGTTGTCAGGTACCACAGTAAAATTATGCCTACTAAACAAAAATATATATATAATACCATCAAATCCAACTTAAAATTGAAAAGTCTTCACTCTAACATACCTACACAACTTGCGCATCTCTAAATTACATGTCCTACATAGGTCAGGTAAAAGAGTAATTTAAAGAAAGATGCATCTCTAAAATAACTTTCAAAAAAAATATATACATCTACAATTTAAATAAATCCTCTATATATATAGAGGATGGATAATGTGTCATAGATAGCACAGAGGGTCCCGTGCCATAGAGTCTTTTTTCGAGATCCAAAATCCAAATGCTCAATCCGAACCGTTCAAGTTATTCGCCACATTAAAATACCTTGATGACAAATATGAAGAGAACAACACTCGACAATAGCAGCAATTAGCAAAAAAAAAAAAAGTTGTCCTGACAGCAGGTTATGATGACAAACTTATTCTTTTATTTGTTGCGATTTTTATAACAGATCACTTACGATCCAAATACAACACAGATAATCAATCAATTAACAGAAGAAACATAAAATTAGAAATAATTAGAGATATGTCAAAATCTGACCAAAATGGCCCTCAAATCTGACCGTGTGCTCTTTTTGTCATTCACCAAAATGAAAAAAACTGCAAAATAAAATAAAAAAGAAAGTCAATAAACCTTGATAGCTTAAAACCTGCAAGCGCAATTGAAAACAACACAGAACTTTGAGCGAAAAATTGCAAGGGCACAAAACCTAGGAACTGTGTCAGTGTGTGTCCGCATCCTCTATATCCCATCCAATTCGTCCTAGAAAACCTGCAATCGATAAATGGAAAGAAGCACGCTATTAAAATCAAAGACAAAAGAAAGAAGAGAAGAAAAGAAAAAGAAAGAAAAGAAGAGAAATGGGCAATAACATAGGGTGCGTTTGGCGCTTACCCCATCTCTCGACTTTTGTTTGCTCTTCAACAGAGAAACTAAAAAAGAAGTAACATATAATTTGAGAGGAGAAGAGTGGAGAGAGCAAAAGAGAGACTGTGTCTCTGAAAGGAAAAATAGTAGAGAAAGGAGTAGAGAGACATCGATCCATGCCTCGACTGTGGAGACGACGCCTCTAAAAAGAGGAATAGAACTGTGCTGTGCACCGTACCTCCTCCCATGCCTCGAGTAAGAAAAAGGGGGGAGAGAGAATGGGAAAAAGAAAGCCAGGGAGAGTACGGAGAATATAATATGGGAACACTCTAGAACAAAACCATCCGATGAAGCAGACAGGACCGATCGGACGGCCAAGATAGAAGGAGACGAAACAGACGGTCTGGATGGAGTTACTGTCGGGAGAACTGTGTATCCACAGTAGTATCGGATGCGGATTGAATTCTGCGGATTAATATACAAAATTAGATCTATTGATAGACAACCTTACAGAAATTATTTTATATAAAAATTTAGACACAAAAAATTTTAATATACAAAATTATTTTATTTTTTTTTAATAAGAAGAAAGTTCCAACGCGTTTTAGAAAAGGGTTTAGCAATTCCCCTCCGTACGCGTTTATGAAACGCGCTCAAGAGCTTGGAACGCGTTTTATAAACGCGTACGAAGGGGGATAAATTCAGCACTGCAGTTACGCCTTTTGAGGCGAGTAAGGCCTTTGTACGCTGATATCTCTTATTTATATATATATTTTGACCATACTTGACACCAAAATACTACCCAAACCAATGATATTCACTGCACTTTTGCATTATATTTTGCAAGATTGGACACTGCCGTGGAATTTGACTTGTTTTGTAGGAACTTGGTGGATTGGACACAATAATTGCATAAAATGGTGGATTTTGAAGAAGAAAATGACTGAAAGGAGTCCATAGCATTGTAGAGCTCATCCTAAGCTTTCCAACGATCTTTGAATCACCTCAATCGGAGTCCGGATGAAGAAATTATGGTCAAAATACTATCGATGCTCGATTCTGGAATTTTGGTCCGAAATTTATACATTTCAGACCGAAATTTCCAGATTTCGGTCCGAAATTTCTTTTATGGAAAGTGATTTTTGGTAATTTTCAAAGAAGGAAGGATCCTCTCTTGCCCTAGCCGCCTCCTGGTCTTTAGGTGTTTTTAAGCACGAATTTCGACCAGAGACGCATTCCACCTTCCATACAATAATTTCCATCTTTTTCCACCACCGTTCTCACGCCGAAAGGCGTGGGATTCCACCTCTTGCAGCGGAGCACGACCATGGCAGCAACCTTGGAGCGATTCTGGACGCGACGGCGGTAGAACCGATCCAACCACGACTTCGGACGATCGATATCTCGATAGAAGCGATATTTGGTTTATTCCTTCCTTTTCTCTTGATATTTTGATCACATGGAGTTTGTATCTTGCTTTGTTTACATGTTAGGCTAGTTTCTTATGTCTTAGGGCTAAGTAGTAATTTAGTTTAGTATTTTGTGATGACTTGATGGATTGATTGCTATGTTATGTGATTTATTATGTTGAAAATTATTGATATACTTAGTTATGTTATTTGTTTACTTGATGTTTACCTATGGATGAATCGCGACGTCTTTAGGACATTAAACTAGACTAAACACATGATTGATTAAGTAATTGAGGTAAGCCAACGCTCGAAAGAGGAGGTTAACTTGACAACCGAAAGGTGTAGTTTCTAAACGATCTGAAAGGACTTAGATACCTCTAGAAATCCAACATGATAACCTTAAGTGACTAATATCCGACACGACAGTTTAGGTTTAGTCATTTACGTGGAGAAAACCGAGTTCCAAACCAATTTCCAAAACCAAAATTGCGACAGCTGAGGTTAGGATTTAGGTCTGGTCGACAAGTATCCTTCACATAGTGTTGTATAAACTCAGCAAGTCAAAGCAGAAAGTTTAAAGTATATTTTGGCACGACTTATATAGAATTTCGGTCCGAAATCTGTATATTTCGGTCCGAAATTACCTTCTTCCTTGGTGAAAACTTTGGGTAGAAGTACTTTAAAGCTAAACTAAATGAATACAAAGTCCTGGAATATTATTTGCATCTGTTTTAGTTCATAAAATACCAAAAATATTTATTTACTTGCACCTTTAGATTTAATCAACCAAAATCCATAAAAATTGTTTGTCTAGCTTTCGTGAGGAAGTAAAGTCTGGTATTCATTAATCCGTCCCTTGGGTTCGACCCTAAAGCTGTACTCCAAAAGACTAGTGAGGTTAGCTCTAGGTTATAAATTTATTTGATATCCTAGGTTTAAAAATAACCTTCATCAAATTGGCGCCGTTGCCGGGGAGGGTGTTGATATTAGAATTTATTTTAGTAACGAGAGACTAGATATTGTATCCTTTATTTATTTATTATTGTTAAAAAAAAGAAAAAAATCATTTGTATCACCATGTTTTATTCTTTTCAGGACCGTGAACCTGAAAGAGAGGACAATTGGAGGCGACGCTTGTATCACCAACTCGATGTTGTCAACAACCACATAAGGAAAGCATGCGATGAAGGATGCAGAGAAGATCCAAAGGATGCATGTGTTCAACGAGTATATCATCAACTCGATGTTGTCAACAACACCATAAGAAAAGCATGCGGAGGAGGATGGAGCGAGCACCAAGACCCATATGCCCAATACATGGACCATACACCACGCACCATGGAGAAATCTATCTCTTCTATGGATCGTATCAAGCATCAACTCAATGTGGTGAACAACACCATAAGGAAAGTATGTGGGGAAGGACATCTTGATGCAAAATCCGTACATGATGCATACAACTCTGGTTTGACAAATAACTCTTATTTTTCTTGGTATAATTCATGTTCAATGTCTCAAGATGAATCTAGATTGAATTTCATGGATAAAACTTCTAATTCTCAATTACTTTCGCAAATGTCAAACGATGAACTAATGTATAAAGATTTTATTGAAAACCAAAGAAAACTAAATGAGGAACTTCTTGAAAAATTGAATTCTCTGTCATCTAATTTCAAAGCTATTGCCACACAACATGAAAAGATATTTGAGACCAAAATTGTTCAAGAACTTTGTTCCTCATATAGATCACAAGATGAACAAAATGATACAATGACATTGCAAAATAATGAGGAATTAGAAAGTTTTAGTTCTTTGAAAGAAATTGCGATTTGTTATGAGTCCGACAGTGATGATGACACACAATTTGAAATAAATGAACAACAAGAGAAAATTGAAGAACCAAAGGTTGTAGCACCTCCACCCATTATTCTCCCAATTTTCATTCCACTTAGATTAACTTATATTGACAAATTTAATGAGTTGGAATTGAAAGATCCTCCAATTAGTTCTATTATTGATGAAACTGAGAAGAAGGAAGATGGTGGTAGACCTCTCCAAGTCGAGGCATCCGACATGACAAATGAAAAGATCACCAAAGTCGACTTGAGCTCTCAACTTGAAAAATGCTTGAAGAATCATGATGTGATGGAAGGCAACAAATCAAAAATCAAGTATCACATCGCAATCGAGCGGAGGAAGATGACATCCAAACAAGAAAGCACCAAGCATGTTTCAAGGATCTTTCTCAAGTACTTTTGGGTGAATTATGATGCGCTAAATGGACGTAAAGTGAAGATAAGATGAACATGAGAGGTGGTCAGGCTCGTGACCTAAAACAAGCGCTTCTTGGGAGGCAACCCAAGTCCTCGAATTTTTATTCAATTATTTAGTTAAATTTTCTATAAAAAAAAACTCATGGTTGGTTTGGATTTTATTGTTGGAAATGCAGGTTTTGATTGATTGTGGATGTCCTACTTGTGACTCGCGCTAGAGCACCACGGTTCGGAGAACAAAAAAGTTCACGACCCACGCACGACCTCATGTGAGTTGCATGCCACAAGAAAACAAGCCATGATGTTCGCACGCTCCAACACAGTTTTTACAAGCTCCAGCGAAGGTTTTGCACGCCTCACCGTCGCTCGATTAGATGTCTCGCCGCCGCATTTTGAAATTCCAGCGTCAAAACTCAAATTTTCTCCACAACAAACTTGAAGGACCTCTATGTGGACATGTTGAAAAAATTTCGTGACGATTCGAGCGACAGAGATCAAAATTCATTGATTTAAAGTGAAAATTTCGGTCCAAAATTTGTGGATTTTGGTCCGAAATTTGTGATGGACAGCACGATTTTTCCGTAATCATGAATTGGTACGCTTCCATTTTTACTCTTTTTACTTAATCTGTGAATGTTTAGCACTGGGACAGTGCTTTGTTCAGTTTGGAGGGGGGATAAAGAGTAAAAATTGCAAAATATGCAACTATTTGGTCCGAAATTTTTGAATTTTGGTCCAAAATTTTTGCTATTTGTACTGTTTTGCTCATTTTTGAATGCTGAAAAATCAGAAAATTAATTTTGGATGCATGCTTGATCTCTGTCTTGGTTATATTGATGAAATTACTCACTGTTTCACTTTGTTCGAATTTTACAAGCATTTTTGAAAAATTTTCTCAAGGATTTTTGATGTTTAAAAATCTTTAAATTGATTTGTGCACCAATAGACCGAGTTGAAAATTAGTTTGAGAAAAAAGAACCCGAATTTGGATGCTTGAAAATTGTCAAAATGGTCTAAGTCAATTCTCACAAGTTTTTGTCGAGTGAACGATTTTGTGTCTTGCAAACTTTTGTTTAAAAAGAGATTTTATGAACTTTGAAAATTATAAGATGAATCTGGATGTGTGTTTGAATGCTTGAATCACCAACGAGCAAAATTCTAAATTGACAAAAATCTAAATAGTTGTGAAAACGAGCATGCATCGAGACCTTTTTCCACCAACTCAACCACAAATATTGGAGGCTTAAGGAACTTAACATATAAAAAGAAAAAAAAAATGTTCAAGTCCGTAGTGGTCTGTAGCGAAAAATGCGTAAAAACCGGACCGACCTCCCTGGTGCGATATGTGCCAGTAGCATTTTCAAGGTCAATGACTTGCATTAAATCCTCTAGGGTGCAAAGCCCCACGACTCGACTTGCACAATTTAAATTGGTGAAAATAAAATTGCTTTGAGAAGGATTCATTATAAAATTTTCGACTTTGATAAAATCCTTTTACAAATTTTTGTGAGACATGAAAAAGAACGGACAAATGAAATTGAGTTTGCAATTGTTTTGACAAAGAGAAGCTAGGGTTCTTGATTTGAAAAATGAAATAAATTAGGACTAAGAGATGCACAAATTCAATCCAAAAGAGAACTAAATCCTTATCCTTGAATTCAATTTTTGAGCTTGCTTTAATTTGTTGTGTGAAACTTTTGAGTAAACTGAATGATCAATTTTTCATGGCATTGTTTGGTTTGAGATAATTTGATTGTAAGTCTAAGTATGGTCAATTCCTTTGAACTTAGGATATTGTTTGAGGACAAACAAAAGTTTAAGTTTGGGGGGATTTGATATCTCTTATTTATATATATATTTTGACCATACTTGACACCAAAATACTACCCAAACCAATGATATTCACTGCACTTTTGCATTATATTTTGCAAGATTGGACACTGCCGTGGAATTTGACTTGTTTTGTAGGAACTTGGTGGATTGGACACAATAATTGCATAAAATGGTGGATTTTGAAGAAGAAAATGACTGAAAGGAGTCCATAGCATTGTAGAGCTCATCCTAAGCTTTCCAACGATCTTTGAATCACCTCAATCGGAGTCCGGATGAAGAAATTATGGTCAAAATACTATCGATGCTCGATTCTGGAATTTTGGTCCGAAATTTATACATTTCGGACCGAAATTTCCAGATTTCGGTCCGAAATTTCTTTTATGGAAAGTGATTTTTGGTAATTTTCAAAGAAGGAAGGATCCTCTCTTGCCCTAGCCGCCTCCTGGTCTTTCCCTAGGTGTTTTTAAGCACGAATTTCGACCAGAGACGCATTCCACCTTCCATACAATAATTTCCATCTTTTTCCACCACCGTTCTCACGCCGAAAGGCGTGGGATTCCACCTCTTGCAGCGGAGCACGACCATGGCAGCAACCTTGGAGCGATTCTGGACGCGACGGCGGTAGAACCGATCCAACCACGACTTCGGACGATCGATATCTCGATAGAAGCGATATTTGGTTTATTCCTTCCTTTTCTCTTGATATTTTGATCACATGGAGTTTGTATCTTGCTTTGTTTACATGTTAGGCTAGTTTCTTATGTCTTAGGGCTAAGTAGTAATTTAGTTTAGTATTTTGTGATGACTTGATGGATTGATTGCTATGTTATGTGATTTATTATGTTGAAAATTATTGATATACTTAGTTATGTTATTTGTTTACTTGATGTTTACCTATGGATGAATCGCGACGTCTTTAGGACATTAAACTAGACTAAACACATGATTGATTAAGTAATTGAGGTAAGCCAACGCTCGAAAGAGGAGGTTAACTTGACAACCGAAAGGTGTAGTTTCTAAACGATCTGAAAGGACTTAGATACCTCTAGAAATCCAACATGATAACCTTAAGTGACTAATATCCGACACGACAGTTTAGGTTTAGTCATTTACGTGGAGAAAACCGAGTTCCAAACCAATTTCCAAAACCAAAATTGCGACAGCTGAGGTTAGGATTTAGGTCTGGTCGACAAGTATCCTTCACATAGTGTTGTATAAACTCAGCAAGTCAAAGCAGAAAGTTTAAAGTATATTTTGGCACGACTTATATAGAATTTCGGTCCGAAATCTGTATATTTCGGTCCGAAATTACCTTCTTCCTTGGTGAAAACTTTGGGTAGAAGTACTTTAAAGCTAAACTAAATGAATACAAAGTTCTGGGATATTATTTGCATCTGTTTTAGTTCATAAAATACCAAAAATATTTATTTACTTGCACCTTTAGATTTAATCAACCAAAATCCATAAAAATTATTTGTCTAGCTTTCGTGAGGAAGTAAAGTCTGGTATTCATTAATCCGTCCCTTGGGTTCGACCCTAAAGCTGTACTCCAAAAGACTAGTGAGGTTAGCTCTAGGTTATAAATTTATTTGATATCCTAGGTTTAAAAATAACCTTCATCATACGCGTTTATGAAACGCGTTCGGAGCCCTGGAGCGCGTTTCATAAACGCGTACGAAGGTCATCTCCTTCAAATTCGAGAAATAGTCGTTTCATTTCTATTTTCGTTCGCATTTTCGTTCGCCAGAGACAGAGAGAACCAGAGAAAGAGAGAAAGAGAGAAGGAGAAAAGGAGAGAAGGAGAGAAGAGGAGAAGGAAAGAAAGGGAGAAAGAAAGAGAAAGAGAGAAGCCAGCGGCAGCGGCAGCGAGGGAAAGAGAAGAGGAGAAGGCAGCGGCAGCGGCAGCGAGAGAAAGAGAAGAGGAGAAGGCAGCGGCAGCGGCAGCGAGAGAAAGAGAAGAGGAGAAGGCAGCGGCAGCGGCAACGGCAACGGCAGCGGCGAACTTGCGACAGCGAGGTTTTTTTCAAAATTATTTTGCATTTGAAATAGTGATAATTGTTGATAATTAGGGGTTTAGGGGTTTAGGGTTTAGGGTTTAGTGATAATTGATGAAATTGTTTGATAATTGATGCATGATGATAATTGTGAAATTGTGAAATTGTGGAAATTGTGAAAATTGTAGAAATTGTGCATGCCACCACATCATGTGGAAATTGTGGAAATTGAAATTGTGAAATTATGGAATTGTCCATATGTATGATTGATGATAATTAGTTAAATTTTATGTTCGATTTATTCTCTAGAAATGATGTATATTAAATTACTTATGAATATCGATGTAAATTTTAGTTTGTAATTATTGTGAAAATTATGTATAAATGGAATTAGTTAGTAAATTGTTCAAATAAAAAGAAATTTATATTGAAAAATTATGGTGCAAATTAACATAGTTTCAAATAACTGAAATTGTATATAGAAAATTATGTATAAATTTATTGGTGCAAATTATGGTACAAGAAAAATGTTAACATATTATGATAAAATTATTCGATTATTGATCAGTAATTATTGTGAAAATGTCAATTATATAGAAAAATAATTTTTGTTTTGATCGTTTTGATTATTGAAAAAAATATTAAATTCATTGTTGTTTTAAATTGTTGTTCTTATATTATTTGAATCAGATGAGTTCAACAGAAGATGAGGCTGGTCCTTCTGGTGCTTCACCACCTCCCACCGAAGCACCTCCCACCGAAGCACCCTCCACCCAGCCTCGGCCAAAAAGACGTAGGCGTCGCGCAGCCCGTCCGAGCGCGCAAAATGTCAATCCACCTGTGCAACCGGCCAACGCAGAAAACCAACAGGTTTTGTTTGTTACGGATAACGAGCATCTCGTTGGTTTGTCTTTTGAGGAGGTAATAGACTGTTTTATGTTAATTTAT
Organism: Rhynchospora pubera; assembly: GCA_028095005.1. Classification (NCBI taxonomy): domain Eukaryota; kingdom Viridiplantae; phylum Streptophyta; class Magnoliopsida; order Poales; family Cyperaceae; genus Rhynchospora; species Rhynchospora pubera. The sequence continues at coordinate 78,418,716 of CM051459.1, forward strand.
ATTTTTTTGCTTTAATAATTTAGATTTCTTAATAGACTTATAAATTGTATTAAATGCTTATTATAAATTGTATTAAAAAATTAATTGAAAATGAGGTTTATTATAAATTTTTATGTTCAATCTAATAAATTGCATTAAATGCTTATTATAAATTGTATTATAAATTGTATTTATTGTAAATGCTTATAATATTTTTATGTTCAATCTAATAAATTGTATTTATTGTAAATTCTTATAAATTGTATTTTTAATACAACGGTTTATGTTTCGTGTTAATGCAGCGTGAAACACATTTGGAGACGAGATCGCACAAGCGAACGATTAAGGTGGACGATCGGATTGAGGGAAGGCTGATCAAACTGGGGCTCAGTCACATTACGAAGGTGAAGCATGTCAACGTCGACATGCCATTACTGAAGGCAATGGTCGAGTTTTGACGTCCGGAGACGCATACTTTTCATTTTCCCGTTGGAGAGATGACCGTTACTCTACAGGTAATTTATTTAAACTTGATATTAAATTTTTTTAATATAATTTTCGTATTAATTTTCACAATTAATTCTAACATAAAATTTTGACTTAACATGACACGAATTTAACGTATTTTGTAATTGTTACCAGGATGTTGCCTTCTTATATGGTTTGCGCTCGACGGGCATTCCAGTTAGGTCGAATACGAGAGGGCCCTGGGAGGAAAAGATTCGTGCAAATCTTTATCCTCATGAAGATTTGGGAGACTGGCACAGAGAAAGGAGTAGCAGAGAGTAAGTGAAAAAAATAAAGTGCAATATTGATTTTTGCTATTCAGTATATGCATTGCTTACTTGTATTGATTATTTTAAATTTGTACAATGCAGGGGCGATGTTGTTGTGGGCAACAACATCAAGTTGAAATGGTTGCGACAAAATTGCGGTGTGGCGCCACAGGCAGGTGCTGATGATGAGGAGTTAGACCGATACACGCGTGCAGTTGCTCTAGAGTTATTTGGGACGTTGATGTTTCCAGATATTTCTCAGAATTCCGTCCCAACATACTATTTGGAGCTTGTATCGGTATAATTTTCTTAACTTAAATAATTTTTTTTTTATTTACCAGCAATTTAATTTTATTATTTAAAAAAAATAGAGCATAATTAACCAGCAATTTAATTTTGTTATTTAAAAAAATATAAATTATTATAGCAAGACTAATATTATTATAGCACAATTATTATAGCAAAATTGTTTGCATGGTTATTATTGTTTTCAATGTTCTCGAATTGAGTTTGAATGCGTTGTTTAATTTAAATGCAGGGCAATTTGAATGAAGTTCCGGACTTCAATTAGGGAGGTGCCACGCTTGCTTGTCTATATCGTGCTCTGGACCGTGCCTCCATGCGTTTCAAGGTTGTGACGGGACCTTGGATGCTACTATTGTTTTGGGCATGGTCATACCTCCCTGTTTGTCGCCCAGAGGTTGCTCCTATCGGTGGATTAGGACAGCCTAACCTAGATTCATGTGTGCCATTTGGCAGGTAATAACTTATAATAATTTTTCAATAATTTTATGCAAATTACAACACATCAATCCTAACCTTCAAAATTTTCAGGAAATGGGGCGAAGCTCGGTCTTTCTCACGGAGCCAGCACCGCGGGGCAGTGGAGAACGCACGGGACTACCTAGCCGTGTTGAACGTTGAAGACGTCAACTGGTTTCCGTACGTACTCGACAGGGCTGTCATGCCACGGGTAGCACAGGAGGGTTCCATAGCGGAGCATGTTCGGTTGCCGCTGATTTTTTACCACATTGTTGCCTACTACTACCCCGACCGTTGTAGGCATCAGTTTGGACTGTACCAGTTTACTCCTCCTCCACTACCTGTGGTACGTTTGCTATATTTTTCCGATTTATCATACGATCAACTTCAATTTAATTAAAGTAAAGAACTAACGTGTTTATTTTAACAAAGTTGGGACGTAACACAGAACCTGCTGGGTTTCCAGCACGGTACCTATCGAGATCGCCCAGATTTTGCTACCATTTTTGCGAGTGCACATGCTGAGTGGACTGACGAGGCATTACAGGCACGCCAGCTGGAGACTCGATCCTGGAGTGCTACTGATACGCTGCGGTACTTCCGATGGTTTTGGCGATACGGTGCCTCCGAGAGACCCACGCAACGAGAGGATGCCGAGGCACGTCTCCAGTGCACTCAGCAGCTGCCTCTTGCTCAGAGGCAGTTCACAAACATGGGGTCCAGACTTCGAAATACGGTACATCTTAATTTTTTAAATATGGAATGTATGATTGGTAAATGGAATTGTGCAATATGTCATTATTCTCGTAAATTGCAGGGCAACTCTGCGCTGAAGAATGCACTTCATGCATTGGGACTGGTTGTGAAGAAGGGGTGCAGAAGGGTGGGAAAGGCAATTCTCGCCAACTGTCGTTCGCAGTTGCATGATGCTTCCATCCCTTTGAGGTAATTGTAAATAATTTAATTTTTTGATTGCGTTTTTGCATTTTAAATTCAATAATTTATAAATTACAGGTTGGAGGATTTGTTGGAGCAGCGAGGACTTCCAACAAATATTGAGGACATACCAGATTCTGGGGACGAGTCTGCTTCTGCACGTCCGACTGTACCCACAGACCTTCAGGCGGAGGATCTGATGCATGCGGTTAGTATTCGTTCATATGCAAGTTTCAATTTTAGATACTAATTTATTTATATTGACATTGTTTTTTTTTAATATTATAGGATGGTCGACTGAATACCGGGCGATTAGATGATATTTTAGGACCACGCACGTTCTTTCCTACTCAGTTTCCAGCCTCAGGTCCTACTCCATCCATGCATAGTGCATCAGCATTGACCTCGCAGTTTGCTGGCATTTCTCAGGATCCCACTGGCATTTTCCAGCCTCAGGATCCTCCACCGTACTTCTTTGCACCATTTGGTATGCCTTCCTCTTTTCCTGCATTTGCTGTTCCTCCATTTACTGTTCCGTCAGTGCCTACGCCTTCTTCTATTCCATCATTTGACACTCCGTTGGGTAGTATGGGAGGGACAGACTCGTTCAGCACATTACTGCGGACGGCCGGAGATGAGGAGGGTGATTATGTCCCTATAGCGACTCCTCAGGAGGCTGGGCAGCCTGTTGAGTTTGGGCCCATACAGCAGGAGGCTCAGCAGGACCAGCAGGAGGACCGCCAGGAGGAGGACGATGGGGATACGGACTCCACTGACTCGGGAGATGTTACTGCCCCGGCCATACGAGATAGGCGTGTGGTGAGGGTGATTTACATATTTTCACCTTCAGGACCTAGGAGGAGGAGGCGGCGTTAGTTATGATGATGGACTGATTTTATTGCTGATGATGACAGTTCTTTTTTTTATGGACTTGTGTATTACTGATGATGGACGGATCGTTTATTTTTCGTTTATGGACTTGTGATTGACTTGTGTATTACTGATGATGATTGACTATTTTTCGTTTATGACTTGTGATTGACTTGTGTATTTATTGGATTGCTTATTATGACTTGTGATGATTGACTTGTGTATTATTATGACTTGGAATTTCGGAGTGCAAAGCACTACTTGAAACATAAACGTTTATGTATTGAAACGCCAATAAATAAAATACTCCAAACAACAACTTTTATCCATTGAACGTCAACACATTAAAACCACAACTTATAGTGCAAAGCACTACAAAAAATAAAGGAAAATAAAAAACAACAAAAAAAATAAAACATTGCATTAACAATTCCAACTAAATTACATTAACAACCATAATAATAAAACACATAAATATTACAATGATATAAATATTTAGAGATTTTGACTATCTACATGTTGTAGAATTTCATCCCACCATGGTTGCTCATCTTCATCATTCGGTTGTTGTTGGTTACTCGCACCAGTGTTGTCAGCGAACTGAGCGACTTCGTTCCAAAAAGCAGCATCATCTTCTTGTTGATTACTCAGAACACTGTTGTCAACGAATTGAGTGGCTTCGTTCCAAAAAGCCGCTTCGGTTTCTTCTTTTTCTATCTCTGCCATTCGGCTTGCCGCAATTTGTCGAAGTTCATCCCTCTTATTCATTTCTCTCAATTTTTGCTCTGATTTTTTGAGTCTTTTTTTCCTTGCCTCTTCTTCCCTAATTTTTTGTTTACGATCCATTTCTTCATTTCTTTCTTTAATAATCCTCTGTGTCTCTATGTCCCGAGCTCTTTGTCCATTCTCGTCGTGACGTTTGTGCTCATGGTAGTGGTCACGCAATATGTTTTCTTTGTAATTGAAAACTTGAGCACACCTTGTACAGGTCACTGTGTGGTCTCCATTAAAGTTGTATATTTTCTCGTAAACGGTCCAGTGAGTTGGTTCACACGAGAGGTAGGATTTCGGTTGTTGTTGGGGGATGGATTGAGGTTCTGTGTAATATTTTTTGTACCAGTCATATCGTCTTTCTCGGTTCAGATTCTTTTCGTGTTCCCGCCATCGCCGCTCCTGGTACTCCTTTTGTTCCCTTTCCGGCCCACCATTAATGTGCCATTGGTAGTGTATTTTTAACTCGAGCACGTCTCCCTCTTCAGTCGTGTCTTCATGGATGTTGTATTTCAAAGTGCGATAACAAGAGCGACAAATTGCCTCGTATTCTCCGTTTTCTGGTTGATTTCTATTGGCAGGGTAATGGTAGAAAGTTGGCCAATACTCAATGCGGGTTGCTCTTCGATAGTTTGGAACAACATTATTTGAGTTAGAGCTATTTCCTTTGTCCATTGTACTGAAGGTTTTAACAAGAAGGAGGTAGTGGGTGTTTGTGCATTCTAATTCAACAATGGCTGCTTTTATAAATAATTTCAGTAGTTCAAAGATGACATTGTAAAATCAAATCTTGTCATGTCTTTTGCAGTCTTTATCAGAGCATGCTTGTACTTTTTTTTTCTAAAAATTAAATAATACACCTTCGAACGCGTTTATAAAGTGCGCTCCAGGGCTTTCAACGCGTTTTATAAGCGCGTACGAAGCTCTGACAAACGAGAGGAAAGTGGACAGCATCTCTCCTTCATACGCGTTTATAAAACGCGTTCGGAGCGTTGGAGCGCGTTTTATAAACGCGTACGAAGGGGAATTGCTAAACCCTCTTCTAAAACGCGTTGGAACTTTCTTCTTATTAAAAAAAAATAATAATTCTGTATATTAAAATTTTTTGTGTATAATTTTTTATATTAATTAATTTCGGACAACCTTACTAGACTTTTAGAATAGTTGTGCATTGATTAAAAACTGTCTGATCAGTTTCCTTAACTACAGACCATCCGATCAACAAATTAATTTTTTACACACCCACATTCTGCATTCTTCATTTCTCCTCATTTACCAACCCGTTACCCTTTCTTCCTCTAGCGAAACATCGAGCTCACTCGCTCGAGCTTCAAACCCTAACAATTTGGACTCGAATGTAGCCACCAAAATCCTGATTAATCTGGTCAACCCGACCCGTTGATTTGGTATGAAATAACATAGGATTAAGTAACGTAAGTTCTACTTGAATGTCCTAGGGAATCGTTAAACTGTCAGTGATGACCTGTTACTAGGATCTGATCTATTATCGCTCGACATTGGAATGTCGGATTCAAGGACTGTTTGCTAGAAGAAATGTCGGACGTGCGAATCGTCCGACGCTTAGGCCTGTTTAACGTTTCAAATGGCAACGGAATGAGTCATTCAGTTTGTCGTTCCGTTCCATTAACGATATGGCCATTCCATTCAGAAAATGAAATATCATTTCATTTCGTTATTCGTTTCATTTAGACGGAACGGAACAACGTGTTTTACACTAAAAAAATGTACTATTTGTTGGAGTTATGTCCTAGAAGTCAATAATTCAATGACTTAAATATTAGTTTATGTTATGGATGATATATTATCATCTGTTCCTAAGTTTATTATTGACAGATTATTCAGATTGAGGATCTGAATTGTAGATCTCTGTGGATCATTCTTTAGAATGACAATAATAAATCTAAACCGTCCATAATCTTGATAATTAAAAAGGAACATTAATTATCATATAAGATTAGTATGCAAGTTAAGTGATGATTAAGCTCTACAAATCATAGGCAAAGAGTTACCAACTTAATTGCATATATGTATGTTATGGAACATAGTACATGACTTGACCCAACGAAATAACCATAAGGATTGTGTTATGTGTCATTGTTTTATTTCGTTATGATTTTGGTTCTAAGTTTGAGATGTTTATCTTTTCCATATGAGGATAGGTTCAATAAATATTGTCTACCGCTGATTTCCGATAAGGGCTGCTATACGGACTTTATTTATGTTCTCTTGAATTGTGCGGGGAAAAACTAATCATCAAGAAAACCGTATGTCCCTCATTAATTCACTTAGTGAGTGACGATATCTGTTTGGGCCCCTTGATGGAGATAGATTGTTTGCATGCAACTTTATACAATTATTTCTAGATCAAGAAACGTATAATCTGCAAGAATGACACATTCCTATCTTGGATTATACGATGATATCGTGTGACATAAGAATCAAAATAGAGAAATATTTTTATTCTCTTATGCAGGATTTAAATACTGTAGCAGTACACTATTTATGCGAATTGGGAATCACAACGTGTTGCTAGATACCGCTTATGATTATTGGGATTGAATAACGATTTAATTCCATGTCCAACTTAGCATAAATCCTCAAAGGGTCACACAAATAAAAGTTTAACCATATAGTGCATTATTTATTTATTCGCAACAGTATGTATTGCGTAAGTTGATTAATTAATTATACACCGTTATAATTAATTAAGTCAAATAGATCATATTGAAATGAATTAATGTATTAGCTAATCCTAGAATAATTATTAATTAGTTAATAATTATATTTAGTTCAACACAATTTAATATAAATAGTTATATTGAATTAATGGGCCAATATTTATGTATTAAATATATAGCCCAAATATAAAGCAATAAGAAGGGATTCTAATTAAATGGATTAGAAACAAATTGGATGGACAAGAGAGGCCCATTTATGGCCGGCCACATAAAGGGTGGTAGGTGGGGTGACATGAGATGTAAATAGTTGCAACTTTGATTTAGGGTTTGAGCATTATAAAATGACCATTGGTGGCTCCTTGCACAAGGCTCTCTCTCTTCTCTCTCTAGCCGCCATCCATCCCTTCCCCGTTGGCCGTGCGCCACCTCTTCCCTTCTCCTTCTATTGCTCATGTGTTGAGCTACAACTCTCCACCTAAATCAAAGTGCTGATGTGTAGAAGAGAGTTGCTCCATGGGATTAGCCTTGTTCTAATCGAAACGCTAGCACGTGTCGATTTAGAAATTGGTTAACCTTTTGGTGGACTCAAGGCGGTCGTCAACCATGGTGGAGGCGCATGGAGAGCACGCCACCGACATCAATGCCTAGGTCAAGCTGTTTTACTTAATGCATTTTCTATGTGATTGCATAACTGTATTTTTAAAGGGGCCGTTTGGATCGCTTAGGAATTTGGAGAATTTCCTATTCCGGAATTATAAGTGTCATCGGCAAATATACCATCCCAGCCATCGCTAAATACAAAGTGAACATATACAACAAATAAAGTGAACATTTACAAACAAATAAGTGTTGTCATCACTTGTTCAGAAGTTTACATGCATATTCAACTTATTTTCATTGAACTTATTTGTTTGTATGTGTTCACTTAGATCATCTATGTGTTCACTTTTTTTGCTGTATATGTTCACTTTATATTTAGCGATGGTAGGGATGGCAAAACTGCAGATGGCAGTAATCAATTTCCATTTCCTATTTCTAGACATAAATTTATTGAAAAAAGTGTAACTTTGTGAAGATTTTAGATTGTTTTAATAAATTTATGTCTAGAATTTACTATTCTTGTAAATTCCGGACACATCCAAATAGCCCCAAAGAAGATATCTTATGGGATTTCAAGATTCTTTAAAAACTGCATTCTTGTGCATGAGCAAATTGAATGTCTGTTAATTTTGTCTGTCGTATTTCTACATTGTAGATATAACGCCCAAATATTTGTACAAATATTTTTTTTTCAAAATAATTAATATTTTTTTACAAACTGTTTAAATCAATTAGAATATATATATATATATATGTATATATATATGAGGATAATTAGTATTATTTTTTATGACAGTTAATGCATATATATATACGAAGACAATCAATATCATAAACTAGGACAATTAGTATATTTTTATAGGACAACATGAGATGGGAAGAGGGAAAGGGGGAAGTACAAGCATCAAAGACAGGTACGCACTCGATGACAGGGATGAGAATTAGCAAGGGGAGGATGCCAGGAGGGAAGGGAAAGGATGAGCAAGCACTAGATGAAAGGTAAAGTGGATAATGCTGAATAGAATAGACGCTAGATGGAAATGATGAGTTGATTGAAGAGAGAAGATGGGAACAAGCAATTTCGTTAAATTTTCATTATTAAAACAGTTTTAAAAGAAAGATCACAAATACTTCTCTCATACAATGACATCTTATCTTAGAATTCACAAAAGTATTAAAATTAAAATTTAATAACTTTGGAAAAAAAACAAATATAGAAATATTAAACAAAGCATTGGAGACCAAATTAGTGAAATTACTAATGATTCGTAGAGTCAAAATCAATAATTATTCTTGGAGACCATCGCACTGTAGAACACTTACTATTAGGATTAATTGGTTTTATGCCACTGTGTAAATTAGCTAATTAGAGATATGTCATTGTTAGATTGCAAATTAGATTTATGCCATCAACAAATTATGTAAATTAGAAATATGCCATTATCTCATTCCAAAAAAGATTTAATTCTAAAAATAACATCATGAATGCTCTCAATATTTTTCAAAAATCCAATATTGCCCTTATTAATTCCAATAAATCACAGCCGTAAGGAGGGTTTATTTACATAAATAAAAGGCTTAATTAAAGGAGAGAGAAATATATTAGGAATGATTGACATGTGTCAGAATGACAAAGTGTTAAAGGCATTTTTTTTGGCAATATTTCATCCGTTATTTTTTAATGAGAAGCATTTTGACGTTGTTAGAAATGCTGCTTTTTTTTTGCTGTATATACTTAGCTTGATAATTATTAATACACGACGTTTTATATCAAATTCCATGCATCGTTATAATGGCATAAAACTATTTTTTATATTTTTACATGGAACAAGACTCATTTTAATTAATTTGTATCGCATAAAACTAATTTATCATTTAGTGATGACATTTTTCTAATTTCAAAGTTTTGTAGTGGCATAAAACTAATTTATTATTTAGTAATGGCATTTTTCTAATTTTAAATTTTTTGTAGTGGGATAAACTAGTGTTCTCCAATCGTGCGTGTCGTATTAAATATGATCGTGTTAGAGTCTTATGTCGTGTCATACTGATACGAACTACTTTTTTAATCGTATCATGTCGTGTTGTACTGAATGGTGAGAAGAGGCAACACAACACGTATTCTGACACAACACGATTGTGTCGTGTTGTTACGTGGTGTTAGTCGCGCCAAATCGTCATAAACTTTTCTTTATTTTTTACAATAATTTATTAAAAAATCTTAAAATATTAAAATGGAGAAAAAAAATATTATTGCAGTTTATTTGACTATTCTATATATTCAGTATATATATCAGTTTCAAGCTTTTAAATTTTGCCGAAATAACGACGTTATTTTCGAAATTTTGATTTTCCGGACAAAAACGCACCGATGTTACAATTTCAAACCAGAAAAATGCTTAATGCGTCATTTCCGAAATAACGTCGTTATTTCGTCATTTCCGAAATAACGTCATTTAGCGGAGAAAGAACGAAGACATGTAAGATTTTATATAATATTATACTTATCCTGATAGTATTGTACATTGAATTTAATGAAGTGTACCATTCTACCACTAGAAATGTGTATACCACCGTTGTACCACTAGCATTTAATGAAGTATATTGAATTATTACTCAATTATCCAAATTTATATGCCTCGTGTACCAAAAAATTTTCTCTATGTACTAAATACCATTGCCTCTCTGTATAGTAAGTACAATCATCCATATGCTCTCTGAAGTAATTAGATATTACAATATTAGTTATTAGATTATTAGCACATTTAAAAAATATATATATTCTTCCTAATGTCGCATATACACACCGTTTTTTCGCCGTCGCACCGTTAATTCAACTCTGGACCGTCATACTGAAAAAACGTATTTTAAAATCTTGATCAGTATAAAATTGACAGTAAATTTTTGTTAAAAGATTAATTGATGATTTTATTTATTTTTTTTTGCTAACTCATTTTTTTTATTGTTTGAACAAATTTAAAAAAATAAAATGTTTAAAAAAAGTAAATAGACATTATAAAAGAAAGTATAGCTAGACTTTGAATTTTAATATAAAATCAATTTAAATAATTATTTAGGAAAAGAGTAAATCTTTTTAGAGATCCCTAAACTTTATCTTATAATTCAATTTTAGTCACTGAAATTCTATTTGTCCCTCCACATCCACTAAACTTTCAAATACGCCAAATTTAGTCCCTCTGTCTGTTATAATTCTGTCTAGACATTAATTGGGGGTGCAAATTGGAGTCACGAGTTAGACTCTGTGCTCTTTCTTTCTCTTCTAACCGCGCCTCTCTTCATTTTTTCCTCTACTTTCCCTTTCCACATCTCTCCTTCTCTTAGGACGGATCTGAGTAGGATCGCAAGTTCCTTCCGCCTCCTTCTTCTCTCTGCCTCTCCTCTCGCAAAACCTAGATAACCGTAAATCTTCTCTCGACTTATCTCTTTCTATCTGCTCAAGCCTAAACTTTGCCTCTCACTCATGATTTGTCGCATCTCTCTCTCTCTCTCTCTCTCTCTCTCTCTCTCTCTCTCTCTAGGCTATCTCATTCTCAAACCTAAATCGGTACCCTCGCTATATAATTTTTTGGTTGATTTTTCTTGGACGGATCACATGGCTATTATACGTTTGTGATTGCTTGTACATGGTGTATTAGTATGCCGGGAATTGCTTAGGCCACACTCTTCTTTCTCATTTACTCCCCCACTTTTTTTGAAAATGACTAAAATGTCCTCTTCTTCAACTCTAAAGTCTACGAAATCTAAATGGAAGAGAAGGATATTTTAGTCTAATTAGGAGTGATTGAGCGAGGGATCGTGTCCTGAGCAATTCCCCAGTATGTCGTTGTACATGGATTTTCTTTGCTATTTTAATAATCCATGGCTTAAAGCAGTTGAGTTTATGTGAGGACTTAGTTGTAACATCGTATGATAACACAAATCTAATTTTGTAATTTTTCATTATATTTATGGGAAAGATGGTACTCATTACTGTTTTTTTTCAATTTGAATGTCATGGCGTGGATATTGTGGTGGTAACTATGGTGAGTGGTGAATTATGTTTCAATTATTTGCTAATCATATATTGAAATATGCATTTTGCTAATTTTTCATACTGAAGTAATTACATGATTATTAACACAATGAAATTATATAATACAAGTCAGTACACATTCCCTGTTTATCAAAAATATTATATTATATATATAAAAAGATATGTTAGCAAGTATTTACAACTTACAAGTAATATATATATATATATATATATATATATATATATACACAAGTATTTACAAGGAATATGTATATATAACACGCCACATCATGCGATCATTTATTGTTTCAACATCTTGAAAGGCGTTTGCGACAGTTCGATCTAGGTTTCGCGAGAGGAGAGGCAGAGAGGAAAAGAAGTTGGAAGGAAGCTTTGTGATCCTGCTCGGATCTGGGATTAAAGTAGAGGGAAAAAAAAGAAGAAGAGGAGAGGCGCTGTTAGAAGAGAAAGAAAGAGCAAGCACGGGGACCAACTCGTGACTCCAATTTACACCCCGAATTAATGTTTAGACGGGAATTGTAACAGAATAGTAACAAAGGGTTCGTTTGGATGGGTCGGTAATTGGGGGAATAGTCTATTTCTAGGCATAAATTTATTGAGAAGTGTGTAACTTTGTGAATAGTTTGGATTGTTTATAATAGATTTATGGCTAGGAATTAGAAATTCCCCCAATTCTCAACCCATCCAAACGACCCAAAGGGATTAAATTTGGAGTATTTGAAAGTTCAATGGATGTGGAGGGACAAATAGAAGTTCAGTAGTCAAAAATAGATTATAGACAAAGTTTAGGGACCTATAAAAAAATTATTCTTTAGGAAAACAATTTAAAAGAAGTATGTTTATGATATTATTTTTGGTAATGTTGAAAATTAAATTTTTGTTGACATGTCATGTTCGTGTTGTCATGTCATCTCAACACGACACGATTATGACACGAATCGTGTCGTTTCGTCCCAAAACGCATATTGTATCGTGTTAACATAATCGTATCGCGTCATTTTAAAAAGCCCCAGACCGAATGCACTTATTTTAATTATTAAAGGCATCACACTGCAATTATCATGCTGAATCATATCCAATAAAACAGCGGCAAACCGGCACGTGGTGGCGTCATGTACCTTTAGTAATGATTTACAAAAACATTATACTCCACCACAGCATAGTCAATTTGAAACAAATATGTTCGCAACTGCACGAGGCCACGAGCGAATCTAAACAATCCACTGCCGCCAACAATCGGCATTTCCCGCACAGTAGTTAACGCTTCGTTGTGTCCGAAAACGGCAATTGTACTGCCGTTATATTTTCCATCAGTGAAAACGAAGTTCATTGCCACTAGTAATTCTATCTTATATAACCCGGCTTCCAAATAAATCCCCTTTGCTCTGCCCACTAACTTGGAGTTCTTATCAGGTCCAGTTCTCAAGGGGTCATCGAACACATACACGTCACTGAAATTTGTTGATATTGATTTCTTGAATTCAGGAGCATCTGCTACACGGACAGAAGTCTGGTTGCGACCGCTGATCTTGTCATGCCAATAGAATCGAAAATGGCTATGTTTTTCCACGGCAACATGAGACACGGTATGGCTGCTGATGAGATAGTCATTGCTTTGTTCAGAGGAGGTGACTAGAGTGGAGTTGGTGGCACAACAGAGGAGTAACATTAGGAAGAGGGAAGAAAACATGAATGTAGCCATGGAAGGTAGCGTACTTCCTTAATTTGTGGTTTGGGGATGCACATCTCAATGTAATTGATGGCTTATTTATAAGGGAAGTTTGGAGTACTGTTGGATTTGTTTAGCCTCATAGGAGATAACAAAATCCGTTTCACCAATTATTATATTTTTTTTTTAAGATAAATTAATTAGGGATAAAACCTTCGATTTATTTTTAAATTAAATGTCTATAAAAACCCTCCATTCGGAAGAACTAGCTCTTGATCTATTAGCAAAGAACAATACATCTTAAGTGAAAGGTTGCAAGTTAAAAATCCGGCTTGGGCAGAAGGAGGATCTTTTATAGACATTTAATTTAAAAATAAGTTAGGTGGATTGACTCCCAATTTTTTTTATAAAAATAAAAACCCTTCATTCAAATTTCTGAGATACATTACTCTTCACGACTAGATCAAGAACTGGTTCTCAAAATAGTTAGTTTGATTTCACCGATTATTTTGAGAAAGACGTTTGAATTATTAAAGTACATCAAAGTTGAACCTTTTTCCATGTGCGTTAACAGATAACTTTTGTGAAGAAATCGTTGAGCATATCATCAATATTTGAGGGATATATGTTCACATATATATGCTGTGAGACGGTTAGGGGTGCCGGTGGTGTACCGTCACTCGTTTTCTGTGGACGTTCCGTTCAAACGGAACGAGTGACGAATCAGTTTTCAGCATACGTTTTCGAAACGGAATGGATTTCAACAGATATTTGAGTGAAATACAGTGTAAATTGAATCGTTCCGCCACGTTCCGTCCAAACAAAACGTATAACAAATCATTCCAATGCATACTGTTGTTGGAACGAAACGACAAACAAAACGGTCCATTCCGCTGCCGTTATAAACGTTAAATAGGTCTTGAGACTGTGAGAGAGGCTAGTGACCTCAATAGCAACTGGGCATCACATGTGCGCCTAACATTTTTTTACTTGAGGTATCCGCAAAGCAACTTTCTGATGACAAGGATGATCGAATGTCAATTGGCGTGTAAATAAATAAAGAAAATTGTGTGTAAAAAGTTAAATTTAGATATATAAAACTCGTACAAAACTAAATAAAAAATTACATTTGTTGTTTTCCGAAAGCCAAATTTCTAGTCCCAGGTTCAAAGGCATAAGTAAATTTCTAACGAAATGACTCCATATATAATGTTAAAGCTTGTTTCATCCTTGTAGCAGATCGAGTGTCCCAGGCGTGTAGCATCCATATATTTATTTGAAGGTTTCATGTAAACTCAAATATTAAACGAAAAAATCATGAATAATATAGAGAGAAAGTTTATTACGTACCATAGTGAAGAAAGAAGAAGAAGAAGGAAGAAGAAGAAAAAAAATTATAAATAATTCAAATTCTTGACAAAGTTACACACTTCCCAATACTTCTTCCCTTCTTTCCTTCTTCCCGCACCTATCCAAACGGAGCCATAGAGAAATAAAATTTTCTATGCACCGCGAACTTTTTTAGAAGTGTTTTTATTAATTGACAAATATAATTTAACCAATCTAATCTACATATTGAAATCTCATAGCAAACTAAATTTTACAATTTTTGAAATTTTATTACTATTTTTTTTTAATTTTTAAAAACATGCTATTATTAAAAACAAACTACTATTTACAACATTCAAAAAATGGCAGGTTTTAAAAATTAGGAAAAAAAGTAGTCAAATTGATTTGCTATGAGATTTAAATATGTAGATTAGATTGGTTAAATTAGATTTATCAATTAAATTTACAAAAGTACCACTGAAAAAGCCTGCGATGCATAGAAAGCCCTATGCACTATGGTGCATATTAAACTTTCTTATAATATATATGCATTTGGATATCAAAAAATCAGTAAATTTGATTTATCTGAATTTTTAGAATTTTGCGGATATTTTATTAAACCAATGTGAGTATTTCAATTTTGTTTTATTATTGTGGAGGATGCTTGGTAACGGTCTTGCACATAAATTGATGATTAATCTGAATCAAATATTTATTGATAAGTTGTTAACATGTCCAGACAATAGTGTTGAAAATGTACATGCAACAAATTGCAAAGTGTATAATAAAATAGCTAAATAGATCGGGACATCGGGTTCATGCAAGAGTTTTTTGTGTAGTACCCCTTCAATATGTCACACCAAGAAAAATTACTTGTCATTTTTATTTCGAGGTGAAAATTTGATGTAACGGTTTGGGTTTATTTAATTTTGGATCATGTTATTTTAAAATTATTTCTATTATTAATTAAGGACACATTTTCAAATTAAAAGACATAATTTTATAAACTAAAATGTAGTTTTATGTCAAATATAAATCACACAAGTTAAAATATATTTGTTTAAGGCGTGATTGGACGAAGTTTGCTATCATGTCAATGGATAGCGACATCAACGCCATCCGGAAAGATATGAACATAGTCCATCATGGTAAATTTGACTTGTCTCAAGCATAATATTTAACTTTGTTCAATGAGTAAATTTTTTGGGAAGCCACTAAAATTTATAAGTTATCTATTTTTTTGTCACTAAACTTCAATTTGTATTTGTAACTTTTTAACTTTGATTTTGTCCGATTTTGATCCTCCGCCAAGATTTCAGTAATTTCCGTCTGATCCTTCCGTGAAGAGACCTCGCTCTCTCTCGCCTCCGCTTGTTTCTCTCTCAGTCGAATCCAGACCCAGGCTCCCAGCTCCCTCCCTCCTTCTCTCTCTCACTCGCTCACTCACCTCATGAAGCCCCTCTCCCCCTCTCCGCTACCTCCTCTCAGACCCAAGCTCGCCTCACAAAGGCCGACGGCTGGTGGCGCTTTGTGGTGGACTTGGAAGACGATGAGAATTCTATTATTTCCTTCTTCTATGAATCAATAATGAACTTGGTTTCTATTTGCTTGTCCAGATTAATTTTATTACTTTTGCAATAAATTTGTGGGCTTGATTTCAATACTTGTTGAGTTTCTTGTATTTTTCTCATCTTTTATTGGCACGAATTGATTGGGCCTTGTTGATATTGCAGCTTAATAACGTGATTTTTTTAATGAATGAGTAGGAATTTTTTCAATTTATTTGGTATGATTTCGTGCCAAATTTAAGAATTTGAGCTGCTGATCCAGTTGAGGACACTAGCTCGGTAGGATTTCAAAAGTTACAATTTGGGTTATGAAATTTTGTGTTAATGTTGATAGCTTCTTAAAAACTAAAAGAGTGTATGACAATACCATTTTTGATCTTGATAAGACAATACAGAGACATACCTCCAGTGCATATTGAATTAGATTTTCAAGGTTGGTAGGAATTTTTATCCAAACTCCTCTAATTCCCTGATTATGAATTAAATTTTGGTCTCATTATGTTTAATAATCAAGTAATCTGAAATCATATTTATTTGGTCTCATTTTGTTCAGGGAAGCTGTGTAGCTGTTGTAGCTGTTGTTCAAGGAATGTGTTAGGTACAAAGCATGTCGATTCTTTAGATGATATGATGAACCTCCTGTAGATCTAGCAAAGGAAGTTATTAATGGGCTACTTAAACGATTAAATAAATCTGAAGGATAAGCAGAAGAAGGAAAATCGTCTCATTTTTAGTTTAGTCATTTTATCAGTTTTTCTGGTATTGATGTTAATTTATTTTATTTTTTTTTAGTGTTTTAATGACTCTGATTATTATTTACTGGTAAGATTTTGTGCTGGTAAGAAGTAGCCTATATGCTAAATTCTCTGATATTTGTATTATCAACTCTAGATACTATTCCCAATTTACTTTACTGGTAACAACTTCTCATGGGACATGTGTTAGTAATTTAATATACTCAAATGTAGAAACAATATACAAGAGATTGTAATATCAGATTAAAGCAATTCCAGTTTTCACCTCTTATTCTCCTTTTGACCTGTTGATAAAAATTAAAAAAACCATTTTCATGCTACCTTTATACCATCGTTTCACAACATTTTGTTTTGAAAATAAGTGGAGGTTTAAACTCCAACACTCCAATCGAAGCAATAACAATTCAAACTGTATAACAGTCCCAAGTAAGACCGTAGCACTACCCTCCCCATGACATACCACATTCCAACACTGGTACCACATGAGAGCGTACCAGTGTACCTATCCAATTACAACTAAATTGAGAATAAATAGAGATCCATTTAGCAACCAAGGCACATGAAATGCTAAGTAATAAAGAATAAATAAAGAGTAAATTCACTTGCACTAAAATACAACCAAATTGTCACAACAAAGTATCTTAAAAACCCAAAATCATAAAAAAAAAATCACTGAACCAAGATACAACAACCATGGACACAAAATGTTAAAGTATTATTGTAAGGCATTGTTCTACAATAGGAATCAAATTAAAAAAGAAAGTAGCTTTTTCCTTGACATCAGATTATCCATTGGAAGGCACACCATTCTAGTTTTTCTTGCCACCTGCACACAAAATATAAATAATCTGAAACCACTATGCATATGAATATTAATTTTAGCCCATGAAATTTATTATTTATCTAGAACCATTCAACTTTGAGCTCAGGCTGTGCTCTTTACGACTGTATTGCAGTCAAAATATATTATTGGCCCTGAAGCTTTTATTCTATAAATGTGCAAACTATAAAGTTAAAAGAATTTTTATCAATATAAAAGTCCTATGATATGAAAAGGGATTCCTTTAGATGCATTATACTAGTAGCTGCTTACTTATATATGCCAAGATAACGTTGTAATTACACTTAAATCACCTCACCTAAAATTTTTATGAAAAATTCTTTTACATCAGTTGACTTTCTGAACTTATATTTTGTATACTTGAACCTGAAACCCATTGAATCAATATTTTTTTCTTAATCTCATCAAGATAAAATAAATAAAAATTATATGGTAAATTGGTATAAGTAAAAGATCATTACTGTTTTAGGGAACTGATATGGTACAGAACCATGTGGATTAAATTGCATACACGTTAGTGGAATGGTTAATAATGATATAATAAATTAATTTGAATTTGAACATTCCCTTATGGTTTTCTTAATCTCATAGACGCGTGAATTTCAGATTTCACTTTTAACTCAGCACAACACAGATTAAGAAAACTTGGTGAAAAATTATACGAAATCACAGACATTGAGACTTACCATAATCTGGCTTCTCTTTGAAGTGCTTTTGATATCTCATTCTCAAATCACCTACGACAGGCTCGATCGACCTCAGTGACTGAGAAGGGCCGCCTCATGTGTCGCTACCCCAGTGCTTCTGAAGAAAGTTGATTCTCATCCGATGGAGTAGTGTTTCGGTACAGTTCATCGCTAGATGTTTGATTAAGATGCAGTTCGGAGAGGGGGAGAGGGGCTTCGTGAGGTGAGTGAGCGAGCGAGAGAGAGAAGGAGAGAGGTAGTTGGGAGCCTGGGTTTGGGTTCGAGTTCGAGTGAGAGAGAAACAGGCGGAGGTGGAGTGAGCGACAGAGCGAGAGATCAAAGTCTCTTCACGGAAGGATCAGACGGACATTATTGAAATCTTGACGGAGGGATTAAAATTGGACAAAATCAACATTGAAGGGTTATCCAAGGACAAATTGAAGTTTAGTGATCAAATATGGACAACTTATAAACTTTAGTGACTTTCCAAAAAATTTACTCTTGTTTAATTGATTTAATTTGAGTTACAGTATTTATAAAAAAAAATGTGATTTAGATATACGTCACTGCAAAAATTTGAAATTTGAGATAATTATCACTAAATGATTAATTATTTTCATGTCACTGTAAGATAATGAAAATTAGTTTTATAAGATGGGTCTATTGATATGTCCATTTTGACCGCTTTGATTATGCCATTGCAAAACATTAAAATGAGAAAAATATCATAATAAAAGAAATATTTTGTTTTGTAGTATAAAAATTTTTGAACATTTTAGAAGTTTTTAAATTTTTAGAGTTACAATCCATATTTAATTTTTTTGTGTTTTTGGGTGTCACCGATCTAATTTTCTCTTTTTTCCTTAATAATTTAATCTCTTTGTGAGTAATTTGGGTATTATTAAAAAAATATGATAAATTTTAGAGTGGTATAAATCGAATCAGCTAACTAATGGTATACAATTCTTTTTATGGATTTTAGAGTGGCATAATTTTAATTAGTTATTTAAGGATGGCATTTTAATTAGTTATTTATTAATGACCTTAAAGAATGGAACGTCTCGAAGTAAACGACCTTAAAGAATGGAACGTCTCCAAGTAAACGACCTTAAAGAATGAACGTCTCCAAGTAGTTGGCGATCGATAGAAGCGCATAGAAATTAGCAATTCATTTACCAGAGCCATAACGTAGGAACCTAGAAGTAGGAGCGATACCATAGGTTTGTAGGTAACTTTATTAGATCACGGTTGAGGTGTAGGTTTCTACTGTTACTATTATTATTATTATTATTATTATTATTATTATTATTATTATTATTATTATTATATATATATATATATATATTATTATTAGCATCTATTTTTATGTTTTATTTTGTTCTTGGATGTTTTCTCTTATTGGATTTCTTTTCTAGCCTATCCCAACTTGCTTGGGACAAAAGACTTAGTAGTAGTTGTTGTTGTATTTATGGATGATATTTTCAAATTAACAAAATTTTTATTGGCATAAAACTAAATTTTACTTTATAAAATTAGTCTTTTATTTGAAAATGTGCCCTTAATTAATAATCGAAATAAATTTAAAATAACATGATCCAAAATTAATTAAACCCAAACCGTTAGATCAGATTTTCACCTCGAAATAAAAATGACAAGTAGTTTTTGTTGGTGTGACATATTGAAGGGGTACTAGTACTACACAGAAAACTCTTGCATGAACCCGATCTATTTAGCTATTTTATTATACACTTTGCAATTTGTTGCGTGGACATTTTCAACACTATTGTCTGGTCATGTTACCAACTTATAAATAAATATTTGGTTCAGATTAATCATCAATTTATGTGCAAGACCGTTATCTAACATCCTACAATAATAAAACAAGCTGAAATACTCACATTGGTCGAAGTGGAGCCCAGTTTGCCTTCCTTTATCTCAAATTTAAAACGTAGCGTTTGGATCGGATTCGATCCAGTCGATTTTTGGATCGAATGCAACACTACTTTTAAAATTTAAACTTTTATTTATTTATTTTCGAAATTCGAGTGAACAGTAAAATCACATTTAATTTTTTCGGAAAAACGAGGTGGCGCTGTGCTTCTCTGAATTTCTTCTCCTAAATCTAAATTTTGCATTGGCCAACTTGTTGGGCTGTTATACTCCCTTCCAATTATTTTTCCTTTCGGTCAGACGGGTTACACGAAGCGAGTCGCTGCAACAATTTGTTGAAATGAGGTCACAGGGGATCAAGAGAGTTCGGCACGCTGAAATTCGACTGAAGAAGACGGGTTGCATTTCCTTTGTTAACAGGTCCGTCTGTTAACGGGTCTGGATCCAAAGTCATTCCCGGCCGTCGCAACCCATGTGGAGAGGTGCTACAGAGTCGTCGGGGTGAAGAGAAGGCAATGGTGAGGTCTGTTTGGGCTGCGTCGTCTTAGTCTGACGGGTGGACTGAGAGCAGGTACGGTGACGTCAGGTGTTGGTACCGAAAGGGTTTAGGAAGTTGAATTCGTAGCAGAGATGGGTCGTTTGGCCTCAAGGCAGTGATGAAAGAGTATCTTCAGGTCCAATTGGCATTGCATTTATTCAATTCAATGGGATAGCCAAGTGGTTGGTGTAGTGATGGAAATTGGTACAGGAATGGTACAGTGGAGTAGTAGTGGCTTGGCTAACTTGGTTTGCACTAGGGAACGACTTTTACTTAACGTGATTTTTATGCTTTTAATACAACAGCACAATCTATCATTGTTTATCGAATTTTGGAGTAATTATGGTCTGGTTCTTATCAAGGTTGCCAAAGTATATATGAGTACTACTGGGCACACAAATTTCATGATAAATTCCCTTAAACACTTTCACCATTTTATTCCACGTTTGTCAACATCTTGCATTTGACCATTCATGAAATCTTACAATTCAACCTTTTACCTTAGAGTTAACACAAATAAAATTAGTTCATTCAAATACAACATCATCATTTAATTTGTGACTTTAATTGCGCAACAAATGCGCTGGCCATGTGAACAAGAAGTGGAATTCTATTATCCGGGGAAGGTGGCATGTCAAATTAGCATTCTGAGATATAGCTATTCAACCTAAATCACTTAGCAGCATTGCTTTTTCATTTCATCCTCACTCTTTTCAAGAATTACATTTGGCTTACACATGAGCTGTATACAGGGGTAATAGGTAATAACAAACTAAATTAAGAAAGCGGAAACTTGGTTATTGTATCTAAAATATATCTTTGCATTTTCTCTGTGTCTTTCTAACTGTAACAATTTCAGTCATTATAATTACAAATAACCCCTGCATTTTAATCATTTATGTTAAAGTTTATCATAACGACAACAATTATTATTATAAAGTAACAACATTGATAATCATTTCATTACCAGAAGATATGCAGTAAATTCACACAAACAAAAAACTTCACTTTGGCCCCTAGAATTGGACTAAATTAGAATTTGAGCTGAATGAATTGGTAGGTGGAGACAAATATAGATTGTAGATCAATGCTCACTGGTGTAATGGCCATAGATTTAGTCAATTTCTTAACTAAATTCTCTTGTCCTGCCATGAGGGGATCCTAATACAAGCTAAGTTGTAGAAGAAGCAAAAATCACAGAACTGGACAATTGCAATTGCAGTGAGTCAGAAATGGAGACGTAGCTTAGACAGTGTAACAAAATCCAGTTAGAAGTGTTCCGACACTCAGGGTATGTAGATAGTAGTAGGGACACTTAAATCGTTGCTTATATATATAACTGATTACATTTTGTAAAATTGAGATGAGATTATGAGAATAATAAAAAGAATTACTTTTCTCTCTTCTTCATCTAGATCTGGTTTCCTTCAGGTATCGGAGACAAAATAGAAGCACAAGCTTCACGATCCAAGAAACCTTCAAGAATCGCCTAATTCAACAATGGCAACTGTCAAATCGACATCTCCAATCAACATCAATCATCAAATACAAACTCTACTCAATTTTGAGAACTTTCTCGTCTGGAGATCTCAGATCTTGCCTATGCTTCGAGGTCATGCACTCATAGGGTACCTCTATGGATCGACAATGGCGTCGTCTGCAACAAATCTTGGTGCAAACAACACTCCAACTAGCAATCCTGACTATGATGTGTGGCGTCAACAGGATCAATTGATCCTGGCATGGTTGTTCAGCTCGATCTCTCTCTCGATACTAGCTCAAGTGGTAAACTACCAGATCAGTGCTAATCTCTGGCAATACATCAACCAACTTCACACCTCTCATTCCATGGCCAAAAGCTTAGATCTAAAGCTTCAACTTCAAACAAGCAAGCGCGGTGGCTCTAGCTGTACTCAAATTCCTTTGAAGGGCAATGAATAATTAAAGTTAATAAAGAATTACAAATGCCTTTGATATACGAAATTGATTAAATGAGAAAGGGCAATGTTGGAAAGATAGGAAAAAAATATATATATAGATTTTTTATCATGCTATATAATGGATGGGATCCATTGCATAACTTACAACACCTCTTTAGGTGTCATAACTTTAAAATTATCCATGCTTATGCAACAGATATTTGGAAGTGTGGTGAATAAGGAATGAATAGCTTATTTTTTAGAACAAAATGGTGAAAAATTTCTTATTCACATATGTTTGTTTGAATAGCTTATTAGGGTATTTTGCGGACCGCATTATTAGTTGCGAACCCCAAGAATTTTGTGATGCATACCGCAAGAATTTAGGTTTAGTTTGAATGTTAGTGTTTTTGTAAAATTACCAGGACAATTTGTTTAGTCGACTATTTTATTTTAAGGTTAGGGTTTTTGAAAAAATAGATTTAGATTTATTTGGGTCATTTTTCTTTTGATTCATTTGTTCTTGTATCATTGCAGTTAGCTTCTAGAAGTATTTTTTTGGATTAATGTTTGTGTTTTCGAAAATAGATTTGGCTTGAGGGTCTGATGTAAAAAAAATAGCAGTACCGTTTGTTTAGTTTTTTTAGTTATTTTAGGTTTTGAAATAAGTTAGTGTTTAGTGTTTGGGGCATTTTGTTTTTGATTCAATTCTTCTTCTATCATTACAGTTATGTTATGCAAATTATTTTTTTGATTAATTTTTTAGTTGTTGAAATTAGGTTAGGCTTGAAGGTGTGTTGTAAAAAAAAGAAAAATACCAGTAGTGTTTGTTTAGTTATTTCGTTTTGAGGACAGTTGTAATTTATGAATACAAATTATGATATTTGCTATGTTTAGATAAAAGTTACGATTAATATTATCTGACATTAAGATTGATTATATGTTTTTTTGTGTAGCATGGAGTATCGCACTCTCACTCGAAATTTCATAGTAGATTACAACCCGCAAGAATTGAGGTTGTGTTTGTTCTTTCAGATTGATGCTCCCTACATTGATGTACTTTGTGCAGTGAAAGCCACTACATCGAAATGACATCGTTTTGAAGTGAACTACTTTGGTAGAAAATGGTGGCAAGTGATGCATAATATTTTGTGGAAGCAAATGGTGATGGGTCCCGAATACGTACGGTGACAAGATAACCATCAATTGGAAACAAGTTGAGGCCGTTGAAAGTGTCGACGTTGCAGCTCTACGTTCTCGTGGGGCCGGAAGGTGGGGTTGGTGGGGTTGGAATGAGAGAGGAAAGCTTAGGTTTTGGGGACCTCTTGAAGGAGATTAAAATTAGAGAAAGGGGTCTAATGAATGGGTCAGGTCAGAAAGAAGGGAAGGGCACAAACGCGAGTTAGTTAAGTAAAGTCAAGTAGAGATATCGCTACAAGCTGCCACTTGAAGCGTCGGTCCAGCACAATCGATTGTTGAATCCAGTTGGCGTCCCACATGGCAAGTCCAGGTGGCAGAGGCAGGCCTGATTTAAGACACGTGTACACGCATGCAATGGAGCTGTAGACCGTCAAATGAAATCCAATCCACGAAATAATCTGATCTATGGACGACAACGTTGTAGTAAAGGTCATAATGTCAGAGAAATCATTACCGCAAATAAATATTTGTTATCGTTAGGACTGACGTGGACTTTGGATTTAAATTTAGAATTATTAAGAAAAAATTCCGATAAAAATCAATAATTATTCTTGAAGACCATCACACTGGAGAACGCACTTAATATTATTATTTTTTATTATCCAACAAGGCCCATGGGCCGAACAAACTTATTATTAAAAGCATCCAACTGTAACATGCTGAATCATATCCAATAAAACAGCGGCAAACCGGCACGTGGTGGCGTCATGAACCTTTAGTAATGATTTACAAAAACATTATACTCCACCACAGAATAGCCAGTCTTCTGATCATATAAATATGTTCGCAACTGCACGTAGCCACGAGCGAATCTAAACAACCCACTGCCGCCAACAATCGGCATTTCCCGCACAGTAGTTAACACTTCGTTGTGTCCGAGAACGGCAATTGTACTGCCGTTATATTTTCCATCAGTGAAAACGAAGTTCATTGCCACTAGTAATTCTATCTTATATAACCCGTCTTCCAAATAGATCCCCTTTGCTTTGCCCACTAACTTGGAGTTCTTATCAGGTCCAGTTCTCAAGGGGTCATCGAACACATACACGTCACTGAAATTTGTTGATATTGATTTCTTGAATTCAGGTGCATCTACAACACGGACAGCAGTCTGGTTGGGACCGCTGATCTTGTCGTGCCAATAGAATCGAAAATGGCTCCGTTTTTCCACGGCAGCATGAGACACGGTATGGCTGCTGATGAGATAGTCAATGCTTTGTTCAGAGGAGGTGACTAGAGTGGAGTTGGTGGCACAACAGATGAGTAACAATAGGAAGAGGGAGGAAAGCATGAATGTAGCCATGGAAGGTCGCGTACTTCCTTAATTTGTGGTTTGCAGGGGATGCACATCTCAATGTAATTCATGGCTTATTTATAAGGGCAGTTTGGAGTTCTATTGGATTCGTTTTTCCTGATAGGATATAACAAAATCTGTTTCACCAATTACTTTGAGAAAGACGTACGTTTGAATTATTCAAGTACATCATAGTAGGTAATTGAACCTTTTTCCCTGTGCGTTAACAGATAACTTTTTTAAAGAAAATCGTAGAGCATATCATCAATATTAGAGGGATATGTTCACATATGCTGTGAGACTGTGAGACAGGCTAGTGGCCTGAATAGTAACCGGCCCATCACATATGCACAATGCGCCTAACATTTTATTACTTGAGGCATCCGCAAAGCAACTTTCTGACAAGGATGATCGAATGTCAATTGGCGTGTATACAAATAAAGAAAATTGTGTGTAAAAAAGTTAAATTTAGATATACAAAACTGGTGCAAAACTAAATAAAAAATTATATTTGCTTTTTTTTTTTCCGAAAGCCAAATTTCTAGTCTAATGTTCAAAACCATTAGTAAATTTCTAATGAAATGACTCCATAATGTTAATTAAGGCTGGCTTCATACTTGTAGCAGGTGGTCAAGTGCCAAGACGCGTACCATCCATATATTTATTTAAAGGTATCATTCTAAACTCGAGTATTAAAAGAACGTATATCATGAATAATATATATGCATTTGGAGTTAACCTATTCATTTTAGTTTGTTGTCGAATAGTTTCATTGTACCATACTTTTACACTAAGCTCGAATAAGCTCATGCTATGAACTGAACCATATTTTGAAGGTTTTTCCTTAATACCCACTGAACTGAACCATATTTGGAAGCTACTTATTTTTGCCTCCCAGACATAAAACTTTCACTTGGTTGATGTTGCATAACAAACTCACAACCATTGATAACATGCAAAAAGAGGGCTGCCTATTGTCAACAGATGTTGCCTCTGCAAGAATTGCTCTGAATCTATTGCTCACACTTTGGTTCCTGCTCTTTCTTTACAGATGTTACCAAACTTGCTCTCGATCTAACTGGCACAACTTGCTGGCACCATGAAGATCTCCACCATCTGCCATCATCGCTGATAACTTTACCATCATACAAAGAAAACTCCTATCTTTTTCCTGATACTTTAATTGGCGTGAGAGATGCTCAACAACCTTCTCAGACCATACCAGCCACCCAAACACTGTTGCCTCACTCATACAAGAAGAATGGCTCTTATTGAACCCAGATTAGACCTCTGATTTTGGCTCTTCGGCTTTTATTTTGGTTTAAGAGCGTTCTGTACCAGAGGCATAGAAATATAAATTATTTCATTAGGCTTACTCTTTCATTTTTTCTTTTACCGGAGTTTCATATCTTCAGAAACCCGTCTCTTAATTTAATAAGGTTTCACAACATTACATGTACCAAATTTATCAACTAAACAAACAATCACCCAATTTATCATAAAAGATTAATAAATTTAACAATAATGAGTCTGATTATTTTTTTATTATTATTCTTTTATATTAGAAGGCCCGTAGCCGTAGGACGTGTTCAAATAGGCACAAAAATCCGGCCCTAAAGTCAGATCCGCTTGGCGCAAACCTCTAGATCAGACCCTAAAATAAAAGAAAAATGAAAATAAAAATAAAAAAATACTTTGGATTATCCGTAGAAAGGAGAGTCTGATTAATTAATCAAAGCGTTATTTATTCCTTCTTAAAACAAAAATTAACGAAATTGGAAAAATACCCAAACCAGAGTTTTTGGATACTAAAAAAATAAAATAAAATACTGTGTTCATACCAGTTTCAAGAAGGAAAAAATCCAAGGGGTCCAGGAAATATTTGAAGAATTGCAATAATAAAAACTTTCAACAACTTTCGCTTTGTACAATGAATAATCAAGACAAGACAATATTTGCATTAATTTTAAACTTTCCCTCTGATCCTAATCGCACTATTAATTATGTGCACTAATAACATTTAATGCTTAATGATAAGCTGTTAATAATTAATGCATGTACATTTTAACCATGAATCAATATTAAACTCTCAAGTAATTCTTGTAGCTTAAATACAAATACATTTAATGCGTTAATGATCCATACAACTCTTCGTGTTGCAAGTCGACGTGGTTGTTAGTTTCACACTCGTTATACAGATAGAATGAATACTAGGTGGGGAAGCGCGACGAAACCGCGCCTTAGCGAATTTTTTGTATTTTTGAGTTTATTAATGAACATATTAGTTTTATACTTTTATTTTATTGAAAAGAATAATCATACCATCCCTAGCCAATTAGTATATTATACATGTAGCGTCCTACTGGCATGGTACCACCAGTTTTGCTTTATGCTACTGATATTGTCAATACCTAGATGAATACCTTAAAGTACTCCATGGGACTCTATCAATCTAGCCTTACTCCTTGGTTATGCAGATCCCACACTGCTTGACCTTGAACTCTGCATTTACGAAGTAGACAAAAACACTGGAGATGGACACTAACATGTGTCAAGGTCATCTGGGCTCCGGCCAGATCTATGTGTCGCCTTCACAGATTTGACACCGCCTGGACCAGCTAAAAGTATTGCCAGCCGAGCGAGCTTCTTCGCAAGCGTAACATATGGTGCCAGCTTTGGAAATATCTAAGTAAATTAAAAAAGAAAAGTCAAGAGGATGTGAAATTGAGCATTTCATGTGCCTAAACATGAATTTTGTGTGAAATTTGCAATTAGAAGAGGACAGTAGAGGTAATACGGTGAAATTGTATCCATAAGTGTTTGGCAAAGCCAATTAAACTTGTTGGCCTGGCATAAGTCCTTGAGCTAAAACATTTTCTTAACAAAGCAGTATGAAGCAAAGGGTATCAGGATGTATATATACTCATCAAACAGAAGTGATTAGGACCAAGAATATGCTTGTCCAAATCTATAGTATTAATTAAAAATCGTGATCTACATCTCCTCCTACGACATGTCCCCTTCTACAACATGCCATTTAAGCCCTTTAATTTTTTTCATTGATCGATCGACATAATCAATATGATCAATTATGTTGTAAACATTTTCAGAGCCATACTACCTGATATCAACAAACCCATTTTGGGCATAACGTTTCTAAAAATGTGGAAGCAAGACAGAAGCCCCATTAGAATTAGTGATTTTTCTGTGAAAATTGATTTTGCAAGGCAATTTGTTTCTTAGCTACATTTTAGTATGGAGACAAAAATGAAAGAGAATTTTTATGTATATGAAATTCGAACAAAATATACTTTATTCAAGCGTAAGGCATTTTTATTCCTTTTCTTTTCCCACTGTTTCTTTCTCGGTTTCCCTCTCTTGCTGGAATAAAGCAACAACATTTCTCAAGCGACGGAGAATACAAATTTCAATTCTAATTCTAACCCTGCTCAAACAGTAGCAACTAATCCTCGCATAAGTGATAAGAAAGCGTAGCATCTAGATCAAACAAAATTCGAAATTATCACACCCGATTAAGGAATTTGGGGACTTGGTAATACACTAAATGATAATGAATTCATTTACCAGACCAAGCACTTGAGCTTCGCCTCCATTTCTCTCAAATCAGAGAGGATCGAGTTCGATGATCCATCAGGATCAGGCTTAATCAAAACCCCCGCCATGGCCATCTCTCTCTCTCAAAATTTCGTATAGTGGTGAACTAGGAAGAAGATAAGTCACTTCAATAGTCATTCCCAATCCCCGATACTGTAGCTTAAAACCGAGCGGTGCTGATTTTACGGAACCAGCAGTTTGATGGGCTTCTAAATTAGGGTCAAGTTATGAAGGACTGAAGGAAGATATGCACAGATGCTGTTGGTCTTGGGGAAAAATCCCGGAAAATCAACGGAGTAGGAGGGGCGGGGAGTTGGCGGAGGAGAGGCTGGAGGTGACCGTGAGGCAGAGATGCAAAGATAGGTCATAGGTATGTAGGAGGAGGCGACAACAGTAAATTTCTTTGTAGTTGGCGAGACGAAAGAGAGAAGAAAGAAATCGCTGATAATGAATCAGATCGATCAATCTGAAAAAAAATTGGACGGCTCAGATGAATTTTGTAGGAGCCATAATGCGGTGACAAAAAGCGGTAAGGAAATTAATAATATCTTAGGGCCGTTTGCCCGTTTGGATCGTTTAGGAATAAGAGAAATAATTTTTTTCTAAACGGAAATTTATTCCTAACAATTTAAATTCTTCACAAATTACACACTTCTCAATATTTTTCGTCTAAAAATAGACTATTTTTTTTATTCCTAAACGATCCAAACGGTCGCTTAGATGTGATTTTTTTTCTTTGATGCGAGATTTTAGAGAGAGCCAGAGAGGATGAATTATGAATACTTCAGATACTTGAGAAAAAATTATGTAATTTGGTTGTGTTTGGAACTCAGTTACGAACGAAACGAAACTATTTAATGTGAAACTGTGTAATGTTTGGAATAAGCTCTTATTCATAATTGTTAATTTTTGTTTTCGATGGTAACAAAGACACTTGAAAGTTGAAAACAAATTGAATTGCTTATTCGGATTTTTATTATTAGAACTAACATGGAATTAAGATTTCATGAAATTTATTCATGTTCTTATTCTTAATTAACCATCTAAAGTTCTAAAGAAACATATGTGAATAAGTAATTTTTCATCATTCCTTATTCACCATCTTTATTCTAAAATAAGCTAATTATTAATCTTTATTCACCACACTTCCAAATATGTGTTGCATAAGCATGGATATATATATAGTTTTGTTATGATGAGTTACAACTCACCAAAGTATCCGTGAGTCGCACTCAAAATTCCAAAATTTAGTTTAAAATAACTGATCCAAACCGTCTAATATGATCTCCCTATTTAATCTCCATGCAGACCAAATTTAATATTTTTTGAAATTTTTTAAGTATTTATTTCAGATTTTTTAAATCTGTTGTTTTTGAACGGTTCAGAACTAATTAGATTAATGATTTTCTAAAATTTCAAAAAAATACTTAAAAATTTTGAAAAAATATAAAATTTGGTCTGCATGGAGATTTCAATAGGGAGATCGTATTAGACGGTTTTGGATCGGTCATTTTGAACTAAATTTCGGAATTTTGAGTGCGACTTACGGACGCTTTGGTGAGTTGCAACTCACCATAGCAAAACTCTATATATATATATAGAGAGAGAGAGATTGGCTAAAGTATACTCCAGCATACGGATTAAACCTGTATGCTGGAGTCGTTTCTCAAAATCTAAAATTCAAACAGTCGATCCAAACCGTTCAAGTTGTTCTCCATATAAAAATATCTTTAAAGACCAAATTTTACATTTTTTTGAATTTTGTTGCTATATATTATGCTATTTTAAAATTGAATGGTCAGAAATACTCCTTTACAACTCCTTTACAATGTTTTTTTAAATAGCATAATATATAGTAAAAAAATTCGAAAAAATATAAATTTTAGTTTCCTAGGAGATTTCAATATGGAGAACAATTTGAAAGCTTCGGAACGACTGTATGCATTTTAGATTGTGAGAAACGACTCTAGCATACGGGCTATCTGTATGCTGGAGTATACTTTAGCCAATCTCTCTCTCTCTCTCTCTATATATATATATATATATATATATATATATATATAAAGTTATGATGCCTAAAGAGGTGTTGTAAGTTATGCCATGGATCCCATCCATTATATAGCATGATAAAAAAAATATAATATATATATTTTTTTTCCTATCTTTCCAACATTACCCTTTCTCATTTATTCAATTATAATGATGTATAAAGAATTAAGGATATTTTAGTCTTTTGAGTTTTGACATATATATACACATGCACATGTAAAATATTCATCAACTTTAAATTACTCTTTCTTATTTCATAGCTAAACAGCCATTAAATAACTTGATATAAATATTTATACATCTTAATTTTAAAGTTATGCATTTCTTATTTACAACCAAACAGGAAAGAGAGTAAGAGAGGGAGAGAGAGAGAATAAGAAATGAATAATTGAAGTTAATAAAGAATTACAAATGCCTTTGATATACGAAATTGATTATGTGAATAGGACAATTGGTGGCTGCAAATTTCACTAGCTTATGTAACAACTTGTCTCACGAAGATGTCATGATTTTTCTCCATTTGTTGTCGAATGGATTATGGATAATGTATGGTTAGACTACTTAGCAATTCCAGGATTGAAAATATATGTCTTGATGATTTAATGATAGGCCTTGATGATTGGGCTTGGACCGATTCGGCCATCGTTTCTCGAGGGAAACCAGTCGACGAAAGATAGTATAATTTCATATCACCAAAGTGATAATATGATTCTATATTTAGAGTTATTATGTCCCAAGAAACAATCATTTGAATGGCTATTTCAATTGATGTTATTGATGATTATTTTTTGAGTTTATTATTAATTAACATATCATTTAGGTTGAAGATCTAAATTGTGGACCATTCTCTGTGTTTCATTTGTTAAAATGACAATAATAAATCTAAAGTGTCCCTATTCTTTATAATTAAAAAAACATAAAAAATTAATACAAAATTAGTACGCAAGTTAAGAGATGATTAAATTTCTTAAATTATAGGTAAGAAGTAACCAACTTAATTGTGTATGTGTATGTTATTGTAACATAACACAAGAGTTGACTCAATGAAATAAATATATAGATTGTGTTATGTGCCATTATTTAATTCATTTGAGTTTGATTATAAGTTTGAGATGACTCAATTTTTTCACATAAGCATTAATTCTATAAGTATTATATAACTCTAATTCCTGATATGGGCTGCAATACATAATTTTTTTTAAGTTCACATAAATTGTGCGAGGAAAAAATTGTTCATAAAAAAAACCGTATGTCCTTCATCAGTATACATGATGAGTGATAATATTTATTGGACCCCTTATTGGAGTTGGATTCTATGTATGCAAACTTGATAACCAACTGTAAATCAAGAAATTTGTAATATACAAGAGTGACACATTCCTGTCTTGGATTACGCAGTGATATCATGCGATATAATGTGTTGACAAAAACCACTAGATTAGATGAAGAAAAATTATATAATCCTATGTAGAATTGAAATATTATATATAGTAGTATATTGTTTATTTATGTTGATTGAAAATCACAATGTATTGCTAAATATTGTTTGTGTGATTATTAGAACTAATTGATAATTTATTTTCATAGCCAACGTAACACAAATCCTCCAAGGGCCACACAATACGATGGTCTTAATCAACTAACACTTTCCATAACTCAATTATTGAAAGTTAGTATTTTCATGACAATTAATATTTTTTTCAAGGAAAATACTTTTTCAAAATAATTATTTTTTTTCAAGATAGTTAGTATCATAAAATAGAAAAATTAAGTTTTTGCAACATAATGACTTGCATATTAGGGTATTTTGCGGACCGTATTATAAGTTGCAAACTGCAAGAATTTGTGATGCAGACCGCAAGAATTTAGGTTTAGTTTGAATGTTAGTGTTTTTGTAAAATTACCAGGACAATTTGTTTAGTCGACTATTTTATTTTAAGGTTAGGGTTTTTGAAAAAATAGATTTAGATTTATTTGGGTCATTTTTCTTTTGATTCATTTGTTCTTGTATCATTGCAGTTAGCTTCTAGAAATTTTTTGTTGGATTAATGTTTGTGTTTTTGAAAATAGATTTGGCTTGAGGTCTGATGTAAAAAAAATAGCAGCACTGTTTGTTTAGTTATTTTAGGTTTTGATATAAGTTAGGGTTTAGTGTTTGGGGCATTTTGTTTTTTGATTCAATTCTTCTTATATCATTACAGTTATGTTCTGCAAATTATTTTTTTGATTAATTTTTTAGTTGTTGAAATTAGGTCAGGCTCCGCTTGATGGTGTGCTGTAAAAAATATATATATATACCAGTAGTGTTTGTTTAGTTATTTAGTTTTGAGGCAGAGCAGGTCTGATTTAAGACACTTGTACACGCAATGGAGCTGTAGACAGTCAAATGAAATCTAATTCACGAAATAATCTGATTTATGGACGACATCGTTGTAGTAAAGATCGTAATGCCAGAAAAATCATTACCGCAAATAAATATTTATTATCGTTAGAACTGACGTGTACTTTGGATTTAAATTTAGAATTATTAAGAAAAAATTCCGATAAAATTCAATAATTATTCTCGGAGACCATCATCACACTGGATAACACACTTAATATTATTACTTTTCATTATCCAACAAGGCCCATGGGCCGAACGCACTTATATATTATTAAAAGCATCACACTGTAATAATCATGCTGAATCATATCCGATAAAACAGCGGCAAACCGGCACGTGCTGGCGTCATGTACCTTTAGTAATGATTTACAAAAACATTATACTCCACCACAGCATAGCCAGTCTTCACATCAAATAAATATGTTCGCAACTGCACGTAGCCACGAGCGAATCTAAACAATCCACTGCCGCCAACAATCGGCATTTCCCGCACAGTAGTTAACACATCGTTGTGTCCGAAAACTGCAATTGTACTGCCGTTATATTTTCCATCAGTGAAAACGAAGTTCATTGCCATGAGTAATTCTAGCTTATATAGCCCGTCTTCCAAATAGATCCCCTTTGCTTTGCCCACTAACTTGGAGTTCTCATCAGGTCCAGTTCTCAAGGGGTCATCGAACACATACAAGTCACTGAAATTTGTTGATATTGATTTCTTGAATTCAGGTGCATTTGCTACACGGACAGAAGTCCGGTTGGGACCGGTTATCATGTCGAACCAGTAGAATCTAAAATGGCTCTGTTTTTCCACGGCAGCATGAGACACGGTATGGCTGCTGATGAGATAGTCATTGCTTTGTTCAGAGGAGGTGACTTGAGTGGAGTTGGTGGCACAACAGATGAGTAACAATAGGAAGAGGGAGGAAAGCATGAATGTAGCCATGGAAGATAGCGTACTTCCTTAATTTGTGGTTTGCAGGGGATGCACATCTCAATGTAATTCATGGCTTATTTATAAGGGCAGTTTGGAGTTCTATTGATTTGTTTATAAGGGCACATCTCAATAAAAATCTGTTTCACCAATTACTTTGAGAAAGACGTACGTTTGAATTATTAAAGTACATCATAGTAGGTTGAACCTTTTTCCCTTTGCGTTACCAGATAACTTTTTTAAAGAAATTCGTAGAGCATATCATCAATATTAGAGGGAAATGTTCACATATGCTGTGAGCCTGTGAGACTGTGAGACAGGCTAGTGGCCTGAATAGTAACCGGCCCATCACATATGCACAATGCGCCTAACATTTTATTATCCGAAATTATTTTATATAGGAATTTAGACTAAAAAATATTTAATAGAAATAATTATTATTATTATTTTTAATAAGAAGAAAGTTCGAACGCGTTTTATAAAAGCGTACAGTCTCTCTCCTTCTTACGCGTTTATAAAACGCGCTCGAAGGCTTCGAACGCGTTTTATAAACGGGTAAGAAGGAGAGAGACTGTACCGCTTCAGTTACGCCTCAAAAGGCTGGTCAGACTTTCGTACCCGTTTATAAAACGCGTTCGGAGCCTTCGAGCGCGTTTTATAAACAGGTAAGAAGGCGTAAATTTTTCGAAATGGAGTTATTACCATTTTTTTCAAAATTAATAGGAAAATTAATGTTAAAATTTAGATTAAATTTATTTTTAAGGTTAAATTTATAATTTTTAAAATATCACATTTAATTTCATATTAATTTTATTTAAAAATGACATTAGAATATTAATTTTGACATTAATATCATTTTGTTTCCATCGCTATCAAGAAAGTCACTTGATTTATTGCATTTCTCTTTTTAATGATTAATTTATGATTTTAAAAACTTTTTAGTAGTTTAGAGTGGTTCTTAGGTTTGCAAACTTTCAAAGTGGATTTTGGAGGTCTAGAGAGCGTTTTTTGGCTCCGAAAATGGTCGTTACAGGGTTCCACCCCAGTAACATATGTAGATCTCGTCGCCAGCTTTTCGGATTGTGCTCGATTGTCCCAAACGGACCTTCCTATCAAAAGTTATGCATGTTTAAAGTTTTAATGTTTTAATTATTTCCATATTATATATTATTTGATTATATATGACTAACATAAAAAAAAGAGTACAATGCAAAAGATAAGTTTGTAGAATTAAATAGTAAAAATACAGGGTCATCGGCGAATAATTATTCGAACAAAATGATATTATACACATGTTCAAAAAAAAAATATGTGCAATTAAATGCATATAAAAATATGTGTGATATATTTCTTATATCTATTTAATACATCTTTAATTGGAAATAAAATTTTGAGAATTTTGTAAATATGAAACATGCAGGGACCTTGTTGCAAAATATTATTTTTAATAAGTTAAATGTTGCGGCTTGAATGAAAAATATGAAAAACTAATAACACGTTTATAAAACACGCTCGAAGGCTCCGAACGCGTTTTATAAACGGGTACGAAGGTCTGACCAGACTTTTGAGGCGTAACTGAAGCTCTCTCCTTCTTACCCGTTTATAAAACGCGTTCGAAGCCTTCGAGCGCGTTTTATAAACACGTAGGAAGGAGAGAGACTGTACGCTTTTATAAAACGCGTTCGAACTTTCTTCTTATTAAAAAAAATAATAATAATTCTTTCTATTAAAATTTTTTTAGTCTGAATTTCTATATAAAATAATTTCGGTTTTATTACTTGAGGCATCCGCAAAGCAACTTTCTGACAAGGATGATCGAATGTCAATTGGCGAGTATACAAACAAAGAAAATTGTGTGTAAAAAAGTTAAATTTAGATATACAAAACTGGTGCAAAACTAAATAAAAAATTATATTTGTTGTTTTCCGAAAGCCAAATTTCTAGTCCAATGTTCAAAACCATTAGTACCCACTGAACTGAACCATATTTGGAAGCTACATATATTTGCCTCCCAGACATAAAACTTTCACTTGGTTGATGTTGCATAACAAACTCACAACCATTGATAACATGCAAAAAGAGAGCTGACTATATATTGTCAACAGATGTTGCCTCTGCAAGAATTGCTCTGAATCTATTGCTCACACTTTGGTTCCTGCTCTTTCTTTACAGATGTTACCAATCTTGCTCTCGATCTAACTGGCACAACTTTCTGGCACCATGAAAATCTCCACCATCTGCCATCATCGCTAGTAACTTTACCAACATACAAAGAAAACTCCTATCTTTTTCCTGCTACTTTAATTGGCGTGAGAGATGCTCAACAACCTTCTCAGACCATACCAGCCACCCAAACACTGTTGCCTCACTCATACAAGAAGAATGGCTCTTATTGAACCCAGATTAGACCTCTGATTTTGGCTCTTCGGCTTTTATTTTGGTTTAAGAGCGTTCTGTACCAGAGGCATAGAAATATAAATTATTTCATTAGGCTTACTCTTTCATTTTTTCTTTTACCAGAGTTTCATATCTTCAGAAACCCGTCTCTTAATTTAATAAGGTTTCACAAACATTACATGTACCAAATTTATCAACTAAACAAACAGTCACCCAATTTATCATAAAAGATTAATAAATTTAACAATAATGAGTCTGATTATTTTTTTTATTATTATTCTTTTATATTAGAAGGCCCGTACGTAGCCGTAGGACGTGTTCAAATAGGCACAAAAATCCGGCCCTAAAGTCAGATCCGCTTGGCGCAAACCTCTAGATCAGACCCTAAAATAAAAGAAAAATGAAAATAAAAATAAAAAATACTTTGGATTATCCGTAGAAAGGAGAGTCTGATTAATTAATCAAAGCGTTATTTATTCCTTCTTAAATCAAAAATTAACGAAATTGGAAAAATACCCAAACCAGAGTTTTTGGATACTAAAAAATAAATAAAAATACTGTGTTCATACCAGTGTCAAGAAGGAAAAAAATCCAAGGGGTTCAGGAAATATTTGAAGAATTGCAATAATAAAAACTTTCAACAACTTTCGCTTTGTACAATGAATAATCAAGACAAGACAATATTTCCATTAATTTTAAACTTTCCCTCTGATTCTAATCGCACTATTAATTATGTGCACTAATAACATTTAATGCGTTAATGATAAGCTGTTAATAATTAACGCATGTAAATTTTAACCACGAATCAATATTAAACTCTCAAGTAATTCTTGTAGCTTAAATACAAATACATTTAATGCGTTAATGATCCATACAACTCTTCGTGTTGCAAGTCGACGTGGTTGTTAGTTTCACACTCGTTATACAGATGGAATGAATACTAGGTGGGGAAGCGGGGCGAAGCCGCGCCTTAGCGAATTTTTGAGTTTATTAATGAACATATTAGTTTTATACTTTTATTTTATTGAAAAGAATAATCATACTATCCCTAGCCAATTAGTATATTATACATGTAGCGTCCTACTGGCATGGTACCACCAGTTTTGCTTTATGCTACTGATATTGTCAATACCGAGATGAATACCTTAAAGTACTCTATGGGACTCTAGAGTACTGTCAATCTAGCCTTACTCCTTGGTTATGCAGATCCCACACTGCTTGACCATGAACTCTGCATTTACGAAGTTGACAAAAACACTAGAGATGGACACTAACATGTGTCAAGGTCATCTGGGCTCCGGCTAGATCTATGTGTCGCCTTCACAGATTTGACACCGCCTGGACCAGCTAAAAGTATTGCCAGCCGAGCGAGCTTCTTCGCAAGCGTAACATATGGTGCCAGCTTTGAAAATATCTAAGTAAATTAAAAAAGAAAAGTCAAGAGGATGTGAAATTGAGCATTTCATGTGCCTAAACATGAATTTTGTGTGAAATTTACAATTAGAAGAGGACAGTTGAGGTAATACGGTGAAATTGTATCCATAAGTGTTTGGCAAAGCCAATTAAACTTGTTGGCCTGGCATAAGTCCTTGAGCTAAAACATTTTCTTAACAAGGCATATGAAGCAGAGGGTATCAGGATGTATATATACTCATCATACAGAAGTGATTAGGACCAAGAATATGCTTGTCCAAATCTATAGTATTAATTAAAAATCGTGATCTACATCTCCTCCTACGACATGTCCCCTTCTACAACATGCCATTTAAGCCCTTTAGGCCCTGATCAAAATCTCATTTTTTTAACATGGGATTTCATTTCATTTCATTTCATTTCGTTGGAAAATTCTTGATCATTATGAACGGATTTTGTATCATTTGTTTGGAATTCCTATATAATTAGATCCAACGAAATCCTACGAAATCCTATGGAATCAATTGTATTGAATTGAATTGAATTGAAATCCCGTAAAAAAACCATTTTGATCAGGGCCATTTTTTTCATTGATCGATCGACATAATCAATATGATCAATTATGTTGTAAACATTTTCAGAGCCATACTACCTGATATCAACAAACCCATTTTGGGCATAACGTTTCTAAAAATGTGGAAGCAAGACAGAAGCCCCATTAGAATTAGTGATTTTTCTGTGAAAATTGATTTTGCAAGGCAATTTGTTTCTTAGCTACATTTTAGTATGGAGACAAAAATGAAAGAGAATTTTTATGTATATGAAATTCGAACAAAATATACTTTATTCAAGCGTAAGGCATTTTTATTCCTTTTCTTTTCCCACTGTTTCTTTCTCGGTTTCCCTCTCTTGCTGGAATAAAGCAACAACATTTCTCAAGCGACGGAGAATACAAATTTCAATTCTAATTCTAACCCTGCTCAAACAGTAGCAACTAATCCTCGCATAAGTGATAAGAAAGCGTAGCATCTAGATCAAACAAAATTCGAAATTATCACACCCGATTAAGGAATTTGGGGACTTGGTAATACACTAAATGATAATGAATTCATTTACCAGACCAAGCACTTGAGCTTCGCCTCCATTTCTCTCAAATCAGAGAGGATCGAGTTCGATGATCCATCAGGATCAGGCTTAATCAAAACCCCCGCCATGGCCATCTCTCTCTCTCAAAATTTCGTATAGTGGTGAACTGGGAAGAAGATAAGTCACTTCAATAGTCATTCCCAATCCCCGATACTGTAGCTTAAAACCGAGCGGTGCTGATTTTACGGAACCAGCAGTTTGATGGGCTTCTAAATTAGGGTCAAGTTATGAAGGACTGAAGGAAGATATGCACAGATGCTGTTGGTCTTGGGGAAATTCAACGGAGTAGGAGGGGCGGGGAGTTGGCGGAGGAGAGGCTGGAGGTGACCGAGAGGCAGAGATGCAAAGATAGGTCAACGGAGTAAGTTTCTTTGTAGTTGGCGAGACGAAAGAGAGAAGAAAGAAATCGCTGATAATGAATCAGATCGATCAATCCGCCAAAAAAATTGGACGGCTCAGATGAATTTTGTAGGAGCCAAAATGCGGTGACAAAAAGCGGTAAGGAAATTAATAATTTTTTCTAGACGGAAATTTATTCCTAACCATTTAAATTCTTCACAAATTACACACTTCTCAATATTTTTCGCCTAAAAATAGACTATTTTTCTTATTCCTAAACGATCGAAACGGTCGCTTAGATGTGATTTTTTTCTTTGATGCGAGATTTTAGAGAGAGCCAGAGAGGATGAATTATGAATACTTCAGATACTTGAGAAAAAATTATGTAATTTGGTTGTGTTTGGAACTCAGTTACGAACGAAACGAAACTATTTAATGTGAAACTGTGTAATGTTTGGAATAAGCTCTTATTCATAATTGTTAATTTTTGTTTTCGATGGTAACAAAGACACTTGAAAACAAATTGAATTGCTTATTCGGATTTTTATTCTAGTTTCAACATTTTATTAGAACTAACATGGAATTAAGATTTCATGAAATTTATTCATGTTCTTATTCTTAATTAACCATCTAAAGTTCTAAAGAAACATATGTGAATAAGTAATTTTTCATCATTCCTTATTCACCATCTTTATTCTAAAATAAGCTATTTATTAATCTTTATTCACCACACTTCCAAATATGTGTTGCATAAGCATGGATATATATATAGTTTTGTTATGATGAGTTACAACTCACCAAAGTATCCGTGAGTTGCACTCCAAATTCCAAAATTTAGTGTAAAATAACTGATCCAAACCGTCTAATATGATCTCCCTATTTAATCTCCATGCAGACCAAATTTAATATTTTTTTGAAATTTTTTAAGTATTTATTTCAGATTTTTAAAATCTGTTGTTTTTTAACGGTTCAGAACTAATTAGATTAATGATTTTCTAAAATTTCAAAAAAATACTTAAAAATTTTGAAAAAATATAAAATTTGGTCTGCATGGAGATTTCAATAGGGAGATCGTATTAGACGGTTTTGGTTCGGTCATTTTGAACTAAATTTCAGAATTTTGAGTGCGACTTACGGACGCTTTGGTGAGTTGCAACTCACCATAGCAAAACTCTATATATATATAAAGTTATGATGCCTAAAGAGGTGTTGTAAGTTATGCCATGGATCCCATCCATTATATAGCATGATAAAAAAAATATAATATATATTTTTTTTCCTATCTTTCCAACATTACCCTTTCTCATTTATTCAATTATAATGATGTATAAAGAATTAAGGATATTTTAGTCTTTTGAGTTTTGACTTATATATACACATGCACGTGTAAAATATTCATCAACTTTAAATTACTCTTTCTTATTTCATAGCTAAACAGCCATTAAATAACTTGATATAAATATTTATACATCTTAATTTTAAAGTTATGCATTTCTTATTTACAACCAAACAGGAAAGAGAGTAAGAGAGGGAGAGAGAGAGAATAAGAAATGAATAATTGAAGTTAATAAAGAATTACAAATGCCTTTGATATACGAAATTGATTATGTGAATAGGACAATTGGTGGCTGCAAATTTCACTAGCTTATGTAACAACTTGTCTCACGAAGATGTCATGATTTTTCTCCATTTGTTGTCGAATGGATTATGGATAATGTATGGTTAGACTACTTAGCAATTCCAGGATTGAAAATATATGTCTTGATGATTTAATGATAGGCCTTGATGATTGGGCTTGGACCGATTCGGCCATCGTTTCTCGAGGGAAACCAGTCGACGAAAGATAGTATAATTTCATATCACCAAAGTGATAATATGATTCTATATTTAGAGTTATTATGTCCCAAGAAACAAACATTTGAATGGCTATTTCAATTGATGTTATTGATGATTATTTTTTGAGTTTATTATTAAATAACATATCATTTAGGTTGAAGATCTGAATTGTGGGCCATTCTCTGTGTTTCATTTGTTAAAATGACAATAATAAATCTAAAGTGTCCATATTCTTTATAATTAACAAAAAACATAAAAAATTAATACAAAATTAGTATGCAAGTTAAGAGATGATTAAATTTCTTAAATTATAGGTAAGAAGTAACCAACTTAATTGTGTATGTGTATGTTATTGTAACATAGCACAAGAGTTGACTCAATGAAATAAATATATAGATTGTGTTATGTGCCATTATTTAATTCATTTGAGTTTGATTATAAGTTTGAGATGACTCAATTTTTTCACATAAGCATTAATTCTATAAATATTATATAACTCTAATTCCTGATAAGGGCTGCAATACATAATTTTTTTTAAGTTCACATAAATTGTGCGAGGAAAAAATTGTTCATAAAAAAAAATTGTATGTCCTTCATCAGTATACATGATGAGTGATAATATTTATTGGACCCCTTATTGGAGTTGGATTCTATAAATATAGAATCATATTATCACTTTGATAACCAACTCTAAATCAAGAAATTTGTAATATACAAGAGTGACACATTCCTGTCTTGGATTACGCAGTGATATCATGCGACCTAATGTGTTGACAAAAACCACTAGATTAGATGAAGAAAAATTATATAATCTTATGTAGAATTGAAATATTATATATTGTAGTATATTGTTTATTTATGTTGATTGGAAATCACAATGTATTGCTAAATATTGTTTGTGTGATTATTAGAACTAATTGATAATTTATTTTCATAGCCAACGTGACACAAATCCTCCAAGGGCCACACAATACGATGGTCTTAATCAACTAACACTTTCCATAACTCAATTATTGAAAGTTAGTATTTTCGTGACAATTAATATTTTTTTCAAGGAAAATACTTTTTCAAAATAATTAATTTTTTTCAAGATAGTTAGTATCATAAAATAGAAAAATTAGTATTATTTTTTAGGACAGTTAGAATATGTATGAAAGCAATTAATATTATTTGTTGGGATAGTTAATATATATACGTGGACAATAAGTATTATAAACTAGGACAATTAGTATATATTTTTATAGGACAACATGAGGTGGGAGGGGAAAGAGAAAGTGTGGGCGTCAGGAGGGGATGGGTGGGTACGCACTCGATGACAAGGGACGAGGATCAGAGATGAGAGTGTGTGACTGATGTCAGGAGAGGATGGGAGGAGTGTGTAAGTGCCGGATGAGAGGTAAAGCAGGCAATGCTGAGTAGACACTAGATGTGGATGATGGGATGATAGAAGGGAGAGACTGGAAGTAAGCAATTTTGTTAAGTTTTCATAACAAAACAATTTTAAAGAGAAAGATGACAAATACTCCTCTCATGCAATAACATCTTGCCATGGAATTCACAAGTGTTTTAAATACCATACCGGCACCTCTACCGGCTTTATGATCGAAATATGATATTTTTCGTCACGACATTGAATACCATCGTTTCGGTCATTGTTTCGGTATCCGGTGTGATTAGAATTTTCTGTTAACCGATAGGGTATTGAAAATATTGGAATTCACAAATAGTATTAAAATTAAAATTTACTAGCTTTGGGAAAGAAACAAATATAGAAATACTAATCAAAGCTTTGGAGAACAAAATTTTGAAATTACTGATGGTTCTTAGAGACAAAATCAGAATTTT